>BSBN01000207.1:14095000-15345000 GCA_027924645.1 Cunninghamia lanceolata | reverse complement strand
ATTCTTCTCGACTAGTGGGTCTACAATCTCCAAGAATTGATTTCCCGAGGTGGTATCAGTTACTAGCCTGGACATCCTTTTTGTACGTTTTGGTTTTTGTACCATCTGCAACAAATTGGCAACGGTATCGATGCCATCGTCAGATGGAACAATGTACCTCTTCTTCTTTTGAACTACCTTCTTTACTAGTTTGGAGATGAGATTGTGCATTGGCAACGTCGGTAGTCGCCACTATTGATACAGGATGAGAATCCTGCCCAAGCATCTCTTTTCATTGTGGGGAATTAGGTGGACTGAGTAATGAGTGCAATAAATTGTCTCCCAATTATGAGAAGATAAAAGAATTAGAATCACTTGCCTAATTGTTTAATGAGAGCACATGGTCAACCTTATATGATAAGGCCGCCAATCTAGTATTCCTTTTTGTGTCTTGAACATCTTGTTCACAGACAGTCTTTAACTTGCCAAGTTCCTCAAGTAGACCTTCACCATCGTCATTTGGTTGCAAACCAACTCTTTGCAGAGCTGGATCCGAACTAGATTCTCTTCTGTATGAGGTGGCAGTTTGGGGCCTGGCTTGATTTTGAGAGGCTGAATCCTTAGGTGTCAATGCACCAGCGCATTCCCTAGTCTTTGCTTGCAACCACTTTTCACTCAGAAGATCTAAAAAATCATCAATTATATTTGGGACCAAATATTCAGCTTGAAAGCATGGACCTGATCAATAGTCAACCTCATCCACTTCCTTTTCTGAACCTCTCTTTCGACAATGTAGTCCTCCCAAAAATCTTCAAGCTGAGGAATGTGTAAGTAGGAACCCCCTCCGTGCATATGTTCCTTTATAAAAAATTTACTGTCAAATGATACATGAGGAGACAAACTGTGAAGACTAAACTCAGACAATAATTTGTCTACATTTCGGGCACCTTCATTATTTTTGCCAGAATAGAAGGACAGAGACATGGGAAAGAATATCCTTTCTTTTACATTGCCTGATATTTAACATTAACCACAGCCATTTGGTGGAAAACTTCCAGTAATACCAGATAGTCAGAGGGATACCGAGGTAATTTTAATGGGGCATTTTCATAACCCCCAATCCTTAAATACGAGAAGTGGTCAAACTGAACATATACACTCCCGATTCTTATGACCAATGAAAACGCTTCTACAGAAAATCTCTTCTCTATTGAGCCATCAATTCTTTTAGCTAGCAACATAGAAAATGCATCATTCACATGACAGAAATCCTTCATACCTTCACTTCTTTACAATTGAGGGAAAATTTGATACACAGGCGTGCTCGCCGAAGAACTCCTCCAGGTCTTCAAACCAAGCCAAGAAGCCTCTTTTCAAGCCAAGATGTAGACCAACTGAGAATACATATGGAAGTTTGAGCTTCGTGTAAAATTCATCAGCTACTCATGTAGATAACCGCTGATGATTCTTGGCCAATCAATTTGGTGATCTCCACAAATTAACAGGATAAACCTGCACATCTAGAATTTGAAAACATCTGACTTAGGACTGCCAATCACTATGTTCAGCAGGGTTATCATATACGAGATTTCCTCCTTGAAATGGCTTCTTTTCAAATTAGTGAGCAGCCAAGACTTCCCAATATTTTCTTCTTCCATCAAATGTTTGGCGACATGTACAACACCAATCTTTCTTTTCATTGTAGTAATTCTAGGCCAAGGACATAGAAACATCAACATTATCTTTGTATTCTTCCAAGTCCAGAGCCAGAGCAACAGATTTAGAATCAACTTTGGCCACCACAGTACCATTGGGAGGTTTTTTTCTCTTGAGAGTATAGATTGGCACATGCAACAATTAACTCAGGACAAGGCACGACAAGCGGAAAGCCACCAACTTTATGCAGACTGCTGCTAACAATTTTCTTTGCTAAAGTTCTTTTCTCAGATTGTATTCTTCCCCAAAAATCATCTAAATCAATATGGCCCAAATTTGTATCCTTCACCCTAGCTAGACCATTCTCTATAATAGAGGCTATAGGAGCTCCTTGGAACTTAAATTTCATTTTTGTACGCTCCAAAAACCAGTAAATGAGAGATTCAAAGATATGTGCGGATAGCAAAGAATGAGGCAAAACACTTATAGAGAATTTCTTATGCAGATACATGGGAAATAGAAATATGTAACTCCTCCAAGAAGATATGAAGCCTTTATAGAGAGGGAAAAGTTACCAGCTTTACTAACCTGTAAGAGTAAAAATGAGTTGAAATTTCACACGTAGCGAGCTAGCCATTTGTTCCCCTGCAACACATTCTTTTGGCTCATAATACCACCTTACGTGGGCCTTTAATTCAAGTCACTTCCCATGAACTCCTCTGAGAAAGACATTAAATATTGGCGACGAAGTTATCATTAAAAATCATAAATGCATGCCTCGACTTTCCCTCCGATAAATGTGCCACCATGTCCGCATGTACCTTAGATTGAATGCATAATGACAAGTGTCATTCCTTCATACAACATGCCAGCACAACCAATACTACTTAGGAAAGTGCACCACACGAAGTTGGTGATTCGGGTAGAATATGAGCTTTTGAACTAGGAGTCAAAGATTCAAAACTTCAAAGAATCCCCGACCTCCCGACTACAAAGGAAAGACTTCTTGCGAAGACTTAACAAAGACTTGGGGTACTAGATATTCAAGGTGAGTCGACGGGTCAGGTGATTCATGAACTTGTGAACCCGCCGACTTGACTTCAAGAATACCAAGGATCACCGACAGATGAAAATGACTAAGTAAAACTGACCTGAATGAAGAAATAGGTGAATAAGGCTGATGAAAAACTACAAGGGAAAAACAAAAAAAGAACTTAGGGAAACACAAGGTAATAAGATATTCTACTCTCCAAGGAACCAATTTGCAAGTTTCAAAACCCTAGAGCTATTGATATCCTTCACTAACCTCCTTTATACCTAGTAGTACTCGTAATTAGGTTTTTTCAGCATATCTTTTGGAGAAGGCCACTAACCCACATCTCAATCACCTTTCTGATTACCCTTTATTCCTGTATTCAACATATCAAGAATTGGGGTATGGTTGTTTCAGACCAAACCACTCATCAATTCACTGTTTTTGTTGCACCTAGGCATAATTAGGCCACTTTTCCAAAGCAAGTATGTGGATTTCAACCTCCAAACTTCCAAATCCTATTTGAGGGCCTTCAACACATCACAAATGGACTAATTGTGTAGGTTTCATGATCAGGACCAATCACCAGTTCTCTGAGTTTCAAGATTCAAGCCTAAAACCTCACAAAAGCCTAAAAAATAGGAAATTTAGGCTAGGGTTTGATCAAAACCCATTTAAACTTCACACCATGCTTACAAAACCACTAAAATCATTCAATATACATTGCATGCATTCATTCTACTAGTTTTCAAAAGATTTCACCGATGGAAATGCTCATAAATTCATCTTGTTTACACAAAACCCTAAACCCTACTTTTACCAACTTTTTCCAATCATATGTCAAAAAAAATCCTTCTACTATTTTGAAAATGTACCAAATCACTTATAAATGAAAATAGACTCAAAGATTCATCCAACCAAATGAATTACAGATCATGATTGGGCCATACATGACCATACAGTCGCAGGAACAACAAAAAAACACAGTTTGATCAGAAAAATAGGGTAGATTATATTGTTTTAGTCTTTTTCTACCTTCAACCACCTGCCTTGAATCTTTTTAGGCCTTTTTATCATGTTCCCCTTGAATCCCAATGGTTTCCAACCAAAAAATAAAAAATAGGACTGTTCAACTTCCAACTTATCCCAAACTATGAAGATGCAAAGCCACTTTTGTAGCCAAACAACTAAAGATGACATCAAACTAACCTCATCAAATTATTTACATTGCAACATGGTCTAAATAGACCTTATTACTTCACACAAGACTCCAAAACACCTAAAACTGAAATTTACCCTTATTTGCATAGTTTTACTAGGTGCCCCTGCACCATACACCCAGAGAGAAAGAATCTCAGGTAGCTTCTGAGATCAGGTCCAGAACAGTAGCACCATGCTTTGTAATGTCATCCTCTGACATCCATACAACATCTTCATGAGGTAGACCTTTCCATTTCACAAGATACTCCTTATACATTTTATTCTTGGTTCTCTTCACTATCTTGGTATCCAAAATGGTTTGAAGTTTCAACGGCTTAGCAGGTGGTAGGTCTTTGACCCATGCTTCATCAGCAACATTATCAATAGTACTTGTACTTGTATCCACAGACCCCTTGTAAGGGTAAAGATCAGCAATGTTAAAGATTGGTGAGATGGCAACTCCAGGAGGGAGTTCAATCTCATAGGCATTAGCACCAAACCTATGAACCACTCTACATGGCCCAATATTTTTCATCAATAGCTTTGTGTATTTGCCTTTTGGTAGTCTCTCCTACCTTAGATGAGCTAGTACCAAGTCCCCTACTTTGAATTGAACATCCCTTCTCCTTACATTTGCATGCTTCTTATACTTTTCAACACTCTTCTTGAGATTTTCCTTGACCTACTCATGCATGTCTTTCATGGCTATGGAAAACTCATCTCCTTCTGTACTCCTCTTCTCTAACCCACTCAAGTCTTTGAGCTCAAATATACCTCTAGGTTTCAGACCATACACCACTTCAAAAGGAATTTTCCCTATGCTTCTGTTAATGGAGTCATTATAAGCATACTCTACCTATGGGAGAACAAGATCCCATTGTTGTCCATGTTCTTTTGTAAGGCACCTAAGCAAATTTCCCAATGATCTATTGACCACTTCAGTCTATCCATCTATTTGTGGGTGATAGGCAGTACTGAATGTCAAATTTGTCCCCAATTTTCTCCATAAGGTCCTCCAAAAGTGACCTAGGAACTTAGAGTCTCTGTCTGAAACTATAGTGAGTGGCAACCCATGGATTCTAACTATTTCCTTGAAAAATAAGCCTGCAATATTTGAGGCATCACTTGTGCTTTTGTAGGGAATAAAATGAGCCATTTTGTTGAATCTATCAACAACTACAAACACACTGTCCACTCCCCTTTGGGTTTTGGGTAATCCCAATACAAAATCCATACTCAGATGTTCCCATGGCCTACTAGGTATTGGTAGAGGCTAATAAAGTCCTGCATTTAAACTAGAGCCCTTGGCTCTTTGACACACTCCATAAATCTCAACAAACTTTTTGACATCTACTTGCATTTTAGGCCAAAAGTAGAATCTCCTTACCTACTCCAGTGTTTTGTCAACACCAAAATGTCCTAAACTACCACAGTGTTTCTCCTTTATCAAATTAACTCTCATGGAGCACTTTTGAACACACAATTGAGCACCTTTGAATAACAATCCATCTTGCAACAAGAAATCAGAAAATTCATCATGGAAAACACCTTGAAACTAATTACAAACAGAGTATACCTCCTTGAAGTCTTCATCATTTGCATACATTTCTTTCAATGCTTCTATCCCCACACTTTGGAGTTGTATTTCATGCACTAACATTGACCTCCTGCTTAAGGCATCTGCTACTTTGTTGGCTTGGCCTTTTTTGTGTTTAATGGTGAATGTGTAGCTCTGCAAGTACTCAACCCACTTTATATGCATGTGACTTAGCTTGTCTTAACTGTTCAAAAAACTCAGAGCATGGTTATTCGTGAAGATAATGGGCAAGAGGTAATGTCTCCACTTCCTTAGGGACTACACTAGTGCATAGAGCTCCAAGTCATATGAAGAATACATTCTTTTGGCCTCATTGAGCTTTTCACTGAAGAAAGCCACTGGTCTACCCTCTTGGCTCAAAACTGCTCCAACTACAAATCCACTAGCATCACACTCCACTGTGAAAACCTTGTTGAAATCAGGTAAGGCAAGGATAGGTTGTTGAGCCACTCTGCCTTTTAGGTATTGAAAACTTCTTTCTACCTCATCAGTCCACTGAAATATTTTCCTTTTATCTCCCTTAATGGAGTCAATGATGGGTGAGAAGATATGTCTGAAGTTCTTGATAAATTTCCTATAGAAAGTAGCAAGCCCATGGAAACTTTTTACCTCTCCTACTAATTTTGGATTTGGCCAACTGAGTATGGCTTCAACTTTGGTGGGATCCATCTTCAATGAACCCTTGGAGATGACAAAACCAAGGTACACTAGCTCTTCCTTCATAAACTCACACTTGTTGAGATTTATCATCAATTTCTTTTCATGTAATCTCTGCAAAACCATATCAAGGTGCTACAAGTGCTCTTCCCTTGTTTTGCTAAATACAAGTATGTCATCTAAATACACAACAACAAATTTTCCAATAAAAGGCTTCAGCACTTCATTCATTAACCTCATGAATGTACTTGAGCCATTAGAGAGGCCAAATGGCATCACCATCCACTCATAGAGACCTTCATTGGTTTTAAATGATATTTTCCATTCATCTCCTTCCCTTATCCTAATCTGATGATACCCACTTTTCAAGTTAATTTTTGAGAAATAGCATGCACCACCCAAGCAATCCATTAGATCCTCCATCTTAGGTATAGGAAACCTATATCTGATTGTGATTTTGTTATGGCTCTTGAATCAGTACACATTCTCCAATTCCCATCCTTTTTAGGTGCTAAAATAGCAGGGACAGTACAAGGGCTCAAACTTTCCCTTACTAGGCTTTTATCTAACAATTCTTGGACCTGCCTTCTTATTTCCTCATTCTGTTTGGGTGTCATTTTGTAAGAAACTTTATTAGGCAAATTTGCCCCAGGAATCAGGTCTATGTGATGACTTACGTCTCTCATGGGAGGAAAAGAACTTGGCAACTCATCAACTGCAATATCCTTATACTTATCTAGTAATTCTTGAACCTCACTAGGAATGTTCTCAACCTTGTTTGCTATCAAAACATATTTGGGTCTGATTACTAGTGCAAATCCTTGACCATCTTCATCCTTCAATGTATTCAAAAACTCTTTCTCTCTCACTACCATAACACTAGACCCAACTTGTTTGTCAAACTCTTCATCTTGTAGGGGTGTCAATGTGAACGAAGTGCCATCTTTATCTATCACATATATGTTTTTGTGCCCATCATATTTAACTTTTCTATCATACTACCAGGTTCTTCCTAGCAGCAAGTGGCAAACATCCATGGGGATGATGTCACGAAGGATTTTGTCTCTATAGCCCCCAATGTTAAACTCTACCCATGTCTTCTCATTTACCAAGACTTGTTGACCTTTGTTCAACCATGACACTCTATATGGTGTGGGATGAGGAATTCTCTTCAAATTCAATTTTTCTACCATTTCTAAGGAAACCAAATTATCAATAGAACCTGAATCAACAACTACTTTGCATACCTTTCCATGTGACTTGCAAGTGGTTCTAAACAAATATTTCCTTTGGGAAGGTTCTTTAGTTGTTGGCACCTTAATGAGAGTTCTCCTTATCATTAGAGTCTCACCTACCTCAGGAGTAGTCTGTTGAGATGGCGAGTTGACACTCTCTTTGTCTTCTTTTTTCACCAATTGTATTCTTCTTTCACTACCTTGTGATGTAGAAGCTTGCTTCTTCGGGCACTTCCATGCTTGGTGGTCAAATTGGTTGCAATGATAGCATCTTCCTGAGATGGTATTTGTCCCTCTTCCTTGCCCTCCAAATCTGCCTCTACCATTTGGTCTTCTACCCTGAAACCACCTCTTTGATCTGCCCCTTGTTCTTGATGGCTGCTTGTTTCACCTTGTTGTTTTTGTGACTGTCCTCTTGCACCAAAGTTGCCTCTGCCTCTAAAATTCCTTCCCCTACCTCTTCCTTTATGCTTTTGTCTTCTTTTTATCCATTCTTCTACCTTGACAGCGAATTGAAAACACTCTTCAACTACCCTAGGTGTAGAGAGGCTGATTTCATCTTGGATGGTGTACCTTAGACCATTTAGATACCTTTCTACATTCTCTCTTTCATCCTCAACATGTCCTATTCTAATGCTTAATTTATGGAACTCCTTAGTGTATGCCATGGCATCCAACTCCTTTTGTTTTAGACTTTGCAACTTCCTAAAGGTCTGAATTTGATAATCTGTAGGTAGAAATTTTCCTTTCACCTTAGCTACCATTCTATCCCATGAATTTATTTTTGCTTTGCCCTTCTTTGCTCTCTCCTCTTGAACATAGTTCCACCATGTTAGGGCAGCACCTTTCAACTTGGTTTTTGCATACTTCACCTTCTTATCATCTTCTACCTCCTCAAATTCAAAGAAATTGTCAAGAGCATCTATCCAACCCAATACTTCTTCACTGTCCATCTTGCCACTGTACATGGGTACTTCCACTTTCAACTTAGGAGTACCTTCCCCCTATTAGATCTAGGGTACACAACTAAGAGGGGGGGTGAATCAGTTGTACAAAAACTTTGCTTCTACTTCAAATATTTGATTCTTCTTGTTAGTTCACAGCATATCAATTAATCATTCATGAAAGCACAAAGCATAAACACCAGAGCAAATAAACATGAACACATTTGACACCAAGATTTTTGATGTGGAAAACCCAGTTAAGGGAAAAACCATGGGGTGATTAACCCAAGAATTATTCTCTGTTAGAAGAATAAGAAAAATGAATGGCACATGCCAATTAGGGCTCAATGCCCAAGCACACTACTCACAAGGAGGCACACTGCCTACAAAGAGACACACTATCTACAAGATCATAAGGATCATAACCTTGAACTGGAGAATGACATCTTTACCATGTCTGGATTAGTTCCATTTAAGCCCGAGTCACACCTACTCTGCCTTTCACTCTTTCGCTATTCCACTCTCATCCGTTTCACACCACACTTTGAAATGAACTCACAAACCTTTATTTATACAAGACATCAACTTAGGAACAATCATCTAAGTTAGCAATCAACCATAAGGACATTCACAAGATGATTAATACATCCGGTCGGCCACCACAAGAACATTCGCAAGATGAACAACTTCATCCGGTCGGTTAGTCTAAACAAGAACTTCATTCGGAAGAATATCTTCAATTCCAGACTCTACCACCAATGTGGACCGACAACATAACCTCAACATGATCCAAGAACCTTCAAAAGCTTGCCTAATTGACTAGGTACATCCGCACTTCCTCTACTCACTAGAATCTCTTCTCTTCCTCATCCGGAACTTCAAGAACACAGTCTATTGCCACTGTCAAACTACAAGAGGTGCTTCTGGATCTCCAAACCACATACCAATCGATATGATACATCACAAGGACATCCCAAACACTCTATCCAATCTGTAGAATAGAAAAATGCACTTCCAGATCTCATTGGACCTTTTTGTAACACTCTGTCACTCCGGAGCATCTCCCGGAACCGATTCTACTTGACCGATCACAACTTTTTCATATCTTCATTTGGACCTCTGAAATCTTAACTGGATCAACTCAAGACTCATATCTACAAACCCTTTAATCTGCATCCTCTGAATCTCAACCTATTGAGTACTTTTGCCTTCTTCTCATCACTGTTCTTCACTGTTCCTGATTGAGACTAATTTTCTCAATATCCTCAGCACACAGTTCATCCAATCCTTCTTGTCAATGCAATATGAGTATGTTGACATCAATGACAACACTGGTTCACCTCATACTTGCAACAATCTCCCCCTTTGTCATTGATGGCAACATATGATGTGAAAAACCATCAAGATAAGAACTTCTCCTTTCTGTCACAACTCCCCCTATCAACAACAACTCTTCACATGTCTTCTCTTCCTTTACTGCTCCCCCTTTGATCATCAACCACTTGTTTTTCACATGTCTTCTCTCCCCGTTTGACATCAATGGCAAAGGGTTCATACTTGCAATTCTAACACATCAGAATCATACCAGCTACTCCCCCTTAGTAGCAGCTACCCATCATCAATCCAGATCACAAGATATGACTGTGATATCCACCGGACTGATGCACATCAGTGCATCCTAGTTCATCACCGGAGGGGCCATGACCCCTAACTTCTCCCGGAGATACTCAAAAGAGTCCTTGGGAAGAGGTTTAGTAAAGATATCTGTAATCTGATCCTTGGAGGGTACATACTCCAATCTGACTTCTTCCTTGTTCACTTGTTCTCTCAAAAAGTGAAACTTGATAGATATGTGCTTAGTCTTAGAATGCAATACTGGATTCTTAGAAATATTAATTACACTTGAATTATCACAGAAAATTGTGATAGGCTCCTCATGTTCAACTTTAATGTCTCTTAGCATCTGCTTCATCCATAAGATTTGAGTGCAACTACCTGCTGCTGCAATGTATTCTGCTTCAGTTGTAGATAGAGATATTGCATCTTGTTTCTTGCTTAGCCAAGAAACCAATCTCTTTCCCAAAAAGAATGCTCCACCACTGGTGCTCTTCCGGTCATCCACATCTCCTGCCCAATCTGCATCTGTGTAAGCATGAAGAGAGAAATCATGATCTCTAGGATACCACAAGCCATACTCCACTGTCCCTTTTAGATATCTAAAAATTATCTTGATTGCCATAACATAAGATTCTCTAGGATCAGCCTGAAATCTTGCCACAAGACCAACAACCTGCATTATATCTGGTCTAGTCTGAGTGAGATACAACATTCCACCAATCATTGATCTATACTTTGTCTGATCTGCCTTCGGAGAGTCATCATCTTTGCTCAACTTACATCCAGTTGCCATAGGAGTGTTCATTGGCTTTGAATCTTCCATACCAAATTTCCTCAACAATTCTTTCACATATTTGGTCTGAGAAATGAAGATCCCTTTCTTTATTTGAGTAATTTGCAGACCCAAGAAGAAATTTATTTCACCAAGCATAGACATTTCAAACTCACTTTTCATCTGATTTGCAAAAGTTTTGCACATACTATCTCTTCCTCCAAAAATGATATCATCCACAAACACTTCAACAATCAAAATGTTTTCATGATCAATTTTGAAATATAAGTTACTATCAGCAATACCTTTGTTGAATCCAATCTGCACAAGATGCTTATCCAACCTTTCATACCATGCTCTTGGGGCTTGCTTCAATCCATACAATGCTTTCTTCAACTTGCAGACCATATCATCATTATCAGACAATTGAAATCCATCCGGTTGTTCAATGTAAACTTCTTCTTCCAGATCACCATTTAGGAAGGTAGACTTGATATCCATCTGATATACCTTGAAGTCTTTGAAGGCAGCAAATGCAAGAAATAATCTGACTACTTCAATTCTTGCCACCGGAGCAAAGGTCTCTTCAAAATCAATTCCTTCTATTTGAGAGTAGCCTTTGCAGACCAATCTAGCTTTGTTTCTGATTACTTCACCAACTTCATTCAGTTTGTTCTAAAGACCCATTTGGTTCCAATCACATTCTTGTCTCTAGGTCTGGGAACAAGATCCCAAGTATGATTTTTCTCAATTTGCATCAAATCTTCTTTCATTGCTTTGGTCCAGTTTTCATCATTGCAAGCTTCATTAACTGTCTTAGGTTCAATCTTTGAAATCAGACAGCATTCATTTGAATCTTGAGCAATTCTTCTCCTTGTTTGTACCCCTTTACTTTTGTCACCTATGATCTGATCTTCAGAGTGATTTAGAGTTACATACCTTGGAACTTTGGGAGTTTCTTGCACTACTAATTCTTGATCAGGCTCATTCAGACAAACTTCTTCCTGATTTACCAGATCAGTCTGGATCTGAATTTCAGAGGAGGATGGAGCTCCTTGCACCAGAGGATCATTCTGATCATCTTCATCACATTCATAGAATCTTGAGGGCTTCTCAATTCCTTCATCAACCTTCACATTTGTACTTTCTATCATCTTTCTCAATCTCTTATTGTAACACCGGTATGCTTTGCTTTGAGTCGAGTAACCCAAGAAAATTCTTTCATCACTTCTAGCATCGAACTTTCCTAAATCTTCATCTCTTTTGATGTAACACTTGCTACCGAATACTCTAAAACATCTCACAGTGGGATTTATACCAAACCAAAGTTCATAAGGAGTCTTACCGGTATTGTTTCTGATTTGAACTCGGTTAAGAGTGTAGACTGCAGTGCTGACAGCTTCTCTCGAAAACATCTGAGGAACATTTGCTTCCATCATCATTGTCCTGGAAGCTTCCTAGCTAGTCCAGTTCTTTCTCTCAACTACTCCATTCTGCTGTGGAGTCCTAGGAGCAGACAAATGTCTCTTTATGCCATGCTTCTCACAAAAGTCTATGAATTCACCGGATGTGAATTCACCACCTCTATCAGACCTTAGACACTTCAGTTTCAATCCAGTTTGATTCTCTACCATAGCTTTGAAGATTTTAAACTTTTCAAGGGCTTCTGATTTCTCCTTTAGGAAGGTAACCCACATCATCCGGGAATGATCATCAATCAATAACATGAAATATCTATCACCTTGCATACTCTTGATTCTTGTCGGACCACATAGATCAGTATGAACTAATTCCAATACTCCAGTAGAGGACTGATCTTTGCTTTTGAAAGAGACTCTACTCTGTTTACCTAGCTGACATTCTTTGCACAAACTATTTGTAGGTTTCACCAACTTTGGAAGATCTCTTACAGCCTAAATATTGCTATCTTGATGATGTTATCAAAATTTACATGACACATCCTTCTATGCCATAGCCAACTCTGATCAACTTGAACAAACGGACAACTTTTATTTGAACCAACCAGATGGAAGATATTACCTTTTGTTTGAGTACCGGATGCAATCTCATTTCTAGAGCTTTCAAAGATCCTGCATCTTCTATTTTTAAACTGGAGATCATAACCTTTGTCTACTAACTGTCCAACACTGAGAAGATCATGCTTCAATCCTTCAACATATAGTACATTACCTATTTTTCTCTTTCCATCAAAAGAAATAGTTCCCCTACCTCTGATTCTGCCAGCAGAATTGTCACCAAACTTTACCATTCCTCCTTCATACCTTTCCAAATCTAAAAACTTGTTCTTGTCACCAGTCATATGGTGAGAGCATCCACTGTCAATAAACCAATCATCCTTTTCTTCAACTTGGGCAGCGAAAGCTCTTTCTACAACCTTATGATTGATAGATTCAGAGGGTATTGACTCTTCTTCCTTGATGACAATAAACACCCATTCATTTCTGGATTTGCTTCCTATTTCTGATTCATCATCTGTTACTCCTTCATTGTCATCTTCTTCATGAACATAATAGTAGTTCTTTTGAAACCTTTGTCTGTTAGTATTAGACCTTGTAGATCTTTTCGGACATCTTGAAGCAAAATGACCAATCTTATTGCAGTTGAAGCACTTAAAGGGTAGTTTTCCTTCATACTTACCGGACCCTCTTGGCAGACTCTTTGCAATGAGGGCTTCAAGTTGAGCTGTTTCTACTTCTTCCTCTTCCATGTCTTTCCTTGCTTGATCATACCATGACAGCGTCCTTGAAGAGTTCTCTCCTGGATCAAATCTTTGTTTGCCTTTCACATAGGCACTAGCTTTGAATGCAGATTCAGTCTTGGGGGGATCATCTCCAAACTCAGTCATTTCAAATGCAGCCAGTTGCTCTCTTGTGACAGTTGTATGGGCTCTGAATTCATCAATGGCAGCAACCTTGATTTTGTAGGCAGCAGGAAGGGATCTGAGAATTTTGCAAACAATTTCATTTTCATCCAGAACTACACCAGCATTCTTGATTCCACATACTAGCTCATTCACTCTTGGCATAAAGGTAGTGATATTTTCATCATCTCTCATCTTCAATCTTTCAAATTTCCCTTTCAGACTTTGCAACCTTGCACTCTTGACAAACTCATCTCCTTCATACAGAAGTTCTAGTTTAGTCTAGATCTCATATGCAGTTGGTAGGTCAATAACATTTGAGAGATCTGAGTCATTCAATGTGCTTAGAAGAGCTTCCTTGGTCCGTAGATTGTTTTCAGCATCTGTGATTTCATTCAGAGTTGTTGGACCACCCTGTGGAGGAACATATGGTTTTGAGACCATGGTCAAGTATGCTTTTCCCATACACTCCAAATGACATTTCATGCGACATTTCCAGAGAGTGAAGTTGGTTCCATCAAACTTCAGACTATCCTTCTTATATGACGACATCCTAGATCTCCTCAAGCAGTTAAGCTCCTTTCAGAGGAACTTGGCTCTAATACCAATTGTTAGATCTAGGGCACACAACTGAGAGGGGGGGTGAATCAGTTGTACAAAAACTTTGCTTCTACTTCAAATATTTGATTCTTCTTGTTAGTTAACAACATATCAATTAATCATTCATGAAAGCACAAAGCATAAACACTAGAGTAGATAAACATCAACACATTTGACACCAAGATTTTGACGTGGAAAACCTGGCTAAGGGAAAAACCATGGGGTGATTAACCCAAGAATTATTCTCTGTTAGAAGAATAAGAAAAATGAATGGCACATGCCAATTAGGGCTCACTGCCCGAGCACACTGCTCACAAGGAGGCACATTGCCTACAAAGAGACACACTGTCTACAAGATCATAAGGATTACAACCTTGAACTGGAGAATGACATCTTTACCATGTCTAGATTAGTTCCATTTAAGCCTGAGTCACACCTGCTTTGCCTTTCGCTCTTTCACTATTCCACTCTCGTCCGTTTCACACCACACTTTGAAATGAACTCACAAACCTTTATTTATACAAGACATTGACTTAGAAACAATCATCTAAGTCGGCAATCAACCATAAGGACATTCGCAAGATGATTAATACATCTGGTCGGCCACCACAAGAACATTCGCAAGATGAAGAACTTCATCTGGTCAGTTAGTCTGAACAAGAACTTCATCCGGAAGAATATCTTCAATTCCGGACTCTACCACCAATGCGGACCGACAACATAACCTCAACATGACCCAAGAACCTTCACAAGCTTGTCTAATTGACCAGGTACATCCGCACTTCCTCTACTCACTGGAATCTCTTCTCTTCCTCATCTGGAACTTCAAGAACATAATCTATTGCCACTGTCAAACTACAAGAGGTGCTTCCGGACCTTCAAAGCACATACCAATTGATATGACACATCACAAGGACATCCCAAACACTCTGTCCAATCTGCAGAATAGAACAATGCACTTCTAGATCTCGTCGGACCTTTTTGTAACACTCTGTCACTTCGAAGCATCTCCTGAAACCGGTTCTACTTGACCGATCACAACTTTTTCATATCTTCATGCAAACCTCTAAAATCTTAACTGGATCAACTCAAGACTCATATCTACAAACCCTTTAATCTACATCCTCTAAATCTCAACCTATTGAGTACTTTTGCCTTCTTCTCATCACTGTTCCTGACTAAGACTAATTTTCTCAATATCCTCAGCACACAGCTCATCCAATCCTTCTTGTCAATGCAATATGAGTATGTTGACATCAATGACAACACTGGTTCACCTCATACTTGCAACACCCCCTTGATAGCCTTTAGCATCCTGTGTATTCTTGTTTCATCAGGGTCCATTTCTTCTTCATCTTGGACTCCTACTTGAGGGTTCTCACTCTCATCCTCTTCTTCCTCTTGGTCACTTAGGTCACCACCAACCATTCCTCTTCTTTGGTTAGATTCTAAAACTGCAAGTCTGGCTAGGACAACCTCTTGGGATTCCTTTACCCTTCTCATTTCCTTAGCATGTTGCTCTTTCAATTCTCTAACCTCTCTGGCCATTGGATTGCTCTTAGGAGACATCTTGCTTCTTCAAACTTCAACCTCTTTTCAATTTTTCAATCAAAACCTGAGCTCTGATACCACTATGATGCAGAGCAAGGTAATAAGATCTTCTACTCTCCAAGGAACCAATTTGCAAGTTTCAAAACCCTAGAGCTATTGATATCCTTCACTAATCTCCTTTTTCCCTAGTAGTACTCCTAATTAGGTTTTTTCAACATATCTTTTGGAGAATGCCACTAACCCACATCTCAATCACCTTTCTGAGTACCCTTTATTCCTTTATTCAACATATCAAGAATTGGGGTATGGTTGTTTCAGACCAAACCACTCATCAATTCACTGGTATTGCTGCACCTATGCCTAATTAGGCCACTTTTCCAAAAAAGTATGTGGATTTCAACCTCCAAAATTCCAAATCCTATTTGAGAGCCTTCAAAGCATCACAAATGGATTGATTATGTAGGTTTCATGATCATGACCAATCACCAGTTCTATGAGTTTCAAGATTCAAGCCTAAAACCTCACAAAAGCCTAAAAAATAGGAAATTCAGGCTAGGGTTTGATCAAAACCCATTTCAACTTCACACCCTGCTCGCAAAACCACCAAAATCATTAAACATACATTGCATACATTTATTCTACCAATTTTCAGAAGATTTCACTGATGGAAATGCTCATAAATTCATCTTGTTTACACAAAACCCTAAACCCTACTTTTACCAGTTGTTTCTAATCAAATGTTAATAAAATCCTTCTACTATGATGAAAATGCACCAAATCACCTACAAACAAAAATAGACTCAAAAATTCATCCAACCAAATGAATTGTAGATCATGGCTGGGCCATACATGACCGTACAGTCGCAGGAACAACAGAAAAACACAAAGTTTGATCAAAAAAATAGGGTAGATTGTATTGTTTAAGTCTTTTTCCACCTTCAACCACCTACCTCAAAGCTTTTGAGGCCTTTTTATCATGTTCCCCTTGAATCCCAATGGTTTCCAACCAAACAATAAAAAATATGACTATTCAACTTCTAACTTATCCCAAACTATGAAGATGCAAAGCCACTTTTGTAGCCAAACAACTAAAGATGACATCAAACTAACCTCATCAAATTGTTTACATTGCAACATGGTCTAAATAGACCTTATTACTTCACACAAGAATCCAAAACACCTAAATTTGACATTTACCCTTATTTACATAGTTTTACTAGGTGCCCTTGCACCAGAATGTTGGTGCAACTTACCAACGATCCATGACCCTTATCTTTTACAACTTCAATCGCAATATATTGGAGGACTATGTCGATGATATTTTACCTAAATCAATTTTGTGCTAGGATCATGTCAAAATCCTTTGACATATTTGCAAACGCATTTGTCTCTACAACATGCGCTTGAATCCCCACAAATGTGTATTCAATCTTGATAGTGGCAAATTGTTGGGGTTTATTATCTTGTCTTGTGGTATTGAGGTCTATACAAAGAAGTTTGAGGCTATTGTGAATATGCCACCTCCAAGAAATATTTCTCATCTTCGCAGCTTACAGGGAAAGCTTCAGGCTATTCGTCAGTTTATTTCACAACTAGCAGATTGAACTCTCCCTTTAACTCATCTTCTCAAAAAGAATGTTTTTTTGAATGGAATGATGATTATCAAAAAGCCTTCAAGGATCTTAAAGGCTATTTGGATAATTCTCCTATCTTAATGTTAGTTGTCTTTAGGTGTCCTTTTTTCTCTATACTTCTACATTCCCTCATGCTATAGCTTCTTTGCTAGCTCAACATGATAACAAAGGAAAGGAACATATTGTATACTATATCAGCTGAACTTTTCTTGAATATGAGACTCAATATTCTACAATAGAGAAGCAATTCATTTCTCTTGTATTTGCAATGCATAAGCTCCGACACTATCTTGTTCATGCCAAAACACACGTCATCATCAAATTCGATCCTTTAAAACATCTAGTCTCAAAAACTAATCTATCAGGATGTTTACCTAAATGGGTTATGTTGTTGACAAAATTTGACCTTAAATTTGTCTCCCAAAAGACAATAAAACGTCAAGTGTTAACCAACCACTTAGCTGATGCTCCTTCTGCTTTCTCTATTCCACATCAAGAATCTTTCCCCGATGATAATATCCTTTCTTTGGATACCAATCATCCGTGGGATTTATTCTTCAATGGATCTATTTGTCGGACTAGCTCCGATGTTGGTGTCATACTAGTACCTCCTTCTAGCAAGCCAATTCCCCTTTCTTTCCATCTAAACTTTCTTTATACAAATAACATCATTGAGTACGAAGCCTTTATTGTTGGCTTGTGTGCCATGTCTCTTAATATCTATATTCTTTGCATATTCGGTGATTCACAGTTGATCATAAAGCAAGTTACTAGATCTTATCAAGCAAAGCATGATATGTTATCTCAATACTATGACTTTGCTTTATCACCGTTGAATCTATTCTCTTCTTTCACTATCGATACAATCCCAAGAAAGGAGAATCGACATGTGGATGCAATGGCAAGCGTTGCATCTCTTGTACCCCTTGAAGATTCTCCTACTGATTATCAATTCATAATTCACACTCTTTCTTTACCAATTATAGCTGACAACTCTTCATATGCTTCCTCTTGTTACAACATGGATTTAGAAGAATGGTACTCCCATATAAAATTATTTACGCGATAGTACCTTTCTGAATGCATCATTCAAAAATGCTAGAGCTCGTATTCGTAAGCTTGTCATGTGATATATCATTCTTTCTAATGTTCTCTACCATCAAGGTTAAAATGGCCTCTTGTTCTATTGTTTAACTAAAGCAGAGATCCCATTGTGCTTGAAGAGGCCCATTTAGGCGCTTGCAAGGGCATTTTGGTGGAAAAACTTTAGTTCAAAAACTACTTCGTATGGGTTACTATTGGCAAAGCATGGAACCAGATTCCTACATCACTTTTGTTAAAAAGTTCCCTCAATGCCAATAACATAACAATTTGATTCAAGCTCTTGCCCAGTAACTTTGTGCCTAGGTACCTGTAAATAGCAGTTTAGGTTCCCCTCCCCTAAAGTGCACATTGGAGGACCAACTCTACAGCTCTCCCAACATCCCTCCGATGAGGAGAGTGATTATACCGAGAGAAGTCTTATCTTAGTTAAGTTGGTGATGCTACTATAGGTAGGTAGATTCACATCTATACATGACATTCCTCCCCAACTACTGGGTAGGTAGTAGGATCTCCCCCAAACTGGGAGAGTGATGGATAGTAAGTAGGTAGGGAATGCCTTTGGCCATTTTTGGTGTGGTGTTTAGATCCTATTGGAAAAATTTCTCCTTCTTCTTCCCAAGGTCACACCATTATCATCACAACCACATATTACTTTACAAAATGGGTCAAAGTTGTTCCACTTTGATCCAAGACTGCTAAAGTAATCTATTGCTTCATTCTCAATAATATCATTTCTTAGTTTGGGCTCCCTTTCGCTTTGGTTTCTTATAATGGTTCCTCATTTAAGAATAAAGACGTGAAGTGGGTCTTAGATAAATTTTACATCCAACATCACTTCTCAATGCCATATTATCCACAATCAGATGGCCAAGCAAAAGCTTCCAACAAAACCATCAAACAAATTCTTCAAAAAATTGTCAACAAACATGGAAAAGATTGGCATACCCAACTCTCCTATGCATTATGGGTCTATCGCATGAGCATTCATACGGCTACAAGTACTACCCCATATAATCTCGTGTATGGTGCTGATGCAATTATTCCTTTGGAGTTGAAAATTCTTTCATTGCAGATTTCCCTCCATGGCCTCATCGATGATAACACTTACAGAGAAAAAAGACTTCAACATATTGAAATTTTTTATGAACAACACATTCATGCTCTCGAACATCTCCAAGCCTACCAAAATAATCTAATATGCAACAACAATGAGCGTGTCATCCATCGCTCATTTTGAAGTTGGTGCCTTGGTCCTCTATGAAAACCAACACAACATTAATGCTCCTCTAGGTACAAAAGGAGAATTCGGTTTGAACTATTTAGGACCCTACATCATCACTGAAGTATATGGATCAGGTGCATATAGAATTTCTACAATGGATGGTAAATCTCTCAAAGGGTCTATTGATGCTATACACTTACATATATTCTATGCTTAGATTGCTTTAATATCACGTCTTTGTTTTCAATTAATCATATTCCTTTCTATTTAGTATGCCAGTTCTCTTTTTTAAAGCACATTGTGTTGGATAGTTTAGTATTTAATACTTTACTCTTCTTTATTTACATTTTTTGTTTCATTCTCAACACAAATGTAGTTGTCTTGAATCGTTAAGTAGTTTTCCTTGTTAGTGAAAATTGCTTTCCTCTTCTTACCATGTTCTAGTTAATTATAGTTACAATTAATTAGCCTTTTTCATTGTTTAATTAGATCTTGTATAGCATTTAATTAAGCAATTTTATTTTCATAGAATTTCAATTAGAATCTCTAATATCCTTGATGGCATCAAGAAAACTATTTTACCATGTTTGATTAGATCATTGTCATATTTGGTTAAACAATATCATTATATTGTTTAGTTAAATCACAATTGCATTTAATTAAACATTTCTATGTTTCAACAAATCATTGTCGCATTTAATTAAATAATTTAACCAATTTGTTTAATTCGGTCACAATTGCTTTTCACTAAACATTTCTATCTCATCACCACACGTTTAATTAGATCATTGTCATATTTATTAAACAATCTTATTAGGTTGTTTAGTTAAATCACAAGAGTATTTAATTAAACATACATATGTCAAATCAAATGATTTAATTAGATCTTTGTAGTATTTAACTAAACAATTTAACCAAGTTGTTTAATTAAATCACAATAGCATTTAATTAAACCATCCACAATACATAATTCAAACACATAACATAATGATATTGATCAAAATCACAAAAAGCTTGCATATACATCATAGTCTTGATACATGGTATGTAAAACCACCACTATGACAAAATGTGGTGTGTCAAAGAGCACATATGCAAAATGTCAATCACTCCCCAAGGCCATGTGCTAGATCCCTCTGGACCTAGTGGTGGTTGTGTCACAAATGGGTCTCATTGTGAGGACACGTACCTTACACCCACAACGTGTCTGTATGCCCCTAACAGTGCCTCTCATCCCTGTCACCTCTGCTGTGAAATCTAGCTCACATTGCCATAGCCAGGCCACCTTAGCTTGTAGCCTATCTACATCAATCATTAGTACCTTCATATAGGGTTGATCAATAGTAGGTGCTCCTAGCGAGTCCATTGTAGTGAGATCCAACCACCTCTGTAGATCATCAAGCACCTGCTCTACGCCATCTTCTCTCAATATGGCCTTGTCTCTCTTAGTTGTGACTTGTCCCAGCTACATCAGACCCTCCTCATAAGTATCTTGAAGCTGCACAATAGGCTCAAAGATATCCATGTGTCACTCAGCAGTTTGCAATGGCCTGTATCTAGCCTGCACTAGTTGCTCGAGTTGAACACTAGGTACCATCTTTGCAAAAACTTAACCTATAAAGTCAAGCCACACCCATGCGCTAACTGCAAAATCAAACAAGGATCATCTTAGATCTCTCATCAGATATCATATATCAAATCAAAATGATAAACACATCTAGTGTTCTATTAAAATCACAATCATAAATAAAATCTCACCAAGATCTTCGTCCTCCCAATCAGGATCTATAGGAGCATCTTGCTACGCTGGCATAGATATATGTGCACTAACCCTTGTAGCTACTACTGTCATCATTGGTACTAAAGGGGGCACTGATGTGAATTAATAGTTAGATGCACTATAGTTGTGATCAATACTGAAAATAATAATATGTTTGGTTCTAGTGAGGTAGAAATTTTCCATACATTCAACCAAAGTCTTTTCATGTATTATTTTATTCTTATCATTGACATTGCAGGTTGTTAGTATATTATTTTTGGCAATCTTGATCTTGGAGAAATGCATAGTTTTATTGTTGAGAAAAGAACCAAGAGATTCATGGAGAAAATTTTGAAATTTCCAAAGAGCAAGTGACTACACAATTACATTGAAAGTTGGATTCAACTTAGTTACAAAATTCCAAGTATAATGATGTAGAAGTTGAATTCTAGTAGAGGCGTCAATATATTGTTAAGTACTCATTAAAATTTTATATTTTTATATTATTTAATAGGGATGTGGATGTTTGCTATTTTTTTAGTGATGAAAAGTAACTATATTGTTTGTCAAATTTGGCCAAGGAATTTGTTGTACTAATGATATATTAGGTAGATACTATGAAAAACTAACTTAGATTAAATTCAAAATGGTTTAATAAGAGAAATACCTAAAGGGCATTCTTAGATCCCTTCTTCAATTTTATCACCCACCATGATACTTGATATATAGCTATGCCATATATGTTGCTTGGATGACACATTCTTTCTTCACATTTAGGTACAATAGCTATACCACATACACCATACACAACTTGTGATCCTACTTGGTTACTATTAACAAAATGACCAACAAATGCTACTCTATGATTATATACCAAATGGAAGTGTATTATTAACTTGTTGGTAAGAATATATTATGATATGGTATTTAGGTGTCCAACATCCAGATGTGAATTATGGTTGGATGATATAAAATATTCTTTGTCATTGGTCACTAACCTTTAGGTGCATTGAAAGAAACACAGAGGCATTGTGAAAAGTCTAATTTTTCAAAAGAGACCCCATTAGAAACTGTATTACCAGGCCTCAATATATAAAGTTATAGACCTAGAGTTTTTGTATACATGGTGTGATGTAGAGGACTATATAGACAATGATAATACTATACAAAAGATTGATTAACAACTCTCCTCAATTAAACAATTTTTGTATGCATTGGTGAAGTTGTTGTAATGGTAGTTACCATATTCCTATACAAACTAAAGTATAACGTTTTACAAGATTAAAAATCAAGTTTGTACTTTAGAGGACCTTCAAAATACAATTTCAATTAGTTCATATTTAAAGGGAAACAAGAACTATTGTTTTAAAAAAATATTTTGGTTTTATGTTGTATTTCAAAAACCTAACCAACTCTAGCATTGTATTAAAGTTATGTTATAGCATATTTGAAAAGACTTATTGAAAATCTGCAAACAATTCAATCATATTTGAAAAGCCTTAGCACATCTAAGTTACAATTTTTTAGAAGATATAGATGTTTTATTTACTCATATCCTCGTGCACTCAAAACCTATCTAGTGAAATAATGATCACCCTTAAGCAACCAAAAGTTATTGTAAAAAGCAATATTTAGTCAATAGGCTTTCTATGTGGGCTTATGCCCACTAACAATTCGGTCTCAGAAATGTGTCACATCAAGAATTTATCTCATGATGGATATGTTTATGTAGTCATCAGAAAACTAATTTCCTTTTCAATTATCTCAAAGCAATAATGCTCAAAAGTTTATAAATATCATTTCAAATTTATATTCATCGTCCAACACATTGAAAAGATCTAGGTAATTTTATTGTTAGCAATGATTGGCCCATTCCATGAATCATTTATGGTAATATTTTTAGAGCTTAGTGTACTATATTAGACAATAATTTGCCAAATTTCAATCATTTTGTGGTTTTATGTAGTAAATATTTTTGTTACCTTGTTTTATGAATTATTTTCAAGATATAGAGCATTTTCCAGATTTTCTACCCACAACTATTTAAAACCTAATTTTTTGCTTATGATTGCTACTCATATGTTTCTTCCACAATATTTTAATAGACTTTATTTTTCTATTTTTGTGTATTCTTTTCTAAATTTAGATGCATTAAATTTATAATATTGTTCTTGGATATATATATTGTATATGCTTTTGGATACATAATTACATAGATGACCAAAAAGTGGGAAATATCTAGATTCTACCACTATTATTTAGAGGTAATGGCTAATGATGATAAAACATAAATTTTAGTAGATTTTTCTAAGATCATTCTTTTAATGATTGGATATGAATTATTTGTTACACATGTTGTATCCATATGGATGTTTTTTTTAGTTTAGACTATAGGAAATGATAATATGTTATTGCCATTCCGTGCATTGAGTGCCGGTTGATTGAATGACTTCAAATTGTGAGAATATGAAGTTCATGTCTTTGTCAACTTTAGTGGAATATTTTTGTGTTGAGTTATAGTGGTATGCAAGGGATCATTCATGAAGTATTTGGTTTTTACATGAATTTTAATTTTAATTCTACATAAAAAGATATAAAAATGAATAAGAAATTTGATTAATTTAGTGCATATATAGATTACATACAAGTTTCTCATAGAATTATTGCAGTGATTTCCATCCTATGTTGAAAGAAATCAATTTTTAAAAAATGTATAAATTTTGTATTATCTTCCATCTAATTAAGAATTTGACTATGGGAAAATCAACTATCCTTAAGAAAATTTTATTATAATTAAAAACTATCGGCGTGCCCATTGAACCTATGGGTCCAATTGCTAGTAGTAATAAATAAAAGTATAGCATCTATAGTAGAAGAACTCCAAGACTAATCAAAGTTAATGATATACACAAAACTAGATAACAATTTAATTCTTATGGGAACAACCATATAGAATGTATGGTTGTGTAGCATAAGTATTAAGAAAACTAAAAAAACTATTTTCTTATTATTGGATTGTCATGTGTTGGCCTCTTAGTAGTGAGGCCCCAAAATTTTGTGTTGCCATGTTTTTAGATTGTGTGTCAAGTGAAGTTTAGGCATCTATGTGTTAAACCATGCTAAAATCCTTTAAAGTTCATGTCTACAATTGAAGTGTTTTTTTTGTAGTTTTTTCTATTTCGTCGTTGCCTTGCAAATCCTAGTTGCCATTGTAACTTAAATAATTTCTTTTATGTGTTTATCCTCATTGGTGACTGCCCAACACAAACTATCTTTTGCATTGCATATTCATGTTTCCCAATTAACTCCCAATTTACATTGTACGATGTCTTCCCTGTTGGCACTCTCATCATTATGTTACATTCCATGCTTAGTTCTTATTGGTCTAAGAAATCTGTGAATCTTTGTCCCACATACCTTCTCATTGAAATCAATGACCACATCGTAAATGTTCTAATCCTTTTTAAATAACTCCATATGTCTCTATGGGCCCACTTTTTAACCAATCCAGTTAAAGCTAAGTGTTTTCCTTATCCTTAGTCTCGCACGTGTCCATTTCCTATTGCATCACAATGCTCTTTTGAATTGACAAGTTCTAAATTTTGTCCAATGTATACTTATCATTTTCTAATATTGTGCCATGTGGAATGTATGAAGAATTCTTTAATACATGGTCTTACATTTTAATTGAGAGGAAAATAAGAATGGATCGTGAGTATTATGAATGTTACAATTGTCATGTTTTAAATCTTGACCTAGATGAGAACTGTGGGTTTTTTTAAAGTTTTAATACAAGCAATTTTTAGTATTTCAATTGCAGATACTTCCAGAGTAATCAATATAAAAGGTGTGGTAGATGATAGTCTAGACACCTAAAATTGACCATGTCCTCATAACCCTTCGACATCCCCTAGACATTCATCTACAACACATTGTCCCTTAATCCCTTTTTCCAAATTAATTAAATTAAATAATTGATCCATTTACCCCTTTTAGCCAAAATTAATTGAATAAATATTATGTATTTAATTAATTTATCCTCCCATCATCCCCTTTCCAATAATTAATTAAATAATTTTATTATTTAATTTAGTTATTGAGAGTCACATGACTAGCTTGTCCTCATCCTCATCCACTTTCCACAATCAATAAATTAGTGTCCCAAAAGTCAAACTAAGTTTTCATCTTCAAATCCTATCCATTCACATAAGGATGCCCTAAAATGCTTTGTCCTTATCTTATAGTCCTTTCATCAAATCTTAGCCCTCCATTTAATATTGCACCTCTTAATCTCAACCATTCATTGCACCTCTTAATCCTAGCCCTTCATCCCATTATTGAAGCATCTATAAATCAAGCCTCAACCAAGCCATTATCAACACATCTTATGTCATAAGCTTATGGTACCCATTTGCTATCTCAATAGCCACATTCAAAGCGTAACATGCCACTTTCTCAAAGTCCAAATTAACCAAAATAATCAAGTTAATTACCCTTAAGTACAAGGTCATGATTAACATAATCATAGTTAAACAAAGTAATAATCCATATCATTAGCAAAATCAAAATGCATATATTTTTTGAATGTTTCAAAACTGAAATTTACAACAATTCCAAAGATAACATTCTAGTGAATTCCTTTCACTTTACATTTGCAATATTTGCTTATAGCATGAAAGATAAGTTTAAACATAAACTTTGACTAACAAGTCATATAAAAGTATCTACTATATCTGGAACTTTGATATATGTCTTCATAAGTCTCAGCTTGTCTTCTCCTTGGGAAGGAGAGCATCACCTGAGTGCTTTTCCTCCAACCATAGATTGATGGTCCCCCACACAACTTGCTTCCTAGAAGCGGTGCTACCCTTCACGAAAGGTATAGATATAAGGAACTGTTAGGTTTGCCATCTGAGTATCTAGTGTTGTGTCCTTCATAATACATCATGGTCATACAACTATAGATCCACTCTAACTATGTATGACACTACTAGAATCATTATGCCATCTGGAGCACAGTGAACCAACTAATGCATGTAGAGACAGATGCATTACTTTGGCCAAAGATTTATATACATATATGTTTCACAATGTACATAGTCGATTGTTCACCCACCTCGACTCGACTTAGAATTTGTCTCATCTGACAGTGATCATAGTTTCACCCTTCTAGGTCATAGAAAAGTTAGGTTCATAACACCCTTAGTCCATTTACTTGGACTTTCGACTCCAATTCCAGGATTGCATTCATTATTTGTCTTGTTGTCTATGCAAGAGGGAACCTGTGACTCCACGTCACTCTATTCCCATTCTTTCTTTTTGCAAGTATCTATATTCATGGTTTCAGTATTGGTGACCACCCCTGGTCTAAGTCTCTGTGTACGTTGTCTCAAGGTTTACATTGACTTTCCTATCGACTATAACACGTTCTATAATAGTCTATAGTACTATTAATTTGATAATATTAAAAAGGATTCTTAAAACCCTAGGCTTCATCCATGAAGCACTACCAAGAAGAAAGGAATAATATCCAAATACATTTAAACAAATGAGTCATCATACTCAATATTGTTTTCTTTCCTATATGGAAATTAATATCATTCAAGGGTTTACTTTCCCGATAGATAGGGTTTTGGCATGCACTTAATGTAGCCTAGGCAACATCATCAGTTACCTACCAGTTATTCTCCATCTATACTAAGGAGTTATATTATCCTTACACAAAGGATACACCAAAGATAAATTATCTTTTGTCAAGAACAGTCAAGTATCAATGTTCACATTACATGTGTTTTGGAAAACTTCGTGCCTTTGGCACGATCAAAGATAATAGATATAAGACAAAATTATCATTATTTTGTGTAAGGCTCTTGGCCTGCACAGTCCACATCTTCCTTATTCATAAATGCAGTCATCATCTTTCATTAGTATTTCATTCTAGAGACTTATTAGTCTTGAATGAATGATAAAAAGGATATCAAAGGATATCAAAGAATATACAACAAGTTATACTTCCTAGATGCCATATTGGCATTCGAGGGCTCATGCATGCTACAACAACATCATTGTATATGGCCCTACGACCTTGATAGAGTCAAAAGACTATAACAAAGATTTCATGAATCAAACATGGTATTCTTCAATGAACAACCTTGATAGGGTCGAAAGACTATAACAAAGCTTTCATAAAACAAAAACACAGTGTTCTATAAAGAACGGCCTCGAAGGCCCCTTAAAGTTATACCAACAACACAAAGGATAGCAAAGGATCAACATAGTCGTTTAAAGCTTGGACATCAATATTCCAACAGTAATGCCAATGTTTATATGCAAAGTTCAGATCACATGATAGTGTCTCTTGTTCATACCTATGTGTAAAATGTAAGATAGTTGACTGGCTGGAGATGATAGATACAGTGGTTGATAGTAACTCTATCCCACAAGCTTACCATTTTCCCAAATCTGCTACTCCTGTAGCTATTCTATCCTTCACTGTCTACTTATAGATGTGATAACAACAACCATAGTCTTTCCCCCAACCCCCCAAAAAAAAAGCTATATCAAAAAGCTCTTCTTGAATTATCCCCTACATGCAGCAACATACCCACCACCTTACCAAAAGAATGTGGGTGAAAATAGTTGCAGTAACTTGGCCACCCCACAAGTATCATGGCACCATAAGGTCCATACCTCCCATTCAGGAGTGAGCTGCAAAGAATAATCTTTATGGAAAGATTCATCTTGACCTCCACTCATTGTGGGTAGTGGTTCGACTGACTAGAAAAGGCATATATGCTATAATAAGAAAGTGCTCGACCATTATAAGAATAATGGATAATTATATCACACATAAAATCCTTTACATCTATATGATGTTATAGGGTTATCAACATAATCCAAGGTATCATGAAAATATAATAACATCGTTAGGGAGACAACAATAATATGTGATTATGGGGTCAAGTTTCACTCCCCCTCTTGGCCATATTAGGCCATAAATAAAATATTGGAATGATAATCATGAAATCTAATAAAGAAATAGATAAGTAAACAAAGGATACTCAACAACCAAACAAGATTACTTATTGACTAAATGAATGTTATGAGAATGTTATCTAGTCGAATCAACGTAAACAACATAGAGATAACTTAAATTGTCCTACTGACACTGGTCAAAAAGGAATTGAATTATCTAGGAAAAGACTTATACTCACCAAATCTTGCATTGGTTCACAAATGATTAATTTTGATACTCAGATGGCAATTTTACCTTTCCCAAACATCTATCTCCTCCTCCCGGGTGATACTTTCCTTCCATTCTTGGAGGAAGATTCTTTTCCTGATTACACTCACAACCATATAGCCATGATTAGTGTATCATCATTTGATTCTTAAAACATTATGATAAAATATTCTTATCAACATGTAATCTCATGTCTAATCTAAACATTAATCAATATCAATATATTCAATAATTTTACCTCATATTTTCCACAAACATCAAATTATTAAACTATGATTAATTATCCTATTTACCACATAAAATTATGATTAAGCTAAATCAAAAGTTGGGGATGTAACATATCTCCCCCATATGAATCATCATCCCCGATGATTTAATGTTTCCAAGATCAAACCAACATAACAAATAAAAGTGTTTACTGATCATAGTAAAAAGTTTTAAAAGAGATGGAGAAATATTGCATAAATATCATCATAGTTTTCCTAGGTGGCATTCTCTTCTACATATTGGTCTCACTGGACCTTGCATTGAGTTACCTCTTTACTGCGTAAGCATAGCTTACATGTTTCGAGCACCTTGATGGGCCCGATCACTACCACCCCTAGGTCCTTCACCTGTATAACATTCCAATCAAGAATAGAAATATGATTATCCCCTAAAATAAACTTTTTCAAATAGCAAACATGGAAAACATTATGCATCATGGAAAGAGCTGGTAGTAGAGCAATCCTATATGCAACTGGGTTGACCTCTTTGAGAACTTTGAAGGGACCCACATATATAAGAGCCAATTTGGATGTCTTTCCAAACTTAATAGAGCTCTTTTGGGATTTCACCCTTAGAAGGACTTTTCCTCCCACTGAGAAATGCCTTGCGATGTGTTTAGCATTTGCATAACTCTTCTACTTATCATTGTCTTCCGCTATTCTTTTCTTAATCAGATGGACTTGCTCTTCCATTTCTGATAGCATTTCTGGACCAAGGCTAACCCTATCTTCTATCTTATCCTAGCTTATAGGGTTTGACACTTTCTTCCATATAACACTTCAAATGGAGCCATCTTAATAATAGAATGATAGGAATTATTATAGGCAAATACCACAAGAGGAAGGTAATCTTCCCATTTGTATTGTTGATCCATGCAATACATTCTCAATAAATCTTCCAATACTTGGTTCACCCTTTCAGTTTGGCCATCTGTCTCAAGATGATAAGTAGAGCTTATATTCAACTGGGTTCCAAGTGAGGAAAACAAGGTTTGCCAAAACCTTGATGTCATATGGGCATCCCTATCTGAGATAATCTTCTCAGGAATACCATGCAATCTGAAAATCTCTTGCACAAATTTGCGGGCTATGATAGGTGCCCCATCTGTCAAATTCCCAGGAATAAAGTGTGTTGCTTTGGTGAGTCTATCCACCACAACTAGAATAGCATTGTGCATGTTCCTTAACATAGGAAGTCCTTGCACAAAATCCATGCTAATAATTTGTCATTTCCATTCTAGAATTTCATGAGGGTATAAAAATCTTGTTGGGTGATGGTGTTCTGCCTTCATCCTCTGGCATTCTAAACATTTAGCTACAAACTTTGTAGCATCCCTCTTTATTCCTTTCTAGAAATATAAGGGTTTCACATTAGCTAGTAACATTTTTACTCCACGATGTCCTGAATAAGGTGCAGAATGTACCTCTTTCCACACAATATTCCTTAACTCCTTAGAGTTCAGAACATACATCCTTCCTTTATACCTTAATAACCTAGTTGGTTCAAGGTAAAATCCATCATATTTCAGATTTTGGGGATTCTCCAAAAGGGCCTATTTTACCTCCTTGTAAAACTCATCTCCCTTAGACTTTTGTAATACTTGATTCTTAAAATTAGAATGTATAGAGTTCATTGAGGAGATATGTCTTCTCCTGTTGGAGTATAGGACAACACTGAGAGGGGGGGGGAACCAGTGTTGTCTAATTTTTCAAATCTTTTGCACCTTTTAATTTACAAGATGGAAAATAAAGGAGACATCAATAATCTATCAAATTCATATGCACAGGTATGATGATGAAAGGAGTGAACATAACCTCATGTGTAGAACATTATAAAACACACACATAGAGACAAATCATAACACAAGGATTGCTGGAGTGGAAAACCCTCATGGGGTAGAAAAACCACTCAAAATTGCCTCACTGGCTTATTCAAAACCTCATTGGTTACAAATAGATCTCACTGACCAAGGAAGCTTCACTAGCTTTACAAAATTCCTCACTAGCATACACTATGCCTCACTAGCTGATACAAGTGTGCATAAGAAAACAAATCAATTCAGGGGTTACCTTGATTCTCTAAAACACATTACACTTCACAACCTTATATCTCCTTTTGTCAATACATACTTCAAATACAACCTTTTCAATTAACAAAATAAGGTCTCTTTTATCCTCTATGTTGAAGTCTCTGAACATCTCTATTTACATTGAAACATTACTCTTGAACCCTGTACAAAATGTGTATTCTTCAAACCCTCTTATTCACAAAAAATCTCATTTTAATTTGTGCCATTTAAAACCACACTCATTCAACCTCATTTTCACCATCTGCATATATATAGATTTCAAATAAAAAGACCTTTGATCTTCCATCTTCAAAACCTGTCTGCATTTTCATCATCTTCAAAAATCCATCCACCTGCAATAAGAAAGACTTTTCAAAATCTTTTTCTCTCTGATTCATTTTCCCTCTATGAAGAACCTGCAAAACCAAAAAGATCAAATTCATGTTCTTTGTATGACCATTTCCATTCATAAAGAATTTGCAAAAATAAAATCATATTTCTCTGTTCATCTACAAGAAGTCTTTTCACATTCTTCTTCCCATTTATCTTCATTTTCCCTTTTCATAAAAATCCTCTACAAACTCCAATCTGCAACAAAGAATATCATCTATACATCTTCTCTCAAACAAATCTTCACACAAATGTCTTTCATATTTTTGGAGCCCTCAATCTGTTCATATTCCCTTTCATAAAAAAATTCATCTCAAAAATCTTCAATCAATTTTAATCAAACTACCTTGTTCATCATTCATCTTCCCTGCATAAAAAATCTTCAATAATAATATCCTTTGATTGCAAATAAAAAATAATCTTTTCAATTTGGTCTCTCACAAAAGAATAATATCTCCAAAAAGAAACTTTCCTTCTTAAAACAATAAACTCCTTAATATTCTCCCTGCCATGACATGTATTAAAAATAGAAAAGAATCTCTTTAAAATCTCAGAAAAAAATCTTCTAAAAACATCTTTAAAGATTCCCAAAATCTACCTTGTAATCAGGCTAAAAATAGCCTTTACTGCAGTTAGAAGAAGATGACATTCCCATGCACATCAAATTTAATGTATAAGGGTCGGGGTCTTAGTTTTGAATGATGGTCGTTGATTACATTCTTTGCACCCTTTGAAACTTTTAAACAAAGCCATTGATTATGGCGTTGGCACCCATACCATAAGGTAGCTACCGCTGCCATCGGTAGAAGATAGAAGAGGCCGGTCATATATAATGACTAAAAGACCCTTGAGCAAGTCACTTTAAGTGGCATTACCTATGATAAGGAGTCAACAAGCTATTATAACAAAAAGGAATTCACTTGTATGACGAGCTCCTTGTATATACTTTGAGATCATTAAAATAGGGTTTTGAGACCTTCTACACCTTATTACCAACCCTTAACTCTGTCAAATGCATCTTAAACTCAACCCACTAAATGATAAAAACTTTGTACAGTCTACAGAGACATCAAAGAACTAACATTGTCATAAATAAACCTTCATATCACTATCATATGCATTGAGCTCATTAAAGGGTTTTTGAAATAGTTTAAGATTTGAAGTCTCTCATTACACAACCTTAAATCAGTCACTAATCATGGATTATTGAATTAAACTGAGTCTGCATCATTATCATCATAACCTTTCAAATATGCCTTTGCATTGCATTAATATTTCATATGTGTCTTGACAATCACTTGTACTATGCACCCTGAACACATCTATCACTTGTAAGAGAAACATGTATGAGAAAACATTCCAATTTTGATGCATCACCATCTTGATGATGATATCAACATGAAGAGGATCTTGAAGACAAACTGAAACAAGATGATAAGCACATTGAAGCATGGTATATAAAGCAACATCAACATCTGCCACAATCTGCCAACATCTGCAAGAATCACTTGTTAATCATGGACAACATGACCTCATTGCATTTCAAGATTACTTATGAATGAAGTACATGAAGACTGTCATATGAATGAACCCCTGATGAAACACACCATAACCACTTCAACACCCATGATAAACAACCATGCAAGCAAGATCCTAAAGATGAAGATCCACTAACAAGCAACTCTTGTTGGCAAGAGACACTATATGGATTCATGAATGTTGTCATTGATGGCAACAAAGTTCATCCCACACCTCCGCAGGACATGGTATGTCTCTACCGGAAGTCAGAGTGAAGAATGTTGTGGTCCGATAAACAAGAATAGAGCATGTGGCAAGGTCCGACAGACAGGTCCGGATCTCTCAGAGGAAGTATCTTGGTGAAGTGCAGATTTGGGAAAGTCAAGAGGACTACCTTGAGTGATAGATTCCAAGGATTTAGCCTCCGGTGACAGATGAGGAAAAAGATATGAATACTTGAGTATCGAGTTCCTGATTAGCAGTATGACAGAGGAAGAACTCACTGACAGAACATCAGACATTATTCTAGATGTCTTACTAATGTTGGTAAAGATTATCAAGGCATGAATTATGTTTGGCCGACATGATTAATGATTTCTACAAGTATATGCTTGATCCACATTACTTGATGTGCAAGGATTCAGCCGACAGATCAAAGTTTATGAAAAGATTGACTATTCCGGGTGCCGACTAGAAAGGTGATGAAATCACTTTTATGGATATATATACAAGATGGATTTGGTTATGAGAAGTGTCGTGGTTGTTGATAATGTGCGAATAAAAGTAGAAGAGTAGAACATAAGCAGTAAGGAAGGTCCGGTATGTGAAAGGAAAGTAGCATAAGAGAAGAGGAAAGATGAAGTGCAGCAGATCAGTATACTGAGCCTAACTGGAACTGAACTCCAGCATATGTAGATGCTTCCAATCAGTTCAAGTATTGTATAACACTCTTTTTGTAGACAGTGTGTCTCTTGTAGGTAGTGTGTCTCCTTGTGAGCAGTGTGTTCGGGTAGTGAGCCCTAATTGGCAAGTGCCATTTTGTATTTCCATTCTTCTAATAGAGAATACAATCTTGGGGTAATCACCCTGTGGTTTTCTCCCTTAACAGGGTCTCCACATCAAAAATATTGTGTCATGTGTATTTCCATTTCATGATTATGTTTTCTCATTTGGATTAATGTTACATTGATTATTAATAAAGTTCAAAAAGTAGAAATAATTAGGATAACTGATTCACCCCCCCTCTCAGTTATCAACAATTGGTATCAAAGCTAAGTTCCTCCTAACAGAGCCTAACATCTTGAGGAAGATCTGGGAATTCAAATGGATGCATATGGTTTCAGGGAGCAACTCAAGACTACCCTTGATGATCTTGAATAGTCAAACTCTGAAGTCAATGAATTAAAGGAAAGACTCAAACAGGCTGATGATTTCATGAGAGAACTAAAAGACAAATTAAGTCTCTCTATGAAAAAGAGAAAGGAGCTGCTTCAGCAATTGGAAAGACAAGGTGAAGCAAATAATGCAAATGAAGAGCTAAAGGAAAAAACTGAGTTGTGTGAAAAGTTATCAAAAGAAATCATTATCGTAAGACATGAAATGGAATCAGGAGTCATGAAGTTTACCCAAGAAGTTGAAGAGAAAAGAAAAATTGAAGATAATCTAAGACAATCTCTCAAGGAGAAATCAGAAGATTGCCACTAGATGGATAGAATTATCAGACATCTTGAATCTGATCTTGAAGATGCTAAAGAGAATGAAGAAAAACTTGAGGATCAAATTGTCTCTCTCAAAAGGGATCTTCAAACAGCAAATGAGTATAAAGAGAAATTCAAGATAAGTTCTGCTCAACTTGAAGTTCTTATTGGAAGTCAAAAGAAGGTAGATGACAAGTGTGGTTTGGGATATGAGAAAGGAGAAAGCTCCGGATCCGGTCAAAAGAATTTTAGATCAGAAAATCCAAGGAACAGGCCTAGAAGACCTCCAGTAAGACAGCCTAATGCTCAAAGATATCCATCCTTCAATGGATACTGCCACAACTGTAATCACTTTGGTCACAAAGCTAATTAGTGCAGAAAGAGAATGAATCAGACTAATTCATCCTTCTCTGGACAGTGTTTTAACTGCAAAAGGTATGGTCACAAATCTCATGAATGCAGAAATATGCAAATGAACAAATCATTCAATGGTAGATGCTTTGCATGCAATAGAATAGGTCATATGGCTAATCAATGTAGATCAAGAGGATATCAATCAAATATGCAAAGAAATGTTGTTTGCCAAATTTGCAATAGATCTGGTCATATTACAAAATTCTGTAGAAGCAAGAATCAGGACAAAAGAGGTCCGGTATATCATAATCAGAATCAAGATAAGGGGAAATAAAAAGTGAATGCGGATGAAGTTAAAAGTGAGATGAACAAGATTTGGGTAAAGAAAAGTATAGAGAATGTAGAGGTTGGATCTGCACCAGACTCTGGTGCTGATATTCCTTCCAAAAATTAAAAAGTGAGCTCTGGCTCAGGGGGAGACACAAAGAAAACCTTGTTCCCCCAGCCAGTCAATTGGTGCCGAAACTGGCATAAGAAGAGTTACGGAATGAAGGGTTCATAAGGGAAACATCCAAACAAACTATGGTTAAGATTTGGAAGATCCGCATGATGTTTAAAGATCAGGACTGATCCGGGTTCTTCAAGTCATCCGAATAAGGCCAACCGGAATAACTTAGGTCGAGCATTTATTGCAACCTGACAATAGGGTTTGCAAAGCAATATAAGGGTTTTCTCATTAATCACTTGTTCATTCTGCATTCAAGAAGAAAAGAAAAGGAGCTCTACTAACAACTTCTCCCAAAAGATCAAGACAATTCTTCATACAACTCAATCCAGATTTCATCGTGTGCCCTAAACTGCGTAAAAGGTATCCTTCATTCTTGATATCCTTCAGTAAGATTCCTTGATAATGGCTACTCTGAATATAGTAAAGATCTCTGATAGACCTCACCCCACATTTAAGAAACTTCCATACAAATCCTTGGAGGTAGATCCCCTAGGAGCATTTTCCAGTGTTCCGCATGGTGTTTTGCACACCGAAGATATTAGAATTTACATACACGTAAATGTTGAAGAGTTTGGGGAATTCAAACTAAGAGATATCTATCACAAACAACTGTTAGATGATTCATTTGAGCTCAAACCCCAATACAAGGGCCTCCAGAATAAGCACTTTGCACAATACATACACTTCCCTTGTTTTACTGAGGATGAATGGGTTAGGTATATTTTGAGCAGAATACATGACAACTTTATGTGGTTAAATGGACCATTCAAAATCACAAAAGATGCCATCAGAGTAGTTATCGGATTACACTCATCCGGAGGGATTCTTGTTCTTAAATCTGTGAAGAATCAAACTGTGAGTGAGGCTACTGGATCCAAGTTTGACAAAAGAGCAATGACAGTAGATGACATCTCTGATCCAGATGTCAAGTATGCCTCCATGATCATTGGATATAAAATATATCATTCTAGCAGGGAAAATTTAGTACCTGGAACTACCATCTACACCGCTTATGAAATGCTAAGAAAGGATGCAGACTATGATCTTTGTCAGCTTCTCTTGAACCAACTCTTGGAGAATATGCAGAAAATAAAGAAAGATAAAAAGAATTCATTCAAGTATGGTGGGTTAATATTGTGCTTATTCTTCTACTTTATGAATGAGCTTCCTGGATCTAGTGGCTGGGTGTGGAAGAATGATAGACCAGTGGCTATCCAAATCAGAGATTATTTGCATGGACTTGGTGATAACAAAGCACAAAATATAGCTCTGTGGGGATATTTCAAGAATTTTCAGAACATGATGCAAGCAAGAGAAAGGATTCCCCAGTCTCTTGTTGAAAAATACAAAGACACAGTTTGTTTTATGGTAGAGACTGATCAGTGCCTAATGGAGGTAGTAGAACCAAGAACTGTATGGATCATGCCCATGGGGTATGAAGTTGATGAACAAATTATGGAGCTGCATGTTCAACACATGCTAAGTTAGCCAAAGGATCTAAAGGTAGAAAGGTTCGGAACCTTTGAGGAGCTGAGTGTAAAAATTCATGTGGAACTCAGAGAACCAAAGATCAAGAGGAAGGTGAGAAAAGAAGTAGAAAATATTGCCAAAGGCCTTGGCATCTCAAAGGAGGCACTTGATGCCCACAGGAAGAAGACAGAAAGGGCTGAGGAAGAGAAGAAAGCAAAAGGAAGTAAGGAAAGTGGTCCGGTAGAATCTTCCACCCGGACAAGATCATCAAAGAGATCAGCACCTGTCTCAGCCAAAAGCTCAAGAAGCTCAAAACTGGAAGTCCAAGCATCCAGAAAAGGAGAAAAGAGAACAAAGAAAAAGGCAACAAGGTCCTATGTTAGCCTAAAGGATGATGAGGAAACTGAATCTGTTGAGGGGATAAAGGAAATAAAAAGGCAGAAGAAGAAAGGATCCAGTGAACCTTCCACAGGTCAAGACAAGGAAGAAATGTCAGAGGAATTTGTTGAAAAGTCCACCCTGTCTTTAGAAAGTGTAATCAAATCAGTCACTATGGATGGAAACCTTCAACCAATGACCAAATTCTATGATGATTATAATGAGGCTGACCAAAAGATCTTGCAGGAAGCTACAGTTAAGTATCTGAACATATATAATAAGGCTTTTATTGAAATTATATCTCTTATTCCCAAGAGCCTAGAAAAGGAGTTTGAAATGAGAAAGACTAATGCCATGGCAAAAGACCTTGAGATCCGGGAACAGAAAGCAATTCAGCTATATCCTTCAATCGACCCCAAGACAATGAATATGATATTCAAATATTGTAAGGATGAATTCAGAAGCAAAGCAAGGATGAATCAACTGATGCTTGGTGAGACTGACAAAGTAGCCAAGGACATAGAAAAGATCCTCTAGAAGGCTTTCAAAAGATTCAATCTTCCTATTATAGAGGACTTGGGTGCTGACCCCTCGACCACTAGTGTTGCAGAAGAATCTACTGAGAAAATGACAGAAGAGGTGGGCCCTGAACAGACTAACATTTCTCCTCTGGTTTCACCTACAGTCTCCAGATCTAAAGGAGAAGAAAGATTACAGGAGAAAGAAGTAGAGGTGAAGGAAAAAGAGGCTGACAGTACCAAGGCTGCAGAAGGAGAGAAGACTTCAACAGAGAAGACCACAACTGCTAGTGGTAAGAATGTAGAAGGAGAGAAAGCTTCAAGAGATAGCTCTAAGAATGCAGAAGAGAAGAAACATTTGTCTCCAGCAAGAGACACTACAAAAACTATCCAAGAATTCTTGAACAAAGAAACAATGGAGATTGATGAACTGGAACTTCTACAAGGACCATTTAATTTTGACTCTCTATCTCCGGTGCAAACAATGAAGATAGCTTCATTTGCAAATGTGAAGGCCAAAGAGAAACTACTGAAATCTCACATGGAAGACTGTGAGCTTATAGAGGTAGCATCTGGAGTTTTGGAAAAGATCATGCCATCTTTTCAGAAGGATCCCACAGCCTCCTCTTCCGGTAATCTCAAAACTCTAGTCGGCAGTGTTAGTACACATTTTGATTCTCTAGAGAAGTCAGCTGAAGAAAAGGTCCAGAAGGAGTTTTTGGATAAGAAAGTCTCAGAGGTACAAGGGTTGATCATTAATGATAGGAGAAATATGAATATTGGGATAAAGAGCTTAGAAAACACTCTTAAAGATGGCGGAGAAGTATACCAATTTTGTATTTCTTGTTCCAAAGCAACAGTAGAGATTGAGAAGAAAATAAAAGAGCAAGAGGATAAACTACTATGTTTGTCTCAAAGTTTTGATCCTCTCTCATCCTCCATAGTAAATCAAGAGTGTCAGACTATTGCAATCACAAATGCAATAAAGAATTTTGAGAAGGAAAGGAAGAACATAATTAGCCAGATGGGTGAACTTAGAAGGATCATTATCCCTAAGTTAGAGGCCATGCATGAGGCCATAAGTGATGCTCAGACTACCGCCCGAACAAATGATCCGACAGATCTTAAGAGGACAGAAACTTTTGTGTTCCTATTGAGTGGTCACATCTCAATTTTGGACAGGATGAAGCAAAGTTGGGCTACAGAACTCGTCCAATTGAAGACATCTTTTACAGACATTCTTCAATTTATGTGAGTATGGTATATGCGGCTAAGTATAGTTAAATTTTTGAAAATTTTGGTATGCGGATCCTACCCTTTGCCATTGATGTCAAAGGGGGAGTGAAGAGCAGTGAAAAATGAGGAATCCAACTAAGGGGGAGCTCCAGAAAATGTATATAAAAACAAAGCATCAGCCAAGGGGGAGCATAGTGTAAACACTTAGCCATTTTTCACTTAGTGTTGCCATCAATGCCAAAGGGGGAGATTGTTGGCAAGAGACACTATATGGATTCATGAATGTTGTCATTAATGGCAACAAAGTTCATCCCACACATCCGCAGGACATGGTATGTCTCTACCGAAAGTCAGAGTGAAGAATGTTGTGGTCTGGTAAACAAGAACAGAGCATGTGGCAAGGTCCGACAGACAGGTCCGGATCTCTCAGAGGAAGTATCTTGGTGAAGTACAGATTTGGGAAAGTCAAGAGGACTACCTTGAGTGATAGATTCCAAGGATTTAGCCTCTGGTGACAGATGAGGAAAAAGATATGAATACTTGAGTATCAGGTTCCTGATTGGCAGTATGACAGAGGAAGAACTGACTGACAGAACATCAGACATTATTCCGGATGTGTTACTGATGTTGGTAAAGAATATCAAGGCATGAATTATGTTTGGCTGGCATGATTAATGATTTCTACAAGTATATGCTTGATCTGCATTACTTGATGTGCAAGGATTCAGCCGACAGATCAGAGTTTGTGAAAAGATTGACTATTCCGGGTGCCGACTAGAAAGGTGATGAAATCACTTTTGCGGATATATATACAAGATGGATTTGGTTATGAGAAGTGTCGTGGTTGCTGATAATGTGTGAATAAAAGTAGAAGAGAAGAACATAAGTAGTAAGGAAGGTCCGGTATGTGAAAGGAAAGCAGCATAAGAGAAGAGGAAAGATGAAGTGCAGCAGATCAGTATACTGAGCCTAACCAGAACTAAACTCTAGCATATGTAGATGCTTCCAATTAGTTCAAGTATTGTATAACACTCTTTTTGTAGACAGTGTGTCTCTTGTAGGCAGTGTGCCTCCTTGTGAGCAGTGTGCTCGGGCAGTGAGCCCTAATTGGCAAGTGCCATTTTGTATTTCCATTCTTCTAACAAAGAATACAATCTTGGGTTAATCACCCCATGGTTTTCTCCCTTAACAGGGTTTCCACGTCAAAAATATTGTGTCATGTGTATTTCCATTTCATGATTATGTTTGATCATTTGGATTAATGTTACATTGACTATTAATAAAGTTCAGAAAGCAGAAATAATTAGGATAACTAATTCACCCCCCCTCTCAGTTATCAACAACTCTCAACACCTAATAATAATTATCCTTTTTGACATCAATGACAATCAACTTCCATCATCTCCTACTTAAGGCATCCGCCACATGGTTTTCCTTGCCTTGAATAAATTTAATCTCAAAATCATAATATGAGATTAACTCTAATCACCTTCTCTGGCAAGCATTTAGATGTGGTTGAGTGAACATATGTTTAAGCCCTTGGTAGTCTGTTTTTAGTTCAAAGGGTTTTCCAAGCAAGTAGTGTCTCCACATTTACAGTGCATGATTTACTGTTGCCAATTCCAAATCATGAGGGGCATAGTTTTTTTCATAAGTTTTTAGTTTCCTGGATTCATATGTAATAACTTGTCCATCCTGGACTAGTACACCACCTAAGCCTTCCCCTGAGGCATCAATAATGATTACAAAATGACCTTTCGGGTCAGGTACTTTCAAGATAGGTGTCATAGTCAACCTTTCCTTTAGTTGGTCAAATGCCTCCTAGAACTTGTTTGACCAATCAAACCTCTTGCCTTTTCTCTGCAAAGAAGTAATAGTATAAGCTATTTTAGAAATGTTTTTCACAAATTTCCTGTAGTAACATGCTAGGCCCATGAAACTTTAGAGCTCATGTACATTTCTTGGTGCTAGCCATTCCAATATGGCTTTAATCTTGGCCGGGTCCACAGCTATTCCTTTAGCTGAAATTATGTGACCCCAATACTGCACTTCCTTTTGAAAGAAAGTACACTTAGAGAGCTTGCCATATAGTTGATGCTCTCTTAACCTCTAAAGAAAAATCCTTAAATGCCAAAGGTGTTCTTCCTCATTCTTAGAGTAGATTAGGATATCATCAAGAAAAACTAGGACAAACTTGTCCAAATAGTCTTTGAACACACTATTCATTAAGTTCATAAACGTTGCAGGTATGTTTGTTAATCCAAAGGGCAAGACAATGAATTTGTAATGCCCATACCTTGTTCTGAAGGTTATTTTCTGAATGTCAACATCTTTTAACTGTAATTGATGGTACCCATATCGAAGATCAATCTTAGAAAACACAGTTGCTCCTCTCATTTGATCAAATAGATCATCAATGTGGGGCAATGGGTACTTGTTCTTTATTGTTTCTTTATTTAGCATGCGTTAATCTATAAATATCTGCAATGTATAATCCTTTTTTTCACAAAAATTACTGGTGCTCCCCAAGGTGACACACTGGGCCTTATCAGTCCTTTATCAATCAATTACTGTAATTGAGCCTTTAACTCCATTAACTCAGTTGTAGTCATTCTATATGGAGCTTTAGATATAGGTTCCAAACCTAAAATTATATCTATAGAGAAATCAAAATCTCTTTTGGGAGGCAATCCCAATAGCTCATCCAGAAACACATCCTCAAAATCTCTAAGAAAAGGATACTAATCCATATCTGATCGTTCCTAATCTATCGACTCCCTCTTCTCAACTCCTTCGAGTTACTAAGATTCATAAAACATTAAATCATCTTGGAAATTAGTTTCCTCAAAACTATTCAGTTTCTCCATTTTAACAGCAAAAAAATAGCACCCCTTTCTCTGAGCTCTTTTCATCTGTAGGGAAGAAATTTGTCTTAATTTGACCTCTCTAGGGTTTCCTTGCATAAAGACTTTGTTCCCTAGGTCATCTAGACATTATACTATTTTGGCATAATAGTCCACCTTAGCCCGGTGTCTCCATAACCAGTTTATCCCATGGATAACATCATATGAGCCTAATGGGGCTATGTAAATGTTCACTTCAGTGGAGAAACTTGGGAGTTCAACCTTAGCCTCAAACAAGCATTGCTCTACATGAGCTTTGGTCTGATTTGCATATTCAACTAACCAAGTGTTTTCCATGTATCCAGCTTTTCCAAAAAATTTACTTAAAAATTTTAGGGAAAGAAAACATTCTGTTGTCCCAGTATCTATCAAAACTAAAATTGGGAAACCAAATAAAATACATGTAGTTTCAATGGGAGTGATTTGATATTCAGCTTGCCTATTATCCAGGGCTGCATGTATGCGTTGTTGGAATGCCATCTACTGAGAGGGTAATAGATTTCCTCGTGGTTGAGTTCCCTGCGTCTTGTTAGGATACCGGTTGGCATAATGATCACCACCACATGTATAACACCCTCCCACAAGTCGTCACCTTTCTTGAGGCTTCCCAGAATTATCTCCATTTCTTTTGGAGTTTTTATTGCCTTTCTTTTCCCCCTTGGATTTATTTTGCTTGTACTTGGACCCTTTATCACTTTTCTTAGAAAAGTCATGATTTTTTCCCTTTTTCTTAAAAGATTGGGAGGATTGTGACCAATTATGCCTTTTGCAGTTCCTTTTCCTATATGCAGACATAGATTTCAATTTTTGCTCCTGTTTGATGGCCTTCTCATAAACCTAGTCCATTGAAGTGGGACCATACACATCAACTTCACCCCCAGTCTGGGTGTTCAATCCCATAATAAACTTTTGGATGTGAAACCTTTCATCCTGTTGATATTGCAGAACATACTTGAGTAGGTGAGTGAACTTTTCCCAGTACTTGTTCATAGTTAAATCACCCTGTCTCAAATTTTGAAAATCTATAAGCTTTTGGTCATAATACAATTGAGGTAGCCATCTTTGCCTAAAGAGTGCTATAAACCTTTCCTAAGTTAGACTCATGGATCTCAAGCCTAACTCCATTTTCTTATTCATCCACCATGTGGATGTTTCACCCGCCAACTGGTATGCTCCCCATACCACTTTGGTGATCTCAAAATAGTTTCATATTGCAAATTATTTCTCCATTTTAGTAAGCCATGCCTCCACAATATCTCCGCTTACCGTCCCATCAAACTTGGGAGGGGTAACTTTTTTCATATCTCAAGATAATTCCAAAGCCAAGTGTCTTCTTCTATCTTCTTCATGTCTTGCCTTAGATTTATTCTCTTTGTGTTCACTTTGGGTGGTGTCCTCATGGTGTGCCTCATCATCACCCCCATGAGAGGCTTCCCACCCGGGTCCATGTTGACCCTTGACCTCCTACTCGAGAGTTCCAATTCTCACTCTGATCTCTTGGAGCAGCATGGATCTTGTCGAGTTTATATTTAGAGTGGTTTGAAGGTTGCCCTTCTTCCAAGCTAACTCCCATATTAGTTCTTGTTTGAACCATGTTGCAATCTACTTCTCCTAAAGTTTGTAAATTAATCATTCAATTAGTTTTTCATACCATTGAATCCATTCATAAATGTAAATCCATTCTCATTAATGTAATCTTTAACAAGAAAGGAAAGATTTGCCAAAAATTTTAAATGCATTATACTTTCCATGGATTACATATAATCCATCCATAGTTACAAAAATTTTGTTTACATCTTGCTACTACCAGTCATTATCAGGTTAGGATATCTTCCCATGTTTATCCTCATCCTTGAGGCTTATCAAATCAGTTCTAGGAGGTAGACATACTCGTAGGTACTCATCCACAACCTCCTGAGTAACATTAGGATCCTTAAGATCACTTTCCAAGATTGGTTCTTTAGGTGCAGAGGGTTTCACTGATTCATTTTCAGATAGAGGAGCAGTAACCCTAACTGCTTTCTCCATCTCCTGCTTGATGTATTTAATAGCATCAGTGAAAGTTTCATCATCAGCCAACCATGTGCCTACCAAGAAACTAGTTTGTTCAAGGTGTTTCATTCTTGAGGCTCGCTCCCTCACAGCCTTAATTTAACATCGACTTCCTGTTACCTTCTTTCTGGGTGTCATTCTTATTCTTACCATTCTAGCATAAGAACATCCAAACATTAGCAACTGTTAATGTTGGAGAAAAATGTCATATAGTGAGCTCATAGGTCCATGTATTGAACCTGGTAGCTCTGATACCATATGTAACATGACACTTTCTCAAAGTCCAAATTAACCAAAATAATCAACTTAATTACCCTTAAGTACAAGGTCATGATTAACATAATCATAGTTGAATAAAGTAATAATCCATATCATTAGCAAAATCAAAATGCAAATATTTTCTGAATGTTTCAAAATTGAAATTTACAACAATTCCAAAGATAATATTCTAGTGAATTCCTTTCACTTTACATTTAGAATGTTTTCTCATAGCATCAAAGATAAGTTTACACATAAAGTTTGACTAACAAGTCATATAGAAGTATGTATTGTATCTAGAACTTTGACATCTGTCTTCATAAGTCTCAGCTTGTCTTCTACTTGGGAAGGAGAGCATCACTCAAGTGCTTTTCCGCCAACCACAGATCGGCAGTCCCCTGGCACAACTTCCTTCCTGGAAGCGGCCCTACCCTTCATGGAAGGTATAGATATAAGGAACTGTTAGGTTTTCCATTTGAGTATCTAGTGTTGTGTCCTTCATAATACTTCACAGTTATACAGCTATAGATCCACTCTAACTATGTATGACACTACTAGAAGCATTATGCCATCTGGAGCATAGTGACTGACTAATGCATGTAGAGAAGGATGCATTACTTTGGCCAAAGATTTAATTACATATACATTTCACAATGAGCATCACTTGAGTGCTTTTTCTCCAACCACAAACTAGCGGTCCCCCACACAACTTCCTTCCTGGAAGTGGCCCTACCCTTCACGGAAGGTATAGATATAAGGAACTATTAGGTTTTCCATCTGAGTATCTAGTGTTGTGTCCTTCATAATACTTCACGGTTATACAACTATAGATCCACTCTAACTATGTATGACACTACTGGAAGCATTATGCCATCTGGAGCACAGTGAACTGACTAATGTGTGCAGAGACGGATTCATTACTTTGGCCAAAGATTTATATACATATACATTTCACAATGAACATAGTCAATTGGTCACCCACCTCGACTCGACTTAGAAGCTATCTAATCCTACAGTGATCATAGTTTGACCCTTCTAGGTCATACAAAAGTTAGATTCATAACACCCTTCGTCCATTTACTTGGAATTTTGACTCTAATTCCAGGAGTGCATTCATTTTTTGTCTTGTTGTCTATGCAAGAGAGAACCTATGACTCCATGTCACTCTATTGTCATTCTTTATTTTTGCAAGTATATATGTTCATGGTTTCAATATTGGTGACCACCCTTGGTCTAAGTCTCTATGTGTAGCTTGTCTCAAGGTTTACATCGACTTTCCTATCGACTATAACACGTTCTATCATAGTTTATAGTACTATTAATTTGATAATATTAAAAAGGATTCTTAGAACCTTAGGTTTCATCCACGAAGCACTACCAAGAAGAAAGGAATAATATCCAAATGCATTTAAACAAATGAGTTTTCGTATATGGAAATTAATATCATTTGAGGTTTACTTTCTCGATAGCTAGGGTTTTGGCATTCACGTAATGCAGCCTAAGCAACATCATTGGTTACCTACCAGTTATTCTCCATCTATACTAAGGAGTTATATTATCCTTACTTACACAAAGGATACACCAAAGATAAATTATCTTCTATCAAGAACAGTCAAGTATCAATGTTCACATTACATGTGTTTTGGTAGACTTAGTGCCTTTGGCACGGTCAAAGATAATAGATATAAGACATAATTATCATTATTTTGTGTGAGGCTCTCAACCTACGTAATCCACATCTTCCTTATTCATAAATGTAGTCATCATCTTTCATTAGTATTTTAGTCTAGAGACTTATTAGTCTCAAATGAATGATAAAAAGGATATCAAAGGATATCAAGGAATATACCACAAGTTATACTTCCTCTACCATATCGACATTCGAGGGCTCATGCATGCTACAACAACATCATTGTATATGACCCTACAGCCTCGACAGAGTCAAAAGACTATAACAAAGCTTTCATGAATCAAGAACAATATTCATTAATGAATGACCTTGACAGGGTTGAAAGACTATAACAAATCTTTCATAAAACAAACACAGTGTTCTATAAAGAATGGTCTCGAAGGCCCCTTCAAGTTATACCAACAACATGAAGGCTAGCAAGGGATTAACATAGTCATTTAAAGTTTGGAGATCAAGATTCCAATAGTAATGCCAATGTTTATATGCAAATTTCATAGCACATGATAGTGTCTCTTGTTCATACCTATGTGTAAAATGTAGTACAGTTGAATATCGATTGGCTAGAGATGATAGCTACCATGGTCAATAGTAACTCTATCCCACAAGCTTACCATTCTCCCAAATCTACTACTCCTGTAGCTATTCTATCCTTCGTTGTCCGCTTAGAGTTGTGATAACAACAACCATAGTCTTTCCCCTAACCCAAAAAACAAAAGAAAGCCATATAAAAAAGTTCTACATGCATTATCCCCCACATGCAACACCATACCCGCTACCTTACCAAAATAATGTGGGTGAAAATAGTTGCAATAACTTCACCACCCCAAGGGTATCATGGCACCATAAGGTCCATACCTCCCATTTGGGAGTGAGATACAAAGAATAAGCTTTATGGAAAGCTTCATCTTGGCCTCCATTGACTCCACTCATTGTGGGTAGTGGTTCGGCTGAGTACAAAAGGCATATATGCTATAATAAGAAAGTGCTCAACTATTATAAGAATAATGGATAATTATATCACACATAGAATCCTTTATATCTATATAATCCAAGGTATCATGAAAATATAATAACATCGTTAGGGAGACAACAATAATATGTGATTATGGGGTTGAGTTTCACTCCTCCTCTTCACCATATTAGGCCATAAATAAAATATTTAAATGATAATCACGAAATCTAATAAAGAAATAGATAAGTAAACAAAGGATACTCAACAACCAAACAAGATTACTTATCAACTAAATGAACGTTCTGAGAACGTTATCTATTCGAATCGACATAAAGGACGTCGAGAGAACTTAAATCATCCTACCGACACTGGTCAAAATGGAATCAACTTATCTAGGAAAAGACTTATACTCACCAAATATTGCATGGTTCATGAATGATTAATTTTGATACTTAGATGGCAATCTGACCTTTCCCAAACATCTATCTCCTCCTCCTAGGTGATACTCTCCTTCCATCCTTGGAGGAAGATTCTGTTCTGGATTACACTCACAACCATATAACCATGATTAGTGTATCATCATTTGATTCATAAAATATTATGATAAAATAATCTTATCAACATGTAATCTCATGTCTAAACTAAACATTAATCAATATCCATATATTCAATGATTGTACCTGATATTTTCCACAAACAACAAATCATTAAACTATGATTAATTATCTTGTTTACCACATAAAAGTAGGATTAAGCTAAATCGAAAGTTGGGTATGTAACACAAAGTATCATCATGTTGTCAAAATCATCATAGATCTCCCATTATCATATATCCACATTTTGAAAGTAATCTCATGTTGTCAAAATCGTCCATCATCTTTATCTAATGTTATGCTGCTAGTTTTAGCAACCAACATATTATAATCACTATAAAATATCAAGGGCAACAAGGACTCATTTGGTGATATTATTTCATTTCCATTTTATAGTTACTTGATCTTGTTGTGTCTTAAGTATGGAATAGGTATTTGCATGTATTGTTTCCTTATTTCATTCCATATTTCTGCATACACGGATAGAACATTGGCCTTGCACTAAGGTTAAATTTGTCAAGGATGATGGAGTTTTATTAGGTACCATTTCAAATGGAAGCAAGGAGTGACCGAGGATGAAGGTGCTCTTCAAAGGGAAATCATCCTCATTTGTGAAAGGGGAAGAGGCCATTTTGTAACTCACATCCTTCATGTTGATAGATGTCCTCCTCACACTAAGAAGTGGTTGCATTATAACATGTGAGGAAGGGAATCAAATTATCATTCAACTCACATTTCTCTTCTTTCATCTATGCTACATTCCACATCAAAGGGGAGTTATTACCTTCACCAGTAATTCTTCCTTTTTCTATAACATCTCAAACATCAAATGTAATTTCTTCCTTATCAAATTTCAAATATTTGGAAGTATTTGTAAATATAATCATAATTCAAGACTATAAATCTAAGTGACAAGTTCCAATCATCATTTTAGGTGAGAATTATTATTTATCTATATAAAGGTGTTATTGTCTTTGTAAAAAGGGATTAGAAACTTTATAAATATATTTTTGTGCTAGGAATCCATTATATAGGAAAGAAACAACTTGAGGCATGTTTTAAGTGTATCACTATAAATACATATATTCATCTATCTCACTAAATCAATATAAGACATGCCTTCATCTTTATTTTGTGAATTGTCTTGATATTCTTATTAATTGTTTCAAGAAATTATGCAATTTCTACTCCCACATTTGTTGTGTTTATAATGTGATCTAATTCATATACAATCAAGGGTTGTATGTAAATCTTTTAACACAACATGTGGAACAATTAATGTGCATGAATATTACTATGAATAATTTACATTTTAGTTAATGAAGATGTATATGAGGGCCTAAGCTTTGCAAGACAAAGTCATAGAACATTAGGTCTTTCTAAAATTATAAATAACATTTGTCATTTTTTTGTTATCTCATATATGACTCTATTACATTAGGATACAAGGCACTAATCTACAGATTTTCTAATCATACACACACTTTACATATCAAAACATGACAAACATCATAAAGTGTAAATTGTCTTTAATTATGCATTCACAATTCACTTAAGGGTATAGAGAGAGTTCTTGTCATGCTTTCATTTTAAATACCTCTAATTATATAATTGTGAATGTTACCTTTTCAACAAATCTAAAATCTTATAATATTTCAATTCCTGAACTAATATAATGTGGGTTAGTGATAAGTAAGATTGAGTCTATCATTGTGTTTAAAGGGCCTAGTTTAGAGTTGATTCATTTAGAATAATTTATTAAAAAATATTCAAATTTTATAAGCATGTTAGTCCTAAAAATGAAATTAGAAGAATTGATCATTGTTTAAGTCATAAGTCTTTTGAATTTTCTATTCCTTCCATACTATTCATAAGATCTTGATAGGATCACCCTCCTAAGCCTAGTAGATCTTCTTAGGAAAAATTTGTTGGTAATAGAAAGAGCCAACAAATTGGTGGAAAGGAGTTAATGGAACTTGAATATTCCTTTGTGATTCAATTATTTTGTTGAATACTATGCTATTTTTTCTTTGTGCAAAGTTGGCATCTCATCAACCTATAGACAATAGATTGGTGTCTCTGCAATTTCTTTTAAATATATTCTATTTTTTTGAAAAGTACCATGGAAATTGTCTTATTTAAAGATCTATGTTATACTTTACTTGAGTATTGAAATATCCTCACTATATTTGTATAAATTTGCCTTTCATATGATGGTTAAACTAATTTTGATTCCTTCTTTATGCATTTGAAGGTAGCAAATTGTCACATCCTCTTTAGAAGGACAAACTATGTAGAGATTTGTTGTTGTTGCATGTTTGAGTGATTACATCTACAAATATTTGTGATATTTGCATTCTAGTGTTGATTTATAAAATTCACACCTACCTTTGCAAAGTCTATCAGAAAGTTGATATACCTTTAATGATTTATAGGAATTATTATTAGTGACAAGGATAAATTATTAAGGTTGTGGTTATTTTTCTTGCTTTTAATATCCAATAGTACTAATCAGGTTGATTGTGCATTATCATTGTGATTCTTTATTTTCTATCCTTAAAATATCCTCTTTAGAAGGACAACATGTGTAGAGATTTGTTGTTGTTGCATATTTGAGTGATTACATCTACAAATATTTGTCATATTTGCATTCTAGTGTTGATTTATAAAATTCACACTTGCCTTTGCAAAGTCTATCAGAAAGTTGATATACCTTTAATGATTTATAGAAATTATTATTAGTGACAAGGATAAATCATTAATATTGTGGTTATTTTACTTGCTTTTAATATCTAGTAGTACTAATTAGAATGATTGTGCATTGTCTTTGTGATTATTTTTTGGTCCAAGTCCTTGAAATATCCTCTTAAGAAGGACAACATGTGCAAAGATTTGTTGTTGTTGCATGTTTGAGTTATTACATCTATAAATATTTGTGATATCTAGAATCTAGTGTTGATGATTTATACATTATCTTCTTTAGAAGGACAATGTGTGTAGAGATTTGTTGTTGTAAAGTAATTGAAATTCCTCTTTAAAAGGACATGTGTAGAGGTTTGTTGTTGTTCCATGTTTTAGTGATTACATCTATTGCAAATATGTAACTATGATGTGTTGTCATTGATGTCAACATATCCCTTTGTCAGAAACAGAGGAAACAGTGCAGATCAGTGAGGTAGATATCTCCGCATTTCCAGAGGAATAAAGATCAAATTACGTGGACCATATGGTTGTGTAGAGGATTGTTTTAAGTAGCTCTAGTTAAGATTTGAGAGGTCTGTATGAAGATTTGAAGAAGATATGGCCATCTGAGTAGAACTAGGTTTTGCAGTGTTCAGAAGAGATAGAAGTGATAGGAAATTGGTCTGGATTTCTTCGTAATGAAAACTTATGATCTATGGATCTAGAGGCATGTTTTGGAAGTTATTATCTATCCTCAACTCAAGTGGTTCGTGGTGTTGGGTCTTTCTCTCCGAATCAGCAAAGGGTTTGCCAATTCCAATGCATAGGCAGATTCGGCCAAAAAATACAGGAGGTTGCATGAGCTACCTCCCCTTCACTTCTGGTTTTGCCACACCAAGGGGGGTATCCCTATAGCTAAAGATTTAACCTTGACTCTCCCAATGACAAAATATTTAGCTTTACAACAACAAGCATAATACTCTCATTTTAGGACCAAGATTTGCATGATAAATCACAAGTTTGGCAATGTTCTTGGACATATCTAGCTGGTTAGGAATGAGAGTATGCAGGGGTCCTATTTCTACTCCTACAAACTAATAGGTTGGAATTATGAAATGATTTGTATTTATGTTTTGGATGCAAGACAAGGGGTTTTGGATCATAACTACTACACAAGGGCAGACCGGTGCCTATCGCAGGGCAAGGAGTCAACTAGACATATACATGTGAATGATTTGCACAAACTCAACAGAGATTCAAGTTTCAAGGGGTTAGATTGGTGCTTTCCTTACAAGCACCACCCAAGAATGAGTATTTAGCTATCTCTACTTACAAACATCCCTACTGCCATACAATCTTCTTCATACTTAACCTAAACAATTTAATCCACTCCATGAATGGAAGTTAGAGATCAAGCATGCAATACATAAATCTATATCCTAGAATCTTAGTAACCCTTAGCAACTAGATTCAAAAGAAGGGATGCATGCATCCATGGAGATAAATAGCTAAACACATGCCATGAAGCATTTTTCATATAAAAATGACATGAAACTGAACATATGTGCAACATGCATTCAAATGTAACTCATAAACTCACAAAAGAGAAAGAACAGCCCAGAAAAGCTTTGTTTTTTGTTATTTCTCCCCAAAAATGCCCAAGTCTTCAACCCCCAAAAAATGAGTGACACAGTCCTGATATACCCAGAACATGTACTCAGCAATTTAGTACATGGTCTTTTTCAAAATGTTGCCAGATACATCGCACCATCAAAATGGCACCCAAAACATTGAATGCACTAGGGAGAAGAAGAGGGAAGGAGTAGTTGAACTCGGGAGACGTGCAGCCACCTGAAGATTTTCTCCTTTAAGATGGTAGTTGGCCTGTCAATCCATCGACCCATATCTCTGCAATCTTTCATTATGGCTGACCTACCGATTTCAAGATGCAACAATGGTTCGCATGCTTCTGAAGTTTCTTTCCATTTGAAATGCAACTATGAACACACACAAATCTCTTCCTATTCTTGAAATTTTGAATGATGGTCGTCAATTCTTTTCCTCCCGCTGAGATCTACAGCTTCAAATCATGTTGAAAAGTCATTGGCCAATTAAAACATGCCACGCAGGCAGCTTTTCTCCCTTTTTGACTTTTCACAGCGTGAACAATACATTTTTACCTTTTCGCCCCCTTTTTTGCCTTTTTTTCCTTCAAATATTTGCATATGTAGTTGTATTTACATACAACTGACCTAGACACGTGTCACCCCCTAATTGGTTCGCCATTGCTAAATATTTGTATCTCCATCGGTCGTCGAAAAGACCCTAGAAATGTCCACCGATAGGCATTATCCTGCTGATGAGCCATTGTATCCATTCTTGCTTTTGAGATTGTATGTGCAATTGTATATACATACAATCACCACATACAAGGGTGAACCCCAAATCATTATGAATCAATTTGAAATTTCAATCGGGTTGTATCTCCTTTCTTGTACATCTCCTTGTATATTGCATATACAAATGCAATATACAACCCGCGGACCCCAGCCACTTATCCGCCACAACAAACTTTTCATTTACATCTAGGATTGTATGTGTGCTTTGTATCTTGCATTGTATATACACATACATACAATCGCAGGACATACAACTGCGCGGCCCCCACCAGGTTCTTTGAAGAATGTTGACTTCGACCGCTCCTGCCTTGTATGTTTCTTTGTATCAGCCTGTTGTATGTTTGAATGTATATTGGGAACATACAACCCCAATATACAATGGTGGACTTCACCCATTTCACAAATGCAGTTAATTCACTGGTCGCGTCCACTATTGCACTTGTCCGCTTGTATATTTCACCTTGTACATACGGTTGTATATACAAGGTGATGCATACAACGCAAAATACAAAGGAATGCATAGAGTTTTGAGAACCAGGATTGTATGTTGTGCTTTGTATGTTACATTGTATATGTCACATACATACAATCCTCTTGATACAACCGTGGGCCCGACCACTGTTCACAACCTGATTTGAAACTCTTTGACGTTCGCCGTTGTATCTCACCCATTGTATATCGAATATACAACATAATATACATGTAATCTTTCGATACAAACATGGAATATACTGGGAATCTACGATGGAATCTTCGATGTACATCCACTTTTGCACGCCCAGAATTGCACCTGAATATCACATACAAGCCTTTAAGCATACAACTAATTTTTTCACCATTTCTAAAGCTGATTTGACTCATTTTTCGGGTCTGCCAATGTACAACTACACTTGTACATACAAAGACACATACAAGCGGCCATATACAAAGATACATGCATAAACATGTGAAGGAAGATAGACTTGGAAATTTTTTGAAGGTTTAAATGAAAGGGCCTGTAGATTTTTATTTGAAACCTTAAATCCAAGTGGGCACCAACACATGGTTTGGAGGTCCGCAAGCAATCTTTCTAGTGTGACAGTCATGGCAAACAATGTTCTTAAGGTACCAGATGAAGATGCAAGTGATTCTGATGATTTGGAGTAGTGTGGATGTTATTTTTGAATTCAATGTGTTTGTGGAGGTCTCTGGATCATGTGCCTATTGTGTTGGAGGTCCGCATTGAAGATAGAGCTCATTGCTGAAGATTTCTTCCTTTGTGTTGATGTTCTTCCCAATCTTGGCCGACCAAATGATTCAAGCATGTTTTGGATGATCTAAAGGCAATTCTATGGAGTGTAGCGTATTGATTGAAGAAGATTCAAGTCTCAACTATGTTTGGTCGACAGTACAGTGATCCGCATTGAGTCAAGCCGACCTTGATGTTTATTCCAAGGTTGATGAAGCATATAAATACTTGTGGATGAGTTGTGGAAAGGTGTCCTTGTGTGAAAATGATAAAATCCTAAGAAAAGTACAAAGGCAGAGCAGAGAAGAGGAGGAGCAGAAGAATAAGAGAAGTAAAGGATGAAGAGTGTTGGGTGAATATCTTGTCGTTAACTCACTAACGGCAAAATGGGTATATCAGCCACAGCTATGATGAGACAAAGTCTCTCCTCTCAGCAAGGGGAGGTTCCCTCTGGTTTCTTGATTTTTACAAACAAAATAACTTATGCAATTTATATACACTAAAAACTATATTTGTGGTGGTTCCATTTCATCTCATTCTCTTTTTTCAGAATAGATGTTTGTACTTCAAACTATTGATAAAAGACTTATAAATTATCACAAAATCACAGAAACACAAAGTTTTCTGTTACCTCACTTACTAATTGCAATCAAACTATTTGAAGTTGAATGCAGCCCAAAGTCTTCACTCTTCTCCAAGATGATAAAAGTAGATTGAATATAATAACTTGCAGCACAAAGTCTTCAAAATATTGTATTCTCACAAACATAACATAATTCTCACAAATGATTTGATAACACAAAGTCTATCAAAATCAAATTAAGAGCGCTCCTCAATCACTTGAAACAATCTCCACACTTCAATTATTATCAAAGAAGATTATAATAGCAAGACGTAAGAACAATGCTACCATAACACAAATAACCCCAAGACAAAGATTGGCATTGAACTTGCTTTCTTGTATTGATAAATATTTGATAATTGATTTTCACAAAGAAGCACAAAGTCTTGATTTGCTTTTCAATTCACCAGAGTATTCTTGCAATAGACAAAAGATAATATTTACAAAAGAGGCCCTCTTTATTTATAGGGAGGAGCTTGGAGCAAAAATAGGAATTCTACAACTACTTTGACTTATTCAACAAAAGAGTCCTATTTGATTTGGGACTTCCTTTGTCTCACATGTAATTACATCTTGGAAAATTACACGTGGATATGTCTACAGCAAAATTCAAATTACATGTTATATACAAGAAAAATAAACTAAGGCACTAGCTTCCTCCATCATTTCTTTTTCAGAAAATTTTGATACATAGCCTGTATGGCTGCCATCTCGCATGCATCTGGTTTACCCATGTTTTCTGAGATGGTGCGAGCCCAAAGAATCGCATCCTTTACCACCTTTATTGCTTTTTCCTGCTTATCTAAATTATCCTTCAGATTTTCTAAAGTTGAATGCTGATCATATAGATTGTCCATAGAAAGCACTGAGGGCACCTCCTCTTCAAATTTCTTTCGAACCATCTCTACAAAGGATCTTATCATCTCCTCTGCTAAGAGGAACATGTGATCTTCACCCATTAGGGTGTATGGAAGTTCTTCTAGCCTATGTAGAAGTGTGACATCACTATCTTCACTGGCTTCTCGGGCTTGACATAAATTTTCAAGTAAACCCTTTATTATGTTGACACGATGAGCCAGAGTCTCCTTGGTCTTCAGATATGATTCTTTGTTTTCAACAACCCCGATGGTGATCAGGTTCTTTACCTTAATCTTTTTCATATCTATCCACTCCTCTAGGTTCTCTTCTTGATCTTACAGCTCTTGTGAAAGTAGATCTACCAAATTATCTAGCTCAGCTTTCGCTTTGTCCATTTTCTCTTTCCTTTCCACGGTGGTTTTTAGCAGAAGTCATCCTTGAGCCAACAACCGCTCCACTACATCCTCCACTATCTTACCTCTGGCTTGCACTTTTTCAACCTTTTGTATCAAGGGATCTTCAACAGTCACTGCCATGGGTTCTACAATTTCTGATGACTTTACTATCTTTTGAAGGACAGCAGCAAGTTGTTCTGCTTTAGCTTTGTACTGTTCCTTCTCTTTCTTGACTTCATCATACTTTTCAAGTAAAGTGCTGGCAGTGGTTTGAAAATCTGCCTTTATACCCTCATGAGTCAGCTTACCTAACTCAACCCTTGAAATGACATAGTTACTCATGTCAAAAGTGTCAACCGTGGCATCTTCAGGAGGTTTGCCAATTTCTACGTACCTGATTCCTTTCTCATTGACAAGCCTAGAAACAGTCTTAGGCTTCTTCTTCTGGTTCTTTGCTTTCACAGGTAACAACTTCTCAATATCAATCTCGTCAGGCGAGATAGCTTGCTTCTTCCTCTTTGGAGTATATGCAGATAACCATGGAGGAAGAATAGAAGCACCAACAACCGGAGATGAATCTACTACCTATTTGGCCGGCTCCATGTTCAAAACTGTGATAGTCACAATAGGGCTGGTGTTTGTAAAAACCACACCTGTATCAACAACCTTTTCTGCAGCATCCAGAAGGTTCTCTAAAATAGATTATTCACCAATGTCAAAAGAGGGGGACAATAGACTTGGAATGGAACCAGGGGAATCAAAAATAGTCCCAAAACTGGCTTTTACAGAAATAGGGGTATTATCAAAGGAAACAACAAAGATAGGTGAAAGGGGAGCATTTGAAATTACTAGGAAACTACCAAAAATTGGAACATGAAGAGGAGGTGTAGAGACTTGTGTTCCCATGGGAAGATCTTTCTCAGGTGATTGGGGTGGATCACTAAGTTGCTCCTTTCCTGCATCCTCATCTTCGCCTTGTTCAGGTCCATCCTCTTCATCAGACTTATCAGATACTATTGTCTGTTGATCATCCTTAGGCTTTTGAATATTTTGTTCTCCAGCCTCAACGTCTTCCATATCCATTTGATCAACATCAGCATCTTCAACATTTGACTCAGTGACGTTGGAAGTATCTTCAATTTCCTTCTTCTTCCCTCCTTTGGATACAATTTGATCTTTGGTTTACGTATCTTGGAAGAAGAAGGGGCGTCACTCTTGTTCTTGGTTCTGTTCTTAGCCTTCTTGCCTGTCTGCTCCTATGTTTCTATTTCTGATCCTGTGAGAAACTCCTTTAATTTAATCTCTTTACTTTCCAACCATACATTTGTGTTGGCCAATATTAGTTGAAACCTTTTCCTAATGGATGTTTCTTCCTTGATTGACCATTTCACCTCTGGAAGAGGTGAAGCCTCAACATTTTCTATGTTGTACTTTGGATCTAGAACGTCTCCGTCATCCTCCATTCCATCTGGAATATCAGCGAGGCCTAGTTCTTCAATCTGACTCAGGTGAAGTCTGCAGAAGTCTAGCTTTCTGATCTCGTTCTGTGTCCTGAGGTCAGACCATATGTCTTCAACCATTGGGACATAGAAGTTTGACTTCCTCTTGATTTTATCCTGAACTCTTCTAAAGTCAAAGTGGTCTCTTTTCTTGTAGGTCTTCATGGTGACCGGTTGCAATTCAGAGTCAATTATTTTTGCTTTATTGGTAGACTGAACTGAATATCTCCCAATTTCAACCGGGAATTTTATACCTGACTTCTTCAATTCCATCTGTTTGTTGTGCACTACAATTAACTATCTGCATAGCTCCATAAGAACAATACGGTCACTAGGATACCATGGAAGCATATAAGGGTAACCAGGATAATACCCTAACTGAAGATATGTGAAAGTGGGAACCTGCAGGAACAAGCAACCAAAAGAGTTCACAACCTGCCAAGCTTCATCTGAGACTCTGTTCTAAACCAATTCATTATCCCATAGACACATGAATACTGAAAAGAAGGTGTCATTGACCCTTCGGAAATGATGAATTGATCCCTTCAGAGTAATTTGGGGATAATATTCATATACTGGGATCAATCTTCTATCTCCTACCTAAGTTAAGCCTAGAAAGTTTCTCATGCTTGAGTGGCATAGACAAGATAAGAGGTCATACAAAATTTGAAGGCAGTATTGACTCTTACCAGTTGCTCGTACAATGCATTGCTGATATGTTCTCCCCAGAATATCTTCTGATTACCCCATAGAATCACCTTAGGTGTACATCCATTCTTGGAATTTGGAGGCAGAAGGGATCCTCTGATGCGACTCAATAGAGTAATCAGATCGCACACTTCCTCTACAAAATCACTCCTATGAAGATCCTTTGGCCATCTGGTCAAATTACCTCTAGGAATCTTTAACCACTTTGTTATTTATGTATCTTCTGGCAGCGTCCACATCCTTATCATAATCCTGTTGACCCTGAGCAAAGTCAATCCATCCAATATTTTCAATGGGTGGACACATGAAGATTTTGTCAAAGAATTCTGCATCTAGTCTCATGATTACATTTCCCTGAGTATCTGTCACAGCCCTGGTGTCTCTATTGTAATGACTGGCCACTTGCAGAACAAATTTAGGATTATGTGCAGAGACTGGAAATGATGCAACCAAATGGATATTGTTGTCAATGATTTTCTGCATGGGCTTAGAGGGATTTGTCTGTTTTCTTCTGTCCACGAATTCTGCCATGTCCACATGCCCAATTTCTGTGTCTCTGATTTCATCAATGTTTGATTGTACTGTTGTCACTGGAAAGACACCCTAGTATTTGTACTTCATGACTTTGGCCTTTAATGGAGACGGTTCTGTCATGAGCTCCGGAGAAAACTTTGAGTTTGAAATTCACCACAAACACTAGTTGAGGACTACAAAAAGCCATAATCTCGCAGTGAGGGGAAAATTTGGATAAATTGGGACAACTGCAATTGGATGATTATGGACAGGAAAGCACGCATTCGAAGGGCTTGAGTGCACCCAAATCAAGGTGATGGCGAAAGCGGGCTTTCAATTTTTTGCAAGATGAACTTTTCCAGTGTTGGAAAAAATTTAGGAAAATATGTATGAGCGGTCAAAATGACCGCTCCTACATGTAGGATGAATTTTGATGTGTCTAGGTGGTTGAAAATGCCGCTTTTGCATATGTTAAGGAAAGTTGTTTAACATGCAAAAGCAGTGAAAAATAACGCCGTTACATGTTAAGTCACTTGGAAGATATGCATGTAACGGCGGGTGATTTAGCCGCCATTGCAAGTAAACAAAAAAAATGCTGAGTTTTGGGACTTTAGATGCTTGAGTGGGGGTTTCAGCCGCTTCGTCCGGTTAGATCAAATGTCAACAATACATGTTTGGGTGGCAGAATTCACCGCTATGGCAAGTAAGATGGGAGTCGGAGTGTGCAAGGGTTCTGGCAGAGGAATCTTGTGTAAGGGCGGTTAATACGGCCGATGGTGCATAACACACAAGGAAATCTAAAGGAAGGGCAGCAAAAGCTGCCGTTACTATACATGGCAAGAGTTAAAGGATCATTGTGTAATGGCAAATTTCACTGCTCCCCATACCTAGATATATGGTAAGTATTGAAAGACTAGCAGCTAAAACAGCTGACATTTGTTTTAGTGAAAGACTCAGGGTATGAAGACTTACCTATTCTAAAGGCCTCGAAAACATGAACAATGAACCAAACACATATGAAATGACCACAAAAACCAACATATCAAACAAAAACCCTAGGAAGGAAAATAGAAACAAGTGGAAGACTTACCTGTAATGGCGGAGGAAAACCCTAGAAGTGGTGGTGAGGAATTCGATCCACTCCAAGCTAGGCATAATCAATAGGTGCAAAGGAGTTCTTGAGATCGGCTAGGTGGAAGGAGAAAATGAAATAACTAAAAAGCTAAACAAAAGACTTTTTAAAGGTTTAAAAATACGTTATTAATGTGGCACGAACGACCATTAATGGAACTCCAATCAAAAGATCCAGAGATCTTGCTCAGGCGAGTGGTTTCACCGGCATTGTAGGTAGAGTCAATAAAAGTATGTAACAGCGGGTGTTTTAGCCGACTTGGCAGGTTCCACCGAGAAAGACATGTAGAGGCGGGTGATTTAGCCACCATTACATGTAAATCAAAAACTTCAAATATGTAATAGTGGTTAAAAACACCGTTGTTACATGTTAAAACAAAAACTTTGCTGACACCTGAAAATGACCAAAAATTGACAATCCTTATCAGCTTACGACTTGAATGACCTTCACGAATATCGAGAAACCAATTCAATAGAATGTCACAGACCAGTTTAAAATATCAAATGACTTTGTACAAAATTAAGAGAATCTTGTCTCGATTTGCGAGCTTAGAGTGTAGATTCACGAAACGGACAAGTTTCGTGGGGGTTGTCTACAAAACTGAGCGCAGCTGATTTTGAGAACAACTGCTGGCTCTAACTGGGGAACTTCCTTCGATCAAACTTTGAAATGATTGAAGGGAGTAGAATCCAGTCTCTAAGTGCCTTCATCCATGCCATTGGGATATAGAGTCAAGCTAAAAAGAAAAAGACAAAAAGACTGAAAGAAAATACAAAAATAAACACACAACTATACAAATATACAATTGAACTCATCTGATACTTCAAGGATTGAAGTGCTTCAGATGTTGCCCACTGTGAGGTAGCAAGAATGGTGTCCCATCCTGATACTCCAGTAAGAAACTATTTTCACCACAAAATTGATGAATGGTGAATGGACCTCTCCACAAGGAATCAAATTTTCCATGCATTTCTTTTGGTTCTCTCCTCTTGTCCCACAACAAGACTTGATCTCCAATCTGAAACTCACGAGCCTTTGCCTTCTTGTCGAAGAGTTTCTTGACTTGACTTTGGTGCTTAGCAATATGGTCCACCACCATAGTGCACTACTCCTCAAGTTCAGTCAGATACATGATCCTTTTATCAATAGAGCTATCAAAAGTTCTATCTTCCAATGCCTTCACCAACCTCAATGCTGGCAATTCCAAGGTAATTGGTATCTCCATATTTAGACCATATAGAAGCTGAAATGGTGACATGCCTATCACCCTTTTGTGGGTAATTCTATCTGCCCATAAGGCATCAAAAAGTGCTTTATGCCAAATTCTCTGATTCTCATCTACCAGTTTCCTGATAATAGTGACCAGATTCTTATTGCTTGATTCTGCTTGACCATTCCCTTGCCGATAATAGTCTGAAGAATGGGAAAGAATGATCCCATGCTCATAGCAAAATTTAGTAATCTCATGAGAAGAAAAACAAGTAGCATTATCTGATACAATCTTGTTTGGAACTCCAAACCTGGAAATAATGTTCTCCTTAAGAAAATTGCATACCACTTCAAAAGTAGCATGTTTGAATGGAATGGCTTCCACCCACTTGGTAAAATAGTCTGTCACAGTGAGAACATAGTTATGTCCCGCTCTTGATGGTGGATTTATGATGCCAATGAAGTCGATGCCCTATTGCTGAAAAGGTTCTTCAATAACCACTGGTTTAAGAGGTAGGGCTGCCAACTTTGGTTTCCCAACAAACTGTTGACACAACTCACACCTACGTACCCAATTATACGCATCTTGGAATAGTGTGGGCCAATAGTATCTAGCTCGCAGAATCCTGTGAGCCGTTACAGGTGCAGAAAAATGTCCTCCACAAGCCAAATTGTGGAAAGACTCCAAAAGTCTACTTTGTTGTGCTTTATCCACGCAACGGAGAAATACACCATCAAGACTCCTTTTGTACAAACCATTGTCCCAAAGGACGTAATTAGCAGCTTTCAACTTGACAGTTCTTTTCTCCTTATAAGACAGATGAGAAGGACACTCACCATAGGTAAGGAAATGAGCGATATTGGAATACCACTCGTTAGTTGTAGTGACAAAAAGAACAGTTGGTGTGTCCTCAACTTCTTCTTCTTCGTCCCCTGTCTCTTTTGGAACGTTATCAGCGATCAATTAACATAAACCTTTACCATGCACAAGCTTGGTAGGTTTGATATCCAGATCAAATTCTTGGATCTTAGCAATCCAATTACCTCTCTTTGCTCTGAACTCCTATTGAGTTAGGATAGACTTGACTATCATATCAGGCACCATAACAACAGTGTGTGAATTCAGGATATAGAACCTGAAATGCTTCACCGCTTTGACCACGGCATAAGAATGCTTCTCCATATTAGAATATTTCAATTCATGAGCCTTAAGAGGACAACTCATAAATGATAAGGGGGATTCTACACCTTCATTCTGCTGAACCAGAATAGCTAAAAGTGTATGTTCTAAAGCGTAACTATAAACTATGAAATCTTTGGTGTAATCAGGACACAAGAACTAGAGCATGAGCAATAGCCCTCTTGATATCCTCAAACGCTTCTTTGCCTTCTGTAGTCCAATGAAAAGTAGCCTTATCCTTCATCATATTGACGATGTGATGGGTTTTTTCTACAAACTTAGGAATGAACCTTCGTAGAAAATTCACCTTTCCAAAGAAAGAATGAACATCAGTCTTACTAGTAGGCAGAGTAAGACTTTGAATGGATTTGACTCTTTCTGAGTCAATCTTAGTACCTTCCCGGGATACAATGTGTCCCAGAATCTTACATTCTGTAACCCCAAAAACTGACTTCTTGGGATTGAGGGAAATACCATTTTGTCGATAGCGCTCCAGCACTTGTAGTAAATGGTGCACATGATCGTGATAGTTTTTGGAGAAAATAGTCAAGTCATCGAGATACACCATGATGAACTTTCCCATCTCATCTCTGAAAGCAAGATCCATTGCCCTCTAAAATGTGGCACCAGCATTTATCAGACCAAAAGGCATTCTGCGATATGCAAATGTGCCCCATGGTGTAGTGAAAGTAGTTTTGAACTGATCTGCTTCATTGACCTCCACTTGGTTATACCCTGAAAAACCATCTAGCATAGACAGCATTTCTGAACCAGTCACTATTTGCAATACTTGATCCATGATGGGCAAGGGGTAGTTATCTTTTAGGGAAGACTGGTTGAGATTCCTGAAATCAACACAAATACGGATTTCTCTGTTCTTCTTCCTTACGGGAACTATGTTCGCGATCCAGGTGGAATGATGAATTGGAAAAATTATCCTTGCATTCAGCATCTTCTGAATTTCAAAAAGGATCGTACCTAAAATCTTAGGATTGTATTGCCTCTGCTTCTGCTTGTGAGGCAACAATCCAGCTTTGAGGGGAATTTCATGTTGAACCTCCTTAGGCCTGAAAGACTTCAAATCTTCATAGGAGTAAGCCAAAACATCAATGTAATGGTGAAGAAGGGTAATGAATTTGAATCTTTCATCCGCAGTGCAACATTTTCCAATGTTGACCATCTTAGGATCTGCTTCTGAACTCAAATTTACCTGCTCAAATTCCATAGAGGAACTTGAATCCTGTTGTTGTTGCTGCTTGATATACCTGTCATGTTTATCAAAAAGTTTCTCAATGGAAACCAAACCTTTTGGGATTTTATTCCCTTTCAATTGTAGAAATTCTTCGCCGGTTTGTGAATCTATCTCATAAACATATTCCCGCGGTGGTGATTCACTACCTTTGAAGTAAAGCTCATCAAAGCTATCCATCTTTTCTAGGAAAGCAATGATTTGGTTATCACCATTGAACACCTACCAATGGTCAGCGTTATCAGGTACACTTGGTTGAAAGACCAACTCAATAGTGTACTTGTTCCCTTTGAAATCTTTATGAGGGACCATGAGAGTGGCAGAAATAGCCAATGAATCTGCACGATCATTGAACTCTCTTGGCATTGCAGAAATGTTTAAAGCATCAAAACCTTCAATGCAATCCCATACACAATTGCAATAGTGTCTCAATTTTTCATTTTTAGTTTGGTACAAATTCCTCACTTGACAAACCACCAATTCGGCATCCCCTTGAGCATGAAGGATTTTAACACCTCTAGCATGAGCAGCTTCCAATCCGAGCAACAAGGACTCATATTTGGCGGTGTTATTGGTATTGTCAAATTGTAACTTGTATGAAAAAGGTAAGATTTCACCTTGTGGCGATATCAAGACCACTCTGGCTCCAGAACTGGTAGAAGAACAACTGTCATCAAATTCTAAAATCCAGACTTCATCAGAATTTGATTCCTTGGAACTTCTTTGATCAGAAGATTCCTCTTCATTAGTGAGGGAAGAATCTGGCATTATTATACCTTCACCTAAACTTTCATCTGAAAACTCCTCTGATTCTCCATCCGAATGATCTGAGCTATCACTTGATGAACTCTCATCTAATGAAGAAGAAACGTCTTCAGTAGATAGGAAATAGTTACCCATTCCCAAGGACTCAAACAAAATTTAAGCTTTGGAATTTGCTGTTTGGGTAACAATGTACTTTGCCTCCTTTTCAGGAAGCAACTTCTGCATAACACCTTTAATAGGTATCCTTGCTTTAGATAGATCCATGTTCAACTCTCCACCTACATCCTTGCAAAAATTTTGCCCAAGCAAGATGCCATAAGAAGCTGGGACATCAGCTACTAGGACTGTCATCTTAATCCTTTTGTCTGGAAAGGCTGCAAATACAAATTGGGCGTCTTTGATTTGACCCAAAAGTGGAACTTGCTTATTTTCCATAGAGAAACACCTCCCAAATGTTTTGGTTAAGGTGAGGCCAAGGGTGTCTGCTACTTTGGCAGGCATAACATTGTCAGAGGCTCCAGAATCTATTACACAATTGCTCAATTTATGCCCATTTACTAATAGGGAAACATAGAAAGGTTCAATTTTTCCAGAGGCTTCAAGGGGAGTAGTGATAAGGTTATTTTGAGTAGGTTTGTTTTTTGGGGAGTCATGAGTACTTTTTGGAAAATCTTGTCCTGCAGGGACGGTCTTGTTTTTGACATATTTAGCTAATCTATCAAATTGTTCTGGATTAGCTTGTAAATACGCAACTTTAGACATTTGGATCTTAGTCTTCCTAGCATGATCTATTATATCGAATTGCTGAAATGAATTCAAAATGGAAGAAGAGAATCCATCATTCTAATTTTTGGTAGAGATAGTACTAGTCTGAGGAGTAGAAGTGAAAGGTACAAATTCGTTAGGGGCACTTACTTGTTTATTGCCCACCGGGTCTTTTGATTGGAAAGGTAGCGGAGTCCCCCGTTTAGCGATTGAAATCACCAGTTGAGATTCTTCTCTCGCCTTTCCTTTATCAGCTTGAAGAGCTGATTAATTTTGAGACCTAGTGAAAACATCATATGCTCCTTCACACACTTCTCCTTTTTCAGCTTCATCTTGATAATTCAAAAAGCTGATGGTAGAGTCACCAGCTAATTCTTCTTGTCCTTCTATGAAGAGATTAGCACCATTTTCATAGTCCAACTCAGGTTGGAAAGAAAGTTCATTTTCAGCTTCATAATAGCCAACTGCTGAGTTGACCGGTGCTGCTTCAATGGCAAGTTTCCCCTATGTAGGTGGAAGACGTTTGTGTTGTCCTTGATTCTAGCAGCATTGCCTTGATATGAATTGTTTGGAAATGTCCTCCTTGGTATATCCTGATAAGAAGGAGGGGTAGACATACCTTGGGACATTTGTCTCTTCAGAGCTAGCAATTCTTTTGCTAGCTTTTGCACCATAGGGTCCGTGGTGCTTGTGGAAGAATTCTCAGTAGAAGAGGGGCTTTTATTTCTATTAGAATCCCTTCTTATCTTACCCGCAAGGATAAGATCATCTTCCACTTCAATTGCAAGAATCTGAGCTGTAGAAAGATCTGTAGGAGCAGCTCACCTCAATAGAAAACTCATTCAGGAAGTTGTGTATTGATAAAGAAACATTTAAGGTTCTTCATTGTTGGCTCAACGGTGGTGGGAATCCTATTTCTCAACTTATTGAACTTAGCGATGAAGTCTCGCATAGGTTCATGAGGTTCTTTTTTCATTTGTGTTAGCTGTGCCAACAATACATGTGCATCTTCCGCAAGTTTAAATCTGGCTTTGAACTTGGTTTTGAGAGTATTCCAATTCGTTATGGTCTGAGCTCAGAGATGGTAAAACCAGTCTACAGCAGCACCTTGCAGTGTTTCTACAAAGAGTTGTATAGCTACATCTTCGTGCTCGACACCTATCACGCCACAGGCTAGAATAAAGCTGCAATGTGTTCATCAGGGTGAACTTCCCCGTCACCATACAATTTGGGAAAATTCTTTCTTGAACTACGAGGTAGTTCATGCAACGGTGGGGTCAAATTTAGAGGACCAAAGGTATTACCCCAAGGGCCTTAAACTGCCATGACTGTTGATTGAAAGGTGGGATAACAAACCTTGGTGTCGTATGAACAGACAAAACTCTGCTAGCACTAGCACTAGAAACTTCACCTGGTATTGGAGACCTAGCGTTTGTAGGAGGAAAACTCCTGGTGCGCTGAAGACAAGGTCGTGGAGGCAAGAGTCCAAAATTATTTTGCTGCATCAATTCAAATGTAGGATCAATAATACCTTGAGCTCTTTTGCTTCTGGTATATCGTGAATCTGCCAGAATGTAGTATGCCTAACAAAATTTTGCAACAAAATGGAAAAGAACTGAAAATGCTTCAACTCGGAGCGTGAGGCTTCAAGTTGTGCGTTTGATCCCCAGTGGAGTCACCAAAAAACTGTTGGGTGAATATCTTGTCGTTAACTCACTAATGGAAAAATGGGTATATCAACCACAGCTATGATGAGACAAAGTCTCTCCTCTCAGCAAGGGGGGGTTCCCTCTAGTTGCTTGATTTTTACAAACAAAATAACTTATGCAATTTATATACACTAAAAACTATATTTGTGGTGGTTCCATTTCATCTCATTCTCTTTATTCAGAATAGATGTTTGTACTTCAAACTATTGATAAAAGACTTATAAATTATCACAAAATCACAGAAACACAAAGTTTTCCATTACCTCACTTACTAATTGCAAATAGAACTATTTGAAGTTGAATGCAGCCCAAAGTCTTCACTCTTCTCCAAGATGATAAAAGTAGATTGAATATAATAACTTGCAGCACAAAGTCTTCAAAATATTGTATTCTCACAAACATAACATAATCCTCACAAATGATTTGATAACACAAAGTCTATCAGAATCAAATTAAGAGCGCTCCTTAATCACTTGAAATAATCTTACCTCATGAGTCAGCTTACCTAACTCAACCCTTGAAATGACATAGTTACTCATGTCAAAAGTGTCAACTGTGGCATCTTCAGGAGGTTTGGCAATTTTCGTGTACCTGATTCCTTTCTCATTGACAAGCCTAGAAACAGTCTTAGGCTTCTTCTTCTGGTTCTTTTCTTTCACAGGTAATAGCTTCTCAATATCAGTCTCGTCAGGTGAGATAGCTTGCTTCTTCCTCTTTGGAGTATATGCAGATAACCATGGAGGAAGAATAGAAGCACCAACAACCGGAGATGAATCTACTACCTATTTGGCCGGCTCCGTGTTCAAACCTGTGATAGTCACAATAGGTCTAGTGTTTGTAAAAACCACGCCGGTATCAATAACCTTTTCTGCAACATCCAGAAGGTTCTCTAAAATAGATTGTTCACCAATGTCAAAAGAGGGGGACGATAGAATTGGAATGGAACCAAAGGAATCAAAAATAGTCCCAAAACTGGCTTTTACAGAAGCAGGGGTATTATCAGAGGAAACAACAAAGATAGGTGAAAGGGGAGTATTTGAAATTATTAGGAAACTACCAGAAACTGGAACATGAAGAGGAGGTGTAGAGACTTGTGTTCCCATGGGAAGATCTTTCTAAGGTGATTGGGGTGGATCACTAAGTTACTCCTTTCCTGCATCCTCATCTTCACCTTGTTCAGGTCCATCCTCTTCATCAGACTTATCAGATACTATCATTTGTTGATCATCCTTAGGCTTTTGAATATTTTGATCTCCAGCCTCAACATCTTCCATATCCATTTGATCAACATCAGCATCTTCAACATTTGACTCAGTGACGTTGGAAGTATCTTCAGTTTCCTTCTTCTTCCCTCCTTTGGATACAAATTTGATCTTTGGTTTATGTATCTTGGAAGAAGAAGGGGCGTCACTCTTGTTCTTGGTTCTATTCTTAGCCTTCTTGCCTGTCTGCTCATGTGTTTCTGTTTCTGATCCTGTGAGAAACTCCTTCAATTTAACTTCTTTACTTTCCAACCATACATTTGTGTTGGCCAGTATTGGTTGAAACCTTTTCCTAATGGATGTTTCTTCCTTGATTAACCATTTCACCTCTGGAAGAGGTGAAGCCTCAACATTTTCTGTGTTGTACTTGGGATCTAGAACGTCGTCGTCATCCTCCATTCCATCTGGAATATCAGCGAGGCCTAGTTCTTCAATCTGACTCAGGTGAAGTCTGCAGAACTCTAGATTTCTGATCTCGTTCTGTGTCCTAAGGTCAGACCATATGTCTTCAACCATTGGGACATGGAAGTTTGACTTCCTCTTAATTTTATCCTAAATTCTTCTGAAGTCAAAGTGGTCTCTTTTCTTGTAGGTCTTCATGGTGACCAGTTGCAATTCAAAGTCAATTATTTTTGCTTTATTGGCGGATTAAACTGAATATCTCCCATTTTCAACCAGGAATTTTATACCTGACTTCTTCAATTCCCTCTGTTTGTTGTGCACTACAATTAACTGTCTGCATAGCTCCATAAGAACAATACGGTCACTAGGATACCGTGGAAGCATATAAGGGTAACCAGGATAATACCCTACCCGAAGATATGTGAAGGTGGGAAACTACAGGAACAAGCAACCAAAAGAGTTCACAACCTGCCAAGCTTCATCTGAGACTCTGTTATGAACTAATTCATTATCCCATAGACACATGAATACTGAAAAGAAGGTGTCATTGACCCTTCAAAAATGATGAATTGATCCCTTCAGAGTAATTTGGGGATAATACTCATAAACTGGGATCAATCTCCTGTCTCCTACCTGAGTTAAGCCTGGAAAGTTTCTCATGCTTGCAGTGGCATAGACAAGATAAGAGGTCATATAAAATTTGAAGGTAGTATTGACTCTTACCAGTTGCTTGTACAATGCATTGCTGATCTGTTCTCCCCATAATATCTTCCGATCACCCCATAGAATCACCTTGATGTAGGTGTACATCCATTCTTGGAATTTGGAGGCAGAAGGGAGTCCTCTGATGCAACTCAACAGAGTAATCAAATCACACACTTCCTCTACAAAATCACTCCTATGAAGATCCTTTGGCCATCTGGTCAAATTACCTCTAAGAATCTTTAACCACTTTGTTATTTATGTATCTTATGGCAGTGTCCACATCCTTATCATAATCCGTTTGACCCTGAGCAAAGTCAATCTGTCTAATATTTTCAATGGGTGGACACATAAAGATTTTGTCAAAGAATTCTACATCCAGTCTCATGATTACATTTCCCTGAGTATCTGTCATAGCCCTGGTGTCTCTGTTGTAATGACTGGCCACTTGCAGAACAAATTCAGGATTATGTATAGAGACTGGAAATGATGCAACCAAATGGATATTGTTGTCAATGATTTTCTACATGGGCTTAGAGGGATTTGTCTGTTTTGTTCTATCCACAAATTCTACCATGTCCACATGCCCAATTTCTGTGTCTCTGATTTCATCAATGTTTGATTGTACTACTGTCACCAGAAAGACACCCTGGTATTTGTACTTCATGACTTTAGCCTTTGATGGAGACAATTCTGTCATGAGCTCAGGAGAAAACTTTGAGTTTGAAATTCACCACAAACACTGGTTGAGGACTGCAAAAATCCATAATCTCGCAGTGAGGGGAAAAATTGGATAAATTGGGACAACTGCGATTGGATGATTATGGACAGGAAAGCATGCGTTCGAAGGGCTTGAGCATGCGCAAATCAAGGCGATGGAGAAAGCGTGCTTTCAATTTTTTGCAAGATGAATTTTTCCAGTGTTGGAAAAAAATTAGGAAAATATGCATGAGTGGTCAAAATGACCGCTCCTACATGTAGGATGAATTTTGATGTGTATAGGCGGTTGAAAATGTCACTTTTGCATATGTTAAGGAAAGTTGTTTAACATGCAAAAGCGGTGAAAAATACCGCCATTACATGTGAAGTCACTTGGAAGATATGCATGTAATAGCAGGTGATTTAGCCACCATTGCAAGTGAATGGAAAAAATGCTGAGTTTTGGGACTTTAGATGCTTGAGCGGGGGTTTCGGCCGCTTTGGCAGGTTAGATCAAATGTCAACAATAGATGTTTGGGCAGCAGAATTCACCACTATGGCAAGTAAGATGGGAGTTAGAGTGTGCAAGGGTTCTGGCAGAGGAATCTTGTATAAGGGCAGCTAATACGGCCGATGGTGCATAACGCACAAGGAAATCTAAAGGAAGGGCGGCGAAAGCTGCCAATACTACACATGGCAAGAGTTAAAGGATCATTGTGTAATGGTGAATTTCACCGCTCCCCATACCTAGATATATGGTAAGTATTCAAAGACCAGCAGCTAAAACAGCTGACATTTGTTTTAGTGAAAGACTCAGGGTATGAAGACTTACCTATTCTAAAGGCCTCAAAAACACGAACAATGAACCAAACACATATGAAACAACCACACAAACCATCATATCAAACAAAAACCCTAGGAAGGAAAATAGAAACAAGTGGAAGACTTACTCATAACGGTAGAGGAAAACCCTAGAAGTGGTGGCGAGGAATTCGATCCACTCCGAGCTCGGTGTAATCAATCGGCGCAAAGGAGTTCTTGAGATCGGCTAGGCGGAAGGAGAAAATGAAATAACTAAAAAGCTAAACAAAAGACTTTTTAAAGGTTTGAAAATACATTATTAATGTGGCACGAACGGCCATTAATGGAGTTCCAGTCAAAAGATCTGGAGATCTTGCTCGGGCGGGTGGTTTCACCGGCATTGCAGGTAGAGTCAATAAAAGTATGTAACGGCAGGAGTTTTAGCCGACTTGGCAGGTTCCACCGAGCAAGACATGTAGAGGTGGGTGATTTAGCCACCATTACATGTAAATCAAAAACTTCAAATATGTAATAGCGGTTTAAAAAACTGCTATTACATGTTAAAATAAAAACTTTGCTGACACCTGAAAACGACCAAAAATTGACAATCCTTATCAACTTATGACTTGAACGACCTTCGCGAATATCGAGAAACCAATTCAAGGGAATGTCACAGACCAGTTCAAAATATCAAATGACTTTGCATGAGATTAAGAGAATCTTGTCTCGATTTGTGAGCTTAGAGTGTAGATTCACGAAATGGACAAGTTTCGTGGGGGTTGTCTACAAAATCGAGTGCAACTAATTTTGAGAACAACAAAGAGTTAGAGAACAAGTGTTTGGGGCAGAGCAGAAGTTTTGTGAGCTTTCAATGAGACTGAACTAGGCATAAGAAGATGTTAATTCTTAGTTCATTCTTTCTGTATTAAACATAAAATCTTGTAGGCAGTGAGCCTCTTTGAGCAATAAGCTCTGGGTAGTGCGCTCGAAGTTGTCTGACCTAATTCCAACAATTGGTATCAGAGCAAGGTTCCTTGGAAGAAGTTTAACAACTTGAGGAAGATCTAGGAAGATATTAAAAGGGATTCATACAACCTCCAGGAACAACATAAACTTGCTTTAGAAGATCTTGATCAGTCCAGAGCAGAATTCAAAGAACTGCAATAGAACCTTAAAGATACTAAAGACTTCATTGAGACCTTAAAAGAAAAATTGAGCAAATCTAATGAAAAGAGGAAGGAGCTACTTCTTCGACTAGGAAATTAGAATGAAGACAATAACATGGATGAGGCCATGAAAGAGAAGACAAAGGAATGTGAGAAGTTAGCTAAAGAATTTGTTGTCCTAAAACATGAGATGGAATCTAGGGTGATGAGGCTAACCAAGGAAATTGAAGAAAGGAAGAAGACTAAAGAAAAATTGAATCAATCTCTGAAAAAAAGAATAGAAGAATGTTGCAGATTGGATAGAATAGATGGTCATCTTGAGTCTGATCTACATGAAAGCAAAGACAATGAGGAAGAACTTGAAATGCAAATTGTTATTCTCAAACATGACTTGGAAGTTGCAAATGAATACAAGGAAAAGTTCAAGATAAGCTTAGCTAAACTTGAAGTGCTGCTTGAGAGTCAGAAGAAGTTTGATGATAACGATGGTCTTGGGTATGAGAAAGGTGAAAGCTCTGGATCTGAACAAAGCATTTTTCAATCAAGGAATGGGAGAAATAGACCTAGAAGACCTCCAGTAAGACAACCTAATGCTCAAAGGTATCCATCTTTCAATGGAAATTGTTTCAATTGCAATAAATTTGGTCATAGAGCTACTCAGTGTAGAAGCAAAGTAAACCAAAGTGGTCCATCCTTCTCCGGTCAATGCTTCAATTGTAAAAGGTATGGTCATAGATCCAATGATTGCAAAAGTATGATGATAAACTACTCTAACAGTAAAAGAAATGTCAATTCTTTCAGTGGCTACTATTTTGCATGCAATGGATTTGGACACATGGCTAATCAATGCAGATCAAAAGGAAATCAAGTAAATAAGTAAAGAAATGTTGTGTGCTTTAATTGCAATAGATCTGGTCATATTGCAAGATTATGTAGAAGCAGGAATAATGATAGAAAGGGTCCGGTAAACAGAAACCAAAACATGCAGAGATACGATAAGGGCAAGGGTAAAGTTGATGTGAATGAGATCTATAATGAAATGAACAAAACGTGGGTAAAGAAAGATGGAATAAGTGATGGGAATAGGTCCACAGTGGAATCTGGTGCTGATAATTCCTCTAGGAATTAAATTAGAAGCTCTAGCTCAAGGGGAGCTGCATTGAAAATCAAATTCCCCCAGCCAATAAGTAAGTGCCTAAATCTGACATGATGAATGAAGATAGAAAAGCCTATTGTAGATCATTTAAAAGGATTTTTGGAAGTATTACCCCTCCTTTTTATTTCTAAGTCTCATTTGTCTCTATTTTTTATTCTCGTGATTCTCCAAGTTTCTAAGTCCCAAAGTTATGATTCTCAACTGTTATGCCTTAGAAATGTCTTTGAAGTTGCAGATGCTCCAAGTTTCCTAACCTGGTTGCTACTTACCTATGTTTTCTAACCTTATCGCTAGTTTCTGAATTTCTGAAACCTCGCAATCCCGTGACTTAAGGTTTTGAAGTTCTCTTTTCTCATGATTTAATGACGGTTAAGTGACAGACTAGAAACCAAGGCAATTAATGATCATTTAAAGTGTTGTACACTGCTGGTGTGAGATGTCCTTCAGCAAATTTTTGGAAAATGAGAAAATCTTTGAGTTAATTTCTCAAGGCGCAGAAATGGTACCATGAAGGCCCAACATTTAAAGCATGACAAAGCACTATAACTTCACATCATTTCATTTCTTGTGCCAAATCTATCTAAGTGTTCTATTTATTTCTTTCTATTATGAATTGTTGCTTCCACAATTCTCTGCCATAATCCTTGGTGCTTGGTTGCTGTAATGAAATTCAAATTTTAGGGTGTCTCTTCCCACTTTGGAATTGAAAGAAATTGGTCTAAAATAAGAGACACTGAACTTGGACACATAGATTTGATAGAATTCTGCTCTTGTCTACAGTAGGAATGTAGGAGTCAAGGACAACACTGAGAGGGGGGGTGAATCAGTGTTGTGTGAAATTTCTAATCTTTTTACAAACTTTAACTTGCAGAGTACAAAGGAGAGAAAGCTATCATTGATTTGTCAAACACATATGCACAAAACTAAGAATGAAGAAGGAGAACAAAAACCTTATAAGCAACGTATTAACATACACACATACAGATGAAAACAATATGACACATAACACAAATTTGCACAAGTGGAAAACCCTCTTGGGGTATAAAAACCACTCCAAAACTGCCTCACTGGCTTAACCTTGAAAATATCTTTACAAGCCTCACTGGCTGATGTAAGTGTCTCACTGACAAATGGTCTTACCGACCTACAAGCCTCACTGGCATACTGTTGTGCCTCACTAGCATCTCTCAATCAATCAGAACTAAAACTCTCATGTGCAAGAAGTGATTGCTACTCAATCTGATTTGCACGTTTCAAATCAACTCATCTGCAACATATATTTCATCATTTCAATCCTCTCATATTTTATCTTTGAATCATTTAATTCACCTGATCAGGGAAACATCTCTCTTTTATTACAAATTAGTTTTTCATATTTTAGACATTCATCTGTATTAACAAATTATTTCATCATTGATCTGCACACTCAACAACATCACATCAAAACACTTGTAGAGCCATTAAATATCATATGTCCTTTCACATTCAATTCTTCTCTGCTTTTTCAATCTGCCTATTCAAATTCATCTTCAAGCTTTGCAAGATCCTTCATATTCCTGCAAAAGAATCTTATTCAAAAAATATCATTTAACCTTCAACAAATTTTTGCCCTTGAAAGAGAAAAATAAAATCTCTTCATAAAAATAATCAATCTCCTCCTTTGCAACTATCATTAACATAAAATGATATCTATTCACCACAATCCCAACACATTTTTCTGACCCTTGACATCTGCAAAAATGACAAACTTGACCTTTCATTTTCTCTAATATTTTAGCTCTGTCAAATTATAAAGTTGCATCAATGCACCAAAAAAAAATTGGACTCTTGATATTCCTCTTCTCTGCAAAACAACATCCATCAATTTCCATTTTAAAAACATATGACAAATCATCTTCCTCTATCTGTAAGATAATACCAAATTGTCTTGTCATAAAAATATTTCATTTTGAAATTCCCTTCAATCTGCAAAATGATGCTTCATATTCTTTCTTTTCAAAATCCTTCAATCTACTCAAATTTTGATTCATATTCCTACAAAAAACACATTCTCATTCTCTGATTGCAAATAAATAAATAAATCTTTATTTATTTTCTCACAAGAAAATATTTCATTTTATCTTCATAAACCTTTCATATCTTTTCAACAAGACTTCAAAAAAAAAATATTTTGCCTTTGCATTGAATGTCCTTCAACCTTTTTTTATCTGCAAAAAATCTTTCATCCATCTGCAAAAAATAAAAAATCTCTCCAAGAAAATTATTTGAATCTTCTCACAAGGAAATCTCTCCTTAAAAAATCTCTTTCCTTAAAAGAAACTTCTCCTCATTATCTCTCTGCCACGAGTGGAAAATAGAAAGAAACTCCACAAAAATGTGTCTTTTTCACATATACTAAAATTACCCTTTTTAACACATATCTTCTGATGTAATAAATCTTATAATATCCTCCTTTAAATGCCACAGGGAAGACTTAAAATAGGAAAGAGAATCCTCTTAATTTGCCTTTTGAAAAAGACTGAAAATAGGCACTGAAAAAATCACTTACACTACACTTAGATAGGAATGACGTTCAGTGGGACGTCAAAATGTATGCATACCAAGGAGGAGCTTGTTTTAAATGCCAACCACTGATTTTTCATTACCCACTCAACACAGTTTTAAATACAACCATCGATTTATGTTTTGGCACTCACTCCATTATGAAGGCAAACTTGTGGCACCGGTGGCTAGGAAAGAGGGCCGGTCCACCCACGATGCACGATACCTTTAAAATATGACTTAAGTCTAATGACCGCTCCTCCCGGTCAACAAACCAATAGAACATAAAAGGTGACGGGTAGACAAAGGCTGTGAAGAGATGACATAGGATTAAGTTTAGGTCTTTTAAGAGATAAATCTTAATATTTAGGTTTTAGACAATGGACAACATTAGTTCAGAAAATAGACTTAGTCCACATTAATAATTGTAGAGACCTTAGACACTGTGTGTAATGAGAAAGACATAGACTTAGTGAAATTTGTCATTTGTATCAATAGATATCTCAAGAGTCAAGAACATGAAATATGACAATGAGCAAATCATGACTTTAAGATCAAGACAAGAAGACACTATTGATGACACAAAAAAAACATGGAGACATGAGAAATACAAAAACATGAAGACATGACAAATGAGGATCAATTGCAACTGATATCAAATGAAGTTCATGTCATACCACAAGAATGCATACCATATCTTCTATATCAACCTGATCAAATAAGACCTCTGATGATAATGACCCACTTCAAACAAAGATTACTTTATTGCACTGTCTTGACAAGCATTCACACTGCTCCTGAAAGGTGACCTAATATCAACCCAAGAACAACTGACAAGTGTCTTGAATAACAACTCATGAAAACTTTGAACTATGATATCCAAAACAACAACACATGTTATCAAGATAATGATAATGATCACTCCATGACCTACAGTTCTGATGAGACCTTGTGAACTTACTTTCAACCAACCTTGCATCATGATCAACATATCAACTTCTAAGGCACCAAGAAGCCCAAACCTGTGAAGACCAAGAGTATAAGTCCATTCTCTACATCTGCAAGACACACATGATGTGGTCATCACAAGACATTAAGGATTTCAATGAAGAACCAAGCAATACATTGTCTCTGGATTAAATCACTGCCACTTGAAGACATCCTGAATTAAAAACTGCACCATCTTTGAGGATTTATCCATGAAGTATTTGCACAAGATCAAACACAAATCTATCAACCATTCTGCATCCCTAAAACATTCTTTGCAAGACCACTCATCAACCAACCTTTTTGACATCAATGACAACCAATCACCATCAAGGAAGATAGGACATCATTTGCAAAAAAAATTCTACAGAATGGTTTGGCTCATGTGGCAAGTTTCTCTGTTTCAGTATGTTGTGAAGATTTAATTGTTGCCTACATGGAAAGATATGACCCCGAGACTTCGAAGATCAAGACTAAATAAGGTGTAGTGGTCGCGAGGCTTGATTCTGAGTCTAGCTCGCATGCATTGAAGATTCTAAAGCAAGAGAAATACGAGGCCATGTTGGTAGCCCTGGGTGCAGAATTTTTCAAGGAGAATGAAGACTGGTGCAAAAATTCTATTGCATGCAACTAGCTAAAATTAGATAAAAGAGGCAAGTCTAAGCTACCCCCTACACTTAAAATAGCATATTTTAAAGACAAAATTTCAAATATTATCACTCTGTTGTACCGGGTGGTGGGTAGTGAAAATGCTAGTTCTTTTGAATTTTGGATGTGCCTCTTTATATTGATGATATGTAGTGAAAATCAGTTTATTGACTGGGCTGAGATAATAAGTTGTCACTTGAATGAGCAATTGTTGAAGTTTCAAGAGACTTCTACATTTCACATGTGTTCCTATTTGGTATATGTTCTAGTCAGTAAAGAGGTTATCTGGGTTGGGTTGAGGCCTCATGGATCTTTAACCCCAGATACACCTGTGTATGATTATCTTCCTCAGTTTACAAAAGATGTTGGGATGAAAGATTTTTGTCCCAACATCATGATGCCTTTTTAATGTTTCTGGTGAGAAATTTGAACTATGATTCAGAAATAAGGATTTCTCCTGAGGCTACATCTCTGGTCATGCAATTTGGGAGTTTTTATATCCAATTTGATAGATTCACCTATCTGAGATTAGGGGGTTATAAGTCATCCCTGACCAAGTTGCCTTGATAACCTAGTGACTACATTATCTTTTTGGAAGTTTGTAGACAGATGACTGTTGTGAATGTTAAATACCAGATTGTGAGAAAGAAGGCCTACACATTTCCATTGTCTTTATCAGTTTATTCTTGTAAAAATAAGGATGCTGCTAAAGGAGCCAAGCATGCATTGGCAGAATTTAATCTGCACTCTTTATCTTTAAGGCAACACTTTGACAGCAAGAACTATGTTAAGAAGAACTTCTATGGCTCTAGCTCTTATGAGCATCGTTCAAGCCTAGAGGACTTCTGGGAGGATTGTGTGGATGACCGTGAAGTTCTAAGAAGAAGCTACATGAGACTTACCATAAGTCAAATCTAGGCCTTTGGTTTACCCATTCGTATTCCAGAGAAAGCTAAGGAGGACTCTGAAGTAATTGATGTGGAATACCATAATTTGCTGTCAAAACCCCTTCCCCGTATAAATTTGTCTGAGAAGGAGGTTATGGATATAAATGTTCACTCTGCACTAGTGATTAAGAGGATCAAGGAGTGGTTGGTTGGTAAGTGGCATGGACATGTAGGTTCACCTCATGAATCAGGTAGTTCAAGGGCTACTAGACAGAAAATAGTGCAGAATTCTGCTGCTCAGAGTTTCACACGATCACATGACAAGCCACAATGTGTTCCTAATTCATAGTCAGGAGGTGATGGTGAGAGGCCCAATGATGCTCTCAAATTAAAATTGGGATGTGAAGCAGATAGCCCTCTTGTGAGAAAAAGAAATGTTCATAAAGTGGCAGTGAATCCCGACCCCATTTTTGACTCAATTGTTAATGATAGTTCTTTTCCCAATTTTCTTGATGTTTCCTCTTCTCCTGATAATGAAGAAATTCTTGTTTCTTCCCCACCGGAAGATAGAAACAAATCTGTGTCTAACAATATAAATACTACTGTGGTGACTTCCTCTCTTAGCTGGCTAAAAAAGGTGGTAGAGAAAAAGAGAAACTATTCCCATTGCGGCTAAAGAAATTGATACTATAGCTACGCTCCTGCAAGGAACTTCAAAACCTAAGAAGGCTAGGAGAATGTCTATAATGACAAATGATACTGCTTCTAGCCACCAAGTGTTGGAAATTACTAATCCCATAAAAGATTTCGATGAAAATGATATAATCGAGGCAGATTATAAAATAAGTCATATTGACTTGGGCCCTTCTACTCTTGAAGGAGAGTCATAAAATGCAAATTATTTTGTCAATGTTCTGATTAAAAGGGCTAAGGAAGAAAGGAAAGAAAACATAAGACTTCAATCTCAAATTTTGTCTTTGAGCCAATTCATCCAATCAATTGTGGCACCTTCTTCTCAAGAAGCTCCTAATTCATAGGTCATTGAGATTGATGCAAACACTGTCAAGCAGATTAAAACGAGTCAAAATTTTGCCAAGGCTATTAATGAGTGGGTCGAAAAATTGTCTTGTGATATTTTATTTTTCTTGACTAAGATGATACAAAGCTATTCTCCTATACACAATAAAAGAAAAGAATTGGTCAATGAGCTCCAACAAGTAAGAAAGGAACAAGGGAGTACTTATGTGCTTTCGAGGGAAGTTGCTAAGTTAGCAGCATTGGACTCCATAACACTCACAAAGGAAAATCTGGCTAGTGACCCCCGTGAAATTGATTTATCCTAGGTTGACTCATTGGACTAGAAGCTCAATATGTATGATAACCTCATTGATCAAATCAACAAGGCTCTGCAAGAATACCTGGATCTAATGGTTGGTATTCAAAGGGATTGTAATGCTCTTGAAATAAATATTTTGGATGATTTTGGAGAAAACCTATGTGACCCCAAGGATATCAACCAAGAAGTCAAAGACATGCTTTGTAGTGAACTTGCTAATCCTAAGACTATTTCTAGAGAATCGCCAAGCAAATTGGGCTATAAGCAGGTTTATCTTAGTGGTATAGAAATAGGGATGAGATGATCCAGGAGACCATGGCAGGAGTAGCTAAGAATTTGGCCAAATTCAAAACCAGATTGCAGAACACCACTATTCTAGGAAGCAAAAGTATTACTGCTATAATCACAAAGTATCAAGAGTACAAGCTGAGGTTGAAGGTGCAAGAGAAGATGGCGGAAGATCAAGCAGTGGAGAGCATTGAAGATCCTAAAGAAAGTGAAGGGGTGGCAAATTAAGTTTATTTATTTTATGCTTTTCATGTTATTTGGCTCAAACTTTTTAAAGACTTTATTTTAAAGAAAGAAATGGTTGTCTTCAAGAAACCATTTCTCTTTCAAAAAATAGTTATTATTTTATGCTTATAAATATGTAATGGGAAACAATGGAACCATCTTTCTGGTTGGGCAAACTTTGTTTTTCTCAATTTAGTTAGATATCTCATATGTCAGTTTTGGATTTCAACCTATTTCAAGATATAGAAAGATAGACAGTTGGTTTGGTTCAAGCATATATGATCTTTGTGTTATAATGCTTGGATTATCATTTTGCTTATGTTGAATTTTATATCTATAGTTATCTTCCTTTATGTTGAAAAATTTAGTTCGTGGTTTCATTGCTGTAGGTATCTATCTTTGAATGGATTTGTTATGGTAATTATAATTCAAAATCTTCTCTTGTCCGATTATTATTGTTCAAAATCTTTGAGCTTCTATGAGTATTAATTAGTTTATTTATATGAAAATCTCCTTTCAAAGCTTTCTAGCTAAAAGCATTTCCTTCCTTTGCTTTCTGGTTAAGAGCATCATAGATCTTTGATTCATTGAATATCAGTAGAATGTAGCTGCCACCTTGTAAAATAAGTAGAGAGTTGGTGATAAAATACTATTATTATTGACTCAACTATGGTTACGTTTGTCATTTGTTTGGGTGAGAGAATATAGAGTTAAATGACAAATCTATAAACCAACAGATTTTTGGCGACTCTACTAGGGACATTGTAATTGTTATGTATGTATTGTGAGTTGCTCTAATGGTTCTTCAGAGACGTAATGCCCCTATTCTTCAACCCAATGTTGATTGGCTTATAGGTGATCAAGAAGATATTATTACTAGATTAAGATTGCTTGTCTAGCAACATAGAAGGACTAACCTGCAATACCATCAAGTTAATGAAGTGTTAGAAGAAGAAGAAGAAATTGGTGAAGTTGTGAGAGAGAATGCCAGGCATTTTGAAAATGCTCAAGAAATTATTATTATTGAAGCTATTGTACCTATGCCACGAAGAGAAAGAGTGTTTCCTGTCCTAGCACTTCCTAACGATAGGCACAGAAACCAGGGGGATAATCAGAGGAACCAGTCAAACAATCAGTAAAATCTTCCATGAGCTAATCAATAAGTGAAGTTGGCAACTCTATTTTTATTAAGCTTCATTGTTTAAATCTAGCTTCCAAAAGATATACTAGGGGAGATAGAAAGAAAGGGATCCTCGACGAAGATTTTGCTTTTTTAGAATCCATCAACTTTTCTTCCTTCCCACATAATCGAAAGGTTAGGTCAGTTAATAGACCTTCGTTCCCTCCACCTAGTCAAATTCCTCCAAGTATTCTATCCACATCTTGTCAAGCTCTACTGTTACAAGGAGTTACCCTCCCTTTGCAAATAAATTTCCCTATACAATATCCACTTGTCATGGCCCAGCCTCCACCTGTTCCATGGGGAGACACCATAGGCCCACTAAGTCTTGAAGCCCAATTACATGATTTACATAAGGGGTCAGGTAGAATTATACCTAAATTTAAAGGAGATGGGAAAGTCACCCAGAAGAACATATGCAAGCTTTTTTTGCTGCCTCTTCCATCCTTGTTGTACAACATGAAGATGTAGCTGTAAGGCTTTTCGTAGAATCCCTAATTGATGTTGATGCTGATTGGTTTTATCATCTTCCTAATGGCTCTATTAATGGTTGGGATGCCTTAAAAACAAAGTTTGAAAGCATATTCAAATCTGCCAATAATGAACAAATTTTGGTTACACAGTTAGCCACCATGAAAAAGGAGATACAGGAGCCAATGAGAGAATTCATTGCCAAATTTAACAAGCTATGTAATAGGATTCCTAAGAACATGAGACCTAGGGATGATATGTTAAAATGTTTCTTTATTAATACTCTTCCACCAGATGTTAGTTTTACTATCAAAAGAGAAGGGGCAACTAATGTAAATGCAGCCCAAGAAAGGGCCATATCCATAGAAGATGACTTGATCATAGCAGGGAAATGGAAAAAGGAATTATAGATTGGTAAACCTTTTGGTGTGAATTCTATTGACCTAGTTATACAAAGGTTAGCCAATGACATAATCACCATAAAGAAGCAAATGTCAAAGGAACAGTTTCAGCCACATTACCAAGATATACCAAGGAAGGATTATGGCAATCAAGGAGGTCATAAAAAAACTTTGCCTTTAACTAGACCCGTATAGAGGCTAGCTATTGAGAATACTCCCTCTACTAGTAAAGGTAAGATGATGTGCAATTTTCATTTGACTACAAATCATGATGGATCCACTTGCCTGGAGATGGTTTGATTCATGCAAATGCTTTCTACCAATGAACAAGATGAAGTCCCATATGTAGAAGAACCTGGCCCATCTTATGATGAAAGTGTTAATTTCTTCAAGTATGAATCAGATCCTGAAGCTAGGGAAGATGTTTATGCAGAGATTGATCCTAACTGTGTAGTCTTCACTAGAGGACAAACGAGTGGTTCATCTTTCACTCCCAAGTACATTCTATTTGAGAAATCTTTTTCCAGTCCTAAGAAACTTGACAACACTACTTCCCAGAATGTGACTACCGAGGTACCATCTGTTCCTTCCCCTGATGCCATTATTTCTAGTGCATTTGATATAATTGAGTCATGTAAGAATACCAAAATTTAGATTTCCAAGCTAAATATCTTAGACTCAACCCATCCGAGCTAGAGAAAGGAGCAGATTCTAAAGGACAAACGAGTGGTTCATCTTTCACTCCCAAGTACATTCTATTTGAGAAATCTTTTTCCAGTCCTAAGAAACCTGACAACACTACTTCCCAGAATGTGACTACCGAGGTACCATCTGTTCCTTCCCCTGATGCCATTATTTCTAGTGCATTTGATATAATTGAGTCATGTAAGAAATACCAAAATTTAGATTTCCCAAGCTGAATATCTTAGACTCAACCCATCCGAGCTAGACCGACTAGTGAAATATATCAGACAGGAAGCCTCCCCATCTCAGAGTAACACCCAAGTATCTAATGAGGTCAAGACACCTATTGATGAATAAGTTCCCCATAATCTATATGAAAAAGAATTGGGACAACAAGATCCTTTCTCTAAGCCAGAACTGTTTTATGTGTCTCTTTACATAGCTAGTTTCAGATTGAGTAATTGTGTCATTGACTTTGGTGCTTCCGATAATGTAATGCCTGCTCAAGTGGCTAGAGCTTTAGGATTGTCTTATACCCCTTCCCATGGTATATGTTTTTCAATGGATGGCTCACAAATTCCAATTTTGGGTTAAATAAAAGATGCACAGGTTGCTTTGGCTGCTTTCCCCAAAAAAGATTAAAGTTAACTATCCTCATTGCTAATATCCCTGCTAGTTATGGCATGCTTCTAAGCAGGAGTTTTTGTAGAGATTTGGGAGGGGAGATACAAATGGATTGGTATCATACTTTAATACCACTAGAAGGAAAGAAGATACGTCTTAACCCAGAGCCTAAGGCCAAGTTCACAGTATTAAAGTCTGGGGATCCTAGGGCAGATATCCTATTTGTTGAAACTGGACCAAGCACTTATATGTGTACCTCCATAGAAGAAGAATGTTCAATCCTTATTAGCCCTAATTTATAGAATGAGTTATGGACACTAGAATTTGATGAAAGTTGTTCCCATGCTAGTTCTAGAGTAGGAGTTGTCCTAATTTCTCCTGATGGATATATCTTCCCCTTTGCTTACAAACTGGAATTTGAGAACACCAACAATATTGCTGAATACGAGGCTCTTCTACTCGGCTTAGCCTTAGCTAAGGAAAGGGGCATAAAATAATTAAGAGCCAGAAGGGATGCAGAGTTGATAGTTAAACAGATCAAGGAAACAATATTCTGTGAAGAATGGTAGACTGAGACATTACAGAAATAGAGTTTGGGACTGTATTGAAGATTTTGATGCTTTTACTATTGAAGCAATGCCTAGGGACCTTAACACAAGAGTTGATTCATTGGCTATTTTTGCATCCTTATTATTACCTCATCTTGATTTTAAGGATAAACCTTATAGGATTGAGTTGATATATTGCCCCAGTGTCCCTGATAATGTAAATCATTGGCAGGTGTTCGATAGTGATAGATAAATTATTTCATTTCTTGAGAAGGCTGAAGCTTTTGCTAACATTTTCTTTGAAGGAAGTGATAATGTAAGCAATGATGTTACTAATGGATATGTCAATGCACATGGGGAAGAATAGACTGAAATGATTCAATTGAGGGGAAACAAAATACCTAAAGGTTTAGTTTCACTAGAAGATTTGTTCAATAGACATGATCAGTTCTTAAAATGAAAGAATAAGAATAATATTGAATCATCTACTAATTATGACCATGTCAATATTGGCACAAATGAAGATCCCAAAGTAGTGTGCATAGGGAAATGTTGTTCCCCCCAAGAAAGAGAAAGATTGATTTCCTTGCTAATAAAATACAAGGATGTTTTTGCATGGTGTTATGCTAACTTGAAGAAGTTCAGGAACAGAGAATTACAACATAAGATACCTTTGAATCCTGGCAATGTACCTTACAGGCAAAAATAATGAACTTATAACCTAAAAGTAGTAGAGACCATTTCCAATGAAATAGATAAGATGTTGAAAGCTAAGATTATCTATCCAATCCATCATTCTACATGGGTAGCAAACATAGTTCCTATCAGGAAGAAAAATGGAGAGATAAGGATTTGTGTTGACTTTAGGAACCTAAATCAGACTTCATTAAAGGATAATTATCCGCTACTTGTTATGGATCACATTCTGCAGATTGTTGTGGGCTCTGAAATGATGTCTATGTTAGATGGTTTCTTTGGTTACAATCAAATTGAGGTGGCCTCAGAAGATCAACATAAAATGACATTCACAACCCCCATTGGTGTGTTTGCTTACAATAGAATGTCATTTGGGCTCATCAACGCAGGTGCTACTTTTTAGAGAGCTATGGATTTCTCATTTGGGGATTTGAAAAATAAAATCATTGTGATGTATCTAGATGACTTGACAGTTTTCTCAAGAAAAAGGGAACATCATATATATGATTTGGAGGTCGTATTACAGCGTTGTAGAGAACAAGGAATCTCGTTAAACCCCAAGAAATCCAATTTTTTTGTTATAGAAGGTAAGCTTTTGGGACACATTATCTCAGAAGACAGGGTTAAGGTTGGTCCCGAAAGGGTGAAAGCAATCATGCAATTGGGCTTGCCCGCGAATAAGGATAGCACCAGATCTTTCTTTGGCCAAGTAAACTTTCTGAGGAGATTCGTACCTGAGTTCGCTGAGTTGACAAGGCCCATAGCCAAAATGATGAAAAACCATCTAGTTTTCAAATGGAACAGTGAAGGAAAGAAGGCATTTGAGGATATAAAAATCGCTATAGCAAATTCACCTACATTGGTACATCCTGATTTCAATAGATATTTTATTATATATTGCTATGCATCAGAACATACTTTATCAGCCATTTTAATGCAGAAAAATGAGCAAGGCACTGAAGCCCCTTATTTCATTTATGAGTACCCCTCTCAAAAGCTATGAGCTTAAGTACACACCACTTGAAAAACATGCTTATGTTATTGTCAAAGCTTTGAAGAGTTTTAGGTTCTATATTCTGCATTCACATACCACCGTTTTAGTTCTTGAAATTGTTGTTAAAAGTATCCTTACACAACAAGAAATTGGATGTAACAAATGGGGGGCTTAGATAGCAAAGGTTTAGGAATATGATGCAGACATCAGACCTACTAATCTAGTAAGGGGTAAGGGTCTGTGTAAAATGATTGCAGAAAATAAAATCATTGATGAAGAACAATTACCGCTGGTCCTTTTTACTAGTACAATTGATGAATGGTTTTCAAATGTCTCATACTTTTTAAATTATGGTGATTGCCCTACTCATTTATCAGCCAAAGAGAAAAGGAACCTAAAACTGAAGTCCAGTAAGTATGTTCTTTAGGAAGGAAATTTATATAAGAAAGGGATTGATGGGACATTTCTTAGGTGTGTTGACAAGGAACAACAAAGGAGACTTCTAAAAGCCTTCCATGATGAAGCTTGTGGTGGACATTTTTTTGCCTCTATGACAACTTTTAAGATCTTAAGACAGTGTTTCTATTAGACAAGTATGTTTAGGGATGCTCAGGAATGGGTACCTAAATGTGAAAAGTGTTTAAAGTTCACTGGTCATCCTCATCTAGTAGCACTGGCTTTGAAACCTATGGTGGTTGATGAACCATTCCAACAATGGGGCCTAGATTTTATTGGTCCTGTCAATCCTAACTCAAGTGTCAGACACACACACATCCTCACTGCCATAGATTATTTTACCAAATGGGTGGAGGCCATTCCAGTGAGACAAACTACTTCAGAAGTGGTGTGCAATTTCTTGAAAGAAAACATTATAATAAGATTTAGTATCCCACAAAAGATAATTATAGACAATGCCAGCTCTTTTTCATCCTCTAAGATAACTCTTTTCTGTTATGAACATGGTATCAGTTTGGGACATTCATCTGATTACTATCCTCAGGGCAATGGGCAAGCCGAGTCCAACAATAAAAACTTAATTTCCATCATTAAGAAACTGATAGATGAAGGACAAAGAGGATGGCATAAGAAGCTATATGATGCTCTTTGGGAAGACATGATCACATATAAAAGAGTTATAGGCATGTCTCCTTTCCATCTTGTTTACGACATTGATAGGACTATTCCTATTTCTTTGGAATTGTTAGCATTAAATTTACAAAAGACCATAGAGAATGAGGAGTTTTAGTCGGCACTAGAGAAAAGAATCATGTATCTGAATAAGTTGGAAGAAGAAATAGGAATAGTTATGGATAGAATTACCAGATACCAATAGATGGTCAAGAAAATCTTTGATAAAAGAAACAGGCAAAGAAAATTTATGGTTGGAGATTCCGTGCTTCTCTGGGATAGGAGGAAAGAACCAAAGGGTGCACATAAAAAATTTGATTCATTATGGAAAGGTACTTTTCTGATCAGACAGGTTGTTGGTGATAATTCTTTCCTTTTGAAATATTCAGATGGTACTCCTTTGCCTCTTGCCTATAATAGGCAAGATTTGAAATTGTTTAACTGGTAGCATTCTTGAGTCTCCTTCTTGTACATAGTTTCTTTCTATTTTCTTTATTTTCATTGTTTTTCCTCTGTTTCCCAATGAATAAGGCTTGTGCCATGTTGTTCTAGATTCTCTTTGTCTTGTTGGTCCTTGTCCCCATTTAGAGCCAGTTGTTACCCCTCCTTTTTATTTCTAAGTCTCATTTGTCTCTATTGTTCATTCTCGTGGTTCTCCAAGTTTCTAAGTCCCAAAGGTTATGAGTCTCTACTGTTATGCCTTAGAAATGTCTTTCAAGTCACGGATGCTCCAAGTTTCCTAACCTAGTCACTACTTCCCTGTGTTTTGTACCCTTATCACTAGTATCTAAAGTTCTGAAACCTCGCGATCCTGTGAATTCAGGTTCTTTGTGTTGTGTTTGTTTCTCGCTTGGTTCCCTCTTGTTATCGTTGTGTCGCAGGTTTTCTAAACTTTATAACCCACAACTTAAGGTTCTAAAGTTCTCTTTTCTCGTGATTTAGTGATGGTTAAGTGGCAGACCAGAAACCAAGGCAATTAATGATCATTTAAAGTGATGTATGCTGCCATTGTGAGATGTCCTTCAACAAATTTTTGGAAAATGAGAAAATCTTTGAGTTAATTTCTCAAGGCGCAGAAATGGTACCACGACGGCCCAACATTTAAAAGCATGATAGAGCGCTATAACTTCACATCATTTCATTTCTTCTGCCAAATTTGTCTAAGTGTTTTATTTCTTTCTTTCTATTCTAAATTGTTGCTTCCACAATTCTCTACCATAGTCCTTGGTGCTTGGTTGCTGTAATGAAATTCAAATTTCAGGGTGTCTCCTCCCACTCTGGAATTGAGACCAATTGGTCTAAAATAAGAGACACTGAACTTGGACACATAGACTTGACAGAATTCTGGTCTTGTCTATAGCAGGAAAATAGGACATCATTTGCAAAAAAAATTCTACAAAGCAATTTGGCTCATGCGGAAGGTTTCCCTGTTTGAGTATGTTGTGAGGATTTAATTGTTTCCTGCATGGAAATATACGACCCCAAGACTTCAGAGATCAAGACTAAAGAAGGTGTAGTGGTCGTGAGGCTTGATTCTAAGTCTATCTCGCATGCATTGAAGACTCCAAAGCAAGAGAAATATGAGGCCATGTCGGTAGCCCTAGCTGCAGAATTTTTCAAGGAGAATGAAGATTGGTGCAAAAATTCTATTGCATGCAACTGGCTAAAATCAAAGAAAAGAGGCAAGTCTCAGATACCCCTACACTTAAAAGAGCACATTTTAAAGATGAAATTTTAGATATTATCACTCTGTTGCACTGGGTGGTGGGTAGTGAAAATGCTAGTTCTTTTGAATTTTGGATGTGCTACTTTATATTGTTGATATGTAGTGAAAATCAGTTTATTGATTAGGCTGAGATAATAAGTTGTCACTTGAATGAGCAATTGTTGAAGTTTCAAGAGACCTCTGCATTTCACATGTGTTCCTATTTGGTATATGTTCTAGCTAGTAAAGAGGTTGTCTGGGCTGGGTTGAGGCCTCGTGGGTCTTTAACCCCAGATACACCTATGTATGATTATCTTCCTCAGTTTACAAAAGATGTTGGGATGAAAGATTTTTGTCAGGTTAATGATGCCTTTTTAATGTTTCTGGTGAGAAAGTTAAAATGTGATTCAGAAATAAGGATTTCTCCTGAGGCTAGATCTCTGGTCATGCAATTTGGGAGTTTTTATATCCAATTTGATAGATTCGCCTATCTAAGATTAGGGGGTTATGAGTCAGCCCTGACCAAGTTGCCTCGATACCCTAGTGACTACATTATCTTTTTGGAAGTTTGTAGACAGATGACTGCTGTGAATATTAAATACTAGAGTATGAGAAAGAAGGCCTACACATTTCCATTGTCTTTATCAGTTTATTCTTGTAAACATAAAGATGTCGCTAAAGGAGCCGAGCATGCATTGGCAGAATTTAATCTTCACTCTTTATCTTTAAGGCAACACTTTGACAGCAAGAACTATGTTAAGCAGAACTTCTATGGCTCTGGCTCTTATGAGCATCGTTCGAGCCTAGATGACTTCTAGGAGGATTGTGTGGATGATCCTGAAGTTCTGAGAAGAAGCTACATGAGACTTACCATAAGTCAAATCCGGGCCTTTGGTTTACCCATTCGTATTCCAGAGAAAGCTGAGGACTCTGAAGTAATTGATGTGGAATACCATAATTTGTTTTCAAAACTCATTCCCCATATAAATTGGTTTGAGAAGGAGGTTGTGGATATAAATGTTCGCTCTACACCAGTGATTAAGAGGACCAAGGAGTGGTTGGTTGGTAAGTGGCATGGACATGCAGGTTCACCTCATGAATCAGGTAGTTCAAGGGCTACTGGACAGAAAATAGTGCAGAATTCTTCTACTCAGAGTTCCACACAGTCACATGACAAGCCACAATCTGTTTCTAATTCATAGTCAAGAGGTGATGGTGAGAGGTCCGATGATGCTCTCAAATTAAAATTAGGATGTGAAGCAAATAGCCCTCTTGTGAGAAAAAGAAATGTTCATAAAGTGGCAGTGAACCCCAACCCCATTTTTGACTCAATTGTTAATGATAGTTCTTTTCCCAATTTTCTTGATGTTTCCTCTTCTCCTGATAATGACGAAATTCATGTTGCTTCCCACCGGAAGATAGAAACAAATCTGTGTCTAACAATATAAATAATGTTGTAGTGACTTCCTCTCCTAGCTGGCTGAAAAAGGTGGTAGAGAAAAAGAGAAAATTTTTTCCCACTGCAGCCATAGAAATTGATACTATAGCTATGCTCTTGCAAGGAACTTCAAAACCTAAGAAGGCTAGGAGAATGTCTAGAATGATAAATGATACTAGTTCTGGCCACCAGGTGTTGGAAATTGCTGATCCCATAAAAGATTTGGATGAAAATGATATAACCAAGGCAGATTATAAAATAAGTCATATTGACTTGGGCCCTTCTACTCTTGAAGGAGAGTTATATCATGCAAATTATTCTGTCAATGTTCTGATTAAAAGGGCTAAGGAAGAAAGGAAAGAAAACATAAAACTTCAATCTCAAATTTTGTCTTTGAACCAATTCATCCAATCAATTGTGGCACCTTCTTCTCAGGAAGCTCCTAATTCAGAGGTCATTGGGATTGATGCAAACATTGTCAAGCAGATTAAAATGAGTCAAAATTTTTCCAAGGCTATCAATGAGTGGGTCGAAAAATTGTCTTGTGATATTTTATTTTTATTGACTAAGATGATACAAAGCTATTCTCCTATACATAATAAAAGAAAAGAATTGGTCAATGAGCTCCAGCAAGTAAGAAAGGAACAAGGGAGTCCTTATGTGCTTTCGAGGGAAGTTGTTGAGTTAGCAGCATTGGACTCCATAACACTCACAAAGGACAATCTGGCTAGTGACCCCCATGAAATTAATTTATCCTGGGTTGACTCATTGGACCGGAAACTCAATATGTATGATAATCTCATTGATCAGATCAACAAGGCTCTGCAAGAATACCTGGATCTAATGGTTGGTATTCAAAGGGATTGTAATTCTCTTGAAATAAATATTTTGGATGATTTCTGAGAAAACCTGCATGACCCCAAGGATATCAACCAAGAAGTCAAAGACATGCTTTGTAGTGAACTTGTTGATCCTAAGACTATTTCTAGAGAATCACTAAGCAAATTGGGCAATAAGAAGGTTTATCTTAATGGTTATAGAAACAGGGATGAGATGATCTAGGAGACCATGGCAGGAGTAGCTAAGAATTTGGCCAAATTCAGAACGAGATTGCAGAACACCACTATTCCAGGAAGCAAAAGTATTACTGCTATAATCACAAAGTATCGAGAGTACAAGCTCAGGTTGAAGGTGCGAGAGAAGATGGCGGAAGATCAAGCGGTGGAGAGTGTTGAAGATCCTAAAGAAAGTGAAGGGGTGGCAAATTAAGTTTATTTCTTTTATGCTTTTCATGTTATTTGGCTCAAACTTTTTAAAGACTTTATTTTAAAGAAAGAAACGGTTGTCTTCAAGAACCGTTTCTCTTTCAAAAGATAGTTATTATTTTATGCTTATAAATATGTAATGGGAAACAATGGAACCATATTTCTAGTTGGGCAAACTTTGTTTTTCTCAATTTAGTTAGATATCTCATATGTCAGTTTTAGATTTCAACCTATTTCAAGATATAGAAAGATAGACAGTTGGTTTGGTTCGAGCATATATGATCTTTGTGTTATAATGCTTGGATTATCATTCTGCTTATGTTGAATGTTATATCTGTATTTATCTTCCTTTATGTTGAAAAATTTAGTTCGTGGTTTCATTGTTGTGGGTATCTATCTTTGAATGGATATGTTATGGTGATTATAATTCAGAATCTTTTCTTTTCTGATTATTATTGTTCAAAGTCTTTGAGCTTCTGTGAGTATTAGTTAGTTTATTTATATGAAAATCTACTTTCAAAGCTTTCTGGTTAAAAGCTTTTCCTTCCTTTGCTTTCTAGTTAAAAGCATCATAGATCTTTGATTCGTTGAATATCAGTAGAAGGTAGCTGCTACCTTGTAAAATAAGCAGAGAGTTGGTGATAAAGTACTATTATTACTGACTCAAGTGTGGTTATGTTTGTCATTTGTCTTGGTGAGAGAATATAGAGTTAGATGACAAGTCTATAAACCAACAGGAAGAAAGGAAATGGATATGATTCAGATGATCAAGATAAAAATCAAAGTCAAGGAAAGCAAGTTGAAACCCAGATTCAGATCCAGATTGATCTGGAAAATCCACTGACTTAAGAAGTTAGTGCAGATGTTGAGGAATGAGCTCAAGATTCAGAAGTTTAAGAAACTCCCAAAACCCCCAGGTATGTAAGATTGAATCATTCTGAAGATCAAATCATAGGAGACAGGAATAAAGGTGTTCAAACTAGAAGAGGAATTGTTGAAGATCAAGTAGAGTATTGTCTGATTTTAAAGATTGAACCAAAAATAGTGAATGAAGCTTGTAATGATGAAAATTGGGTAAAAGCAATGGAAGAAGAATTAATGCAAATTGAAAAGAATCATACTTGGGATCTTGTTCCTAGACCTAAAAACAAAAATGTAATTGGAACCAAATGGATCTTCCAGAATAAACTGAATGAAGATGGTGAATTTGTGAGAAACAAAGCAATATTGGTATGCAAAGGATATTCTCAAGTAGAGGGAATTGATTTTGAAGAAACATTTGCTCTGGTGGCAAGAATTGAAGCAGTCAGATTATTTCTTGCATTTTTTGCTGTCAAAGATTTCAAAGTTTATCAAATGGATGTCAAGTCAGCATTTCTGAATGAAGAGTTAGAGGAAGAAGTCTACATTGAGCAACCAAAAGGATTCCAGTTGTCTGATCAAGAAGATATGGTTTGCAGATTGAGGAAAGCTTTGTATGGACTTAAACACGCCTCAAGAGCTTGGTATGCAAGATTAGATAAGTATCTACTAAATCTAGGATTCAGCAAAGGCACAACTGACAGTAATCTTTATTTCAAGATTAATCATGAGCACATCTTAATTGTTGAGGTATTTGTTGATGATATCATTTTTTGTGGAAATGGAAGCATGTGTAAGAAATTTGCTGATTAGATGCAAAGTGAATTTGAGATATCCATGTTTGGTGAAATGAATTTCTTCTTAGATCTCTAAATCACTTAGTCAGATAAAGGTATCTTCATATCTCAGTCTAAGTATGTGAGAGAATTGTTGAAAAAGTTTGGAATGGAGGACTCAAAACTAGTAAGTACTCCTATGGTAACCAGATGCAAGTTGAGTAAATATGATGATTCACCTAAGGTAGATTAGAAAAGGTATAGACCAATGATTGGAGGACTGCTTTATTTGACTCAGACGAGACCTGACATTATGAATGTAGTTGGACTTGTTGCTAGATTTCAAGCTGATCCTAGGGAATCCCATGTCGTAGCAGTCAAAAGAATTTTTAGATATCTAAAGGGAACATCTGACTATGGCTTATGGTATCCAAAGGATAATGACTTCACTCTTCATGCATATACAAATGCTAATTGGGCAGGAGATGTGGATGACAGGAAATGTACTAGTGGTGGTGCATTTTTCTTGGGAAGGAGATTGGTCTCTTGGTTGAGAAAAAAGTAGGAGGCAATATCTCTGTCTACTACAGAGGCAGAGTATATAGCAACAACAAGCAATTGTAATCAAGTCTTGTGGATGAAGCAAATGTTGAAGGATATCAGAATTGTGTTTGAAGAGCCTGTTACAATCTTCTGTGATAATTCAAGTGCAATAAACATCTCAAAGAATCTGGTGTTGCATTTAAAGAAAAAACACATATCCATCAAGTTTCACTTCTTGAGAGAGAAGGGGGAAGCTAGGGGTTATTACCCCTCCTGTTCATAACTAAGATGCACTAATGTGCATCAGTCTGGTGGAATCCATAGTCATATCTTGTGATCCAGATTGATGTTAAGGAGATACTACTCAGGGGGAGTAGTCTGTACACAAATTTTGGAGATCAGTCTAAAACAAAAAGGGGGAGAAAAGATTGCAAATATATGCCCTTTGCCATTGATGTCAAAGGGGGAGAGAATAGAAGTCATGTGAAAAACTAGTTGTTGATGAAAGGGGGAGTAGTGAAGAAAGTGGTTGCAGAAGTGATAAAAGAAAGGGGGAGAAATCCTTGTCTTGATGGTTGAATTAGTTTTTCACATCATATGTTGCCATCAATGACAAAGGGCGAGATTGTTGCAAATATGTGCATATGATGTGTTGTCATTGATGTCAACATATCCCTTTGTCAGAAATAGAGGAAACAATGCAGATCAGTGAAATAGATAGCTCTGCATTTCCAAAGAAATAAAGATCAAAGTACACAGACCATATGGTTGTGTAGAGGATTGTCTGAAGTAGCTCCAGTTAAGATTTGAGAGGTCTGTATGAAGATTTGAAGAAGATATGGCCATTTGAGTAGAACTGGGTTTTGTAGTGTTCAGAAGAGACAGAAGTGATAGGAAATTGGTCCGGATTGCTCTGCAATGAAAACTTATGATCTACGGATCTAGAGGCATATTTGGGAAGTCATTGTGCATACTCAACTCAAGTGGTTCATGGTTTGGAGGTCCACAAGCAATCTTTCTAGTGTGACAGTCATGGCAGACAGTGTTCTTGAGGTACCAGATGAAGATGCAAGTGATTCTAATGATTTGGAGTAGTGAGGATGTTATTGTTGAATTCAATGTGCTTGTGGAGGTCTCTGGATTGTGTGTCTATTGTGTTGGAGGTCCGCATTGAAGATAGAGATTACTGTTGAAAATTTCTTCCCTTGTGTTGTTGTTCTTCCTAGTCTTGGCCAACTGGATGATTCAAGCATGTTGTGGATGATCTAAAGGAAATTCTCTGGAGTGTAGTGTATTGATCAAAGAATATCCAAGTTTTAGCTATGTTTGGTTGATAGTACAGTGATCCGCATTTAGTCAAGCTGACCTTGATGTTTATTCCAAGGTTGATGAAGCGTATAAATACTTGTGGATGAGTTGTGGAAAGTTGTCCTTGTGTGAAAATGATAAAATCCTAAGAAAGGTACAGAGGCAAAGCAGAGAAGAGGAGTAGAAGAATAAGAGAAGCAAAGGATGAAGAGTTAGCAAAGAAGTGTTTGGGGCAGAGCAAAAGTTTGGTGATATTTCAAAGGGACTAAACCAGGCATGAAGAAGATGTTATTTCTCAGTTCATTCTTTCTATATTAAACATAAAATCTTGTAGGCAGTGTGTAATGCCCCGCCATGAAACCCTAGGGAACAACTCAACTATGCTATACAAAGGACCAATTTTTTTTAAAGAAAGAAATAACAAGAAATGTAAATCATATTTAATCATACATTAAGTTAAGTTGTATCCTCTAGGGATTCCACGGCTGCATTACTAACAACTATTAACATGATCTAACCAACATTATGAATTAACTAACAAACATGGTTCATTCTAATCTAATTGCATCAAATGAATAAACACATACATTTCCATATTATATCATCAGATAAGTAATCATGAAGATCTTGCAAAAAGGATACAAGTACATATACAATTTCCTTTACAAGAGAGTATAATATTACATTGTTTACAATATTGCTTTCCTGATTACATTGGAGTACATACATCAAGATAACAACACACGATTCAACTGATATACAAGACTGGAACATGAACATAAGTATCTATCTCCTCAAGCTAGAACAAGATCTATAATCTGATATAAGAGGTACATCCTTCTCACACACAAACAATAACATGGGAAATCAATGGAGATAAAAGCACAACCACCCAACCATGTGGAACCCTAAGGTCCACCCTCCATGCTAGGAGATAACAATAAGGTCCCACTAAGGAAACAATTAAGAAGACAATAGGCTAACAGGTGCAAGGACTACACATGACTCCAATACAACACTGGTTAATATGAACATCACAAGTAACTCAAACAACACTTCTAGAGGCAATCACACAATAAAAGAGGAAAACACACTTAGGGAATTCTAGGGTGCAGTAGGGAAGTGTCATCGCACGGGCCTAACATAGGTTATCCTAGCAGTCTCTCACCGGACGTCAGCCCCCATCCATGGGTTATCCTTGCTATCCAGACATCGTTCCCCATCTATGGTTATCCTGGCAGTCTCTCACTAGACACCGGCCCCATAGGGCGACACATGCAGAACCAACATTCCTTTCGTGAGGACAAGGAAGTTGATCTTGCCAACCATGGCCTTCTCATCCCATCCTTAGCCTGAACGAGCACTACAAGCATGGGTGAGGCATCCAATTATCTTATTTAGTGTGGAAACTACCCAATCCTCTAAATTTATTATTACATTATCACTGGATTAAAAAATTCCAATGGGTTATCCTGGCAGCCACTTTGGGCACCGGCCCCACATTGAAAGCCACTCCCCTACCTGCATCTAGAAGACCCTATCCATGAAGCAAGACAATTACCATCACAATGACAAGTAACATATAAAATGCAAGGCATTTACCTTCTTACATACATAATATAATCATAGGGACCAATTCTTATATCCTTGTCCCAAAACATAAACCAAGCATGAACTATCACATTCTCATCATGATGCATTTACAACATAAAATACACATCATTTCACATTACACAGAGCAAGGCATTATCCATCTTGCATAATCATCATGACCACATGAATAGGTACATTGAGCAAGGCATTATCCATCTTGCATATGTATCATACCAACATGAATAAGAGGCAACATTTCAAGCATGCAGTTCATTCAACTCACATGATGCACACATAGCCAACCCCCACACAATCACACCCTCCTAGGCCTCTAGAAACAACTTCCCCAAATGACACAAACACTTGACACCATTAAACACAATGGTCTCACATCACATTCACTCTCAAATGCACATCATAAACTAAGATTCTTCATCAATATTTTCATGATCAATCATCTAACAAAAATAAAGTGAATCTATCTCAACAATACAGAACTGTAACTAATAATTCTCAAGACTTATTTTAATTTCATTTAATTAAAATGAATGTGAACAACATGCAAATAACCTGAAGGCATACAAATTAAACACAACAATTATTTACACTATTTCTAATTGATGTAGATTTCATTAATAATCTAGATAATTTTGTAAATACTATTAAATATAACTGTATAAGCAAGACTAAAAGCCTATAATATTATAATGCTATAAATCTCTTACACTAGTTAGAATCACAAGATACAAAACCCGAAGCTACAATGAAAGAACCTTGTTCTAAGGTTAGCTTGAGAGGAAAGGAATACAAAACAACAAAACATTTCTATAGATCTAACATCTTCATCGAATCTACCACACTTTTAACCACATGCATATGATAGGATCATAACACATTTAAAGGATGGTTCAAGCCAAGTAGAAGTATCATGGCTAAAGAAACTCACGAGTGAACACTAATAGGGCACAAATAAAAGAACATTTTTTTCTAGGTTTTACCAAATTCCATTCAACACACGAATAGGAAAAGAGAATCTCAGGTTGCTATGGGAAAGCTTAAGTGTCAACTTGATCAATCTTCTATAAACCACTACTACATTGGTCCTGTGAATACCAAAATGAACATACCTATTACATAGTTCTTCTAGAGGTGTCTACACCTCATAATGATTACCAAGCTTGTTAAAATCCCTTACCCAACACTACTATTAAAGGAATAAACCAATACAAAGCATTCTAACCTGCTAACATACCAAGTATAGGAATAGGAAAGGGTTGATTGAGTTCAAGACATAAATTGATACAAACATTTTCTCAACAACAAGGTTAATAAGAACGTGACATTTCTTAAGCACAAGTAATAAACATGCTCTATACAACTAATGAACCACCACATCTATAAAGGACTTTATTATCACATCAAAATTCACTTACAACATCGCATACACATGAAATCAAGACATACTAATTTATACCTCAAGAAAACTAAACCTCAACAACATGACCCTATTATGACCACTGATACAATTTACACAAGTTCCATTTACCTTATACAATTCCACACAATTCCACTCATAATCAACTAATTTCTAAAACAAACTTATAAATCAAATCTTAAATACATTGTTTACAAACCTAAATTCCAAACCTACTCATCATATTTCTACTAATAAATCCTAATAAAATCAATAACAATTTAATTAAATTTATCAACATTAATATACAATCTCTCTATCCAAATTGAATTCTTCTACTTCTATTCTATATAGATTTAATAGCCTTCTTATAACCTAACAAAAAACCATAATAAGTAGAGTTATTGGTGATGCAACTAACAATTTAACAGAGACGAAACAGGTGAGAGGTAGACAGTCACAAAATATTCATATCTCCAAAATGGCAAACTAGGTAAGGCTAATTTTTTGATATGATTTAGATAACCAGGTTGTGCACCATATATAAAAAATTTAGAGGACCCCAGTTCGCAAAATAAATTTATGGTTGACGCAACAGACTGTAAAAATAGAGATGAAATGGGTGAGAGATAGACAATCACAAAATATTCATATCTTCAAAGTGACAAACTGGGTAAGGCTAATTTTTGGATATGATTTGAATAACTAGGTCGTGCACCATATATAAAAAAATTAGAGGAACTCAGTTTGTAAAAATAAAGTTATGGTTGTTGGCAAGAGACACTACTTGGCTTCATAAGTGTTTTCATTGATGGCAACAAAGTCTATCCCATACATCCGCAATCCATAATATGCCTTTATTGGAAGTCAGATTGAAGATTGTTTTGGTCTGGTGAACAAGAATAGAGTATGTAGCAAGGTCCGACAATCAGGTCCAGATCTCTCAGATGGTGTAACTCAGTAAGTTGTAGACTTGGACAAGTCAAGAGGGGTATCATGACTACTGTATTCCAGAGTTTTAGCCTCCGGTGGTAAAGCATGGAAAAGATATGAGCATCTGAGTGTTGGGTTCTAGTCAGGCAGAGGAAGAACTGACTAGCAGAGTATCAGACCTCAATCCGGATGTGTAAAAGGTGTTGATCAAGCAATTTGTGGCATTATACATTATTGGCCAACATGATTAAAGACTTCTATGCCTATGTTTTTAATGTGCATCACTAATCAAGCATGGATTCAGCCAACAAATCAATATCTTGCAAATATTTTAGGTGTTCTTGTTGCCGACTAAGAAGTTGTTGGAAATACTTGATGTGGATATATATACCCGATGGATTCAAGCTTGTGAGGGTTTGCAAGTGAAAGTATAATGATCAAGTGTGAAGAAAAGCAAAGACAAGTGCAAAGGCAGTAATTTAAACCTGAAATGTGACAAGAAAGTAATATTGAGTAGAGGAAGAATGAAATGTGCCAGATCAGTATACTATACCTAACCGGAACTGAATTCTTGCATGTATAGTTGTTGTTCATCAGTTCAAACACCTTGGTATCATCTGTAAGCATTTGTAGACTGTAAGTCTCTTGTAGGAAATGGGCCTTTTGTGAGCAGTGTGCTTGGGCAGTGAACCCTAATTGGCAAGTGCCAAATTTGTACTCTTTATTCTTTTAACAAAGAATACAATCTTGGGTTAGTCACCCCATGTTTTTTCCCTTAACAGGGTTTCCACATAAAAATCCTTGTGTTATGTGTTAATTTCTTTTCAATTCTTATGATTTCCTTGGCTTGATATAACATTAAATGATAAGATAAGAAAATAAAGTGAAAATAGAAAAGTTATAAGATAACTTATTCACCCCCCCTCTTAGTTATCTGCATTGTTTCCAACAATGGCTACCGCAACAGACTGTAAAAATAGAGATGAAATTGGTGAGATATAGACAATCACAAAATATTCATATCTCCAAAAAGACAAACTGGGTAAGTCTAATTTTCGGATATGATTTGGATAACTAGGTTGTGCACCATATATAAAAAAATTAGAGGAACCCAGTTCATAAACATAAAGTTATGGCTGGTGCAACAGACTAAAAAAATAGAGATGAAATGGGTGAGAGATAGATAGTCACTTCAATCGGTGATTCCCAGAAATGCAATGATACAGACATGCACAATTGGATCTAATAAAAAGGCTTCTAACCTCTCAATAAAATTACAATCGATAGGAAAAATCATAAATCAAACATTTGCTTCAATAGGAAACTAAGACAAAAATTAGAACCAAAGGAACCTGATTTTGCTTGCTTGACTGGGCTGAAGATTCGATGCCGGATTCAACTTTTGCAGCCACAAACTAGTCTCTCCCATCTCCTCTCCCCCCCAAAAGTTTAATCTGCTGAAGATTATTATGAGAGATTCCCAAAGATTCCTCCCATTAAAGGCAATAAATTCTACCTAAATCCCTTTCTTACAATTTACTATTTTTTATCATTTACAACCAGACCAAACAATATTATTATTATTTTTTATCTTATTTATTTCCTTTACAACTAGACAAGAATCATTTTTATTCTTATTTATTTAGCATTTAATATATATGAGTTTTATGACAACTCATAAATATTATCTATTTTTATTGCCACTTAACACAACATTTAATTATATTAATTTATTTATTTATCTTTAGCTAGCATTTACATTTATTGTTTTTTTTATTATTTATTTTCATAAACTCAAATTCTCATAAAGGCATATATATATATATATATAACAAAAATGCTTTCATAACTAATAATACTATTTTAATGTAACAATTAACCAAAGCAGCAATCAAACAATTCCAAACTAAATAACCCAAATGCCAAACAATACCTGACACTATGCACGATCGAAAAGCATGACCACAATGATAGGGACTGACTATCATTCCCATACAGACAACACTGACTGGGTGCAAAACTAGATACTCATCCTTTTCAAGGATGATGGCTAACTAGGGGACCATATGTTATGTCCGTTCAACAGTTTCCATTGGGTTTAAGGCACACTCAGACCTGTCAATTCAGGTGGAGTCAATGCCTGGTACCTGCAACCTACAGCACACAACACGGTCTATGCGCAAGTATAATAAATATCAAATGGTCATAGACTGAAAGAGAATCGCAATGTCGCTGGACACTCATGAATGAGTGGTACGACATTGTCTCTTTTCACACTACACAATAATCAAATCATCCTATAATACAAAATTAGTTGCTTAAAAATCCATTCTAACTTATGACAATCATAGTAAGATCAATATCATAATGACCTGAATGTAAAACAATGTCAGAGCATATGGATTATCAGTGTCGCAACAAGGATTATCAATAAAACATGCTAACTGTCATATGAAACCACACATGAGGATAATCAAGAATGTCACCAACATGAAAGTAGCATCTACCAACATCATATAATGCACAACATCAACTGTCTAACATACCCTAAATATTCTTATTATTTTACCTTCATCTTTATGCTCCTTAGCCAGACTATCTGCACATCCAAGGTGAGAATGGAGGGGCACTACACAGTGAGCCTCATGTAGGCAGTGAGCCTCTTAGAGCAACGAGCTCTGAGCAGTGCGCCTGAAGTTGTCTAACTAATTTCAATAATATCTACAAATATTTGTGAAATTTACATTCTAATGTTGATGATTTATAAAATTCACACTTACCTTTGCAAAGTCTATCAGAAATTTATACCTTTAATGTTTTATAGGAATTATTATTAGTGACAAGGATAAATTATTAAGGCTGTGGTTATTTTTCTTTCTTTTGATATCTAGCAATACTAATTAGGTCGATTGTGCATTGTCTTTGTGATTCTTTATTTTATGTTCTTGAAATATCCTTTTAGAAGAATGTGTGTAGAGATTTGTTGTCGTTGCATGTTTGTTTGATTAAATCTACAAATATGTGATATTTACATTCTAGTGTTGATTTATAAAAGCCATGCTTACCTTTACAAAGTATGTCAGAAAGTTGCTATACCTTTAATTATTTATAGGAATTATTAGTGACAAGGTTATAGCATTAAGGTTGTGGTTATTTTTCTTGATTTTAATATCTAGTAGTACTAATGAGGCTGATTATTCATTATCTTTGGGATTCTTTATTTTTTGTCCAATTCCTTCAAATATCTTGTTTTGAAGGACAACGTGTGCAAATATTTGTTGTTGATGTTGCATGTTTGAGTGATTACTTCTATAAATATTTGTGATAGTTACAATCTAGTGTTGATGATTGATAAAATATCCTCTTTAGAAGGACAAAATGTGCAGAGATTTGTTGTTGTAAAGTCCTTGAAATATCCTCCTTAGAAGGGCAATGTGTGTAAAGATTTGTTGCTGTTCCATATCTGAGTAATTAGATTTACAAATATTTGTGATATTTGCATTCTAGTGTTGATGATTTATAAAATTCACACTTACCTTTGTAAAGTTTATCATAAATTTGCTATACCTTCAATGATTTATTATTATTAGTGATTAGGATAAATCATTAAGGTTGTGGTAATTTTTTCTTGCTTTTAATATCTAGTAGTACTAACCGAGCTGATTGTGCATTGTCTTTGTGATTATTTATTTTTTGTCCAAATTCTATTCCTCTCTACAAGTGAAGTGGTGACTCTAATAAGGTCATCTAGTGAAGAATTTTCAAAGATGGAAAAAAGAATATCAATATCCAAAAATAATCTTGACATGAGATTAGCCCAGGCTGAGCTTGAACAAAGGTGAAATATATTATGGAGAGCAAACAATGTAGGTAAGTCACCTATCTCTCACCCAACTAAATTTTATATAGGTACTTCACATAGGTAAGAGAATTAGATTGAAGTAGGATATGATTCAGATAGACCAATTTCTAAAGTGTTGAAATTTGGAAAGACGGTTGAAAACTATTGTCCAAATTTCTAAAGCTTAATCATAGTGCCTAATTATTTCATAAAACTAGAATTGGTAGAATGAGTATGTAATAAATACGACCTATAACTAGGAATGTTATACATATAGAAGGGAAGAAGTTATTCACTATAAATAGGGACTGAATCTAAACTATTTTCAACTTAAACCTTAATGCACGAGTTCCTATAAGTTTGAAAATCTAGCTATAAAATACAATAAAGATAGATATAGTCATAAAGTCAAATGGTTTCCACATCATAGGATTAAGAAGGATAGGAGTGTGAAGAAATAGGAACCTATCCTAGATGATGAGTTGGATCCTTTTGATTTGGACAAGTTTGAGGGTTACAACAAGGATACTTATTAAGGAATATGTCAGGTACTTGGCATAGACATGTAGGAAAAGATGAAAAAAGGGATCATGTTGCTATCTTCTATTGTGCAAAACCCTCATGTTAATATATTATGGTGAAAAAAATGATCATGATGCTATCTTCTATTGTAAAAAACCCTCATGAGATCATGATGTTATCTTCTCTTTAGGGGTATAACTTAAGTTTGATGAAGTGCTAGTAGGATTTATATGCCCTATTTAGATGTGAACCATTAACATGGATATGAATTACTCATGTACTAATTACTATATCTGTAAAAGACTTTTTTGTCACCTCAATATTGAGGAAGTTAGGGCATGAAAGTCCAAGACTATCCAAAAAATTCCAAGAGATTCTAAGGCCTCATGCACTTGAAGAGGGATTTAAAGTTGGCCACAATTGGGTGATTGATTTTTTCATGATAACGATATTATCATTAGGGTGTATGGTGCCATAGTTTCCCAACACAAGTTACCAAAATGGGTACTTGAGAGAATTGCATACTTAAGGCCATGTGGAAAATGCATAATTGAAGCTAAATAGACTTTAGAAGTTAGAAGAAAGGAGGTTTCTTGCCCCATAGGACAAATTCTCATATTTTATTATCCTAGGTAGAGTAGTATATGATAGGTCTGGAGGCATGATCAATAAATTATTTTAATTTATTTCCTAGAAATATCTTTATTTTTGTTTTTGTTTAGTTTAGTTTCCTTATATTAGTTTATTGTCTTGCTAAAGTTAGATTTTTGTTCTTGTTACTAGTCATCTTTTTTTTGTTTTAGCTTAGTTTTCTTTTCTATTTAGTGTTAGTGGTGTAGTCACAGTAGGAGGGTTCACATAATGAACTATCCAGACCATGCAGCAAGAGTAAACACAATGGAAACAACTCAGAAATAAAGCAAATGTAGATTTAGTCATTCAATATATCAAATAATTTGAATACAATCTAGCCGACAACATGCAGGCTTACAATTAGGGCTCACAAGCCTGATTACATACATGTGCAAGATAAGGCTTTAAAGCTCCTTCGCGCAAAATCTAAACTATAGAATATGAAATCAATTCTAACTGCTTTCCTAAGGATCTATTACATCTTTATATATCATTTCTGGACCAATAGATTCCTCTGCATCAGCCAAGGAAGGTCACAAACTCTAATGAAGAGTTGTAACATGTTCACAGATAGGTCAGACCTAAATGCATAGAACACTTCCTCAAATGAATGGAACAATGTGCGGACCCTTGGAGAATGTCAGCCACAAACCACAGAACATTGAATGATGTGTCAATGAGATCCACAAGTCAAGGAACTATCCGTAAGCCTTCTCCTTCAGCTGGTTATCAGGAACTATCAGAATGCTCTGCTCTAAGAAAATAGTCAACTTCTGATAGTGATAACTTTCCAATAACTGACCCAAATGCTCTGAATTCTTGACATGATGTAGATGAATGAATGTAGATGCTAAGTCCAAATCAACAAGATTTGAATTGCCAAAACCGGACCACAAGCTGAGAACTGCTACTGACTAAACTGCCTGAACTAAACTAGAAAATGAAAGAACTAAAATGCAAACAAACTAAAATGTAAATTTTTTTGGTTGATGCAAGATTTCTCTTGAACCAGGGATGCTCCTGCATCAGACATCTAGGGTTATTAAAAAAGTGAGTCCCTCACTTTGCTAGAGCTAGGGGAGAACCAAGATGGTCCACCTCAGCCTGAGAAATCCAAGATGAATCTTCTTCCAGTTTTCCTTTCCACTTCACAAGGTATTCTTTGTATTGTCTTCCTCTAGTGTTGCATCCAACTCTATTGTCCAAAATGTCTTTAATTTGTTCTGGTGCTTGTTGTGGTAACTGCTTCTTCAAGTCTTCTTCCATACTGTCACTGAACTCTGCTTCATGATGCTAATAAAGATCTATAATGTTGAAAATAGGTGATATACCTAATGTCTCTGGTAATTCCACTTCATATGCATTTCCTGAATCAAATTTCCTGAGTATCCTACAAGGTCCAAATTTCTTCATCTTCAACTTGTTATATGTCCCAACTGGAAATCTTTCTTTTCTCAAGTACACCATCACTTCATTTCTAACTTCAAATTCCTTGTCTTCTCTTCTCATTAGCTCCCTCTTTGTACTTACTATTCATATCCTCCAAATGCTTTTTCACATGGTTATGCATTGTCTTCATATGGTCTGCAAGTTCCTCTACTTCTATACTCCTCTTATCTTCTATACTGATATCTCTTAATTGTACAACTCCTCTAGGATTTACTCTAGTAACAATCTCAAAAGGTGTTCTTTTGGTACTCCTATTTATTGAATTATTGTATGCAAACCCTACTTGTGAAAGAATCAAGTCCCAACTTCTGGCTTTGTCTCCAAACAAACATCTCAACAAGTTTCCCAAACTCCTATTCACTACCTATGTCTATCCATCTGTCTGTGGATAAAACGTTGAACTAAACCTCAAATCTATCTTCATCTTCTTCCAAAGTCTCTTTCAAAAGTAACCAACAAACTTTGTATCTTCGTCTAAAACTATACTCTTAGGTAATCCATGTAATCTCACAATCTCCTTGAAAAATAGGTCAGTGAGATGCATTGCATCAGTTGTCTTCTTACAAGGTATGAAATGAGCCATCTTTGAAAATCTATCAACCACTACAAATATTGAATCATACCCTCTCTATGTCTTAGGTAATCTCATTACAAAATCCATGCTTATGTCTTCCCAAGGTCTCTCTAGAACTGTCAAAGCTTTATACAATCCAGTGTTCTAACTACTCCCTTTTGCAATTTGACAAACTCTACAACTCTGCACAAATCTCCTAATAGCCTTATGTATCTGAGGCCAAAAGTAAATTTCACTTACCAAAGCCACTGTCTTATCAATACCAAAGTGTCTTGCCAATCCACCACTATGCTTCTCCTTGATCAAATTATCTCACATTGAACTTTTAGGTATGCACAACTAACTTCCTTTGAACAACATATCTTCTTGAATGAAATAGTCTAACCACTTACTCCTATCTATCATAACAGGTTCCTTACATGCTTTCAAAGGTTCTGCAAAATCAATGTCTCCCTCATACATGTTCTTCAATTCATCAAAACCCAACACTTCAACTCTCATTTCTGTCAACAAGTTTCTTCTTCTACTCAAGGCATCAGCAACTTTGTTTGATTTACCACTCCTATGCTTCAACACAAAAGTATAACTCTGCAAGAACTCTACCCACCTCATATGTCTTTGATTCAACTTTCCCTAACTATTTAGATACTACAAAGCTTGATGATCTATATACAACACAAACTCCTTAACAAGTAATGTCTCCGCTTCTTCAAGGCATGAATTATGGCATAGAACTCTTGATCATAAACTAAATATCTTCTCCTTGCATCATTCAACTTTTCACTAAAATATGCTACAGGTTTACCTTCTTGACTTAACACTGCTCCGATTGCATTTCCACTTGCATCACAATCAACTTGAAATACCTTATTGAAATCTAGTAGTGCAAAAATAGGTTGCTCTGTTACTTCCGGCTTTAACAACTCAAAACTTTTGTCTACTCCTGATGTCCACTTGAAATCTTTTCTATCACCTCTCATTGTCTTTGTCATAGGGTTACAAACTGAACTAAAATTTATGATGAACTTCGGTAGAAACTAGCCAAACCATGAAATGATCTAACCTCTCCAATGCTCTCCGGTGTAGGCCATTCAACAATTGCTCTCACTTTCTTAGGGTCCATCTTCAATCCTTTCGCAGAAATCACAAATCCCAGATATACCAATTCTTCCTCCATGAAACTACACTTCTTAATGTTTATCAACAATTTCTCTTCTCTCCACCACTGTAAAACTTGTATAATATGCAACAAATGTTCCTCTTTTGTCCTACTAAAAATTAGAATATCATCCAAGTACACTATTACAAACTTACCCAAGAATTTCTTCAAGACTTCATTCATCAACCTCATGAAAGTACTCAGTGCATTTGTCAATCCAAAAGGCATCACTAACCACTCATACAATCCTTCATTTGTCTTAAAAACAGTCTTCCATTCATCACCTTCTCTTATTTTGATATGATGGTATCCACTCTTCAAGTCTATCTTTGTGAAATATCTTGCTCCACTCAAACAATCCATGATATCATCCATCCTAGGTAAAGGAAGTCTATACTTAACTGTGATCTTGTTTATGGCTCTAGACTCAGTACACATTCTCCACTCTCCATCCTTCTTCAGTGCAAGAACTACAGGTATGGCACTAGGACTCAATCTTTCTCTGATCAAACCTTTCCTCAACAACTCTTGTATCTATCTATTTAGTTCTTCATTCTCTATCGGTGTCATCCGGTGTGTTGGTTTGTTAGGCAAACTTGCTCCTGGTATAAGATCCATGTGATGACTAATGCTTCTTATAGGTGGTAGTCCATCAGGTACATGATCTGATATAATGCCTTCATACTCTGTTAGCAACTCTCTTATCTCCTCCAGTTTAGTTTCTTTCTTCACAGCTTCTAGCTTCTTAGGAATCAAGGCATAGCAGATACTTTCTTGTTTCAAACCATCCAAAAATTTCCTTCCATCTACCAAACAGATTCTAGCATTCCCACATACCATATTTTTAGGACCATCTTCTAAAGGAATCAAAGAAATTCTTTTCCCATTTGTTGTTATAGTATATGTATTCTTTCTTCCATCATGCATAGCTTTTCTATCATACTGCCAAGGTCTACCCAGCAAGATATGACAAACATCCATAGGCATAATATCACACAAGACTTCATCATGATAAGATCCAATATGAAATTTCACCAAACATTGATCACTCACTAGTACCTTATGATCATCCTAAATCCATGCTATCTGATAGGGCTTAAGGTGTTTCAATCTTTCCAACTTCAGCTTAGTCACCATCTCCTCTGAAACTAGGTTATCTAAACTACCACTATCAATTACAACTTTACAACACTTGCCTCCTGATTTGCATTTAGTTTTGAACAGACTTTTCCTCTGTGATGGTTCCTCATTTGTCTCTACTTGAAATAGTGCTCTCCTCATTGCCAATGATTCTCCTTTCTCTGGATTGCCAACTGAACAAGGTGATCCAACAGGTTCTTCTTCAACATAGGCTGCTCTCCCACTATTCTCTATCTTCTTGCTTGTACTACCCTGATTACATTCAAATGCTCTATGTCCTTCACCTCCACACTTGAAACAAGTACCTCTGAATGTCTTCTTATCAAATCCTCTTCCTTCTCTTTTGTATCCTTCATTCCGGTAGGCACTAGGGTTTCCTCTCCAGTAAAATTTTTGTCATCTCTCCAATAAGCATTGTTATCTATGTCATCCTTTTTAACTGGGCTGTCAAACTTGTTCTGCTTCACAAATGATCTATCATATCTGGAAAATGATCTTCCTCTCTAAAATTTACCTCCTCCACCTCTCTGTCTCTGATCATACTTCTTATTAATCTTTTCTTCAACCTTCAGGGCAAATTGATATGCTTCTTCCAAAGACGTCATCCTTACCAAACTTAGTTCTTCTTGAATGTTCAATCTCAGTCCATTGATATATCTAGCCACTTTCTCCTTGCTTTCTTCACTATGTCATGTTCTTATGATCATATTATGAAATTCTTCAGTGTACTCCACAGATTTCTCCTTTTGTCTTAGGTTTTGCAATCTTTTCAACAATTCCAACTCATAGTCAGCAGGTATGAATTGATTTTTCAACTTTGTCACCATCTTGTCCCACTTTGTAATCTTTTCTTTTCCCCTTCTATTTCTTTCCAACTAAACTTCTTTCCACCATATAGCAGCATGTCCTTTTAACTTTGTCTTTGCAAATTTCACCTTCTCCGGATCTTCAATCTCCTCATATTCAAAGTATTCTTCCATGTCATTTATCCAATCAATCAATTCTTTAGGATTCAAATTACCAGTGTAGTTCAAAACATCAACTCTAGGTCTCTTTCCAATCTTTGAAATAGCTCGCAACATCTTTATCTGATCTGATTCTTCTTCTTCATAACCTCCTAGGGTTTCACCAGTGTGTTCAACAAATTGAAATTCTTCCTCATCATCACTTTCAGCATTAGGTCTCAGTGTCAATCCTCTTCGCCTATCTTCTTCAACAGTATCCAAACGAATTTGCATTGTTCTCATCAATTCCATCATCTCATCCATTCTATTATCCATTGTACCATTAGGAGGAACTCTTTGTAGTGGCATCTTCCTAGGATCAAGTGCAAACTACCTCAGGTTCTGCAATCGAGTTACAAGTGACAACTACCTCTCAATCGGTGATCGGTTGCACACAAGTAACCTACCTTAGATTAGAGGTCTACTTACAACAAGATCTTATGGAATCCCCTTCACCGATTTGCTCCAAAGAATCAAACTTTCACTCTCCAAGATTCAAACTTTCACTCTGATACCACTTGGTGCAGTCACAGTAGGAGGGTTCACAGAATGAACTATCTGGACCGTTCAGCAAGAGTAAACACAATGGAAGTAACTCAAAGAAATAAAACAAACATAGATTCAGTCATTCAATATATCAAAGAATTTGAATACAATTTGGTCGGCATCATGCGGGCTTAGAATTAGGGCTCATAGGCCTGATTACATACATGCGCAAGATAAGGCTTTGAAGCTCCTTTGTGCAAAATCTAAACTATAGAATATGAAATCAATTCTAACTACTTTCCTAAGGATCTATTACATCTTTATATATCATTTCTGGACCAATAGATTCCTCTGCATCAGCCAAGGAAGGTCACAAACTCCAATGAAGAGTTGTAACGTATTCACAGATAGGTCAGATCTAAATGCATAGAACACTTCCTCAAAAGAATGGAACAATGTGCGGACCCTTGGGGAAGATCAGCCATGAACCACAGAATATTGAATGATGTGTCAATGAGATCCACAAGTCAAGGAACGATCCACAAGCCTTCTCCTTCAGCTGGTTATCAAGAACTGTCAAAATACTCTGCACTGAGAAAATAATTAACTTCTGATAGCAATAACTTTCTGGTAACTAACCCAAATGCTCTGAATTCTTGACATGATGTAGATGAATGAATGTAGATGCTAAGTCCAGATCTGCAAGATGTGAATTGCCAAAATCAGACCACAAGCTAAGAACTGCTATTGACTGAACTGTCTGAACTGAACTGGAAAATGAAAGAACTAAAATGCAAACAAACTAAAATGCAAATGTTCTTGGTTGATGCAAGATTTCTCTTGATCCAAGGATGCTCCTGCATCAGTTAGTTTATGTTTTGTTAAATTTTCCTTTAAACAATAATTATATAAATAAAGTTTATCTCATTTTGTTGTTTTCATTTTATTTATGCCACACACATTAATTTGTTTATAATTATCATGTTGGTAATTAGATTGTATTGTACTTGTTAAACATTTGAAATCACTCATTCTAATTGTGGAAAAGGAAATCTAATTATAATTTTTTCTTATCAATTGAATCATAACATAGTTTAATCTAAAATCTCCCAGAATCTACTTGGTTGATTAATGCACACTTGAATCAACTTAAAGCAGTTGAAATGCACTACCCCCCACACCTATAACTTTTCTTAGTTCTCACAAAATACCTATGATTACACTAGTAAGATTCTATTTCAACCATTGCAATAGGTGATTGTGTTGATTTGTTGACCTATGATAGTTTTTAGCATCAACAACCATCACCATGTCATCAATATCCTATACTTCAAAATAAACTATGTTAGTAATATGCACAACATTATAATTTCTAAACACAATAGTTAGAAAATATTTAAGGTTTATTGAATGATATATTTTCCTTGGGAGGTATATATGGTAGAGAACAAAATATGGTGTGGCCCTCATATCAAACATCATTGCTCATCCATAAGATTTTCCACCCTCAAATTTGTGCAATGCTTAAGGCTAGAAAGGAGGAATAGTGGCACAATCCAATATCCTTGTGACCCTAACAACAATTGTTTCATGAGGAATTGGATGTCTCTCATATGTATAGTGTTTATTGTACCTAAATATCATTCCCTCCCCCATGACCATACCTCTAACTAGTAGGGATAAATAGTCACCCATGTTCAATCTATACTTGGGTGTGGGTGGTAGAGTGGGACTAACAAACTTCAAGGCATAGATAATCATGTACATCTCTACTTGGAAATAAATCATGATAAAAGTTAGTACACCATAAATGCATGGAAGTATTTATTATTGTGATAAAAAAATTACCTTGGGAATGGGTGGAGATTAATCCATTGTGGCATTCTTCTTAGCCTTTATCATTGATAGGCATGCACTTCTCTAAAAAATATCAATAGATTTACACAAGCATTTAAATTGTTATCTATACAAATATATATAATCTATATCCTATAAATGTTGAAAGTATATAGGCATACTATACATTATTCACCAAAATATGAAGGTGGTTGAGATGTATACTTGATTCTCTCATGGTGGGGTAGCTAGATTTTGGCTCAAAGTAGTGACCTCATTCCCCACATTGTTCCTTTTCTTCTTTATCCAATGGGAAGGTGAATGTCATCATCTGTGTCTTGTTCAACATACTTTAAAATATAATTAGTACATTATTATGAACATAAGAAAATCAACTACTTCTTTTACAACATTGACAATAGTAAACAGTCTTATCTTGCCACCCTTTATGTGTGAAAATTATGCCTTTTTCCTCTTATGAGTGGCCTCTTCCTCTTATCAAAATTTTGGTCTTTGTCATAAGTAAACAAGGTGATAATAATAGTGCAGAAGGCCTCCTTGCTTAAGTCAAAAACTAAACTCACCCCCTCCTTGGCCATGTATTTCTACTAGAGGTAGAGCTTTCAAAGTATACTCTAGTTCTTCAGAAGGTACTCTATAGTCCTCTAATCTATCTCCCTCTCCATGGTTTCCTTGGACCTTGGCTTTCTCTTCCCACTATTAGGTTGACTAGGTTTTACTTCATGGGATGGGAGGCCTTGTTGGAAATATTGTCATTGATGTCAAGAGTGTATCAACAAGACTATTGGCAAGATCCTTGTCATAGATGTCAAAGGTGCATGGACATGTTGTCATTAATGTCTAGTAGCAATATCATTGTATGCAAGGTAATCATCATCATCATTCAATGGCATATCTAAGACAAGTTGGATAAATTGTTTGGAGGATCACATTGGAGTTTCTATATTGGACCGATCTCTACCATTGAGCAAATCTCTATCATGGCTAACTACTCATGATGATAGTGCTAAGAGAATGTTTAAATTAAAGATTTAAACATTGATTATTTATGGGTCGACTTTATGCAGACAAAGACATTTACATGGAATCATATATGAGAAGGCATTTTTTTAATTCAAAAGAGATATGGATATATGAGATTAGTTTGAGATTAATACGGATGAAATCGACATAGGCCAAAGGCCATTAAAAACATTCTTACAAAATGGTTGACTCCATGCAAAGTTGATATTTATATAATGAACTTCTATTCAGAAAAATGATGACTCTCTTTAGCACCAAAGTTAAAGTTTTAAAAGATAAATTTAAATTTGGGCCAACTTCTCTAAAGAGTGCTCCCCATATAAGACAAAGCTTCTTACTTAAATCAATTAGTATGAGGTGCGATTAGTAATGAGATACATGTAATGAAAAAGGTGTGATTTAAATATGAGAAGTACGATTTGGTATGAGAAATATGTAATGAGAGGAGGAGCAATTAAAGATTAATAAAGATGTGTAGTGGTTCATTATGGCAGAAAATATAATTAGCAAGTGTAGCAATCAGTTTCAAAAGGTAGTGATTGGGATCTAAGAAGAGTCATGTCCTTTTGAAAGGACATCATCTTTAGAAAAGGATACATCTCTTCATAGAGATATGAAGATATAAATAGAGTTTTGGAATGTGAAGGAGTAAGTGTGTTGGGTGTAAAAGAGATAATAAAGAAGACACACTCAAATCTGCATAGGAAAGATAGAGGTAGAAACATTGTATGCAGATATAAAAGAGTTAGAGGCAGAAATATAGAAGGATATCTATGCTATTGTAAAGAAGAAGACTGTGTTGAGATAAAGAAGAAGATCTTGTAGAGATAAAGGATGAGTTTAGGTAGATCTCAAGGCAAAAATTTATGAGAAGATAGTGCCATGATTATGATGAGTTTTGTGAAAAGAGTTTGTGCATGTTTTGGATCAGATGTGTGAAGAAAGGATATTATTTTCAAGTAGTGATCAGATTTGTGAAAGAAGGATATTGTGTGGGTTGTGATAAGATTTGTGAGAGGTAGTGTATTGGCATTTAGATCTTTTGAAGACATATCATCCCTTGAAGAGTTCGTAGGTTGGTGCCTTGCTGGGTTGGTGCTCAGTTGTGGGGATTGGTGTCTCCAATGGGTTGGTGCTCACAAATTCTACAAACAGGGTTTGGTGTCTCTAGTGGGTTGGTGCTCACAAATTGTACAAGAGGGGATTAGAGTCTCCTATATGTTGGTGCCTACAAATCTTGTAAGAGAATTATATATATAAGCAATATTTTCCTGTGGTTTTCTCCCATAAGGGTTTCCACGTAAATCTTGTGTTCTTCTTGTGTTGATCTTAAGTGAATGATATTGTGCAATTGATGTTATTGTGGTTGTTAGTTTGAAAAAGTAAAAGTTTGTCTTATACTGATTCACCCCCCTCTCAATATAAGTGTGTGCTCATTAGGCCTCTCGTGCATAATCATCTAATGTTTGTTCAATCTATGTAAGGCCCAAAATGGTCGACCCCACTCTTTTGAGTGATCATGCAAGGGTGGAGAAAATAGTAGCGGAGCACCTTATTGTCTATATGGGGATGACAATCTCATGCTCACCAACAAATTACATGCAAATGTAAAATTAGTATTAACCTTTCATCTAAATTTTGTACACAATAAATTGTAAAATGTTAGTTGATATTGAAAGGAAACACTACTTACGTGGCTCACTTATTTAGTCTTGTCAACATGCAGGAGGCCCTCATCAACACCCTCATGGATAGCATTAGAGGGTCCAACTTGCAAAATATAAAAAATAATTGTTAGTAATGAAAAAATTAAATTTTAAAAATATTCATTACATATATTATAAAGAAAATACATTATTAGATGAGGTGTCACAAGGTGGAAGCATACATCCCTATCTCGATTGTGGGACATTTAACAAAGATGACTTTTAAGAGGAAAAAATCATTAAACACCTTTGAATGAAAGAAGTACCTTCATTCGAAGGTACAAGGCCTGCCATGTGTCAGTGGGATTCAAATGATGGTACCTTTGAATGAGTGTCAAAGGGGTTCAAATGAAGGTGTTTTAAAAAATAATAATATAATAAGTGAAATACTACATGGGAGACACCTTGAAATGAAGGACCTTAAATCAAACACATTGATCAATTCCTCTATCCCAAGGTTGGGGTGGGTTGGAGGGAGGAGATAGTCAAGTAGCAGCTTCATTTGGCCCTTATGTGACCCTTGAAGTTTTGGTAACCCTATTTTTGACAAAAAAATGCTGATTTGGGGCAAGTTTTTGATAATAAAACAAAGTCACCATGACACAAGATTTTGTTCAATCATATCCCTTGAAATAATTTTTTCAAAGATAAAATTTTTAATATTTTTTTTAATTACTATATGTATTTTCTATTTTGTAGTGAACATAGTTTTTTTACCAAACATAAAGATCTTTGTGTGACACACAAAAAAATAGAAGTAGATTTTTTAAAAAATATTACCACCCTCCAAATTGATGTCCTTGTTTCAACAAATAATAATTTGGATATATACAAAAAAAAGTTATGCAATGTGGGAAAATATGTGTCTAAATTATAATTAATTTGAATTTAAAATTAATAATGAATAAAATATGTAACAAAAAAATTATTAAAAAAATGCATGCTCTAAATATCAATGTTAATGATCCATATTTAAGAAATTATAAATATTTGATGTTATTTCTAGCTCAAGTTATGTGATATGATATGAGAAAATATTACTCATTAAAAATACTATAAAGTATAATAACTAATTTATTGACAAATATCTAAAAATGAGACAATTTTTTTTTATATATGCCTGTGTGTGTGTATATGTATGTATGTATGTACACACACATAAACACGCATATATATGTATGTGTGTGTGTGTGTGTGTGTGTGTGTGTGTGTATATATATATATATATATGTATGTATGTATGTATGTACATGTAATGTACATACATTATGTACATTACTTACATACATATACATACATACATGCATACATATGTGTGTGTAGAGAGAGAGAATGTAGGTGTGAAATCTCAAAAATCACTAGTTCACATCATCTTCAAGTTCTTAATAATTTACTTGTTATATAAGTGACAAAAAGTACAAATTTAGCTAAAAATGTTGATTTGAGTGTCCCATTTAGGCCAAAAATTGGGACACACCTATAAGCTTCCATCCTACACAATGCTTGGAAGGACCCCAAATCAATAATCTCAACACAAACAACTAGAGTACCAACCTCCCAGAGCAAACTACTGCATTGGCATCTTGCAAAAAATAATAATCATAGAACTTGTTAAGTACTATTACATTTTTTAGTAACATTAATTGAACAAAATAGAAAGCAAGTAAAGATTTTTAGTAAAATATATCTTGGGTGGAATGTCTAAATATGGAGATGACAAGTCAAGGAAGGAATGGAGTTATCTATAGTAGCGAGCACTTCACTCTCACTCCTTGAGGCACCTGCCTTTCTACTTATCTACACAAAAGAAGAGAGTGCATGATTAATTTAACATATTATATTAAAAAAATAAATTCAAATTGATAATACATATTTATGTCACTTATGTTTTTCAAAGTAACAAGTATGCCATTTTTAATAGGTTTTATTACATGCCAAATGTCTACATGTAGAAGGATGCATCATGTTATTGCATAAATCAATACCTACCATCATGCTCATGCTCTTGACATCATTTGTATATAATCGTTGAGTACTATTTTGTTGTGTCCTATGATAAAATAGAAAGCACATTCAATTAATTATCTATAAAACATCAATTTACAAGAGAAAAGCAATTTAACATAAATACATACAAAGTGTGAGGCCTCATTGAATATCTAATTTATCCAAGAGCGATTAGTTCCTGCATCATCCATCTCATCGCCTTTCTAAATAATACCTCTACAAGGCAAAAATCAATTGGGTAAAGCATCTACCATATGCCATGTGGTAATCTAAAGTATGCATTGTATACATATGAAATTGGCCATAGATGTGAGATTTTCAAGCTGAAAGGTATATTTGCATGTCTAGTCACTCAATCAGGGTAGAAGGTATAATTGCAAGCACAAATTTGTGTTAATCCTTCATAACTTGTTGAAGAATAACACTAACAATGACTACACAATGCATATAATTCTATATAACAAGACTATCTTTTGTTTTCATGTTTACAATTCTATACTTGAGCTATTTACAGGGTTTGCTAAAGTAGATTTTTGTGTTTTCCTTTATTTTAATGTTGTAGTGATTGAATACAATTCAAAAACAGCTCAGCATTTCAATATGTATACACACTACCACTAAGTGAATTGCATATATTGGTACAAGGATTTGTAATAGACTTTTAAGTAAATGGTTGGAAGAATTTGAAAGAGAGTTTTAAGTAACCATGGAATGACTTGGGAATATAATTTTTTCGTTACATGAAAATGTGAGTTAATTTTTTTAGCTTTGCAACACAAACTTTTATAACATTCATCTTCAAACCAAACATCCAAACTAGATTTATTCACATAAGTTAATGGCATATTGTTATTCATCCACATGGAAATCTAATTTGTTGGTACGATCTTTGACAAGGACATGATCTTGGTCCTATGGTTGATCCATGTCTACCAAAGCATTTCCAATTATAATAAATGACAAAAATCACCTTCCATTATGCTTTGATAAATGTTGACACTTTGTTCCAATGCTCCCATTTTGGTAAATTATGTATATTAAGGAGTGTGTCTAATGTTACCCCTCAATGTAAAGGATAAGCATGGGGCTGGTGAGATGGACTAATACTAAGTAGAATCATGTTTCAAATGTATGTATAAGAAAAGAGATGGCATAAGTAGTGATATATCAACATGCAATATAGCAATGACAAATATTCAATATAGGATGTGAGCATATAAAATCACGTTATAATAATAAAGTATAGAAATGTATATGTGTTCTTCAACAAAATAGTAAAGAATTACTCAAATTAAAAGTTATATCTTGTTACCTATACCACTTTATAGGGAGATGAATTCCATAGTAATATTGAGAATGCAAAGAAGATCATTGATTATTCTAAAGGCAAAGAAGAATGTTAAAGAAAAAATAATTAGAAGGTCCTTGAAAAGAAGGGGATTTTATTCTTGTAAAATAATGAATTGTTTTTCTCAACCTTTTGATAAAAAAATATTCCTATGTGCATATTCTACAATCAAGGCATTCCATGAGACAACTTTTCTTTTAGGCATTTTGTCAAACAGTATATGTGCCTTGTCTATGGTTCCAAATTTTACATACACGTCTACCATGGCAGTTGTAACTACAACATTTTGATGAAATTGCTCTATCCTTTATGCTTTGATGGATGACCAAAACCAATTAGGTAATGGCATATTAAAATTTTTAATGACAATTTCACCAAGTAGGTAGGGCCCCTATTTGAAATTCCACATTTTGCATACATGTCTACCAAGGCATTTGCTACTACAACACAAGACTAGAGGTTAAAAGGTGGTTTATGAGCCTCCTTTCGAGCAACAAATGCCAAAAATAACATGGTTAAAAGTTTGTCTGTGTTGGTAAATATTTTTGCATATGGCTTTTGGTTTTAAAAGTAATATGAAAGCTTCACACGGGCCCTTTGTAGTGTCATTCATGTAATATTTTACTAATAAGGTAATATTAAATAATTATCTTGATAGTATGAAGTCATATTAAATGAAAATCATTTCATATTAAACAAATTGGGCTACTTTGTAAACACCAACCATGTGGAATGATTAACGTACACGCTAACAAGATCAATGGAAATTCTTGATTGTGTAAGCTAACAAAGTGTTGATGAATTTAGGAGGGGCCCAACAACCACATGAGAAAGTCAAAGCTTCCAATGTCCTTGTTAAGAGAGGCCTTTCCAATAGAGGGAATATTATTTCTTAAGGCTAAAATGCATAATTTTTTGCTAAAGCATATTGATAGAGAATTGCAGAAAGCATAGATTATTACAGATAGAGAGAAAACACTAGAATTTGTAAGATATCTCTTATAGCTTTGTGAAGCTTCAAACTTCTAGTGGTTGAGAATTATTCATTTCTAATGCAACATTGATGCCTTCACCATTAATATTCATTAATATTATTTGTTGCATATGTGTTGTCATTGATGTCAACAAAGCAGTGTTGTGGAAGGTTGCATGTGATGATCATAGATATTATGAACATTGATGTCAACAAAGCAATGTTGTGGAAGGTTGCATGTGATGATTAGAGGCATTGTAAAGTCAAGAAGATGGTAAGGAGTAGTTTAGAGAAGCAGACAAAGGAGTGATGATCAGAGGAGTTGTGTGGTGAAGGATATGGTGATGAATGTAATGAGAATACTGTTTGATTAGTATCATTTGTACATAGTTGTACCTTATCTTTTGAAGTTCATGGATAGATTTGAAAGTGTTACATCCCCTTTTTGGATTCAATATTACTATTTACTTTTTCTTAAATAGTACAGTTATGTGGATATTTATTAACATCATAGAAAATGATGATATGAATAGAAAAGGTTAATTTTATGAAATTATGGATTTTTACTTGATTATGATCAATTTGATGATTATGAATTAAAAATGTCTTTCAATATGAAAATCAAATGATTTGATATAAATGTGTTTTGATCAGAACATTAGTACTCTGACCACAAATTGTATGTGAGATTTCCAATGACATGAATAGATGGAACATGTTCTCCAGGAAGAAAGAAGAAGAGAAAGTATCTTTGAGAAAGAGAGAATAGACTCTGGAATAACCCATGGGTGCTTGCCACTGAAAATGAATGTCAGGTAGATAAACTTAGTATCCTTGAGTTAAGCTTTGATTTTGGGCTAAGTCAACTTTAGATGAGATGTCGAAGTTTGCAAGAATAGGTCTTTCTTCTTTCGTAAGTTGTTGTTTTGAGTATGGGAAATTGACATCGGTGTTGTAATACTCAGAATCATGTCGTCAAATACGGACGACTGATATATTGTTTATATGTATATATATGTATATACTTGAGGTCAAGTTGTAAGTCGTGTCTTGTTAGTGGTTCGGCGCAAAAGTCAAAAGTTGTGTGTAAGTCGACCCCAAACCTTGTTTTACATTTACGCTCAATTCGTCATTATCATCGTAAAGCTCTATGAGCGTATGATGTAAACATCTACCTGTGAAATTTGACAGATGTTGAATTGTTTCTATATTGGGCTATTATCGTTTAATAAAAGGGTTAAATAATGTTTTAAATCTTGAGACAATGGTGTGTAATACCTTTGGTGGTATTGTAAAGGAATATACTAAATTATATTAGTTATATTTAAATTGTCATTTTGAGGTAATTCATTTATTCTTTTGTGATGTTGGTAATCAGGCAGTAAGTCTTTACTTATGATGTCTTTTATTTCAGAATAATCTATTTACCTTGAGCTTTAAACTTTATGATGGTTGTCGGCCTAGCCATTATTCTTAGTTTTTGCATTTGATTTATACTCATAATAGGATATGAGTAGTGTGACAGTTTGTTTAAACTATCAACCACCACCTCGCGAAGTATGGAGCTCCACTCTGTAGAGTAAACGCAGATGGAGTGGGAAATATCAAACCATTTTCTAGTGGTGGTCACAAAAAGAGAAGGTTAAGCATGCAGGGTAGTTACCCAAATTGTTAGGCATGGTCTTGTGAATGGAGAGTCAATTTCTCCTTCGCAAGGAGAGCGGATTATAGAGGAAGTTAGAGTTAGTTTTAGGGAGAACAGAGAGAGAAAGCGGAGAGGAGACCGAGCATTAAGTAAATGTGAACGGCTAAGAGAAGAATGAGCTTCTTGGACTAGTCTTCAAGAAGACACTGGAGATTATCTTTAGGTTCTTTTCATCTCATCTCTGCGCAGTCATAGTTATCAGATATGTTTTAATAAGTATTGACTCTACTTAAAAATGTGATGGAACTTGGTATTTGTTTGAAGATGCAATGTGTGAATTATTTACCAACTGTAGCTCTATGTGTTATCACCACCTTCAAAATGGAAACAATGCTTTTGTCCCCTACACTGCACCGCAGTTGTAAAACTCACAGTATATTTCATTGTTCTTCGAAGCATCTTCGATGATCAAGTTTATTATGTAGTTGTTGGTTTAACTTTAGGAGGTTTTTAGATATGTGAAGAGTGCAATATAGACTGTGTTTGGCCGAAAACTAGCTCATAGTTATCACAAGCCGCAGTGGCAGAATCCAGGTCGATGTTGGATGTATTCTCAGTTAGCCAACTGACTACAATAGGTTGGTCCTATCATACTTAAAAGATAACTAGTTTTTAAAAGATTTGAAAAACGTGATATTTGTCGGCAGAAAAGTAGCAATAGTGTGAAATGTATGCCGAAACATACAAGACTTCACAGTCCTCCACATTTTCTAAGTTTAAAATGGTTGGTCGACAATAGAGAATTTACTTACCTTGCTGCGAATGGTAACCAGTTTTAGTCCATTTGTTTTTGTAAACAACTCTTTGCTATAAAAATATTTCAAACTGTTGTGTCTTCGAAAGAGGGTATAGAGTTACTATTTGGACTATACAGTCATACAAGTTAAATAATGAAGTTTTAGAACAAATATAATGAGTCTTTGATCAAGTGTTTAGTCTAGACTTGCATGCATTCTTATTGCAAATAGAAACAACATGATAGGATTTCTAAATGCTTAGTTCGACAAAAGATTAAGCTATGTTGAAGATTTGATAGGTCAAAGAAGATTCTTAAGAGTGTTTAATTTTTAACTTAGGGTCTTTGAATATTTATATTCTATAAATTGGTTTATAGTAAAACCCTTCCGAAACAACAAGGTTAAGTTAAGTGTCCATTCTTGAATGGATAATTTAAAGTAGTGGGCTAACTTAGAGATCAATTGATTAACTTATAGCATTATCCAATTAATCAGTTAGCTAGGAATTCCATTCTTTTATCATATGGATGGAAATGTCTCCATGAGCTAAGAAGAGAGAGTAAACCTCATTGCCATGCGTTAATGCATGATGAGTTTCGAACACCTAGAGGTTATCGAGGTCATTATATTGAACTTATTCATAGGTAACTGTAGGATTGCAATTAATTCGAGTCGAGTTGGGGTGGGTGAACTTATACTTGCATTGATACAACGCTAATTATATTCAAATCCTTTGGCCAAGGTAATGCATGTGCCTCAAGTGCATTGTTAGTTCATTGTGACTGGATGGCGTAGCTTGTGGAGTGGTCATGCTTGACTAGAGGGTATCTAGGGGATTGTATGATAACAAGTTACATAGGTCACAACACCAATACTCAGATGGCAAACACCATTGGTTATCCTAAGTCTATCCTCTTTGAGTAGGGTAGGGCCACTTCTAGATAGGAAGGAGTGCGGGAGACCGACGGTCTGTGGTTGGAGGTTAAGCTCCTTGAAGATACTTTCTCTTCTATATTCCTGAGGATTGCTGAGACTTGAATTTGGATGGTCGACAATCAAGATGCAGTGACTTTGGTAAGTCTCTATTTTGAAAATATTCTAAGTAACTTTAATCAACATATTGTTTAATGTTGTAGATGGATATATCCTTTTGTATAATTTATAATTTCCTAATTATTGTTAGTCAATGGATGAACTACTTGGTTTTAAAATTAGAAACAAATTACTTTTCTGTTTTAAACTTTCAAAAAAAAAATTATTACCTTTGGTTAAACTTAGTTTTTAGGGTGAAATCAAAACTGGGTGTTACAGAAAGAAATTATAAAAGGTGTCATACAGTCCAAGGCACTAAAAGTTGCATTGAAGAAGCTCGGTAGAATGCTCTACATTCCTCCATATTTGAAGGTATGGCCTTGCGGTTTGGAAGTTAGATAGAGATAGGTGTGAGGTATGTATGTTCCTAATTTTAGAGTATAGAAGTTACTGCAGAAGATTCCAGAGCTAGCAAAGTGAAGACAGTGGTTCAGTGTTGTTGCAAACAGAAAGAGTTGGAGGAATGCTCCACATTTCTATGCATTTGAAGATGTGATGTTGCATCTTGGAGGATAGCTGGATAGAGATGAGAAGCATGTTATATTCAAGTTTTAGATGATAAGTTGTATCGTAGAGGTTCTCCAAAGTCAGCAAATCAAAGACATATCATGTTTCTGATTAGGGTTGGCAGGAAGAGAATGTGAAAGCCACCGCATTTCACCACATTACATTATTTGGCTTTGCTATTGGGACGATGAGTTCAGAGTGTCTGTATGTTTTCTCATTTCAAGTTTCAAGTGTTGAGGAGTACCGCAAGTTTGTTTATCAATGTTATATATCAAGACTGTGTAATCAGAGTTGGAAGAGAATGATGTGTTTAGTGTTTGTTTGTTTGCACCAGTAGGAAGTAACATGATGTTGTGAAAGGAGTGTATGAGAATGTTTTTTCAAGTCATATAATGTATGAGAAGTGAACTGCATGATGTTATTTAGGTTCTCCGATACCACTTTAGGTCTAGACCTAATGCATAAGAGGTTAAGTGTTTATTGGACCAACTTGGTGTGTTTTTGTGTTTATGATGTGTGTTTGGATGTGTATGCCAGTGTGGAAAGGTGTCTTAAGATGAAATAGGTCTTTTTTATCACTTGGTTTGAACCGCATTGGATCTCTACATGATTTTGGGTGCTGACTTGTTGTGCGCGTTGCACACTTAATGCTACACGTTTCATCTTGGTCACGAAGGAGAAATATATTGAAGCTTCCAGAGGATATAAATGAAAGATCTTGTTTAATGTGAAAAGTAAGAGTGTGTGAGAGTGTGCGAGGATGTATGTGTGAGTTTGGATGTGAGTGTGTGTGTATGGAAGTGTGTTGAAGGGAGTAGAGTTTGTTGAGAAAAGGTGTTGAAGTTTCTTGTCAGAGTGAAGGGTGTTGATGTTGCGGAGGTGATTGGTCAGTAGATTTTGTCAAGTATCTTATGCAGAGGTTTTAGCCTCTTTCTGTAAGTGTTGTAGCACTTTAAGGAGTTGTATCTTCCTTTGGTTGTAGCCATAAAAATTGTGATTTAGGGAGTTTTATCTTCCTTTGGTTGGTGCCATAAAATTGTGTTTAGGGATTTCTAGCTTCCTTTGGATTGGAGCCCCTAAAATAATGTATTAGGGAGTTGGTGCTTCCTTTGGGTTATAGCCCATAAAACCTATTGTAATCTTGTTTTTATTTGTGAGGCTGGATTTGGACAGTAGATCCAAGTAGCTTGCTTACCGTGGTTTTCCCATTCTAGGGTTTTCCACATAAATCTGGTGTTATGGTTGTGTGCTTACATTTTGTGCTTTGAATTGCATCTGTTTTAGGAAGTAGAAAGTTTTTCTGGAACAAATTGATTGGATTAAGTTTTGGCATATATTGATTCACCCCCCTCTCAGTATATTAATGTCTTCTAACAATTAGTATCAGATCTTAGTTCCTCAGTGCAACTTAACAGCTAAAGATAGATCTTGGAATAGAATGCATGGCTCAGAGAGAGTCCTCTTCTAAAGAACTGATATTTGATGGAAGTAACTATGCTTTCTGTGGTGTAAGGATGGAAGCCTATCTCACCTCTCTAGGGTATGATGTTTGGAGAGCTGCAAAGGATCCTTATATTGAACCTACTCACCCTATTATAGATCTGGATGAGAAGAAAGCCCAAGAAAACAATGCTAAAGCCAAGAATGCTATCTTGAGTGGTCTAACCAGTTCAAAACTTGTCAAGGTAATGTGATGTAAGACAACCAAGGAGATATGGGATAAAATCAACAATCTCTATGAAGGAAATGACAGTGTAAAGAAAGCAAGATTACAAACTTATAGAGCAATGTTTGAGAATCTAAGGATGAAAGAAGATGAGAACATAGCTAGCTATTTTCTCTAGGTGGATGAAGTTGTAAATGGAATCAGAAATCTAGGTGAATATGCCAGTGAGTTAGTGGTTGTGAAGAAAGTCCTGAGAACTCTCCCTCATAGGTTTGATTCAAAAGTTTCTGCAATTGAAGAAGCCAAAGATATGAAGAAACTTACCATGGAAGAGTTCTTTGGGTCCCTCATGGCCTATGAGATGAGAAATGAAGTCCAAGGTACATTCAAAAGAGAAGCTACTTTCAATGTTGTGAAGAAAGAAGGGACATCTGGTTCATACAGTGAGTCTGAGGAAGAAGAAGCAAACTTTGCAAGAGAACTGAAGAAGGGTTCAGGCAAGTATAAAGGTATGTTACCTTTCAAATGTTTTAAATGTGGAAGAATAGGTCATTATGCTTCTAAATGTCCTTTTGGAGAAAATGAAAATAGCAACAAGGGTTTCAAAAGAAACAACTTCAAGAGGAATCTCCTTTCAAAAGAAAACTATAGCTCCTCATAAGATGTAGATCACTACTCATCAGATGATGATAGAGGGGAATCTCTATTCATGGCTATAGTGATCTCTAATGGTTTTGACAAGACTAAAGATGAAGAAGAGTGTGAAGTTGATTTTGAAGGTGAACCTAGTTCTGCTCTTGAAGACTTGGAATGTTCAAAGAAGGAGGTCAAAGAACAAAAATCCCTAATTGAAGATAAGACAAATGAATACTCAAAACTTGAGAAAGAAATCATGTTGCTCAAAAATAAATTAGAGAGAGCAAAGTTTGGAAGTCCCGATGACCCTGAAGGAGCAGATCTCAGTATTGTCATGTCTCAAAGAAGAAGGTATGAAAGACCTTTCCATACAAGATAGAGCTTCATAAACAGGTTCAATTGTGAATTATTTTGGTTATTATTTTATTTGCAGTAGATATGGTCATAAGGCTATGGATTGCAAGTCTAGAATGAATAGGAATTTTGTAAGTATGAATTCCCTTGCTTCACTAGTGGATGTCAAGGTAGTATGTCATATTTGCAAAAATATTGGACATATAGCAAGATAATGCTGGAGTGGATTAGAAAAATTAGAATCTCAAATGACAGATGTTACTAAGCAAGACAAGGAGAGTGACTCTTCCAAAAGATAGAAGACAAACAACGAAGTTGAAAAATAAATGATTGTTTAAACAACATTTCATGCTCTAGGGCAAGCAAATCTCTGGGTGATAGACAATGGATGTCCAAGCCACATGACATGTGATAAGAGAAAATTCATCAATCTTGTTAAGTGGAATGGTGGATTAGTCAGGTTTGGAGATAATTCATATACAAAGATTTGTGGAAAAGGACCACAAGTATTGATGGAAAATCTAGGATAGAAGATGTTCTTTATGTAAAAGGCCTCAAGCATAATCTTCTAAGTGTAAGTTAGATTTGTAGCAAAGGATACATCTCATATTTCATGATCAAGGGTGTGAAATCAGAAGAGCAAAGTCTGGTAAATTAGTGGCAAATGGTGTTAGAATAGAAAACAACTTGTATAAACCTAAAGGGTGTTAAGGAAAGAAGTTGTCTTCTAGGATAGAAAAATGAATGATGGTTGTGGCACAAGAGGATGGGACACATTAAATTTAACAATATTGTGAAGATTAGCTCCATACAAGTAGTAAGAGACATGCCAAAGATTATCAAGCCTACAAGAACCTTATGCAAAGAATGTCAAATTGGAAAGCATACCAGGATAAGATTCAAGACCAAAGAGTATTCTTCTACAAGGCCATTGGAACTAATCCATACTGATTTGTGTGGACCTACCAAGACAAATATTCTACAAGGTAAGAGGTATTTCATGTTGCTCATTGATGACTTCTCTAGGATGACATGGGTTACATTCTTAAAAGAGAAATCAAAAGCTTTTAGTAGGTTTAAGATTTTCAAATCCATGGTTGAAAATGAAATGAATGCTAGAATCAAGTGTTTAAGGTCTGATAGATTTGGAGAATTTACATCAAATGAGTTTGAGGATTTTTGTGAAGAGCATGGAATAAAGAGGCATCTATCTGCTGCTAGAACTCCTCGACAAAATAGAGTAGTGGAAAGAAAGAATAGAACTGTTCAGGAAATGGCAAGAACAATGTTGAGTGAAGCTAAGTTGCCTAATATATATTGGGGAGAAGCAGTTCATACTATTGTATATATCCTTAATTGAGGACAACTAAGGGTGAACAATATGAAGACTCCTTATGAGCTATGGTATGGAAGACCAGCATCTATCAAGTACTTTAGAGTTTTTGGAAGCAAATGCTACATAAAAAGAGATGAAGAAGGTTTGGGAAAATTTGATTCAAGATCTGATGAAGGAATCTTTCTTGGATACATAACTAGGAGCAAATCTTACAAGTGCTACAATAAAATATTGAGGAAGATAGTTGAGAGTGTAAATGTTAGGGTTGAAGAAGATTCACAAAAAATTACATATGAGAAAGAAGACAGGTTATCAGATGAACCTTCTTGCACAGAAGAAGAAGAAGAATAACTTGAAGAAAAGGAAGAAACACAAGAGAAGGTCACCGAGACCCCTACCAAGTATGTTCAGAAGAATCATTAAAAATATTAGATCATTGGAGACAAGAATGAAGGAGTGTAGACAGGAAGAAGGTTTGCAAGAGAAAATGAATAGGAAAATTTTTCTTTACTGCCAAAAGTAGAACCTAAAACTTTTGTTGAGGCTAGTAAGGATGAAGGATGTATACAAGCAATGGAAGAAGAACTAAATCAGATAGAGAAGAATCAGACTTGGGAATTGGTACCTAGGCCTACAAACAAAAATGTGATAGGGATAAAATGGGTGTTCAGAAACAAATTGAATGATGATGGAGAAGTGGTGAGAAACAAAGCAAGGCTGGTCTGCAAAGGATATTCACAAGTGGAAGGAATTGATTTTGAGGAAACATTTGCTCCAATGGCAAGAATGGAAGCAATCAAGATGTTTCTTGCATTTGCAATTCACAAGGGATTCAAGGTATATCAAATGGATGTCAAATCTGCTTTCTTGAATGGTGACTCAGAAGAACAAGTCTACATAGAGCAGCCTGATGGATTTCAATTATCAGAAGATCCGAACATGGTATGTAGACTGAAAAAGGCTTTGTATGGGCTTAGAAAAGCTCCTAGGGCTTGGTATGCAAGGTTGGATAAGTACTTACTCCAGTAGGGCTTCAAGAAAGGTACTGCAGATAATAATCTTTACATCAAAATTGAGGGTGAAGAAATTCTAATTGTTGTGGTGTGTGTTGATGAAATAATCTTTGGTGGCAATGATGAAATGTGTAAGAAGTTTGCAGAAGAGAAGTGAAAAGAATTTGAAATTTCTATGATAGGTGAGTTATCATTTTTAATTAGACTCCAAATTGCTCAATCAGATGAAGGTATATTTATCTCTCAAGCAAAGTATGTCAAGGAGATGTTGAAGAAGTTTGGTATGGAAGATAACAAACCAGTGAGTACTCCTATGGTAATAGGTTTCCATTTGAGTAAGGATGATGTGTCACCTCAGGCTGATCAAACTTTGTATAGGTCTATGATTGGGGGCCTACTGTACCTAGCAACATCAAGGCCTAAGATTATGCAAGTTGTTTGTGTGGTTGCAAGGTTTCAAGCTAATCCAAAAGAAACACATGTGAAGGCAATCAAAAGGATCTTCAAATATTTGAAGAGCACTCTAGAATATGGATTGAGCTATCAAAAAGGTGGTGATTTTTCTCTAAGTTCCTATACTAATGTGGATTGGGCTGGCAGTGTTGAGGATAGAAGATGTACTAGTGGCAGACCTTTCTTTTTGGGAGACAGATTAATCACATGGTTTAGTAAGAAGCAGGATTCATTGTCCTTATCAACAGTAGAAGCAGAGTATATAGCTGCAGCATCCTGCTGCACTCAAGTGTTGTAGATGAAGCAAACTTTGAAGGATATCAAGGTTTTGTATGATGAGCCCATTCCTATTCTTTGTGATAATACAAGTGCCATAAATATTTCAAAGAATCTAGTGATGCACTCTAGAACCAAGCATATATCTATCATCACTTTTTGAGAGAGAAGGTTGCAAATCAAAAGATAAAACTGGAATATGAACCTACAAAGGATTAGGTTGTAGATATCTTTACAAAGGCACTTTCTAAGAACACATTTGAATATCTCAGATAGAAGTTAGGGGTCATTTCCCCTCCTTCTAACTAGATGCATAGATGGTGCATCTATCCAGGGGGAGTAGTTTAAGTTACATTTTTATCCCTGGATTGATGGAGGCTACCTCTCAAGGGGAGAAGGTAGAAAGAGACTAAGGAGGATGATAAGGTTAGTGCAGATAGGGGGAGCTTGTATGTTTTTTCAGGTATAGAGGAAGACCACTAGCCCTTTACCCTTGATGTCAAAGGGGGAGAAATTTGCATATCAAGTCAATTGTTGCCATCAATGCCAAAGGTGGAGATTTTTGCATATGTGTTGTCATTGATGTCAACAGAGTAGTGTTATGGAAGGTTACATGTGATGGTCAAAGATATTATGAATATTGATGTCAACAGAGCAGTGTTGTGGAAGGTTGCATCTGATGATCAGAGGCATTGTGAAGTGAAGAAGATGGTAAGGACCAATTTAGAGAAGCAGACAAAGGAGTGATGATCAGAGGAGTTGTGTGGTGAAGGATATGGTGATGAATGTTATGAGCATGTTGTTTGATCAGTATCATCTATACACAGTTGTACCTTATTGTCTGAAGTTCATGGACATATTTGAAAGAAAGTATAAATGGTATCAGACAATCCAAGGCATTGAAAGTTACATTGAAGAAGCTCGGTAGAATGCTCTACATTCCTCCGCATTTGAAGGTACGGCCTTGAGGTTTGGAATCTAGACAAATACAAGTGTGAAGTATACATGTTCCTATTTTTGAGCATATAAGTTACCATAGAAGATTCTGGAGCTAGCAGAGTGAAGACAATGGTTTAGTGTTGTTGCAAATAGAAGGAATCAAAGGAATGCTCTGCATTTCTCCACATTTGAAGATGTGATGTTGTGGCTTGGAGGATAGCTGGATAGATATGAGAAGCATGTTTAAATACACTAGACAACTGAGAGGGGGGTGAATCAAGCTTCATATGAACATCAAACCATTAACAACTTAATTGCTTATAATCATATTTAACCATGAAAGCATGAAACCATAAACTTGATCACAAACAAACATTCAACACAGTAGACACCGGATTTTTATGTGGAAAACCCTAAAAGGGAAAAACCATGGTGGGTGTTAGCCCACAGAAATATATGAGTTATAACAATACCAAAAACAGAGACTCACTGCAAAGAATGGCTCACTGCTAGAGGGTGGCTCACTGCCAAAGAGGTGAACTGATTAAGTAGCATCTACTCCATGCCAGGATTCAGTTCCATTGAAGCACAATATAACTTCTCTGCTCTACTCTTTCACACCTTTGCACTTATCTCTTCATATTCACACACTCATACATTTTCGCTACTCTATTACATTCTTTTATACAATTCATCAACCTTGGAATGTTCATCAAGGTCAGAATTACATTCATCAACCATTGGAACAATCTCCAAGGTCAGCATTACAACACATACACAGAAATAAGTCTAGACCTATTATAAAATTTACCTAAGGAAAGATGAAGAGAAGTATGATGAACATGTCACACCTTAGCTAGGACTCAAACACAATCTTCCACACCACAACACACTTCTACAAGCTTTAATGCATCTCCACAAATAGTGAAAACAACCAAGTTGGCCAAGACTGGAGTTAACACTAGGTTTTCAAAGAACATTCTTCTTTCATGATCCACACTTGTCTTTGTGGACCAATCCAAAGGTAGGAACGCAATCAGGAGACATCCACAAGCACATTTTAATCATCAGGAACAACCACATGATCTCTAACCACTCTGTCAAGAGGATTCTTCAAACTAGAGCACAAGAACAACACTATTAGCTACTATCATAAAGAAAAGATAGCTTGCGGACCACCAAATCATAAACCATTGGAGTTGAAGGCACTTAAGATTATCTCAAACTTATCTCTAGAACCGCGGATCAAAATACTTCAATGTGGAGGAATGCGGAGCATAACACTTTCTCCCTGTCTTTATCAAACATACAGAAAAAATTGTTTTCACTCTGGTGAACATAACTCACTCAATTCTTCATATCGGAGGCTCAAAATTGGAACATAGCATCTTTAAATGGACTTCTAAATAACTTCCAATTCGTAGAGAAAGATATTCATTCTATAGAAAATGCAGAGAATTCTTCTGGACTATTTTTCTATATGCAATACACTGTTTCCACTGCAACTCACTGTTTCTACCGGAGAGGCCAATTTTCTCAATATCCTCAACATCAAGATTACTTAGATAAGTAAATACAAAGCATCTTACTCATTACAATCAGAAAACAAGATAAGAGCACAGTTGACACCAATGTCAACACAAATATGCTGACATTAATGACAACATCGATTAGGCACATACTTGAAAAAATCTCCCCCTTTGTCATTGATGGCAACATATGATGTGAAAAACTGAAAAAGACCATCAAGACAAGATTCTCCCCCTTTCTCTTTACATGTTTGTATTCTTTCTCCTTCTGAGTTTTTCACATGATTTCTCTCCCCCTTTGACATTAATGGCAACGGACACATACTTGCATTTTGTTGCTCTGATCCAACTGAACTGTTACCAATACATTTAGCTACTCCCCCTAAGAGGTAGCCCTCAAAACATCAATCCAGATCAAAAGTGAGACTTTGAACACATCTGGCTTGATGCATTCTTATGCATCTTAATTTAAGGTAGGAGGGGTAATGACCCCTAACTTTCCTCTGAGATACTCAAAAGTATCCTTAAGCAGAGGCTTGGTAAAGATATCTGCAATTTGGTCCTTTGTGGACACATATCCTAACTTTACTTCATTCTCTATCACCTTCTCTCTCAAAAAGTGATACCTTATCGATATATGCTTTGTTCTTGAGTGCATCACTGGATTCTTGGAAATATTTATGGCACTTGTATTATCACACAAGATTGCAATTGGATCTTCATAAACAACTCTTATATCCTTCAAAGTCTGCTTCATCCATAACACTTGAGTACAACAACATGTTGTTGCAATATACTCTGCTTCTGCAGTTGACAAAGAGATTGAATCTTGTTGCTTACTCAGCCATGAAACCAATCTATTACCCAAGAAGAAGGCACCTCCACTTGTATTCTTCATGTCATCAACATCTCTGGCCCAATAAGCATCTATATATACACTAAGAGTGAAATCATTATCCTTTGGATACGCTAAGCCATGATCCAAAGTGCCTTTTGAATACCTCAGGATTCTCTTTACTGCCATTACATGAGATTCTCTTGGATCAGCTAGAAATCTTGTAACAAGACACACTGCATGCATAATATCAGGTCTGGTTTGAGTTAGATAAAAGCAATCTCCCAATCATGGATCTGTACTTTTTCTAATCAGTCTTAGGTGATTCATCATTTTTGATCAACTTGTAGCCAGTCACCATGGGAGTACATATCAATTTAGAGTCTTCCATCCCAAATTTCTTCAACAACTCTTTCACATACTTAGATTGAGATATGAAGATTCCTTTATCTGATTGATTGATTTACAGACCCAGAAAGAAATTCATCTCACCAAACATAGACATCTCAAACTCCTTCTGCATTTCACCAACAAATTCTATACACATACTTCCATTACCTCCAAAGATGATATCATCAACAAAGACTTCAACAATTAAGATTTGATCATCATTAATCTTGAAATAGAGATTACTGTCAACAATACCTTTATTGAACCCTAATTCTAACAAGTACTTGTCCAACCTTGCATACCAGGCTCTAGGAGCTTGCTTGAGTCCATACAATGCTTTCTTCAACCTGCATAACATATTATCTTGATATGATAGCTAAAATCCTTCTGGTTGCTCAATGTAGACTTCCTCTTCCAATTCACCATTTAAAAATGCAAACTTCACATCCATCTGATACACTTTGAAATCTTTGAGTTGCAAATGACAAAAACATTCTAATTGCTTCAATCCGAGCTACTAGAGCAAAAGTCTCTTCAAAATCTATCCCTTCAATTTGAGAATATCCTTTGCACACAAGCCTTGATTTTCTCCTTACAACTTCTCCATTTTTATTTAGCTTGTTCCTGAAGACCCATTTGGCTCCAATAACATTTTTGTCAACAGGCCTAGGAACTAATTCCCAAGTCTCATTCTTCTCTATCTACATTAGTTCTTCTTCCATTCCCTTAACCCAATTTTCATCATTGCAGGCTTCATTCACAGTCTTTGGTTCAACTGTAGAGAGAAAACAGTAATTCACTTGTTCTTCTGCAACTCTTTTCCTTGTCAATACTCCTTTGTCTTTGTCTCCAATAATTTGATCTTCAGAGTGATTGATTCTTACATACCTAGAGGTCTTAGCAGCAACTTTTGAACCCTTCTCTTCTTCATCTTGATTGACTTCTTGTCCAACTTTTTCTTCATAAGTAACAGCAAGTTCATCTGGTTCATAGCCATTTTGATCTGATGTTCTTCCTCTATGTTCATCCACCTTCACATTTGCACTCTCCACAATCTTCTTCAACCTTTTGTTCTAGCACCAGTAGGCCTTGCTCTTGGTAGAATATCCAAGGAAGATTCCTTCATCACATCTTGCATCAAATTTTCCTAGATCTTCATCTCTTCTGATATAGCATTTGCTTCCAAAGACTTTGAAATATCTTACTGTTGGAATTCTTCCATACCACAATTCATAAGAATTTTTAGTACCATTTCCTTTTACTTGAACTCTGTTTTGAATGTAAACAACAATATGTATAGCTTCCTTCCAAAAGACTTCTAACAGACCTCCTTCCTTCATCATTGTCCTAGCAGCTTCTTGAACTATTTTGTTCTTTCTTTCCACAACTCCATTCTGCTGAGGAGTCCTAGGTGCAGACAATTGCCTCTTTATTCTGTGTTCTTTACAATAATTGTTGAATTCATTTGATGTGAACTCACCTCCTCTATCAAATCTTAGGCATTTGATTTTTAGCTCCATTTCATTTTCAACCATTGCCTTGAAGGATTTGAACTTCTCTAGGGCTTCAGATTTGTCTCTCAGAAAAAGTAACCCAAGTCATTCTAGAATAATCATCAATAAGCAACATGAAGTACCTATCACCTTGTAGACTTCTTATCCTTGTAGGACCACATAGATCTGTATGTACTAGATCTAGCAAACTAGCAGAAAATTGCTCTTTGCTCTTAAAGTTTGTTCTTGTATGCTTCCCCAACTGACATTCCTTGCAAATGATATTTGTGGGTTTCACAAGTTTTGGTAAATCCCTCACAGTCTGACCTAAACTTATATTTACCGGATTATCAAAATTTATACTACATAACCTTCTATGCCACAACCAACTTTCATTTGCTTGGGCTAATAAACAGTAATAATTAGTTCCTCTTAATTGATAGATGTTACCTATGGTCTTCTTACCAGTAGCAATCACAGTTCTGGAGCTTTCCATTATCTTGCATCCATTGTCTTTGAATCTCAGATCATAACCATTGTCACACATCTTACCAACACTCAAAAAAATATGCTTTAAACCCTTCACATAAAGAACATTGTCAGTGTTATGCTTTCCATCGAAATAGACGGGTGATGCCACAATAATAGGTTACACTTTCTAGGACATCTTGATTTTTGCTGAAATCACATATTTTTATAAAATATAATGATTTAAGCCTTGAAAGGTTCCATTTAAAGGATCTTAATTGAAGAGGGTTTGATCAAACCCCCTTAGATTCAAACCCCCTTGGATAGAACTCCACTAGTTTTAAACCATACCTATAATGGAGTCTCCTCTACACCTATCAAAATGCTGATAAAAAAATACTTTTGATTTACCTTTTGGGGGATCAAATGAATTCATTTAAAATTTATGTTTTGTAAGTATGTAGTCCTTATTTTAAGCTTCCCAAAAAGTATAATTTTAAATATATTTAATTTGATTATTATATTTATTTTTCATTTTTTGTGAATGTAGGTTTTTCACCAAACATCAAATTCTCTGTTCTACACACATGGAAAATTAGTAAATTAGTGAAAAAAAAATCTTAAAAATATCTATTCCCTAGGTATTGATGTCCTTGTTTCAACAAAAAATAAAATTGAATTTTGATACACACAGAAAAAGTTATGTATTACAGAATATGTCTGTCTAAATTATAATTGGTTTGACTTCAAAACTTAATTAAAAAAATCAACAAAACATTATAAAACCAAATGCATGCCCTATATATCAATGTTACCAATCTAAATTCAAAAGAATCAAAATTTTATCCTTTGTAGAAAAAAATTTATGTGCTACAGAATACACATCACTTTAAAAAAATGTTGTTTACTATTAAAAACTAGTTATCAAAGGAGACAAAAACTTTTACAATTTAACTCCAATTTTTTTAAAAAATATATATTTAGAATCTACAAACAAAATCTCACAAATCACTAGTTCGCATCATCTTCAAATTACTAATGGTTTAGTGGCTATAAGTGTCAGAAAGTGAAGATTTAGTTCAAAATGTTGATTTCAATGTCAAGTTTGGCTAGAAAGTGTAACCCATTATTGTGGGATGACCTAGATCCTTTTCCTTTCCACAAATCTTACTAGCTGCATTGTCTCCAAACCTAACCAGTTCTCCATCATATTTTTCCAAACTTACAAACTTACTTTTGTCACCAGTCATGTGATGTGAGCATCCACTATCAATAATCCATTCGTCCTTATCTTTCTCAACCTGAACAGCCCAAGCACTTTCTTCCATTGGTTTTTCTTCCTTCACACAACTAGCAGGATTAGTAGACATAGTGATGCAGAGCATCTAGGACAGCAGTCTCATAGTTCAAAACTTCAAATGGAACTGTTCTCTATGTTCACTGTTTTACTAGAGGTTCTCTCTCTTACCCATGAAGGGCTTCAACACAATCACTACCTTGTTCTTGACATGCAACATGAGGGAGGACTCCAAGACACCTTCCAAGATGCCCAACTCCATCTAACATCCCTTCAACTCCTCTACACAGGACTGCAGGACAGTAATCTTCACTATGTTCTTCATAGACTGTCATAGTCTCACTGCTCCATGAGAAGGACAGTCACAATACTCTCTTAAGGTGGTCTCTATCAAGACACCCTCAACCTCATACAACATAACAAACCTATAACTTGCCACACATATCTACTGCCTTCCTTGGCAAAGCAATAGTTCATCAAACTTACCTATTTCTTGTGATGACTGTCTCCTAAGGAGGACTGACAGAGACAGTAATAGGTAAGATGGCTGCTTCCTCAGAGAGATCTCTTCTTTCTCCCTATCATGAATCCATGACCAAGCCTAGGGCTCCTCCCATCATTCTCCACACCTTCATTCACTAACATTCTTCTTCCTCAGTCACTGATCACCACCCTCAAGCTGTTATCCTTCTCGAAACTGTCAACACATGAATTTGCAGAGTCCTTCACATGGAATCCTCAACACCAACCGTCCTCCTGCCCTCCCAAACCTTCACAAGACACTGCATTACCTAATCTTTAACCCATTCCATTGAGTATAAACAGGAAAAGGTCAATGGAATGGGGAAAGTTCCATCGGGCTACTCAGAAGAGCCAAAACCTAGGTTTTAGAACTCTCTACACAAAGCAATGGTTTACTCACCTCTAGATTACTGTCAAGACTTCAAATGAAGCTCAAAATAGAGACAGTCCAATCCCCTAACTTTCCATCACAACCTTGGGCTATGACAAAGCCGTACAGGTACGGGGCAAGGAAGAAAACAGTGGTTTTTCTGATTTTAACAGCAAGTTAAAGAGTAGTTTATAACAAATTAATGATTTCTCACACCAAGTTTCCCTTCAAGACCTCCAACCCTGCTCAATTCAAAGTTATCCCCTTCTATTATTCATCCAACATGCAAATGGATTAAAACAAATCCATACAGGAGTACAATATGGCAGGAAAAGGCAGAGAAACACAGAAAAAGCAGCAAAAGGTAGAAAAACAATAGTCTTTTGATATTTTCTTCAATTCGTCCGAATGAATATTTACAATACATCCTTCCTTAGCTTAAAACAAGCCTCATACCATGCATGGAGTGAAGTGGGTCGATCAACAACTGCCTAACCATCAGGTTCCTTCTTGATTTGTAACTGCAATGCATGGAAACTATTTTAGAAACTGTCCTTTCTTGGACTGCACCAGTGGCTTTTTGAGTTTAACAAGCTTTTTAATATGTGGTTTAACCTTTGATTAACCTTGGACAAGGATTTTAACCACCTCCTAACTTTTGACAAGGTGTTAACACACCTACACACCTTAGACATGCCTTTAAAGGCTTACAAACACTAAAAACTTTAAATGACTACCTATGACTGCCTCAACAAAGGCTTACAAAATTGACTCTTGCAACCTACTTATTACAACATGACTGTCCTACCTAGGACTTACAACAAGATAATAGATTCATTTAGACATTTGGACATAGTCCATTTACAACATGGCTACAAGCCTTATTACAACATTGAAAGTGGTCTCAAGGACCCAATTGACTGAAACAAACAACTTGAACATTAACCAAAACTTAGACATCTAGGTTCTCCTGCACCACATAGGTTCTTCTTTAATAGAAATAAACAGGCATTCATTTGCACTAGTACTAGCATCATCAGATTCATCATCAGTCACATCTTCATCATCAAAATCTCTAACATAGTAGCATTTCTTTGGAGCTCTAGGCCTGTTCTCAAATCTTTTTCTATTCCTTTCAATTCTTTAAGGACATCTGGAAGCATAATGACCTACTTTACCACATGAGAAACATTTGAAAGGTAATTTTCCATTGAACTTATCGGAACCTCTTTGCAGTCTGTCAATAAAGTTTGCTTCAATTTCATCAAGCTCATCATCAGGTTCTACCTGTACTTTTCTGCTCTAGAGATCTTTTCTAAAGTACTGGCTTTGAAAGCGGTTTCTACTTTTGGCAGAGCATCACCAAACTCTCTCATTTCAAAAGTAGTAATCTTACTAAGCAACTAATCCTTATTAATCTTCTTCACAGTCATTATTTCTTTAATTGCAGCTACCTTGTGTGCATAGGATTTAGGTAATGACCTGAGAATTTTCATCACAACTTCAGTTTCACCAACATTTCCTCCCATACCTTTGATTCTAGTAACAAGTTCATCAACCTTCTACATGAAGGATGTTATGTTTTCATCTTCTCCCATTTTAGGACTTTCATATTTGGCTTTCAGTCCTTGCAATTTGGCACTCTTTACAAATTCGTCTCCTTCATACAGATTACTCAACTTATCCCATACTTCTTTAGCATAGTCATAATCCATGACCTTTATTAAATCAAGGTCAGTCAATGCACTCAACAGAGCATCTCTAGCTTTTATATTTACCTCATATTCTTTGACTTCATCTTCAGTTGTCAGACCATTCTCTAGCATGGTATATTCAGTCTATGTCGCTTGCCATACTTTATAACAAATGCAAAGCAGATGGCTTTTCATGCGAATCTTCCAAATTGCATAATTTGTCCCATCAAATTGTGGAGCCTCTTTCTTGTAAGACATCCTAGATCTACCTCAAGCTATTAAGCTTACCACCAAGGAACCTTGTTCTAATACCAATTGTTGAAATACACCAGACAACTAAGGGGGGGTGAATCAGTTGTCACAAAAACTTAGCTTCATATGAACATCAAACCATCAACAACATAATTGCTTATAATCATATTTAACAAACAAACATTCAACACAGTAGACACTAGATTTTTACATGGAAAACCCTAAAAGGGAAAAACCACGGTGGGTGTTATCCCACATAAATATATGAGTTATAACAATACCAAAAATAGAGGCTCACTGCCCAAATTGCTCACTGCAAAGAATGGCTCACTGCCAGAGGGTGGCTTACTGCCAAGGGGTGGCTCACTATCAAAGAGGTGAACTGATTAAGTAGCATCTACTCCATGCCAGGATTCTGTTCCATTGAAGCACAATATAACTACTATGCTATGCTCTTTCACACCTTCGCACTTATCTCTTCATATTCACACACTCATACATTTTCGCTACTCTATTACATGCTTTTATACAATTCATCAACCTTGGAATGTTCATCAAGGTCGACATTACATTCACCAACCATTAGAACAATCTCCAAGGTCGGCATTACAACACATACACAAAAATAGGTCTAGACTTATTACAAAATTTTGCTAAGGAAAGATGAAGAGAAGTATGATGAACACGCCATGCCTTAGCTAGGACTCAAACATAATCTTCCATGCCACAACATGCTTCTACAAGCTTCAATGCATCTCTACAAATAGTGAAAACAACCAAGTCAGCCAAGATTGGAGTTAACACTAAGTTTTCTAAGAACATTCTTCTTTCATGATCCACACTTCTCTTACGAACCAATCCAAAGGTAGGAACATGATCAGGAGACATCCACAAGCACATTTTAATCACCAGGGACAACCGCACGATCTCTAACCACTCTGCCAAGAGGATTCTTCAAACCAGAGCACAAGAACAACACTATTAGCTACTGTCATAAAGAAAAGATAGCTTGCGGACCACCAAATCATGAACCATTTGAGTTGAAGGCACTTAAGATTATCTTAGACTTATCTCTAGAACCACATATCAAAATACTTCAAGGTGGAGGAATGCGGAGCATAACACTTTTTCCTTGTCTTTGCCAAACATACAAAAAAAGTTGTTTTCACTCTGGTGAACATAACTCACTCAATTCTTCATACCGGAGGCTCAAACTCAAAACATAGCATCTTCAGATGGACTTCTAAATAAATTCCAATCTGCAGACAAAGATATCCGTTCTACAAAAAATGCAGAGAATTCTTCTGGACTATTTTTCTATATGCAATACACTATTTCCACTGCAACTCACTGTTTCTACCGGAGAGGCTAATTTTCTCAATATCCTCAACATCAAGATTACTTAGATAAGTAAATACAGAGCATCTTACTCATTACAATCAGACAACAAGATAGGAGCACAGTTGACACCAATGTCAACACAGATATGTTGACATCAATGACGACACTGATTAGGCACATACTTGCAACAAAGCATGTTATATTCAAGGTTCAAATGAGAAGTTATACCGCAAAGGTTCTCTAGAGTCAGCAAATCAAAGACATATCATGTTGCTGATTACAGTTGTCAGGAAGATAATGTGAAATCCATCACATTTCACTGCATTACATTATTTGGCTTTGTTGTTTGGAGGATGAGTTCAGAGTGTCTGTATGTTTTCTCATTTCAAGTTTCAGGTGTTGATGAGTACCACAAGTTTATTTTTCACTGTTATATATATCAAGACTATGTAATCAGAGTTGGAAGAGAATGTTGGGTTCAGTGTCTATTTGTTTGCACCAGCAGGAAGTAACATGAAGTTGTGAAAGGAGTGTATGAGAATGTTTTTGCAAGTCATATAATGTATGAGAAGTGATTCGCATGATGTTATTTGGGTTCTCCAGTACCACTTTAGGTCTGGAGCTAATGCATAAGAGGTTAAGTGTTTGTTGGTCTGACTTGGTGTGTTTTGGTGTTTATGCCATGTGTTTGGATGTGTGTGCCAGTGTGGAAAGGTGTGTTAAGATGGAATAGGTCCTATTTATCACTTGGTTTGAACCGCATTGGATCTCTACATGGTTTTGGGTGCCAACTTGTTGTGGTCGTTGCACGTTTCATACTACACATTTCATCTTGGCTGACGAAGGAGAAGGATATTGAAGCTTGCAGAGGATATAAATGAAAGACCTTGTTTGATGTGAAAAGTAAGAGTGTGTGAGAGTGTGCGAGGATGTATGTGCGAGTTTGGATTTGAGTGTGTGTGTGTGTATGGAAGTGTGTTGAAGGGAGCAGAGTTTGTTGAGAAAAGGTGTTGAAGTTTCTTGTTAGAGTGAAGGGTGTTGATGCTGTGGAGGTGATTGGTCAGCAAATTTTGTCAAGTATCTTGTGTAAAGGTTGTAGCCTCTTTCTGTAAGTGTTGTAGCACTTTAGGGAGTTGTGGATTCCTTTGGTTGTAGCCATAAAAATTGTGATTCAGTGAGTTGTAGCTTCCTTTGGTTGGTGCCATAAAACTATGATTCAGGGAGTTGTAGCTTCCTTTGGTTGGTGCCATGAAACCGTGTTTAGGGAGTTGTAGCTTCCTTTAGGTTGGAGCCCAGAAAAATAATGTATTAGGGAGTTGGTGCTTCCTTTGGGTTGTAGCCCATAAAACCTGTTGTAATCTTGTTTTTATTTGTGAGGCTAGATTTGGACAGTAGATCTAAGTAGCTTGCTCACCGTGGTTTTTCCCTTCTAACGTTTTCCACATAAATCTGGTGTTACGGTTGTGTGCTTATGTGTTGTGCTTTGAATTGCTTAATTTGTTGTATCATATGTTTAAGGCAGTAGGAATATTTGTGGATAAAATTGATTGGATTAAGTTTTGGCATATACTGATTCACCCCTCCCCCCTCTCAGTATATTAGCATGTTCTAACATTATCAATAAATAAATGACACTTTATTTGTAAATAAGTTTAACAAATTAATGGAAGGTAGTCATAATAAATGTTTTGAATCAATCTAAGAACTTTGTGCCATGTCACAAAAATTAAGCAACAAACTTTAGACAAATACAAAAGCTAAAATAAAAACTTTGGAAAGTTATAAAGTAGTTGAATTATTTTTTTCAAACAAGATTCTAATATGATCACATATCAATCACTATAGTATCCCTACTAAGATAGGGACTAATAAGATAAGATAAGATAATGATAGTAATGTCTATGAAAATGTACTGGTAAAATTTGCGTGTCCATATCAATTTTCATTTAGTTTTGGACTCATTTTGGTGTAATGTCTTAATACAATTACATAGTGACAAGTGCATGCTCTTGTGCTAAGTTTGGCTCCTTCCCCGATCCTTATTTGTTCCCATTTACTTTCACCTTCACATATTTCTACACATTCAACCTTATCCCAACTCAATTTACTATTTCCACACATTTGCTCCATTATTAACCTTGACTTTCATGTACTTGATCTTGATACCGAGATTTATAATTTTCTATCTTGGTTCAATTTTGTGGTGCTTGGCTTTGATCCCAACCTACTCAGGATTGATCCCTAAATTTAAATTTTCAAATTCAAAATTGTCAATTTCCACCCTTTTACATTAGTCATTAGGAGCCAATTTGGTACATGTTTGTGCAACTATTTGTTATGTCTTGACATTTAAAGGCATTCATTTATGCAATTAAACACATCCTAGATCATCCAAAACATAAGGACAGCAAATAACATTTATTGTAAGAACACTTCAATTTGGAGCACTAAAAGGAATGCATTTGTATCGGAATTGACATATATGCCATTGCATGCTTGTTTAATATCTTCTAACATTTTCCCAAGGCCATAAAGTTGGTTTGACAAGGGGGTTAACCAAGAACTTGACCCTCAGAATTTGATAGCTTCCCTAATGTGTTTCTAAATACTACTACCCTTCCACAAATTTAGATATCAAATATTGAGGCTCAATTGGTTTCAAAAGTCCATAGTCTGGCTGATTGCAAAAATGGGCTATAGGATAATTCCATGCATCATATCATTTTTGCTAAGCTTGAGTTCAAACTTGAGAGGCTTGGATTCAACCTACAAAGAATTATAAGACTATACAAAGCCTGAGGCATTTATCAGACTATAATCATTCATTTTCTGGGTTAAGATGACTAAAGTATGTACATCACTAGCATCTATTCTTCATAGTAGTAGTTCCCAAAGCTAAGTGCCTTATCCCTCATTTAATTTTTGAATAATCATTTTATTGCAACTATTAATTCAGAGTTGAATTTAAATCTAGGTTAATTCATGTTTAATTATATGCATTTTTTTTAATTAGCCTAGATTCATATTAAAGGGATTTTATTCCCTTACAAGAAGGTTAAAATTGATCTATAGGAAGTAAAAGGAACAATGAAAAATAAGTAAGGGAGTGCAAACACAACTCAAGCAAATCTAAAAAGAAATAATAAGTAAGCATTATAGAGAAAGCATATGAAAACAAATCATATTTTTTATGACTCACATGTCTCATCACATCTAATAGCCCATAATGAATTTGCTTCCTTCTCGATCCTAAGTAGAAACAATGTGAATGAAAGAATAAATCTTCTAATCATAGAGAAGTGTGGAAGCAAAGTCTTTGGCTCTCATTGACAAGGATCAAACAACATCTTTCTAAAGAAAAGAGTCAAGCATATCTAAACTTCATAAGCCATGAAGGTCCAGAGAGGGTTATCCAATTCTTTGGAGAGGTAAAACAATTGTCCCCTAATCTCATAGCAAGGAATGCATCTAAAAACATGCGATGAACAAATTTGACAAATACAATGATCATTCTCAATTCAAAAGAATTGTGTCAAAAAGATCCTCAAACTACACTTTGTTACGTCAAGATTGGATGATCCCATTCTCAAAATAAAGATATGTATTGAAATAATGGAAAAAAAATATTATTTAAAAAAAAATGTTTTCCTTACATAGGTAGCCACGTTGTGGAGAAGATAAAAAGGGTTAAGTATGTAATCATGTGACCCACAAATACAATATTTAAAGAAGCTTCTGGATTGTGGAGCTTTCAATGCCTACTTTAATTCACGCTCCCATTTGTCCCCTCGCAGAATTGGAAAAGCAAACTAGTCATTGTCGGTATATATTTGTTTATTTATTTAATTGGCCGCGAATTGCGACGGATTTGTAGTACCGTCGCTTTCCATTTAAGACAGACTTTGTTTAACGCCTATCTAGTTCATACCTATGAATTTTTCAGTTTTATATCACTATTTTGGTTTTTGAAGATTTTTTTTTTTCTTAAAATAATATTTAAGTTTGGGTTGATGATATTTTTTAAATAATTCTCTTTTAATCTTTTCAAAAGTTTTTTTAGATATTTTTTTTTCCCTAAACTTTTGTTGAAGATAGGATCTTAAAGGTGTAATTGATATCCAAAAACATTCCACAACTGATATGACAAAACAATTGATAAGTAGGAGGTATTTTTTCGCAGCATGTCAAATTATGATATTATATTTTAGGGTTTAACTGTGTAGTTTTTGAGTCAAACACATGACCCATATTTCATGAGTAGTAGTTCACATGAACCCATCTCTCATGTTAATGAATGGTCCACTTAGCACTCATTGCATCTAGGTGATGCACACAGGGGTGAAGCATCGGGACTTCCCGGGAGGTCACCCATCCCAGTACTACTCCGACTCAAGTGCGCTTAACCATGGAGTTTTCCCCCAAGATGGGTGACCTCCCGGGAAGTCCTGATGCTTCACCCCTGTGTGCATCACCTAGATGTAATGAGTGCTAAGTGGACCATTCATTAACATGAGAGATGGGTTCATGTGAACCGCTACTCATGAAATATGGGTCATGTGTTTGACTCAAAAACTACGCAGTTAAACCCTAAAATATAATATCATAATGACAAAACAAATTAAAAGGAAAAAAACTTTATTTGTAATTTTTATTTTTGGTTTTTGAAACATGAGAAAGTTATATCAGTGGACACTCTCAAATCTAAATTATTTATGAGGATTTTAGTCTCTTTTTAAATTAGATGGGTTATGATAGGAATTATATCTTGTTTTAACTTTGTCAATTTATGTTTAAATATAATTACGCCAAAGGCGTTTCCTATTTGAAACGGATGACCTGACTATAGGAATCGACAGTTGTCATCGTCTTATTTCCATGCAAGACCATTGAAATAGATCCGACCATCCATTTTTCGTTTGTCATTTTTTTCTCCGATGTAGTTAGTTGTTAGCGGATTTTTACTATTTATATCTTCCATCGCAATTTTCCATTCACCAACAACGGGGAGCGAGCCTAAAGTACATGAAGATGTAGACGAGGTGTGAGTAGAAATGATCGTACATTGGTGTCATGTGAGGAAAATAAACTAGCACTTGCACCCATAGGAGGTTCAAGGAATACGCTGATAGGAACAACCGACGACACCGGCATAAATTTTTTTTATGACGTGAGACAACTCCAAGCACTATAATGCTCACATATAAAAGCCTATCGACTAATAACACCAATGTACGATCATTGTATTAGGAGGTGGCCCACAGGCTAAATTGGAAGCAGTAGCCCCCTGAGCGAGGCACTGCAACTATAATGACAGTTTGCTAAGTATGGTAATCATATTGTGATTTTTAATTTTTTTAACATAATTCAATTAGCTATAAAAATTTTATGGGAAAAACACATTTAGATGTCGTCTTGGCACATTAACTTTCTTTTAAGGCGTATAGAGAAGTCCCCCAAGGTGACTTGTATTATCGACAACATGTTTGGTGGCCATGTCATCAACCAAAGTGTCATTGCAAGGTATACAACTTGAGTTGCCTTGTTGGTGAAAAACTTGCCCTCTTGGAAGAGAAGTCACAAGTTCAAATCCTACAGGGGGTAGGGTATGTATGCGTCATATTAGAAGCACAGTTAGGTGCCTCCTGCATACTAGGAGTATGAGGTAGTCTCATATGTTATAAGCCACTTGTAGACCCAAAATCAAGTCGCCCAACATCGTAGACTATAAAAGGATCCATTTCCATTTCTAAGGCGGCATGGGCTTTGGGGCAGCAGCTATCCACTTCAATGAAGTTACATAAATTTCAAAATGTTACACACTGCATATGGAATGCTTTTGGTTAAAATTATAAAAGAGAATTTTTTAATTAAAAATTTATACAATTTTAATAAAAAAGTTAAATTATGTTCATAATCAATAAAATGAACTTCATTTTGAATTAACTTACGCAAAATATTTACTAATATAATATTATATTACTTTTAATAGTATATTATTAATTATTATAGTTATAGTACAATGCTAATTTATTAGCTCAAGTATTATATTAACTTTTAAATTATATAATAATAGCAATCACACCTTAGTGTGCAATGGGTACGTCGAAATTGAAAGAGTATTGGACTGGTTGACCGTAACCTCAAGTCTATCACACAATTGAAATGTCTCTTCAATTGTGATGGGTGGTAAAGGTAAAATTTAGAAATAATTATTCATAGGAAGGTTATGCATGTAGCCATGTTCTCTACTTGAAATTGAAAGGTACTCTCTCTCTCTCTCTCTCTCTCTCTCTCTCTCTCTCTCTATATATATATATATCCCTCTCTAGCTCTCTATTTCTTTTTATCTCTCTCTGTCTCTATCTCCGTCACACACTTCCTCTCTCTAAGAGTTCTCTCTCCCTATGTTTCTCTCTCCTCTCTCTAAGATTTCTCACTACTCTTTCTCTCATCCTCTCTTCTCTATCTCTCTACTTCTCTCCTTTGCTCTATCTCTTTCTCTCTTCCTCTCTCTTTTGCTCTATCTCTCCCTTCCTCCCTTCCCTCTCTCTCTCTTTCTCTATTCTTCTATATATATCTCTCTCCTACTTTATTTCTCTTTCTCATTTCTCTCTCTCCCTCTCCCTTCTTCTCTCTTCCTCTCTCTATCTCTCTTTCTCTATCTATATATCTCTTTTTGTTATTATTTACTCTAGCCCAAAATGAAATTTTAAATAAACATAGATAAGATTTGTTATTATAGTTTTAAGTTAAATAAAATATTATAACAATAATTAATTAAAACTTTAACTTGAGAGTTACAAAATTATAAACTATGACTTTTAAATTAAAGAGTTCATTAAATTTTTAAATTAAATTCTTAAAATTTTAGAATAGGTTTTAAAATTTAAAATTAAATTATATTATTGTTAATTTATATTTTAATCAATTATAATACAAGATTCTTTTTCATTAATAATCAATATAATTTTTACCATCATTTCACTATAAAAAAATAAATTAGAAGACTTTAATATTCTTATTATAGTTCAAAATTAATACATTCTAAGTAATTTATCAATATTTAATATATAAAAGTTGGAAATATAAAAACTAAAATATGGATATTAGTATATCTAATTCTAAATCCCCTCAATATTATTTTTTCCATTTCATTTTATTTCTAAAATATTTATATAAACAATCTAATAAAAAGATAAATATATCAAATATTATATATTCAATTTATATATTCAAAAAAAAAAAACAATTTACCAAACAAAATCAAAGATAGTACAATAAATATTACCCCCCCCCTCCCTCCCTCTCTCTCTCTCTCTCTCTCTCTCTCTCTCTCTCTCTCTCTCTCTCTCTCTCTCTCTCTCTCTCTCTCTCTCTCTCTCTCTCGGGCTCCTTTGGTTACAATTGAACATGGATTTCTCTAATTTTATAAATATAAAATCAAGCCTAATGTAAATATTTTTTGGCTATCTGTTTGTTGTCTTTTAGCCATCTTTTTGTTGTCTTTTGGCTTTTGTAACAATAGTTGACTAATCAGTGATCTTTTAGCTTTTGATTAATAGAAGTGCATTGTTTAGATTTTGTTTCTCATGGCTCATCTTGAAGAGTGCCCCTGGTTTGAGTTCTTTTTGTTGTCTTTTGGATTTTGTAACAAATATTTAACTAATCATTGATCTTTTAGATTTTGATTAATAGAAGTGTATTGTTTGGCTTTTGTTTCTCATGACTCATCTTGAAGAATGCCCCTAGTTTGAGTTCATGAATGTGTGTGTTTGTCTTCTTATGCCCCCTAAATAGAATAAAATTATTTTCATATATTTAAATGCCCATTGACCATAGATTCCATTTAATGTCATTATGTGCATAGGTAGGTTTGTGTAAGGTAAGTTGAGATAGCTTTGCCATAAGAATTCACATGTTATAGATGGGAATTGGTTACGTGTGTAAGAGAAAGTTGATTTCTCACCACCTTTAGCACACCTTCACCCACCATTTTACTTTATTTCTCTAACCCTATCTCTCCTTCTAACTCTTATCCTCCTACCCTTTTCCTTTGCCATTTGTTAGTATAGATTAGATTATTTTCTATTTTTCATCTCTTTGAATAGTTTTATCTTAGTTGTAATTTAGTAGTAGAATAGAAAAGCAAGTTGGCCTTCTCTAGAGACTCCCACACAAGTTTGTGAAAAAATGTTGATGTGTGGGTTCCCATGTTGTTGGAGTGTCTTAGATACTAGCTAAAAATCTATGGGCATATCATTTTGTTGGATTTGGTAAGTGGTGGTTGTGAACTACAAGGTTTGCATGCCTAGGAGAATTGAGGACTCATGTTTGTCTATAAGCATTTGGGCCCTTGGTCTATCTCCTTCTCATGAGAGATTTTCCTCCAATGTTTGTGGTAGAAATTCCACCACCAACAATTTTTCTACCATGGTAGGTGGGACTTGACTCAATCTTCCCACTAGTTTTCATATTTGAAGTTACTATTTGTGCAATCTTACATAGATGTGCTTTAACTAGCTACTCTTTCTAGTTCTAGTGAAGACCAGAAGGTCCTTTGCTTCCTAGAATCTTGCATTTACCTAGTGACTCTGTCTATGTTTTTATTTTCTTTTAGACCATGTGCATGTGTATAAGACATATTCTTACTAGGTCTTAGATGGTGTGAGAATGTTTTCCTAGTAACTTCTCTCCTAGATAACTTCCTCCTCAGAGGATAATAATTAGATATTTTCCTTTTCTAAATCTGGATATCCCACAACTTCTCCACCGTGAGTAATGGTTGTGTCAAGGAATTAATCTTTTGTGACTTGAAACAATAGCAACCTTCCTAGGATTGCAAACTGAGATGCACTAGACCCATTGCTATTGTAAAGGTCCTTCCTTTATTTAACGAGGAAGTTTGTGTTACTCCTATGGAGCATATCAAGGATCTCACCAAATTGTGCACATTGCATAATGTGACTGATGAGGATGTCGCACTAAGGCTCTTTGTTGCCTCTTTTAGAGGCAAAGCTATGGAGTGGTTCTACACACTTCTTCTTGGAAACATCAATAATTGGGATGCTTTAGGGAGACTCTTTTGTGAGTTTTCCAAAGAAATGGGAGATTGTTTGTCCCTTTTGGATGAGATCTAGAACATCAAGTATGCTCCTACAAAGACTCTTTTTTTTTATTTCAACTTTTGCTTCTAGAAAACTTGGGAAAGGATTTCTAGGAATTAGGTTATCATCAAGTGTAATTTTCACATTCTACCTAAGAAGAATTAACCCTTATCTTGCTCTAATGATTCAATCTTTGGGTGTGATGGATATCATTTGGCCTGTTAGCTTGCCTTGCAAGCCAAAAATAGCCTAATCCTAGTGGGCAAGATTGCCTTGAGGGTTTCCCCCCTTTTCCACCCCAACCTTCAATTGTGACAACCCAAGTGCAATGCCCACCTCCTAACTTGATCCTTGCTTCCATTACTCCTATGAAAGGGGATCCTTCTCCTCAAGCCTAGAAAGTGTAGAATTCCAAAAGGCTTGTCCAATGGAGATGATGTGAGGAATACCCAACAAGTTGACTATCATAGGTAGATAGCAAGGTCAACAACTTGGTGGACACCAAATAGACAATCAAATGGGGCATCATCCTAACTACCAATCATCTCAATGACATCGCCCCTTAGTTACTTTGCCTCTTGTTTACCCATGTATTAATGCTCCTCCATCAAGACCTAATGATTATCAAAAAACCATAGTACCTATACCCTTGCAAAATTTATTAGTGAAGAAGATTTATATTCCTATATATTGGTGCACTCATTGCAATGTTGCACGCTATAGTCACATGTGTAGAATACCATAACCACCTAACTTAGGTTGTGAAGGTTCTCACTATGCAAACCCCCTACTCTGCCCTAAAGGAATAGTATCTACAAGATTCCCTAAGCACCTTTGATAGCATTGTCATGAACTTCATGCCTAAATAAGTTCCCTGTGAGGGTGGAAGTGTACTAGTCAATGATCCATCACGTGATCACTTCACTTGTGCCAAGAAAAGGGCACTTGATAAAGAAAGATGCCTTGGTGGGGTTCCAGCTTCATCTCAGTTCATAAGAACATGAGATAAGATCCCCAAGAAAGAAAAATTAGCTTCATTGCTTGTTTCTAAAGTGATACTTGATGTTGTGGCCTAGTTGACGTACCTATTCAAAAAGCTAATCCACCTCCTACTACCCAACATTCAAGGTCTTCACCACCTCCTAAGGTAGATGCTCATGTTCTACTTCCTCTTTTAGAGAGACTGCAAGGTGCTTGGAAAATTTTTGCACTTGTCAACTCCCGGCCTTTCAACATTAAGGAGTTGACGAAGAAAGGTCCAACAAACTTATCTATGTGGGAAGCTTTGTCCATCCTAGACAAGTTAATCTATTGAGAGAAGTCTTGTATTAGCAAAAGGAAAACTAGGCAATGAAACTTAATAGTAGATGCAAGTATCCTTGCACTATCCACATCATAGAAAGTCATTAGGTAAGATCTAGACATAAGCTTTTTAATCTTACCCTCATCATTAAGGACAAGTTGGTTCATAATTGTATGATTGATTCTGGAGTAAGTAGCATTGTTATTCCTAAGTTTGTTGCCCATGTTCTCGGTCTCACCTATGAACCCATTGTCAAGGGCATAACCCAACTAGATTGCACTCATATTGCCATCCTCAATGTCATTGGGAATTGCTTGTTGACTCTACATTCCTATCCTAGAGTATCACCATTATGTAGGATATGCATGTAATCGACCTACCACCATTCTTTGAAATCTACTTGTCTAGGGATTTCACTACAAGGATGGACAAATATGCATGTTTGAACTAGTCCCACATCATGATCTAAACTTGCCATGACACAAAGGTTTAGATTGCTAATGAGGCAATTTTACTTCATCATGTTGAGCCCTACTTTGCTCTGGGTGTCTATGCGGACCCCAAATCAATGGCTATTGGAGAGAGGATTGCATAAGCATATGCAAGTCGTTCAGATGAATAAGACACCCATAGTAAGTAGCCCAAATGAAAACAAGACCAATTGGATGGTTAACTATGAACTTCTTAATTAGCAATATGGGAGTTTTGGCCTATTCAATGACTTGGGTCTTGGCAATTATTGTGCTAATGAAGATGAAGGTGTCATGCCTCCTCAATACACCAAACAAAAGAAAATCAATTATGTAATATAAATATGTCACATCCGAAGCTACATACCCATATCCTCATTATCAATTATATAATATAAATATGTATTAATTATAAACTCGACTAATTAGGATAATTTGATTGTTATTGCTATTTACATTTATTTACTTAACTAAACAAGGAAAAAACTATTTTTTTTCTTTTCAATGTGATAAGGACTCCATATTTTGTCTCGCATAGGAAAAAAAAAAGTTGCCCTTTAGGAATATTTGTAATGATTTGTGGTAAAGGGAATATCTCAAATCATGGAGTTAAATAATGGGGCCGTAAACTTTTTATTCCGACCTGTTAATATAATAATAATATAATAATAACAGGATTAGTTTTCACGTCTATTACAGTGCTTTCCCTTTTAAAATTCTGAATTATTAAAGTAATTTGATGATATAAAAAATACAAAATTTTCAACAAACCCTGGACTTTTACCCACACTGCCACGTGCCGGTAATGATTAGTTTTGGAATGAAATGAGATCGTATGTGTCTCCATCCATAACGAGAAAATCATGAATCTATCCCACTTCATTCACTTCAAATCATGAATAGTTGTTGATATTAATGTGGAAATGGTTGTAGTTAGTAGTTGCACTGAATCATGTTGACTAGAGCTCGCCACAAAAAGATGTCACATAGTTTTTGTGAAACTATTCATAATATTGATTTGTATGATTTAATAAATGGAATCAAATTTAATGATTTATGTTTTCTTTTTTAAATTTTTATTACATAATAATATACCATCTATCTACGAAAAAAGATAGATTAAATGGTATTGTGTTGTGAAGCTATGCAAATTAGTAGGGAAATAGGCTTTGGCCGAAAAGGAGAAAATCATGAATCTAAGACCAAGCAACTTGAGTTCGAGTAGAAAACTAAAATAAGTGCATAATGGTCTCAAAATGCCCACAAAATGATTTTTATATCAGAATTTCATCACAGTATGGGCAGTTCGGGATCAATTTGATCAGTTGGTAATCTACTTCAGCGCCACAGATTGTTTACTTGATTTTATGGTCTAATATTTTGTTGTAGCAGTCTAATCATTGAATATATATATATATATATATATATATATATATATATATATATATATATATATATATATATATATATATATATATGTTTGTTGCAACCAAATACTTGTATATTGTCATATTGTAATGCATTTCGTGCAACCCCAGATGGTAGTACCGTCAGTGGCTTATCATTATATGCATTTCATTTTGTAAAACTGGCAGTTTACCACAAGTTAGTATAGCATATCATTCAGCCCGCGTTGGCATTGAACAAGCTCGCTTGTTATCTACCATTTTGGTATGATTGAGCGTAGACATTCTGCCATGGCTTTGCATGAATGCACGCTTGTCTGCTGAAGAGGTGTTAGATTTGGGTCGGCTTTGCCGCCTACGTGCTCTGGTCGACCTTACCGCCTTCATTCTATGATGTGCATACAATTTAGATAGCTATGTAGTCCAAAGCATTGTATGCTCTCACCTTGCTCACACTGGGATCTTGGTGATTAGAACGTGTTCAGACATTGTTGCTGCATTAATTATTTGCAAAAAATCAAAAAATTGAGTGTGGTCATTGTAGTGGTATCAAAGCTGGTGATCTTTCCAGCATGTTGAGAAGTTAACACCTTGTTGTATATTTTCAGTTGCATGATAGATTTTATCAGTGTGTGTCAGTGATTGTATGGCAGTGTTCAGTGGCTACAAAGAGATGACATTTTCCAGAATCCATGACAAAACTATTGCAAGTTTTTGGAAAATATCAGAAGGATCTAAAAACATTGATAAGGGAGATGGATAAAGGGGGCTATGAATGCGAGGCTACCAAAATTCTTGATCAATATCAAGAATTACCTCATGAGCTCAAAGACCAAGTTTCCTTTAATGATTACTTGGAGTTACTTGAAATAGAGCATCCTAACAAAAAGGACCTTTATAACTACATAAGAAGGTCAAGGAAGAAAGAGAAGACAAAAGTTTCCAAGGAGTTGGAGGAGAAGAAAAGTTTTGTGAAGGAAGAAGAATCATGAGAAGTTTTTGCAAGAGAAGAGGAGAGTCCTGGAGTGGCAAGAAAAGAAGTTAGTAGCAGAAATGAGCTTAGAAGAAATAATCTTTGCTTCTCATGCAAGGAGTCTTGGGAGCCCAACCACCGATGCAAGAACAAAGAAGTGAAATTGTTAGAGGAAGAATTTGAAGTCACAGAAGTGGAGGTTGAAAAGCAGAAAATGGAACAAGAGTACTGGAGTTGTCTTGAAGGTGTTGAGTCAAAGGCAGATGAAGGCATGAACTTCTTCAATGATGAGGAGAATGTTCCTAAGCAAGAAGATTGGCAAATTGCCCACCTAGAGGTTTCAATGGAAGAGCATGTTGATTTTGAGAATGTTGAAGTTTTCAAAACAACAATTAGTGCTGAGCACATACATCACTCTCATGATGATAATTCAAAATTTGAATGGGAATTTCCCATGCAAGAAGTGTACAAGTTTGATTTCCAAATAGAATCCATTGAGAGGAATGTTCTAGATGAAAGAGATGATTTTTGTATTAGCATAAGTTTGTTATCATTACATGATTCTAATCAATATGAAAGTGAACGGGTGAAGAAATCAACCAGCTATAGAGAGCATAATGAGCCTTCAACGCCAATCCAAAACCATCTATACATAAGAACATGGGATCCAAGTGTTTGTTTGAGACACTTTTGCATCAAAGATCAAAGTGGAGATGTTATATATGAAAAGTGGGAATGATGATGTTGAGGTAGTGTTTTAGATAGATTTAATCAAACCCGCCTTTCACATATAATCATTCAAAGACATAAACTAAGTTCAGTCACTTCTCTTGTAAGAGGACTTAGCTGTAGGTTTGATGTCACTTTGATATGATAAGGAAAGTTGGAATGTGTTGATAATTTTGTCAAACCCTAATCCGATTAAGCCTTAAACCCTAATTATATGAAATCATATACAGACGGATGAAATACGACAAATGATCACACAAGAAGGCACTAAATGTAGATTAGAAACATAACAAGATTTGGATTCTAGAAAGCAGAAAATTTAGGGACACTGGGGCAGGTGCCCTAGTCCAACAAGCCACTTTTTTAATAGATCTGGAACTACAAGCTGATGAAGACTACAACCTGCTTCAGAGATTCTAACAATGGCAATTTGGAGGACATAGGAGTGAGCACCATTGTCTAAAAGGGAATATTCTTTGTTGTTTCCCTTAGATCCTAAATTTTTATCCTCTGCTCTGATCTCCTGCAACTCCTCTCCGCAAGATTCCACACCTATAACCTACAATCACAAGAGAGGGGTTGGGGGTTGTGGTGTTTAGGAGCTTGCCTCAGTCAAGCCTCGGAATGGCATTCAATCCTTCCAACACCATTGTTAGATAGAGTGTGTGTCCTCGATGGATAAAGGTAAAATCAAATGATAAGATAGATTGATTGAAACACAAAGTAGATATCACCTTGGAGGTGGAGCCTTCACGGGGAAATGGAGATCTTTCACACCATGAGGAGATGGATTGATGAAGCCAAATATGCAACAAAACACATACAAACACAATACAATATTGCTCTACAACACAATGAAAGCCTTGAATATCTTTAGCTCAATATCACAAGTTTGCATTATTATCATCTAGGTTTAAAATGAAGTCCTAAACATGTTTATATATGCATTCCTACTAACATTCATAATTCAAATTGAAAAGGCCGAGAAAGGGAAACCTTTTAACGGTCATTAACTGACACTTTAAAATTTGGGTCCTGACAAAATAGGTTTGGACTAGGGCGCGGGCGCCCAAGTCCAGAGGCCTATTTTTGGTCTTGATTAAGCATTGAGATAGGCCCCTAAGCCCCATTTGTCATGGGTTTAAGGGAATTTTGCTCCGAGACAAGTTTTAGACATGCATGATTAATCTAAGGGGACCTAGGAGCTAAACTTAGGAGGTAAAAGCTCTAGGGAGACATTTTACGACATAACATTTAGCCCCCACTTTAATGTATGTATGATCTTATGACCCATACATGCATTAAAGTACGGTAAAAAATACATCAAACACACCAGGCACATGAAGCTAAGGCATACACAAAGATTGAGGAACTATTTCTAGCCCCCAGTCTCAGGTAAGCACTAGAAAACACATTGAAGACACGTAAGACACAATGAAGATAGTACGAAGCACGTAAAACACGGAGAAGACAGTGGAAGCACACAAAACACGATGAATACATTCATATAACATTTTCATAAATGCAATAAAAATCTAACTAAGGGGTGGGGGAGCTCATCGATGCACCCTTGAAACCACCAAAAACACGCAATACAAAACCCAAAATGTAGGGGGAGCTCATCGCTATGCCCTTAATACTACACCTGGGAGAAAACACGCCATACAAAACTTGAGTGTGGAGGGAGCTCATCGCTACACCCTTGATACCACACACGGGGGAAGACACATAAAGAAGACACACATAATACACGAGCGCTGTATAGCATGCCATCGACATACTATATGTTTTATACATGGCAAACACGAGCGATGGAAGGAGCTTATTGCTAAGTCCCACCATCTAAAACATGTTGCAGACACACCTGATGGTTGGGCTTATGCCACAACAACCACCAAAGACACGCTTAAGGGAGGATAGCTGAAGATCCAACCCTGCCTCCCAATGAGGACTTTGTATAAAAGGATGTGCACTATCTCAAGAGATACACCATCCCGCCTTCCGCAAAAGGGCTTTATATAAAAGGATACACACTTAGCTCAAGAGATACGTATCCTGCCTCGCGGAGAGGGCTTTTTTTATTGCAATTTAGATAAGGATGTGCACTAGCTCAAGAGATACAACATACCGCCTCGCGGAGAGGGCTTACAAACACACTTTATTAGTACCAAAATCATCAGACATATATCATTATATATGCCCCCACCTTAAGGTGGTTGATGTCGCTTACCGATATCATGCACATTAAGGTAGAGAGAAAACATGCAAGGGAACAAGAGCTCTCGCAAAGCCCATGCCCCCAAGGTGACATGTGCTTACGATCGCTGAATGTTCCCACAAACACATTGATATATATGCTAAGATAAACAACAAGATTAAATCATGAAAGCTATGCATGGTATCTCACGGCTTCGGAGATGAGTATAACTGTTGGGCTATACTACAAGTACCTTGGAACCGAGTGTAGAAACAAGGTGAGATACCATTCAAAGTCATACATGAGTAGATTGAGTGGATTGTAAAATGTTAGTTACAAGAAATGCCATAAGATGATACATCACACGGAGTGATTTTACTAGCCAAGAGTCGAATATATATATATCAACCCCATCTTCATATATGGACTAGGTCCATTTTTGCTTTCTCGCTGAAGGGTTGAAGGGACACATGGTCTGTTAGGGTTAGCCGGTAGAAGATATCAATTAAATGCAAATAAAGATTAAACAGAGAAATGGAAATACATAGAAATAATAATAGTGAGAGACAAGTTTTAACGTGGTTCACCCAAACTCGGGCTACATCCACCAAACAGAGAGTCCAATATTATTATCTAGTAAATCAAACCGATTACAATCAGCAATCCCTGCAACTCAATACCACTGCAAAATGCTACAATACCATCTCAAAACCCTAACCCTTAGCTGCTTTTTATCAAGCTTTTTATCGGTTACAAAATAGGGTTTTCTTATGTCGGTCAATGAAAAATTAACTCCCAGTGCATTATAAAATAATAAAAAACCGTGTGAGGTTTCGAGGGCGTTGCCCCCGAGCCCCCACGGGGGCTCTGCCCCTCGACCCCGCCCTGTATCGCGACAGGGAACGCACCAGGGGCGCTGCCCCTGGACCCTGCAAGGGGCGTTGCCCCTTGACCCCGTCTTGGGGGCGCTGCTCCCAAACCCCCGCAAGGGGCGCTGCCCCTTGACCCCGTAGGAATTTGGGGGGAAACCGCGCCAATAAAAGTGGGGTAAATATAACCTCCGAGTCTGATTAGGCTCCATATAACAACATGGTCCATATCAGTTTTTATTTGTTTTCGTCATCCGCCAACTAGGTAGAATCATTGAAGAAGGTAAACAATAAAAATGAGAGAAGAATAAGTTCCTTAGGAACACCACGTAGGAGGATGCCGCCAAAATACCCTCCACAATGCTATGCCCCTAAGGCATGACATGCAACAATAAAATAGAGGAGACGAAAGATAGAAGAATGATGAAACAAATAGAAGAATGGTCACAACAGAGGCAGTTTCTCGGTATCCTTGACCTTACAAGAGTATCAAGGGTCATCCAAGGAGGCCTTAACAACATATAGCACAACATGAGGGAACACAATACAATTCTAACAACATATATATCTAGGAGGAGGCCACCCTTGAGAGCAACTAGAATAGGTGCTACAACGAGTGTGGCTTAAGGAGGGAGAAATAATTACATGATTCAATGGGATATTTCCTAGCATACAATCCTTGTCTATCAGCTTAGGATATCTCGCATGGGTAAGTGCAAAAAGTTGGGGGGCCAAAAAGTGGCCAAATTTTTTTCAAAAAAATTTAATACATAACGCGAGCACGTTATAATGTGAGCATGTTATGACTAACTATAAATTAAAAAAAAGAGCATTTGTGCTCATTTCATTTCTTTGTTTTCCTCTACACCCATAGCCTGCAAACCCTAAGAAGCGTGCTTGCATTTTGGAAAAGTCAATTCAACACCAAAATCTTACTGATTTGTCGCCAAAATGCCGCCACGATGTCAAGCAGGCCAAAGGAGTGAGTTTTATTTATTTTTTTGTTTGAATTTGTTTCTAAATAGGTAGGTTTGAGTTGATTTTTGATGTAAATTTCGTTAATTGTCAGGAAATGTTAATGCACCTCCTCCTCCTCAAAATCCACAAAATCCTGAAGAGGAAATACCTTCCGAACAACAAACTCCTCCATCCATTCCTCGACATGCCCCTGGAACACAAGAAAATCTAATGGGGCAAATTGAAAACAATAAAAAAGAAATTAAAGACATAATTGCAAGGTTGAAAGATCCTTCCACTTCAACCTTGCATAGGTCCACGCTTGCTTAATCTCTTGAATCTATGTTATCAAATGTAGATTCAATTAGCAAGCAAATATCTAGTTGGACGGATAAGAGGAGAGAGTTTAGAGACTATTATGCAGACAAGTTGTCATATGAAGATGTGAAAAAATTACAAATTACAAAATTAGACTTGTGTTCCATTTTCACAAACCCACAAACAAATCAACCTCCACCCATTACATGCAAGAGGTTCCCTATCCATGGTGCAACAACCAAGTGATAAGGGACAATTTTGGGTAGAGGTGGTGGATGGTTTTTGACCATCCTCCATGCAATAATAATGAGGTCCCGCAATACTTTTTGAGGAAACTCTACTGCGAGTTTGTCCTCAATTAAGTGCCAAACTATTTTGATATGCAGGACTTCCAGGGTAGAGATGGGGGATCAGCACAAGATAGACCAAGGGCACGTGTTGACCCATAGCGGGTAGTGAGACGAGTAATCAGTGGACCAGCCCATGAGAAGTTTCTATCCCTTCCATTGTGAAGGAGAGTGTTGAGGTCGATACACTTCAGTTCATTAGTGCCTTGACCCAGAGCATCATGAAGCATGCCAGTCTTGCAGCACAGCGTGGGTTGGGAGATAGTGCGAGGAGTAGGGTCCCACCCCATGCTTGTCAGACTTGTGGGTCAGCCTATGGTTATGACCCCATGGATAGTCAGGACACAGGTGCACAGGCTACATCTGTACCTGAGTAGATAGTGATGATAGATACCCTCCTGAGTGAGACTTTCAGCCTTGATACTCAGGTAAATATTAGCAAGTTTATTGAATTTAAATTATTAAAATTTATTTTTGAAATGCAAGATTAACTAATTTAGTTTGATGATTTTAATAAAATTTCAGGGTCATAGCGTTGATGCAGTTTTCAGTGGTTCTCCACCTGCATATTACACTACATCATCTACTGTTGGGTATGTAACTAGTAAACAATTATAAATATTACATGTGAATAGCATCGTTATATGAATGGTATTCTAATATCTAATTTTGGATGTTGAATAGGTTAATATTAGAGATTTCACGGCAACACCTGCCAGCGGTGGTGGACTTCAAAGCTTCACGGATGTAATAAAATAAATAGTTTAATAAATGAATTGTACTTACTAGATTTTTGTATGTGACTTGTGTTCTTTATTGTGTGTACTTCCATATTTAGATGAATGTGTGTGTATGTTAGGAGCCATGATTTGCATTACTATTATAGTTTTCGTAATTGAATAATGTTGTTTTATTTCTAGTTGATGCAGGCTGCGGAGACACCTCCCGATGTTCATAGGGCAATGGAGCATGGTGTGACCTCTGCGATTCATAGCTCCATGGCATTGACAGGGGTATGAGGCAGATTAGTAAAATCAATTTACATTCATTGTTATAGTTGTTTATTTTTGAAAAATCAAAAGATTATTGATTTGAAGTTTAATTTATATCTGGATGGTTTCTATAGGACATGACATCACCACAGCCTATTCCTGCTACTGAGGCAAGTGAGGAGACATATTATATGGTAGTGGTAAGTGATTATTTTGTTAAATATTTTATTTTTTATAACATGTAATTTATATATATTAATGTCTATACTTTTTATTGTAACAACTAAAGATGCAGGAAGAACTAAATAGGAGCAGCCCTTGGGTTCATAGAAGACCACCCACATATGTGTCTCCATCCCCTAGAAGATTAAAGGCTTCTCGTGATCTATTCTCTTCACCAGCTAGAGGGGAATGACTTTTTATTGTGTTCCTTTGTTGTATGCCTATATGGAATTTGTGGACATATATTTTGTATTGCATATAGTTGACATTGTATGCCTATATGGCATTCTTGTAAGCCTATATGGCTATTTTGTATATATGTTATACTTATGTCGACAGATATTGATGTATGCCTATATGGATATTTGGTTAATACAAATCTTTTTTATTGATGGTGTCCATACTTGCATTATAAATCCACGTTTGAATGGATATTTTTAGATGGCTACTTCAAATATTTAAAGTCCAATTGTATTACATAGGATGTTTGTTGATCCAATAAGCTAGCTATTGTTATTCAAGTATCACCTAAACCTCATTTTGGAACTAAAAGATAAAAGTTGTATTTAAAAAAAAAATGAATCATCATGTTGAACCAAAAATATTCATATTCTTTATGAGTTGCTCAATTGAAAATATTCAAATGAGCATGTTGATCCATATTCTTATTGAGTTGGTAAATTGAAAATATTTCTTAATTTCTTGTTATTTTACCATATTGGGATGCAAAGAGTATGTTTGTTGTTTTGAATAAGATAGTCAAAATCATATGCTTATGAGCACTTGATGACCATTGTTATTAAATGTAATTCCTCTTGCATATAAGGCGAGGTTATGAGATTACACTGAGTCTTACCTAATTTTAGTATGCAACATAACATTGGGGCTATAAGCTTCCATAAGTCATACCTCGGGGATTTTCAGTTTTAGGCACAAATTTGCTTTAAGACCTTAGGCACATTTCTCTACTTGCACAACCTCAAAACTCTGCTTAGAACTCAAGGTGCCTTTCATCATCCAAACAACCTCAAAATTGTGTCTTGATATTGAAAGGATGTTTCAAAGTATAAAGGAAGGCGCCTTAAGGGAGGCAATTCATCTTCATTATCAAAGTTGATCAAACACATCAAACTGAGCATCATACCTCTAGGCGCATTTTTGCCTCTCTAAACTATCTATTTTGGCGCCTTGATGTAAAGTGAAGTCTAAACTTAGTGAAGATTGCGCCTAGAAAGATATCACCTTAGATATGCACCTAGAGTCATCCTAGATCATCCATTTGCACCTAAGAGTCAATATAACATAATATAACTTAGGAAGACTTTGAAAATCGTCAAAAGAAGCCTAGGCTACTTTTCTTGTCTCCACCATCCATTTTGGGTGCCTAGAGGAAAATGAACTTCAAATCACTTCCAACTATAGCGCCTAGTCTTAGAACCTTTAAAATGACTAAATCTTACCAAAGGAAGTCTAGGCGCCTATTGTCACTTGGATCATCATGAATGAGTGCCTAAGTGGAAGGAGAATAAGCATCTTGTATGGAGGCACACTTTTGTGTCTAAATAACCTCATTTTGGCGCCTTGAAGGAAGATGTTCTAAATCCTAAGATCTAGTGCCTAAGTGTAAAATGGTCTCCTATAGGTTTGAACAAGTGATTAAAGCCATCAAATTGCCAAGAAATAAGCTAAGTATACTAAGGCACCTTTTCTTGTCTAAACTATCCATTTTGGCACCTAGGAGGAAGGAGATTCAACATCATGAATCAAGGTGCCCTTTGCCATCAAAACAACCTCACATTGGCACTTTGGAGGAAATCAGCTTAAAACTACAAGTCTTGGAGTTTTTTCATATTTTGATTATGTCTTTTAAGAACAATTATAATGATTGAAGGATGAGGTGGGTAAAAAGTCTTCATCTAGCTTAGGCACTCATTCAATATTTAGTTTTTTCACATACCTTAATCTGCGCCTTGACTTGGAGGAGTTAGTTTATGCTTTAAAATGATTTCTGTGTTTATATGATTCAATATTTGTCAATAATTTAATATACCGGTACAATGTAGCTCGGACTATTTCGGCATGTTTGGGTGCAAAAGAGGACCATGCCTAGCCTAAACGTACCCATCTAGACGCGTTGGAACTGTCAATTTGGCCACACGAGGAGAAGAACAAAACTTACACCCCTTTGCAACTTTACACTACCTCCTTCTAATGATTTTTAGAGCAGCAGAAAACCTTTCACCACAGGCAAATGCCTCAGAGATATAAAAAATGAGAGGTTATTGTAGAGGCACTCTATATGATCGCTTTGCCTCAGATAGAATGTTTCTAAGTGACACGATTTTCGAGTAACAACTCATCAAAGATTGCTGCCTTTTTGCACTTTGGACTCTTCAGGGATATCATTGGTACAATGTAGCTCGGACTGTTTCGACATGTTTGGGTGAAAAAAAGGATCATGCCTAGTGTAAATGTACCCATCTGGACGCATTGGAATAGTTAGTTTGGTCGCATCAGGAGCAGGACGAAAGTTACACCCCTTTGCAACTTTACACTACCTCCTTCTGACGATTTTTGGGGCAACAGAAAACCTTTCACCACGAGCAAATGCCTCAGAGATATAAAAACTGAGAGAGGTTATTGTAGAGGCACTCTATGTGATCGTATTGCCTTAGACAGAATGTTTCTAAGTCACATAGTTTTCGAGTAACATCTCGTCAAAGATTGCTGCCTTTTTGCACTTTGGACTCTTCAGGGATATCGTCGGTACAATGTAGCTCGGATTGTTTCGACATGTTTGGGTGAAAAAAAAGACCATGCCTAGCGTACATGTACCCATCCGGATGCATTGGAATAGTCAGTTTGGTGGTATTAGCAACAGAATGAAAGTTACACCCCTTGGCAACTTTACACTACCTCCTTTTGACGATTTTGGGGCAGCAGAAAACCTTTCACCACGGGCAAATACCTCAAAGATATAAAAAATTGAGAGAGGTTATTGTAGAGGCACTCTACGTGATCATGTTTCCTTAGATATAATATTTCTAAGTGACACATTTTTTGAGTAACATCTCATCAAAGATTGTTGCCTTTTTGCTCTTTGGACTCTTCAGGGATATCATCGGTACAATGTAGCTCAGACTATTTCGACATGTTTTGGTGAAAAAAAAGACCATGTGTAGCGTAAATGTACTCATCCGGACGCGTTGGAATAGTCAATTTGGTCGCATCAGGAGCAGGATGAAAGTTACACCCCTTTGCAACTTTACACTGCCTCCTTACGATTTTTGGGGCAGCAGAAAACCTTTCACCACGAGCAAATGCCTCAGCGAAATAAAAAATTGAGAGAGGTTATTGTAGAGGCACTCTACATGATTGTGTTTCCTCAAATGGAATGTTTCTAAGTGACACAATTTTTGAGTAACATCTCGTCAAAGATTGCTGTCTTTTTGCACTTTGGACTCTTCAGGGATATCGTCGGTACAATGTAGCTCGGATTGTTTCGACATGTTTGGGTGAAAAACAGGACCATGCCTAGCGTAAATGTACCCATCTGGATGCGTTGGAATAGGCAGTTTGGTCGCATCAGGAGCAGACAAAAGTTACACCCCTTTGCAACTTTACACTACCTCCTGATGATTTTTGGGGCAGCAGAAAACTTTTCACCACGGGCAAATGTCTCAAAGATATAAAAAACTGAGAGAGGTTATTGTAGAGGCACTCTACATGATCGTGCTTCTTTAGATGAAATATTTGTAAGTGACACGGTTTTTGAGTAACATCTCGTCAAAGATTGCTGCCTTTTTGCACTTTGGACTCTTCAAGGATATCGTCGATATAATGTAGCTCAGACTTTTTTGACATGTTTGGGTAAAAAATAGAACCATGCCTAGCCTAAACATACCCATCCAGATGCGTTGGAACTGTTAGTTTGGTCACATCAGGAGCAAGACACCAAAAATTTAGAAGTTGCTTTGTGCAACTTGACAACATTGACACTTTTTTGCAATAGGACTCAAAGACTCAAACTGACTCCAAATGACTCAAAGTGACTTAAAAACAAATGAAATGGTATTAGAAGACCTTATTACATAAAATTGACTCAATCAAAATAAAATTTTATTTTTTGACCCCTCTTGGAGGCATGACAACCTAGGTGCCCCTGCACCATTAGTGCAACTAAAGTCGATAAAGTTTTCCTATTAAGAAAAAGTGCTTCTCTTAGCTTCAAGAAATATAAATATTCTATACTGACAAGGTGAACCATGTGAAGGTGGAAGCTCATGTGGCCTCACCTAAGACCTAAGACACATGTAGTCTAGTAGACGTAGGACACTTAAGACACCTATTTTCTAGTCTCTATCTACCTAGTTGACATATCGTATATACCTAAGACACAATTTGGTGCAGGAATACCAAGAAGACTAAGGTCTTGAGTTCTCTTGTTTTTGTTGTTCATTTTGTTTTGTGGATTCAATAAGGTCTTGGAGGCCATTCTCATGTTGTAATAAGGGCTATAATGCCATGTTTGTAATAAGCCATCATACAATCATACATTGTATAGGAGGCAGTCATAAAGTCTTAAGGGGCAGTCATGTAAAACCTCATGTTGTAAGCCTTGCAAAGGCATGTCAAAGTGTTAGAAAGACATGTCAAGTCTTGTCAAAGGTTTAATAAAATTGTTAAGTGTTTTGAAGGCTTCACTAAGCCTAAACAAGTCGCTGCAGTCCTAATTAGGACAGTTGCAACAATGGCAAGTAGTTGTTTTGAAACTAACAGGGCAGTTCGATGGTGGAAGAACAGTTATACACCATCCATCGAACCCAACTTCCTCTTAATCCATTATATATACTTGCTAAGACTTTGTACTTGGAGAAGTCTTGGAGAAGTCTTTTGGAGGAGAAATAGTAATAAAAACTCAGAAATTCTATATTTTCTGTATAATTCCAATGTAGCAGTCTGTACCCTATTTCTATAGGGATAGGTTGTGAAGGACTATGGTGGTGGCATGAAACTAGAGTGAGTTGACATTTATTTGCATCTAGTTTGGCATCTTGAAACAATTCTAGAGTAGAGTAAGACTCATTTTCCTGAAAATAGTTTAAGAAACCCTTATCTAGGGTTTTGGTAAGAATCATGCATTTTTTTGCCATTCCACTAATTTGATTCACTTTTGATCAGTGGAATGGGTTGTAGTAGGTCTGTTCTAGTATGCTATGATGATTTTTTGGTAGGAAATCTGAGGAGAAGAAGTTTTCTTTGAGGAAACCTAACAAAACCATGTGTTAGGTGATGTTGAGAGACATAGAGAAGGAACCATAGAGGTATTTTTGGGAACAACAGATTGTAGGAGGACAAAACCCACAAAATTCATAGTTTTGGCATGAATAATAAGTGCTCAAGTCATTGGTTGAGTTCTGTGTGTGAATTTAAGGGGGGTCTCTTTGTATTTTAGGCCTAATTGGGGCTCTAGGTTATTAAAAGGAGTTATAGGTTAGGGTATATCGTCCAAAACAACCTATACCCAGTTTTGGATATGTGATAGGGAGTCTAAATGGGTATCTACTAATTGTCCAAGTTCTATGTTTGAAGATCTGTATCAAAAGTTATTAGGATTGTTCTCCTTTTTTAGGGCTACAAGCCATTTCTTGGTTTTGTGAAGGAAGTGTTAATCCTGAGTTTGGTTTGCCTTTGGCAATGATTGGAATGGATCCCATAGCATCTGAAATCACCTTTTCCATGAAGAATTTAGAGTCTCTAACTAATGTTCCCACTTTTGTATAATGATCATGAAATTTGGGCTTTAGAGCATAAGGAAACCTTGTCTAGTTTGCCATCCTCCAACTATCCCATTGCCTCTACATCACAATTAGAGACACCTATTATCTAGTTAGAAACCAAGACACCTAGAGACACCTATATTTTATACATTACCTAGATTTTATACATTATTCTCAGGATCAACTTCATCCATCACTTAGGTCTAACCCAATGAAGCATAACATGATGATGTAAAAATGTGTATATGTGTAAACGTGCAGCTAGAAATAACAAAAGACAAACCTTACAAATTAATGTGCATACTTACAGCTCAATGTAACATGACTTTATAAAATCAATGTGAATACTTACAAATTAATCTAATGAACCATCCAGGTCCGGTCTACTCTTTATTGTGTCAAGTATTGCTTCATGGTCAGACTCACGCACGTTCCACAAGATTTTGTTCAAAGGTCTACCCCGATACTGTATCAAATGAACATTAGATGCCACAACAAGGTTCGAGTAATGAAGAATCTTTTGATGCGTGTCAAAGTCCTGAAACAGCCAAACATTAACACTCTTATGTGGGTACCTTCTAAGCCATGTTCCAGTAATAACCACTGAGCCTGTAGGGTATTCGATGTTTTCTCCATTTGTAACTGGGGCCTCCAATTTATTTTTAGCCTCAACACAATGACATAAGTAACAATATGTTCCCTCTTCATTATCTTCATCTGCAATAACTGCATATACGTGCCCTACATTGATATGTGTAGCAAATTAGATGAAATTAGTCAACATTACAAAAACACTACAAAGTAAGATGACATTAGGAATTTCAAAAACTATGCAAATAGATATATTACCTGGTTGAACTAGATCTGATATGTGGTCAAAGTCAACTGATGATTCCATCTGTGTTAGTTCCAGTGCCATCGGGGGTCGATACATGTCAAGTGGGCTAAGATAACTTAACTGCCTTTCGTCAACCCACTCCTTTGAATTGCACTCATCCCAGGCTTGAATTGTACAGGAAGAATAAAAGCATGACATCTTTTGCATATGGATACTCCATGAACCTGCAATTGAGCTTCTGAAAGAGTGCATCTCACTTGATCCTGTCAGTGTAGAACAGTCCTCATATGTTGCAATGTTAGTATCATCTATCAACCAAAAAAATCTACGAACTGAAGACTTACCTTCATTACCTGGACCCATGGAAGCATTACACCACTCAACAATCAATTTTGCATCTGTCAACTTTGCATTGTCTTTATACTTTAACTCTTCTCGTGCTATGGCTCTTTTGATACATGATCATGCACCATCATTCTCCCCCTTTCCATGCCCAGCCTCACAAAAGTTCCACATATGCTGAATACCTGTAAAATTATGCCTCCTACTCAGCCAATAGAAATTATACGAGTTCTTGAATTGTGACACAGTTATCTGACCATATGATATGCTAACTGAATGATATGCCCCTTCTAGCCAAATCATTGTAGAACACCTGAAAGAAACCTTGCATGAACTCCATAGAATGCGTGCGATCATCACTAATATAGAAATTATACTCCCTTATGATCTTTTTGTCATCCTCCGTACTATCATTCACATGAATGAATGCAATGTGCACAAATATAGAAACCTATGTGGAGTTGTAATATTGTGATTGCACCTCACGCTGTGGCTGTAGACTGAAGTTCTCTACAAAGTTGACGACTGAAAAAATGCCACCAACCAGAAATGTGTCCTTGCATAACTCGAATTGCAAGTCCAACCATCGAGCTCTATGGGCATGTCTTGCATACTCATACACTATGCTTGTTGCAAGGTGTGGCCCTTGGTCTCCTTGTTCAGTGCAACGTTGTGGTGGTTTGTGACAACGGCTTAACCGCCTCCCGTGCTTGTTAAGTCAAGTGGTTGTATCAGGCATTAACAGGTCGATCTTTTGGTGCAACAACAGCTAACAACTGGTATCAGAGCCAAGGTCATGGGTTCAAACCCCGCGCTTGCGCTGGGAGGGGGATTGTTGCAAGGTGTGGCCCTTGGTCTCCTTGTTTAGCGTAGCGCTGTGGTGGTTTGTGACAAGGGCTTAACTACCCGTCGTGCTTATTAAGTCAAGTGGTTGTATCGGGCATTAACAGGTTGATCTTTTGGTGCAACGGCAGCTAACAATGCTATCATGAAATATAGGCATAAACTGATACACTAGAATCTTTTCAATAACCAATTCACACCTCTTTGCTTCTTTACCATCTTTTGTATTGTATGCCACTATTTATACTTGCCAAACTCTACTAGTTCGTTTCCAACCGCATGTGTTCTTTCCATATGTTCACATATTGGAAAATGTTGCAAGCCACCGCAACGATGACATGTGTCATCCAAGCATAATTTCTTGTAGAATATTTAACCTTCCTCTCTTTCACATAAAATTCTTGATATGAAGTCTCTTGAAGATGTTGGTGGGGCACGTATGGCACAACCCTGCAAAACATTGTTAGTATGCATATCTAAACATATAGACCTATAAACATCAAAATAGTTAGAAAATTCAATATGTAATCTACAAAAACAAGTAGTGCGTGTGTGATTTATCCTGACATAGAAAGGTTTTAGCATTTCAAAATATCTTTGACAAATTTTAATTTGAGGATACTTCTCTAGAAATTTACCATAAATCTGTGTTTGAGTCTCATCCAAAAAATGCTTTGGATGTGGCTCACAGTTCTGACTACCTATTCTCCTTACCACATCCCTTTGATTCAGAGATACCCTTGTATAATTCTTCCAAAAGTCTTCAATTAGTGATCTCAATGCTTCAACAATTGGTTTATCTTTTCGTGGTAGTCTCCCCGAGAACGCCCATAATTCATTGGCATTAGTGTCCTCAATTCTTTGGTGTCTTCCAACGGCTCTTGATAAAGTTTTCCTATTAATTCTCAATTCCTGACTCGTCTTTCTAATGAGACGAGCTTTCCTCATTTGACTACTTACTATAGTCGATGTAATCACATGCCGTGTTGCATTACTATTTTTTATGCGTGAGGTGTTACCCACACTCTTATATGCACTCATTAGATTCTTGACAATAGATTTTTCACTTGAAGCCTCTGATGTTCTCAACCCAAGAATCTTCATGATGGACCTATACTTTATACTTCGCATCATTTCAAGGAATAGTTGACATCTTGTAGTCTCATTTAACTTTTCAAAGAACAATCTCTAAATCTTATGAGCATATCTTCTACAAGTGCGTTTTGGAATCTTACCTTCCATTGGCTGCAAAATATTCTCATCAATATCAATCAAATACTTTGGCTTTCTATGCAAAATTCTAGGTGGTGTTAAGTTAGATAAATTTATTTGAACATTAGGAATTTCATCAATATTTAAATGAGATGGGCTATATGGCATACCTTCGATCGAAGATGGAATAGATGACATACCTTGAGGTTAAGGTGGAAACGATTGTGTACCTCCTTCATCACATGTGAGTGATGATGCACTCTCAACTTGAGATGTGGTAGATGGTGTCCCTACATTTTGACTTGTGGTAGAGGACGTGTCTCCAACTATGGTATTCAAATCTCTCGTAGCACGAAATTTTTGCATTTATTCTCTTTGTGCCGCCAATACCATATCTCTTTGTGATGGTTGTGTTTCCTCTTCAATTGGCATGTCTTCATTTATCGTATCCAATTTCCTCTTCACATGAAGTTCCCTCATAGCCACTGCTTTCTTTGCATTCTTAGCTTTTATCTCTTCCTGTATTGGTTTAATTCTTGATCGTTTCCTCGGCATGATGGAGAATTTGTCTTTAGCATGATAAAGAGACCAATATTAGTTCCTAAGAAATGAATCCATACAAATAACTAAAATATATATCATTCAACCCTTCATAGTAAATGTACATACAATCATCATGTAAAAGAGTAAATGTCACTCAACCAAAATAGGTACAAAGCATACAAAGCAAATTATTACAGCCATGAAAAGAGTACATGGGACTTCATGCTTGAAAAGGTTGAGGCAAACCCAATTTGACATGTTTGTTATTACTAGGGCTACTAGGATTTGGAATTGAGAAGGTGTTTTGTTGGTACTAGGGATACTAGGATTTGGGTGGCTTGTGAAGGAATAGACAACAATTGTTGTGTCTGTGCATGTACAAATCATCATGAATAGGTGCATAAGGAATGTCCTAGCCCAAGATATGTGTATACAAATCATCATGTCATGTGCATACTTGTATGATCTTGGCACCTATTCATTTGTATTTTAACTTGTTAATATGACAAGATAATAGTGGGATTGTATTTTTATTATGTTGTAAGGATTTATTCTTGTATATTTTGACATCATGGTATGTTAAGGTCTATTTATTACACATAATTATTAAAGAGCCCAAGTGTAGAAAATATACATGGCATCATGTGAGATTGTAGGCTGCTTTCTTGATTGGGAATGTGTCTATTTTAAACATGTATGATAAAGCATGATAAAGTAATTCAAATAGAATTAAGGAAAATGTAAAGAACATGCATGTAAAGACTTGACATACCTAAAAAATGAAGATTTGAATGGAGAGAGTACCTAATTATGTAGTGTTTTTTTCTTCTTGCATCAAAATCCTCAACAATTTGAGTTTTTCACCACTTGCTTCCTTTTCAATGTTAAATTGAATAACACTCAAATATAATTACTAACAACAATACTATTAACCAATCTATAATGTTAAATTCCTAAAATTAAATCACAATTAACATTGCAACACTACAAAAATTGAAACTTGAATAGATATATATCAAACTCGGTGTGAAAACTATGTTATTTCCTCCTTCTCAAGTTGGCAAAGCAGCAAAGGTCATGGAAAGATCATGCAAAGGTGGTAGAATGTGTAAAATGTGCATGTGAACTTCCCAACAGCATGAAAGCACTTCTTTTTTGTCGGAGCACATGCATAATCAACATGAAAATAGAGCATGTGGGCCTGGATCATGAGGGTCAACACTTTTTTACCATTTCTATAGCAGGACAAAATGTGAGCGAGTTATAACGTGCTCGAGGTTTGTCCTGTTATAGATTGATCCATAAATATTTGTGCCTATCTCACATTTGATAGCACCTTTACAATATCTCACCTCTAGTTCCATTAGCTCATGTTCTATATCTCACTTATCTCTCCCCCTCACCTCTCTACCTCTCTACCTCTCCCCTCTCTATGTCTCTCAGTCCCTCCTTGTCTACCTCAACCCTAAACCTTATCCCTAAACCCTAATCCCTCAACCCTTAACCCTAATCCCTCAACCCTCAACTCTAATCCCTCATCCCTAAACCCAAAACACTATCCCTATTCCTAAACCCTCAACGGACTCGATACTATACCTTAAATCCTAATCTCTTATCCTAAACCCTCCAACCCTATCCCTAATCCTTATACCCTCGACACTCTACTTTAACCATAATCCCTCGACCCTCAACCCTATCCTGAAACCCTCAACCCTCGAACCTCAATGTACTCAACCCTCAACATCAAACCCTAATCCCTCAACCCTTAACTCTGATCCCTCGACCCTCAACCCTATCCCTAAACCCTCAACCCTAAAACCTCAACCCTCAACACTCAACGTCAAACCCTAATCCCTCAACCCTTAACTCTAATCCCTCGACCCTCAACCCTATCCCTAAACCCTAAACCCTAAAGCCTCGACCCTTAACCCTCAACGTTAAATCCTAATCCCTCAACCCTTAACTCTAATCCCTCAATCCTAAACCCTAAACACTATCCCTATTCCTAAACCCTCAACGGGCTTGATACTATACCTTAAACCCTAATCCCTTATCCCTAAACCCTCCAACCCTATCCCTAATCCTTATACCCTCGACACTCTACTTTAACCCTAATCCCTCAACCCTAAACCCTATCCCTAAACCCTCGACCCTCAAACCTCAAACCTCAACCCTCAACCCTATCCCTAAACCCTGAACCTTAAAGCCTCAACCCTCAACCCTCAACGTCAAATCCTAATCCCTCAACCCTTAACTCTAATCCCTCAACCCTAAACCCTATCCTTAAACCCTAAACACTATCCCTATTCCTAAATCCTCAACGCGCTTGATACTATACCTTAAACCCTAATCCCTTATCCCTAAACCCTCCAACCCTATCCCCAATCCTTATACCCTCGACACTCTACTTTAACCTTAATCCCTCGACCCTCAACCCTATCCTAAAACCCTCAACCCTTGAACCTCAATGTACTCAACCCTCAACGTCAAACCCTAATCCCTCAACCCTTAACTCTGATCCCTCGACCCTTAACCCTTAAAACTTGAACCCTAAAACCTATCCCTACACGCCTGACACTCGACACTATATCTTAAACCCTAATCCCTTAACCCTCATCCCTAAAGCCTCAACCCTAAATCCTTAAACCTTCAACCCTAAACCCTATCCCTAATCCCTCTACTCTTGACACTCTTCCTTAACCCTAATCCCTTGACCATCATCCCTATCCCTAAACCCTAAACCCTCAACCCTCAACATTAAACTCTAATTCATCAACCCTAAACCCTAATCCCTCAAACCTAAACCCTATCCCTAAACCATCAACCCTCAACACTATACCTTAATCCGTAATCCCTATCCCTCAACCCTTAACCCTTCAAACTTAAACCTTATCCCTACACCCTCAACACTCGACACTATATCTTAAACCTTAAACCCTCATCCCTAAAGCCTCAACCCTCAATCCTTAAACCTTCAACCCTAAACCCTATCCGTCAACCCTAAACCCTAATATGTAAACCCTAAACCCTATCCCTAAACCATCAACCCTCAACACTATACCTTAAGCCCTAATCCATCAACCCTAAAACCTAATCCCTCAACCCTCAACCCTAAACACTATCAATAAACCCTCAACCATCGACACTATACCTTAAACCCTAATCCCTCAACCCTCAACCCTAATCCCTCATCCCTAAACCCTAAATGCTATCCCTATTCCTAAACCCTAAACCCTCAACCCTCGACACTATACCTTAAACCCTAATCCCTTATCCCTAAACCCTATCCCTCAACCCTTAACCCTTAAAACTTAAACCCTAAAACCTATCCATAAACCCTCGACGCTCAACACTATATTTTAAACCCCAACCCCTTAACCCTCAGTCCTAAAGCCTCAACCCTCAATCATTAAACCGTCAACACTAAACCCTATCCCTAATCCCTCTACCCTCAACACTCTACTTTAACCCTAATCCCTTAACCATCAACCCTGTCCCTAAACCCTCAACCCTCAACTCTCAACATTAAACCCTAATCCATCAACCCTAAACCCTAATCCCTCAACCCTAAACCCTATCCCTAAACCCTCAACCCTCAACACTATACCTTAAACCATAATCCCTCAACCCTAAACCCTATCCATAAACCCAACAAAATTGCTTTGCCTTATGTTAGGTTGTTAAACCCATCATTTTTGACACTCTTCTCTTAAAGATATCTGAGTTGCAAGAATATATCAGAAAAATGGCTATGAACTTTTTTAATGTTAGTAATGTTATTAGGCATGTTTTTCTGGCCCATGTGGGGTTCATTATGCCAATAGGTGTACACACTATGAGAAAAGATTTGCGTATGGTACATCCACAGTGAGTAATTAACAGTTGAAATCAGAAGGATGATCATTATGAGAAAAGCTTTGCATTGGGGTACATCTATGTTTCTTGATGTCCACCCCGCACTTAGGGGAGGTATATTGTTATGAAATAGGCAAATAATCTCCCATTATTTACTAGCTCTATCCACAAGAACTACTAAACTTTTTTCTCTTGGTAATTGTAGAGGACATTCACCTATTTTTGGCAACTCCTGTATTCCCAAACCATTACAAAAACTAAGTTATTTTAACCCAATACATAGCTGATTGCATTCATTTAATACTCTACTATATTAAAGCTTAACATTCACACAAATGCAGATGTTCATATTATAGAAGACTGCATTATATTAGACTATTAGAGATCCCTCAAAAAAATGTAATAACAAAACTGCTTTGCCTTATGTTAGCTTACAATTAAACCCATTCTTTTTGACACTCTTCTCTTAATAAAGTAAGAGTAATAAGAATAGAAGGTAGAGAATTTGATCTTACTAGTTGGTTTACATTCCGTGACTTCATTTTCATTGAATAAAAAGGTAAATATCTAATTTGAAAGGTGGGGCAGAGTTCACTGTCATGTGCTTTTCTAGATGATAGGGTCCATAATGTCCAAGGTTCTTCAAAGAAAGGCTTGTAACATAATTAAGTTTTTGTTATACCAATCCTATAGGTAAAGCTACAATTCAAATGCCTACTTTGAAAGTTGAAATAAATTAAATTAGACTTACAATTTTGATTTTCTTCCATTGCTTCAACAACATCATTGTTTTCTAATTAGAAACCAATTCAAGATCAACAACTTGTTGCCCATTGGTTGACTTGAATTGCATCCTCTGTTAGAAGAAGGGCATTTTTAATCTGTATCAATGTTGGTATTCATAAGCTAAAGAGCATTGATATTTTTCACACACCCTGTTCTTTGAAATATCTTAACCTTAAAAATGACTTGGATATGTACTTGAATACAATGAAATCTCCAATCTCTAGCCCATGATGATTCACAAAATTTTCCCAACCCTGCCTAAATTCTAGTTTATTTATGGGACCCCTTAATTGTACATCCCACTCCTGCCCACCTGGGCCTTGAAGAAGGAGGCACGCCCATTAAACCAACTCATTCAACAACTTGCTACCCATTGGTTGACTTGAACTACATACTCTGTTAGAAGAAGGGCATCTTTTATCTGTATCAATGTTGGTATTCATAAGCGGAAGAGCATTGATATTTTTCACACACCTTATTCTTTGAAATATCTTAACCTTAAAATATGACTTGGATATGTACTTGAACACAACGAAATCTTTAATCTCTAGCCCATGATGATTCACAAAATTTTCCCAACCCTGCCTAAATTCTAGTTTATTTATAGTACCCCTTAATTGTACATCCCACTCTTGTGCACCTGGGCCTTGAAGAAGGAGGCACGCCCATTAAACCAACTTATTCGACAACTTGTTGCCCATTGGTTGACTTGAACTGCATACATTGTTAGAAGAAGGGCATCTTTTATTTGTATCAATGTTGGTATTCATAAGTTGAAGAGCATTGATGTTTTTCACACACCCTGTTCTTTGAAATATATTAACCTTAAAATATGACTTGGATATGTACTTGAACACAACGAAATCTCTAATCTCCAGCCCATGATGATTCACAAAATTTTCCCAACCCTACCTAAATTCCACTTTATTTATATGGTACCCCTTAAATGTACATCCCACTCCTGCCCACCTGGGCCTTGAAGAAGGAGGCATGCCCATTAAACCAACTCATTCGACAACTTGCTGCCCATTGGTTGACTTGAACTGCATACTCTGTTAGAAGAAGGGCATCTTTTATCTGTATCAATGTTGGTATTCATAAGCCAAAGAGCATTGATGTTTTTCACACACCCTATTCTTTGAAATATCTTAACCTTAAATTATGACTTGGATATGTACTTGAACACAACAAAATCTCTAATCTCCAACCCATGATGATTCACAAAATTTTCCCAACCCTTCCTAAATTCCAGTTTATTCATGGTACCCCTTAATTGTACATCCCTAAACCCTAAACCCTAATCCCTTAACCTGAAACCCTAATCCCTAGTCCCTAAACCCTAAACCCTAATCCCTAATTATAATTTATGGTACCTTAATCCCTAAACCCTAATCCCTTATCCCTAAATCATAAACCCTATCCCTAAATCCTCAACCCTCAACACTTAAACCTTAAATCCTAAACCCTATCCCTAAACCCTCAACCCTCAAAACTATACCTTAAACCCTAATCCCTCAACCCTAAACTTTCAACCCTAAACCCTATCCCTAATCCCTCTACCCTCAACACTCTACCTTGACCCTAATCCCTCGACCCTCAATCCTAAATGCTATCTCTAAAGCCTCAACCCTAAACCCTAATCCCTCAAGGTCCTAAACTCTAATCCCTTATCCCTAAACTCTAAATCCTATCCCTAAACCCTCAACCCTTGACTTTAAACCTTAATTGCTCAATCCTTATCCACCCCTCTCCTCCCCTATTTGGCTCACCCCCATCTCTACTGTCCTCTACCCTCGACACTATACATACATACATATAGGCATACATAGATAAATACATACATATAGGCATACATACATACATACATATAGGCATACATACATGATTAATAACCTTGAACATAAAAAAATTCAAGCGGGACATAACACAAGCGAATTATAACGCGCTCGTGTTATGTCAAACATGACAAACAGTGCACAAACTTTTGTAGAAAAGGAAAAATGCAAAGTAAAACATAACGCAAGTGCATTATAATGCGCTCGCGTTATGTTTTACTTTGGGAATCCCAAGCCTTGGGCATGGGATTTCCTTTGGATTTCCAACCCAAAGGTTTGGAGTGCCTTCCCAATGTCCAGAGACATGGTTTTCCATATTCTACAAGATTCACATAATTTCGTTCGTGCTAACCCTCAAATTTGCATGTGTTTCAAGGTTGAAAAAATCAAACACCTAGATAATGTTAGGCTTTCTCTTAGCTATTTGACAATGTGATTTTTTTTCATATTTTGACAATGTTAAGCCTTTCATCTTTAATTTCTATTGTTTGTGTGTCTGTTTTTGGGCAAAAACCATTGTTTGGTCTTTTTTTCATTGTAAATTAACTATTCATTAAAATTTCAAAAAAATTACATATTTAGAAACTAGACTCCATTCTACACATATTAAAAAAAGAAAAAAATAATTTTCAATTAGTTTTCAAAATTTATAGGGGTAGCATGGCCAAAATTCTATTTTTTAGGATGTGTCCACTTTGAAAATTAGTAAAAATTCAAATATTCATCAAAAAATTATCAGAAAAATCAGGCATAAACTACATGTTGTTAGCTAATTTTTCACTAAAGCGATTTTAAAAATACCAAAAAAAAGTTGACCTTTTGAGGGAGCCACAAAACATGATATGTTATGTTTTTTTGACAGAAACAACACCAATTTCTATGGCTCCCTCTTTTGAACCCCTTAATCTATACCATTTTTTTTAAAAAAATAGTAGTTTAGAAAGTAGACTTGGAGTAATACGAACATTGTTTAGGTTGCATCTCCAAATTTTGAGTGTAACTATACTCAATTTCTCATCCAAGGCCAGCATTTCCTAATTTTAGAAAAAAAAAAGTGGCCACTTAAGACCCCTTTTTGGCCCCCCATCTTTTTGCACTTACCCGCATGTAGTTTTGGTCTTGTTGATATTGTATTAACATTGAGTTTGGGACGACGAGAGGCTTTGGTGGGCTTCAAAGAGCGGTATCCAATACTGGTCGTGTAGTTAATTCTTGCAACTTGTAAAGGTACTCTGATTCCTTGTTGATTTACACCACAACCATTGCCTACGTAATCGCAATTTTTGTACAAGATTTGAAATCTGCGGCCATATAGAGAGTCCATTTCTTTAGAAGATGGTGAGGCTTCATAGATCTCAAAATCTATAGTATAAGTAAGAGTATTGTCTTTGTTTTCTACCAAGGAGACTTTGGGTTTCTCAGGTGTTTCAAAGATTGCTTAGATCAAATCGATGCAACTTTTGATGTGTCAGAGTCATTAAGCTTATAGTCCCCTATAAAAGAGGGAGTAAAATCTAATGAACCCCAATCATCATGAAAAAGGTCATTTGATGGTTTAGAGTCTTGCACAACATTATATGTGGCAAGAGGTATTGATGAATCAACTTGTAAGTTCTTTAGACTTTTATGATTGTTAACTTGTTTTATTGTTTCGATATGTAAATAGTTATTCGGGTCAGGATCAGCTTCCACAGTGTAGAGCTTGTTTTGATAAATAAACATTATTGATCGATGAAGGGTAGACAGAACTACCCCCATGGCTTGGATCCACAGTTTACTGAAAATCATATTATATGAGAGCGAATCAGGAATGACATGAAAAAGGGTAGATAATGTCACGAGTCCAACCTTTATGGGTAAAGTTATAGTACCTAGGGATTTTCTACCAGCATTATCAAAGCCACGGATGTTAATCCTATCTAGTTTGATTAAAGAAGTGTCAATCTTGCTTCTGCGTAGCAAGTTAATGCCACAAACATTAAGAGCCGATCCATTGTCAATCATAACTCGCTTTATCAACTTTTTATCTATCATGATAAATATTATAAGTGGATCATATTCATCTTTAATTGACAGTATTTCATGTGGTTGAAACAGAATATCCATTTTTGTCGCATGCATACAATCAAACAAAGCTACTACATCATTCAGCTTAACAACAGGTGGTACAATCACCTTTTGTAAAGCTTCTTGGAGCATTCCGTGGTATGTAGGCGATGTTTGTATGAGTTCCCAAAGAGATATCTTAGCAAAAGTAGCATGAAGCTGCTCAACAAGATCATAATCTTGACCACCTTTATGAGTAAGACAGGGTGGTGGAGGAAGCATAGGTTGAGAAGATGGAAGACAGGAACATGTGGTGCTTGCTTACTTTACTTGTTATTACAAGTGTTGTATGTGTGAGAAATCATGTGATGCTGTGGCACATTTTAAACACCTTTATTTCTTTGAGTGATTTGTCTTGCCATGCTTAGAATGTAACCCAGGGGTCGAGATGGTTTTGGATCACCTTGAACCGTAATCACCAGTTTTGAGAAAGAAAGTGTAATAGGTGCCCCATTCACAATGAGTTTAGGAACATTAGTATACTTATTCACTATCCCCTTAGTATCTTGAATAAGTCTATTAGTTATGATTGAATTAACATTGTTTTTACTATGATTAAGATCAACATCCATCCCTAAAGGATTTAATGTGAGGGACTTTTCTTCATCTGCCAATGCTTCATCTCTCAAAGGAGGAGCCTTGGAACAAAGGGAAGGTACAGTGTTGTGAAGAGATTTGTCGATGATTGTATCTTTAGTAGTGTCCAAGGGTTCTAAATATGTAACTAAAGGAGAACTATTCATATCCTTAGTGATATCCAGAGTACTTGAGCATACATCCAATGGAGAAGGATCAGGGGTCTTCACTTCCTTAGTGATATCTAAGGTGCTTAAACATTCAACTAAAGGAGGAATAGGATGAGTCATAGAATCATCATCGTCGTCATATACTTTAGATATTAGATCCAATGCATTATCATGTTTTATATAACTTTCACAATCTTCTTTCTCATGAGTGTTCATGGATATGAATTCAGTTAGATTTTCTAATATTGAAGGATTCTCACCCATGAGAGTTATGAATCTATGAAAACCAAGATCTTTGATATATGAGTGCAAAGATACCAAAGAAAAATGACATGAAGATGCCATATTAAAATGTCTTGGAATAGCAATGTACAATAAAATCTATTCATTATCACATACAACCAATATGAGAGACTTTTGTACACCACAACACTAGTTTAAGGAAATCGGGTTTTTGAAGCTTTTTGTAGAGAACAAAAACACACTAGTGTCACTACAAATGAAGTGAATTTAATGTTAAATTTTTGTACAAAAGGTGATATCGGTAATTTTCTGATTTATTGCAAAATATGTGAAAAGGATGCTTATATGCTTATGTTGAAATACACATTGTGTAATTAAAAATATGCAAATTTTCGCTCTAAAGCATGAAATAATGCAAAATTTTCAAATGACAAATGAGAATATGGTTAATGAGTAGTACAATATCTGAAATGAAATATATTTATGACAAATGCAATGAAACAATGCAAATCTATGCTTGTTTATGAATCTAAAATGCTCAAAATTTTCACTTTTTTCAATGTAAATGTATAGAAAATGTTACAAAATTGTGCCCAATGATGGCTGAATGAAATCTAATCTGATTTAATGTGTAAAATAACTCATATCATATTTAAATATGATGCCAACATGCTACAATGCTCAATGCAAAGTCAAAATTAAGGCAAGATGAATGAATATGCTTATTTTTGTTGAAATACACAATGTGTAAATGCAAAAACACACAATGATGAAACACTACAGTCGAAAATAAAATTTGAAAGAGTATTTAAATGAGTAATAAAATCTGAAACAAGATTTTAGCTACAAACCCTAGCTTTTGGGATTACTAGGTTACAGGAAAAATACAAAATTCCAAGCAAAACCCTGGCAAATGTGATATGCAAATGCAAGGTAAATGATCATGAAATAATGTATTGCTGTAATTTGTCTTAGATCTGATATAAATATCAGAAATTTAAATGTTTTCAATGAAATGCAAGGAAAATAGTGCAAATTATGCCTTAATGTTTGAGTAAAAATGCCTTTTTTTTTCAAAATTTTCAAATTTATGCAAGATTTTTGAATGTATGATGATGAATATGATATGTATGAATTCAAAATTGATTACAACACTCAACAAGATGCAAGTTCAGCAAAAACACAGGTTCACCAAAATGTTATATATGAAAAGTGGGGTTGATGAGGTTGAGGTAGTGTTTTAGATAGATTTAATCAAACCTGCCTTTCACATATAATCATTCAAGGACATAAATCAAGTTTAGTCACTTCTCTTGTAAGAGGACTTAGCTACAAGTTTTGTGTCACTTTGAGATGATAAGGAAAGTTGGAATGTATTGATGATTTTATCAAACCCTAATCTGATTAAGCCTTGGACCCTAATTATATGAAATCGTATACAAACAGATGAAACACGACAAATGATCACATAGGAAGACACTAAATGTAGATTAGAAACATACCAGGATTTAGATTCTTGAAAGCATAAAATTCGAGGACACTGGGGCAGGCATCCTAGTCCAACAGGCCACTTTTTCTGTAGATCTAGAACTGTAAGCTGATGAAGATTGCAACCTACTTTAGAGTTTCCAACAATGACAATCTGGAGGACATAGGGGCAGGTGCTCTTGTCCAAAAGGGAATATTCTTCACTATTTCCTTCAGATCTTGAATCTTTACCCTCTGCTTTGATCTCTTGCAACTCCTCTCCGCAAGATTCCACACCTATAACATGCAATCACAAGAAAGGGGTTGGGGGTTGTGGTGTTTAGGAGCTTGCCTCAGTCAAGCCCTGGAATGGAATTCAAGCCTTCCAACACCGTTGTTAGATAGAGTATGTGTCCTTGGTGGATAGAGGCAAGATCAAATAATAAGATTGATTGATTGAAACACAAAGTAGATATCACCTCAGAGGTGGAGCCTTCATGGGGAAATGGAGATCTTTCACACTATGAGGAGATGGATTGATGAAGCCAAATCTGCAACAAAACACATACAAACACAACACAATACTGCTCTACAACACAATGAAATCCTTGAATATCTTTAGCTCAATATCACAAGTTCGCATTATCCATCTAGGTTTAAAATGAAGTCATAAACATGTTTATATATGCATTCCCGCTAACATTCGTAATTCAAATTGAAAAGGCCAACAAAGGGAAACCTTTTAACCGTCATTAACCAACACTTTAAAATTTAGGTCTCAGCAAAATAGGTCTAGACTAGGGCATGGGCGCCCAAGTTTGGAGGCCTATTTTTGGTCTTGATTAAGCATTGATATAGGCCCCTAAGCCCCATTTGTCATTGGTTTCAAGGGATTTTGCTCTGGGACAAGTTTTACACGTGCATGATTAATCTAAGGGGACCTAGGAGCTAAACTTAGGAGGTAAAAGTCCTAGGGGGACATTTTACGACATAACAGGAGCAAGTAATGGAGTTTCTTGATAATTCATTATTTGAGCATAGTGTTGTCATTCCATATATTTAGAAAGTTTTCAAGGCAAACATTAGAGAAGCAGCTGATTTTGAAAATCATGCTGCTCCTACATATGAAGATAATTTAGAAACTTTGTTGTGTGGTGAGCAAAGTTACCTTGCATAAATAGAGTAAAGGCCTAAAGAATTGCAAGAATTGAAGAATCAACTTTTGGTCACAGAAGAGAAAGAGGTGGAAGTTTTTGAAATAACAAGGTTTGACAACACACACAAGTTCATTAAAGGCCTGATTTGAAGGGGCAAGTGGAGGAGAGACAGAAAGGCATTGAGAGTGGAGCCACTCTTGCAACGTTGCAAACTATCAAAGATTCATTGGAGACAATGAAATTAGACTACCTGCATTTAATCATAGATAGAGAGCATACCATCAAGTTTGCATAAGAGACCTTAAGTGCATTCAAAGAAAAGGAGAAAGATGTTGATGAGCTCAACCTAGAGCTAAGATTAGCTCACTTCTCACTCTACAAAGTTGAAAGTCAGACATCTATTGGAGCCATGCCCAAGGAGCAAGAAGTTGATTTAAGAACTATGGAGATCAAGTAGATAATTGAAGGAATTGATGAGCTCCAAAAGAATTTTTATTTGGAGCCAAGTTATCCTTGGAGACATGAAGAAGAATTTAAGGAAGACGACATATAGTACAATGACTTCAACATTCCTAGTACCATGGAGATTCAGCATGTTAGCAGCACTTAGGAAGAACATCAAGAGTGCAATTTCATGGAGGTACAGGAGAGATTTTCTCATGATGGTATGTTTCTTACTTTGGATTAGAATAACATGGTGATAGACTTTGTATTTTCAAGATCACTGCAAAGTGATGAACACTATCATGAGTCAAAGATTGGTTGTGTGGGAAGCATTCTTCCTAGTGAAGATGTCTTAAGCACCATCAGGAGATCTCTAAGAGAAGTTCTCATGAATACCAGAGAAGTGCAACATAGACATGGTGGAGCTATTTCATTGATGGGTATTCATGCAAGATACCACCAACAAAGTATGTTGGAGGATTGTGGTGACAGAAAGAATGTATCACATGGAGAATTATAAGTCAAAATTTTAGACTTAGTGCTATTGTCATCATTCAGATCATCCACCACATAATTTTATTTACACACATACAAGTGGATTGACAAGTATTTTCAGTTAAAAGATGGAGCATTTTTCAGTTGACGAATTTTGGGAAGGGATTTTCAGCCCTAACAAGAGTATTTTTAGTCATTAGAATACTCATATTTCTTATTATTGCTTGGAGATTTCATTTTGGCAATTGTTGTTCCATTTTTAGATTACAAATTTTGACAAAATCAGTTTAGAAGTTGTTAATTTTAGACTTGAGCAGCAACAAGGTGAATCTCATTGAGGTCATGGAATCATTGAAGAATATTGGTAAATGTTTCCAGCTGAAGAGAATGAATACATCAACCAACATAATTCTGATTTAGGTGGAAAATCAGGTAATTCATGACTGTCATAAATTGTTTACAACCTGCACACAAGCTGATTTGTGTCATTTCGTGGAAGGAACAATTCACAACATTGAGGAAGGTCCTCTTGCGAAGGTATGTGTTATGGATTTTAGTAGTTTATATTTGGGACTAACTCAGGACAATAGATTTCTGCATCATTATGGTTATCATTGAGGAATTCTAGAAGTGAAAATAGAGAGTATTTACGTGGATTTTTTAGTTTTTATCAGAGTGGTGCAGCGGAAACATGGCAGAACAAAGTAGTTTTTTGGTGAGTGTGTTGAATTGTTGCTAATTATTGTTGTACTTTTAGCAAGAAGAGTGAAGGAGGTTTTATTTGAAGGTGTAGTGCAACATAGTACATCAAACAGAAAGACTCACAAACCTCCTAGATTGATTTGGGACCCTGGTATTTGCAGTTCAGTTGGAAGGAGTTGGAAGGTTGAGTTTGCATTGCTTGAGGACAAGCAACTTTAGGGAGGGAGGACTTGTAATGTCCCTTTTTTGGAACCATATTCTTAGAGGATTCCATCATCCTTGGAGAGCACCAACTTTCTTTGGATGAAGTTATGTACTGTAGACCATTGGTTGCGAAGTTATGTATTGTACATTGTTGGTTGTGAAGTTATGTACTATGTAGAGGAAAACTAATGCATTGTAGACTTAAACAAAATTTAGGGGTAAACCTATCTGAACAGTCCACTCTATCATTGCATTCGTACATTGAATTATCGACCAAGGAGCATAAGCTTTTGATGATGCCCTTACTATATATGCCTTGAAGACTCATTTCTATCCTAAACTAACTCATACAGACTTATTCTAATTAACCTAATTTACTGAAGTTCACAGAAATGTAAGAACAGTAAAAACAATTAAAAATCCAATTGCTACGAGTACCCTCAGCATAAGTTGAAGATAACTATATTCAACAGAGAATTATAGAATTAACTCGAAATACACAATGATAAAAGAATTGAAACTAACCTCCGTAGGACTTCAAATATGTATTCTATTCATGAATCACAACTACTAGAAATAGAAATCAAGATATTCTACTCATTCCACAATGCAAAAATAACATGAAATAGTTTTAATTATAAATACATGAATAAATAAGGAAAAATACAAAGTGAGGGTTAGTACCTTGAGTGGCTAGCTCAGGGAACTATCTCACTTAATCTAGAAACTAAATCTACTTCAGATTCTCATAACACATAGTTGTATTCACTTCATATCAGAAACAAGATCTTTTCAAATTGTATTCAATAAACCATGTCTGTATCTTTCAACATAAAAATAGAGTAACCATTGAGTAACTGTAAAAATAAAGTAACTTGGAAAGGAAAAACTCTCTAACTTCTCATCGAACTCATCCCTCCTAACTTATACAAAGATGGACAAGTACGGTGTAACTACCAACTAACTTGATCATCAATTCATCCCTAGATATCAGGGTATAGGTTTGAGATCAAGTTATTATTCTAACTGAAACAAAGGAAGCAGAGTCCTGCTCAAACATAAATTCCCATTCAACGGCTCATGAATGAAAACACATAAGCTATGATTAGAATCCTAGATCAAGTCTTCTTCTTCACTTATATTTATTCCTCCATGATGATCACATTCATCTTCAGTTGGCGCTTAATTGTGACTTCCTTCAATGCTCTATCTTGTAATGTGCTACGAATTCTCCTCTCCTTAACGCTACCATCTTGTTGCTGCATAGGGTTAATCCATAAAACATATGCATACAAAATAGCCTTCATAATTAATCCACAAAATCCCATCTATATACATACATACTTATGTCTAACTCATGCATTTGACAAATATTATCGCTATGTTTCATATTGGCATATTAAGTTCAAGGTTTGGTGAATATATATAAAAGACAACATATTATGGTAGTAATGTCTTAGAAAAGTATCTGAAATAGCATAGGTATAAAGTCTGGAAGCATAAGAAATAGCATAAAAGAAGTCAACATTTGGACCCATCATATTGCAGATCATAAGTTGTGAAGTTATGTATTGCAAACCGTAAGTTGGGAAGTTATATTCTGCAATACATACTGTAAGTTAATAATTATTTTAAGTTATCAAAAAGTAAATTTATTTTATATTTCTATTTGACAACTTAATTAATTATTTAAAAAGGTACTTTAAGTTATAAAGTTAAGTCCAGCATTAGGCTCAAGGGGACATAAGGGAACTTTTGCACAATTAAATGTTTTATATATTATTTTGAGGAGAATATGAAGGAATAAGGAAATTAATATTTTATTCTTCCAAAGAGTTGCCCTAAAAGCGCCTTTATAAGGAGGAGTTGAGCATAGAGAAAGGGTTAGACTGAATATCTCTATTTGCTAAATTACTCTAAGTGAGAACCTAAGTTTCTCCATATTTTTTAGGACAAAAACCCTCTTGGAATACTAGTTTTGAGGACGAAAACCCTCCTAGCTGGATTTGGTGATTTCATCCAGAAGTCACATTTCTGTTGCAAGTGAATTTTTACAAGTTTTCTATCATGATGGAAGTTTTTGATGTTTTTTGAGTTTGAGTTGGATGAAGTTTTTATGAAATAATATTCTATTGTGTTTTTCTTGAAGATTCTGGTTTATTATATACTAAAATTTTGTAGTGTGCTGAGAGCTACAAAATCCCAACTATACCATTATTGGGCATGACCATACTCTTTGTGTTGGACATGGAGTTTATTTTAAATGATGAAGGCACCACAATAGTGTCGTACAAGTTAGAGGAGGCACTTTTTTTCTTTTAAAAATAGATAAGAAGAATCGTGGAAAGTGAATCCCATATTGCATCACGTTGTACATATTCTAGCCGCTTTGTAATGGAAAGGGCGTGGAGTATTGAAAAGGAAGAACCGCTTCCTTTTTTTGTCTTCTAGTGGGTGTTTGGTGCGGCCACCACACTCAAAAACTAAAGCAATTCATTCCTTAGTGAATGTTTGGGTCTTTGATAATATTTTTTGGGTTTCATACTATTTGAAAAGAGGTAATATGCTTTCAATCTTTATCTACAACTTTATTACGTCTTCTGTCAATTCCTAATAACCTTTATCAGAACTATTTAGCAACAATAAAGTGTGAGTTATATCTAGGTTGTTGAGAATTAAAGTTTTCTATTAATTTCAACCTATTCTTTGGGATTGTGCAGTAGTCTTGAATGACTAATTTGTATATCAGAATTACTAAGTATTGCTCAAAATAAGAATTTCATCTCGGTATGGGCAATTTGGGATCAGTTTGATTAGTTGGTAATCTACTTCAACTCCACAGATTGTCTACTTCAGTGTGCCTCAGTTTATTGCCATTGTAAGCATGATTATCCTTGATTTTATGGTCTAATATTTTGTTGCAGCAGTGTGATAATTGAATTCAGAATATATCATTGAATTTAGAATATATTCTGGATGGTAGTGTTTAGTGGAAAAAGAGGGGGTTTTAGTTTCAAGGTTAAATCCTCCTTTCACACCTTACATTCAAGGTCATAAATCGAGTGAAGCCACAATCTCTTGCAAGAGGGCTCTGCTACAGATTTAGTGTCCCTTAGAATGAAGAGGAAACTTGGAATTTGCTAATCAATTAATCAATTAAAGTCCAATTATCCTTAAAACCCTAATTTCGTAAAATCATAAACAAATGAATGAAACATGACAAATGCTCGTAGACAAAGATAGAATATTCAGAGTAAATACATACCAAACTTTGAGATTTTGGATGCGGAAAATTTGGAGACTAATGAGCAGGCACCCAAGTCCAAGGTACTAGTTTTTGTCAAGATCTCTGAAAGTTGTCTGTAACTTGTTTCTACTATTCTGGGGATTTATGTGTTTTAGGATCTGGAGGACTAATGAGCGGGTGCTCTAGTCTAGGTCCTACTTTTCTACTTTGATCTGCACTTCTAACACTCTGCTATGCTCTCCTGCAACTCCACTTCTTTTGCTTTTGCAACTTGTAACCTGTAATCATAGAAAAGGGGGTTGGGGGTTGTGGTGTTTAGAGGCTTGCCTTGGTGAAGCCTCGGAGAGACATTCAAGTCTTCCAAACACCATTGTCAGATAAAGAGTGCATATCCCTATGGCATAGAGGAAAAAACTAATTGATAAATGATTGAAAACATAAATAAATGTCACCTCGAAAGTGTAGCTCTCATGGAAGGAAGAACTAATTTCATGCCATGAGGAGATGGATGGATGAAGCCAAATCTGCAACAAACAAACACAATAACAACACAACAATTCTCTACAAGACAATGAAAACCTTGAATCACTTTAACATAAGATCACAAGTTTGCAAATATCCATCTAGTTTACAAATGAATCCCAAAATATGCTTATATATGCATCTAAACTCATTCCCACTAAGAATTTCATAATTCAAACTTAAGGTGTTGGCATAGGACCTAATTAATGGTCAAAAAACTGACACTTGAATTTAGGTCCTGCCTAAAATAGGGCAGGACTAGGACGCGGGTACCCAAGTCCTCCCTCCCTATTTCAGTCAAGACTTGTCTTAATAGCACCCCCTAGGTCCTATTTGTCATAAAACTTTGGGGTTTTCTCATCAGGAGTTAACATGAATATGCAAGATGTTTAAAATGCTTTCTAAAGGACCTGAGAGCTAAACATAGGAGGGAAAAATTCCTAGGGAGACATTTTTTGATGTAATATTTAGCCCCCACTTTAATGTATGCATGAATGCAAGGCCTATACATGCATTAAAGTATGGTCAACAAACACAACAAACACACCAGTCACTTAGAGCTAATGCATACACGAAGATTGAGAATTATTTCTAGCCCCCAGACTCAGGTACACATTAGAGAAGACATGCCACAGACACGTCAAACATAATGAAGACAATAACAGGCATGCAAAATATGGAGAAGACAGTAATAGTCACACAAGACATAGAGAAGACATCATTGAAGACACGTAAAACATAGTAAATGTAGTGATTATTTCTTTTTTTTCATTTTCATATGTATGAATGCAAATGCAGGTACATGGAAAGTAAAAATACAACAGACCACCCAAAATGTAGGAGGGGCTTTCACCATGCTCTTTGGACTACATATGGGGAAACATACACACAATACAAATCTCAGAGTGTAGGAGGGGCATTTCGCCACGCTCTTTGGACTACACCTGAGAACAAACACGCCATACAAATCCCAAAGTATAGGAGGGGCATTTTTCCATAATCTTTGGACTATACTTGGGAACAAACATGCCATACAAGAGACAAAACACATGGAAGACACAAGCGTCGTATAGTATGCCAAAGACATACTATATGTCTAAAACATGACAAACAAGTGATGGAAGGAGCCTATTGCTAGGTTCACCACCATCTTAGGCACATTACAGGCACACCTAATGGTTGGGTTTATGCCACAACAACCGCCAAAGACATGCTTAAGGAAGGATAGTCTCAGATCCAACCCCACCTACTCGGAGGACTTTTAGAATAAAAAGGATTTGTATTAGCTCAAGAGATACACCATCCCCGCCTTCATAGAGGGATTTCAAGATGCAACCCCACCCGTATCACGGAGATGCCTTATAGTGAAAATGAAGCATGTGCTCAAAAAGTATACAACCCCACACGCGTCATGAAGATGCCTTACAATGCAAAGGAAGTATATGCCATAGATCAATGTATGCAAATACGCTTTATCAATATCAAAATCATCAGACAGCTTACCTTATATATGCCCCCACCTTAAGGTGGTTGATATCATGTACCAATATCAAGCACTTTAAGGTAGAGAGAAAACACACAAGGGAACAAGAGCTTTCACAAAGCCCATGCCCCCAAAGGTGACATGTACTTTACGATCGTTGAATGTTCCCACAAACACACGATGTCCTACAAGAAGAGAGGCTAGAAATCTTTATATAAGATAATAACCACATCACATGATAAAAGAAATGCAGGAAAACAATCATATCAAGAGCTGAGGTTACACTAAGGATTGGGGGACCGAGTATAATCGTGGGGCTATACCGTAGAGATCTTAGAACTGAGTGTAAGCAAGGTGAGATCCAAGATAAACAAAGTGCACGGAGAAGATGTATTGTTATGGTTTGTTCGTACGATAAGACAACATCAAAATATCACAGAGAGTGATTCTACTAGCCAAGTGTCAGATAATATATATCAACCCCATCTTCATGTATGGACTAGGTCCATTTTTTCTTACTCTTTGAAGGGACACATGATCCGTATCAGTCTTATTTGTTTTTCATCATCTGCCAGCTAGATAGAACCACTAGAAGAAGGTAAACAATAAATCAAGAGAGGAGAACAAGTGCCTTAGGGTCGTCATGTAGGAAGGTGCCCCCGGGTCACCAACCGCAATGCTATGCCCCTAGGACACAACACACAACAATGAAAATAGAGGAGAAGAAATATAGAAGAATGATGATACAAATAGAAGAAAGGTCACAACAAAGGTGGTCTCCTGGTATCCTTGACCTTACAAGAGTATCAAGGGTCATCTAAGGAGGCCTAAACAACATATAACACATCACGGGGGAAACACAACATAAGAGGTAAAAGGTTAGAAATACTTACTTGAAAGGACAACCAAGCTAACAGTTGTTGACAAACAAATCATCATTTTCCCACTCCCAAATGTTAGAAGAAAGTGGGACATAAGGTACAATTGCTAATTCCTTATCATTGTTTGTAAAGTTTTCTTTGTTAAGCTCATCCTTGTTTGTTTTAGTGTGAGAGGGTGGAATATTTTCTTGTTTAAGTGTGTGTCTTTGTGCAAAAGCTTGTCTTATCTTCCTCCTTTCTCTTGCTTGTTGATTTCTTTCTGTTTTATTGCTTATATCTTCAAAAGTATTGTCATGTCGTTCTATAGGTTTTTGCATGTTAGAGGAAGAAGTTTGTTCAAATCCCATTTTTCTTGATGCAGTACCTTGTTCTTGACAACTCACTCCTGATCCTTGTAAGGATGATGGGGGAGGAACCTCAGCATAGGGTCCTTTTCCTTTTGCTCTAGGAAGTTCTTCTAATGCGGGTTGTTCGTCTCTTATTGTTTCTTGCATAGAAGGACCGGGCACTTGATGTAATAGTTTTCTTTATATTTTTCATATCCCAAGAAGTTAAAATCTGTTCATGGCTCCGGTTCCTGATTAGATCATTGCCAGAAGTAATCAAGGTTGAACTGTTGTCTTGTAACCAAAGGTTTATATCTATTGTGATGAATAGTATGCACTTGTCTATTCAAAGGGAATTTTTCACAGTTATGAATCCTTAAAGGGATAGATTTCATAGCTTTTAATCATGGGTGTCCTAATTTTATGTGAAAAATGGTCAGATAGAGGGACAACATCAAATAGTTGTTCTACAGATTTATCAAATACCATGACCAATAAAGATATCTTCCCAGAAGTGTTTATAAAAGCTCCATTATGTGTCTTAATCATCACGTCAAAAGGATCATAGAAAACTTGTACCAAACCATGTGAATAAAGGAACTCCTCCATCGCCACATTAGTCATGCAATTAGGATCTACAAGTGTTCCATTCACAGGATTTTCCATTATCTTCACAGTGATATAAAGAGGTCCTTTAGTTTCTCCAATTGTTCTATCATGAGGTGTAAACACAATTTTTTGTTCAAGGACCTTTCTTTTCATATAAGGCCTAGGAGGAAACCTAGTGTTATTGTTCCGATTAGGAGCCATGTGTATATTCTTCTATATCAATGTGAAATCAGATTTTAAAATTTTTTCAAAACTTATGCAAGAAACAAGTGCAAAATTGTGTAAGTCTATGACCTAAAAATGCTTGATTTTTCACTTTTTCACAATTTTTCGATGCAAATGACTAAAAGAAGAGGTGTTGTGAAGAAATTAAAGAGGGGAAGTGAATAATAATCTCAATATCAACCCAATAATGCAACAATATCCTTCACAACACGCCTATAATGTAATTCTAGAGAGATGACAAGGCAAAATCTAGTGAAAATGCAAGGTTTTCAAACCCTGGACATGAAATTTTGCAAGAAAGACACTATGATGAAACACTACAGTTAGAAATAAGTCCTAAATAAGCATTTAAAATAGTAGTAAAATCTGAAACAAGATTTTAACTACAAACCCTAGCTAATGCAAAAACTAGGTTATATGAAAATGCACAATTTCAAGTAATTTTTAACAATTAGGAGTGAAAATGCAATGTAAATGAATGATAAATGATGAATTTATTTAATTTAATTCAGATCGAATGAAAATAACAGAAATTAAATGCAAAGTAATTCAAATTATTTTAAAATGCAAGCTAAAAATGCCAATTTTTTTAAATTTTTGAATTTTTAAATGCAATAAGATGAAAATTAAATGAATGAATGAAATGAATACAAATATAAAGTACAACACTTAGAAAGCTGCAAAATTCATTAAAAACACGGGTTCACCAAAATTTTTCGTGGAAAAAGAGGGGGTTTTAGTTTCAAGGTTAAATCCTCCTTTCACACCTTACATTCAAGGACATAAATCGAGTGAAGCCACAATCTCTTGCAAGAGGGATCTGTTACAGATTTAGTGTCCCTTAAAACAAAGATGAAACTTGGAATTTGCTAATCAATTAATTAATTAAAGTCCAATTATGCTTAAAACCCTAATTTCATAAAATCGTAAACAAACGAACTAAACACAACAAATGCTCGCAGACAGAGATAAAATATTCAGAGTAAATACACACCAAACTTCAAGATTTTAGATGTGAGAAACTTTAGGACTAATGAGCAGGCACCCAAGTCCAAGGTACCAGTTTTTGTCGGGATCTCTAAAAGTTGTTTGTAACCTATTTCTGTTGTTCTAGGGATTTCTGTGTTTCAGGATCTGGAGGACTAATGAGTGGATGCCCTAGTCTAAGTCCCACTTTTCTACTTTGATCTGCACTCCTGACACTCTGTTATGCTCTCTTGCAACTCCACTTCTTCCGCTTCTGTAACCTATAACCTGCAATCACATAAAAGAGGGTTGGGGGTTGTGGTGTTTAGAGGCTTGCTTCGGTCAAGCCCCGGAGAGACATTCAAGTCTTCTAAACATCGTTATTAAATAAAGAATGTGTATCCTTGCAAGATAAAGGCAAAAACCAATTGATAAATGATTGAAAACATAAATAAATGTCACCTTGAAAGTGTAGCTCTCATGGAAGGAAGAAGCTCTTTCATGCCATGAGGAGATGGATGTATGAAGCCAAATCTGCAACAAACAAACACAATAACAACAAAACGCTACTCTGCAACACAATGAAATCCTTGAATCACTTTAACATAAGATCACAAGTTCACAAATATCCATCTAGTTTACAAATGAATCCCAAAACATGCTTATATATGCATCTAAACTCATTCCTGCTAAGAATTTTGTAATTCAAACTTAAGGTATCGGCATAAGACCTAATTAATGGTCACATAACCAACACTTGAATTTAGGTCCTGCCTAAAATAGGGTAGGACTAGGGTGCGGGCACCTAAGTCCTCCCTCCCTATTTTAGTCAGGACTTGTCTTAATAGCACCCCCTAGGTCCTATTTGTCATAAAACTTCAGGGTTTTCTCATTGGGAGTTAACATGAATATGCAAGATGATTAAAATGCCTTCTAAAGGACCCATGAGCTAAACATAGGAGAGAAAAAGTCCTAGGGAGACATTTTTTGATGTAACAGGTAGTATCATTGGTGGTTTATCATTATATGCATTTCATTTTGTAAAACTGGATAATTTATAGCAAGTTAGTATAGCATATCATTCAGCCCACTTTGGCATTGAACAAGATTGCTTGTTATCAACCATTTTGGTTTGATTGAGCTTAGACATTCTGCCAGTGGCTTTGCATAAATTCACACTTGTCTGTCAAAGAGGTGTTAGATTTGGGTCAGCTCTGGTTGACCTTGTTGCCTTCATTTTTTGATGTACATACATTCTAGATAACTATGTAGTCCAAAGCATTGTATGCTCTCACCTTACCCACACTGGGATCTTGATGATCATAATATGTTCGGACATTGTTGTTGCATTACTTATTAGAAAAAAAAAATTAGGTGTGGTTATTTCATTGGCCCTCGACCCCATTGGGGGCTCTACACCCACACCCCCACCTACCACCATCTTGTCGCTATCTCTTCACCATCTTCAAATCTAGGCCCTTGGTCCCTTGTCCCCATGTCCCTACATGCCCCTGTCTCGAGACTCTGTGGAACATTATTTATTTGTCCTTTAACGTGCATTAATATCTAGATTGAATATCACCAATGTTCCATTGTACCACTCTTCATTACATAGTACTAGTTTATATCTAGTGGATATTACCTAATATGACCAATTAGTGCACTTAAAATTTGAGGGTGCCAACTAGGTATTGAAAGCCTTTCCCTTTCATTCTATTATCTTTTGGCTAGCTCAGGACAAACCCCCTAATTGGAATGTCTTTAGAATCAATAGAGCTCTCATGTTAGACCATTTGAGGTCTCAAGCATAATATGTCAGAGTTCCTATTAAGTGTGTTGTTTTGCAAGAATCAAGGAGGGAAATAAGCATACACAAAACAAATATATGACAACAAAAGTAGCAATATCGTGATAGTATATTATAAATAAGGATTTACTCATAGTTACCAGGAGATGCAGGGGTGTTGGTACAAGGATGCCAATCAAATTAGGGTATGTAAGTAAATGAATAAGGAGATGGCTATATTATATATAAATGTAGTCACCAAAAATTGTGGGTACTGTCCACATTCATATAATGGAGTTTTCTGGCAACTATGGGTTCACTATATCTACAATTCAAGCGTTGTTCCCAAGAGTAGCATTGAACTCAAAGCCCTTGATGGCACCTTACTATAACTACTTTATCCATTAATTTTACAAATTACATCTACATGATCATATTGTTTACTTTGGTCATAAACATAAGGTTTATCCTTATAAATTTGCAAAATTTATGAGCACCCAAATGTTGCCTATGCTACTGCCATGATAAACACCAATTCTATGCCGCAACATATTCATTGCATGCACAAAAGATCCATTTTTAGCAAGTTGTGGCATTGAGGGACTCTCTTTGGGTTCCACCCAAGTCTTTATGTTTCAACTTTGTGCTTTGTGGTTGTGTAATGCCTGGTCTTTTTATCCCACTATTAGATTTTGAAGGGAATGTTTAGATTTTCCCATAATATGTTTAAAGCTTATTGTCTTAGGTGGTATTGGGTTTTTTTTCTAAACACATGCCATAGGTTATATGTAGACTTTAGGCAGTAGATGGTTTTTGATCTCTCAGGCCTAAGAAATATGTGTTATGGAGTAAAATGTGTACCCTTGTTAATTAGGACCTATTTTACACCCTTTCAAACAATAAATGATTAAATCTCAATCCTGATGAATAAACCTAACAAAATAAACTTAGGACTGGCCTAAGCCCACCACATTTAAGACTCCTCAGAGTTTGTGGGGCTAAAGGACTAGGGCACCTAGCGCCCTAGGTCTAGATGATTCCTTTAGCCCTATTTTTGTGGTGTCAGCTTAGAACACCTCCTTAGCTTAAATACATGTCGGCCCCATTTGGTTTTATTCATTATTTGTGAGCGAGAATGCATATAAGGAGTTTTACAATTTATTTTACACCTAGAGAATGCTAGATGGATAATAGAATGTTAGAAGTACTTACCTTATGCTCATATGATTGATCTTCTATGATCAAGTGCTCTTCATGCTTGAAATTGCTATTTTCTTGTGGATGTTATGAAGCTCATTTGCAGGTCTTGAAGGAAGTTCAAGCCATCTTTATCTATCTCCTTGTCAGTGCATGATCTTGAGTTATCTACTCCCACTAGGGTTTCACATCTTGTGGTAATCTTTATCATTTTTATTCATACTTTCATCATATATTATTGATCTTGTCTCTGCCCTCCTAGGGTATGCACTCTTGGATCACTAATCATTGTTATAGTGGAGGTGAAAACACCAACACAAGGTTTGACTAAGGAAAGCCCCTAAACATAACACACCATTTCCCTCTTTGCTTGTGTGTAGGTTGCATCTAGAGGAATCAGACTACAAGAAGTTACAGGACTGAAGAGGGCTAATAGGCCAAGACACCTAGATCTTGACATTCTACAAAACCCTAATCAGGGTCTAGGGCGCCTAGCACCCTGGTTCTCTTGTACTCCCAAACTCAGATGCAGGTTCTTCTCTATTCAAAAATCCCTACTATCATTTTAGAATCTCTGTATCAGTTTTTGATAGTCATTTATTTATAGATCTTGGTCAATTAGGGTTTCATCTTTTGCCCTAGTTTGGTTGGTAAGTTTTGGTTGAATTTAGTTGACACTCCTCTATACAACAAAGGGACAGAACCCCTGTAGTTTGGCTCTCCTTCATGGGTAGAATCCAAGCTTGATTTGTGTCTCAATGTTAATGGAAGAGGGTTTGACCTAGTTTAACCTCTTAGGCTAAGTCTCTCTTTTCCATCAAACATTTTGGTGAACTTGACGTATCTTGCACCCTAGCATCCTTCTTACTTAAGATCTGAGTTGTTTGCTTCCCTAGATCTGATTAGGATTGAGTTCATTGATCATTTTTCTACTTACATAGCTTATTTTTACATAGTTTCAACATTAAGGTTTACAAAAGATGAAATATTTTGCAGCCTTGTGGTTGGGCGGTAAATCACCTTGATGATGCTCTCTCTCCACCAAGTTTAGTGTTGAAGATATGGTATGGTATTGAGGACATTGTATGGTGCAACTTATTGATTATATAATGTTGTAAAAGGACATAGTCATATTTGTACTTCAAGCTATTAGTTTCTGATTATTCTTTAATTGAATAGTTATTGGAGATAATGTGAATTATTTTTATTTCATAAATTATGTTTATTGGGAAAAATTTTATTCCCATTTTTGTATTATTTAATTATAAATAATAATATTTTATTAGAGTGGTTATTTCATATGGTATTAGAGTGTACTAGGTTTAACACTAGGGCCTATATTTTTCTACGCTTAAGGTTGCATTATATTCATGTAAACCTTTCTGATGACCTAATAGTATAGGGGCCTTGAGTGTTTTGAAGACCCTAGTTTTGGGGTCAAAGCTTCCTTAAATAAGTTGGAATCTAGTTGTTTCTTAGATGGTTCAATTTGGAACCAAGTAGAAGTGTAGTTGTTTGAAACATCTCTAGGGTCTAGTTCTTGTCTCTTAAGTTGTGTTTTCCTTTTTGTGTCGAACTCACTAGTGAGGTGGCAAACATGGAAGGATATAGGACTTAGAAAAGGGAAAAGAAATCAATAGGTAAGGATGTAAGCAAATGTGTAGTGAAGAAAGGAACCCAACCAATTAAAGTACCTCCGCTTGAAGAAGTATTGATATCGGATTCAGAAGCCATGGAAACCACCTTAAATCGGAATAAACTTAGTAAATAAAAATAAAAGATGACTAAGATGGAGAATAAAACCAAAATCAACAAACCATCAAAAAATCATGACATGCCCTTTGGATGTGGGTGGAATGTGCCAGTTATTCGCAAGGAGGTGATAGAAGAGTACAAGTGAGTACACCCTCCCATGAGATTCATATTGATAGACTCTGATAGAGAAGAAGAGCCTGAGATAATCCTTTGTCCGATAGTGAGTTAGGACTGATTTGAGGTTAAAGGGATAATATTATCTATTTTGGCTATGATGATCCTTATTAATCTATACTCTCTATCTTTTGTTTATTCATGTTTGGAATGTTGTTGAGAAATAAATTAATTTGAGTGAGATTTTTATATTATACTCTTTTGTGCAATATTGTATTATTATTAGTGGTCTTTATATGTTTTGTGTGAAGTGTTGCACATGTGAAAGTGATTATATTCACATCTTATGTGAATTATTGCTTTTGTGTGAATGATGCACTTGTAAAGTGAGTGAAATCATACTTTGTGTAAAATTAATGCTTTCATGTGAGTAATGCACTTTGAGATTGTACTTAAAACTCATACGAATGATGTCCTTTATGTTATTATAGTACTATGTGCAAGTAATGCATTAGGTGCAAACATGCCTTATGTGAATTATGCATTTTAAGAAATGATTGCTCATGTGTCTAATATGAGTGGGAACTATTTGGATCATTCTTTTGGCTTGGAATTTTACTTTGACCTATCCTATTAATTGAAGTATTTGTGATTATATAGCTCTTATTGAAGCATTGTTTTCATTATGCTTAGAACTAGTAGAGCACCTTGAACATTTGAAGCTATGCAGTTTTGTGTCTTTATGCAATTAAATTTGAGCTTAACAGTGTGCAGTTAGTAGAAGCACTTTTTGCAGTTTAGTATTGATCATCCTTTCCTTAACAAGTTGACCACCTTATATAATGTTGACCTTGATCTTCTATGATTTGGTGTCAAGATCATGTTGATCCATTTGACTTTTGAATATATTTGACTCAGTATTGAAATCACATTTATCTAATTGATATCGATCTTATTGATTTAGTGTTGAAATCATATCGATCTACTTGAATTTTGGTCTTTGGTGTCCTTCTTATCTTATTGACGGCCCTTTTTAATTTGTGAAAGTCATAATATGATCACCTTTTTAATGTTAATGATTTTATATTTGAAAAAGAGAACATGCGATCTTTATAATCTTTGACCTTGATTTAGTCAAATGATTTATTTTTGGAGATTTAGTATTGAACAACTTATCCTTATTGATGGTTCTTCAGTGATTTAACATTGTAATCACCTTTTAATGATTTTATTATGATCCTAATCATTGGTGACTTAGTGTTGAAATCTAAGTTGACCATTAGAGGTTTAGCATTGAATCATATTGATCTACTTCCATTTATTGTTGATCTTCTTATCTTTTTGAAATCATAAATTAGTGATGTTGTTAAAATATTTAATGTTGATGACCCTCTGTTGATTTAACTACTTAATGTTGGAACATTTCTTTCAATTTAGTGAAATGATCCTTTGATAATCAAAAATATTGTTGAGAAGATACTCTTGATAAATAGAGTTGATGTTTAGTAATGGAACTTATTCTTCCATTGTGTGTTTGGAGTGTTTATTGTTCAAGTGTCGCATGTGGGATTAGCATGTTTGACAAGATAAACTTGAAGGATTTTATTCCCTATCCTTATAACAAGGAATTGTACCATTTGGGTAAAGATTGTATGTTAAAGATACTTGTATACTAATGTCTTAAATTTTGATAAGACTTATTTAACTTATTTCATGATGATAAGTTATGATCTTGAACCATGTCCAATAGAGATAAGAGAACATAGATCCTAGAATAAATGTGTGGGGTTTTTGCATGTAGTTCTTATGAATTATGATTTAGGATATTCCTACTTCTTTGTTATAGTAAAGGATATGATGTCTAATGTAGACCAGGAAAGCATATATGTATCATGTCCAAACTAATGTCTCATTCTACTAATTTAACTAAAAGGGATTGATGAAAATCATTTTTGAGTTGTGATTGCTTTGTAGTGTCTGTATTCTTACTCTTTGTGAGTAATGCACTTTGTGTATTCTTACATTATGCTAGTAATGCATCTTATGAAGTTAGTGTGCATATCTCTATCTAGAAGACTTAGCAAAAACAAAGGTATGATAATTGACTACCTATATTCAAAGGATATTTAAAATTTGCCTATGAAAGCTCCAACAACTTGTGAAGGTGTTTGACTGTTAGACACAGGGATTATATTGAGCGAATAGTTACATTTGGACTAATAAACATCCTAGTTAATGTTAAGGTAAAACAAGGATAGAAAAAGGTATGGGACTTTATTATGAGTTGATAAACTTAACTCGATCATCAGGACAATGACTCTTCCAAGAAGGGAAGGATGTCACAACCCTTATTTTTGGATATTTAAATTATGGATATAAATATTATTATTAGTATCATTTAATTGATGACTAACTTCGACTATGGTTGCAACATGAACACTCTCTCAATTTAGGGAGAGTATCATCGAGGCAGAGGGTGTTTAGCCAACTAAAGGAGAAATGTGGCAAAATGAATCCGCACACACCACATAGATTCATATAGATTAAACATTGCATTGCATTCTAAAATAATTTATTCGTAGAATAGACTAGAATAGAGTAATTAAATATCTAGCTACATTAAATATATTGTTATTATTTTAAATTATTACTTTAAGATATTTTAATATCTTTAGAAAGATTCTTTAAATGCTTTATTAATATTTGTTTGAGTTAATGGATTCTATTTTGGCCACAAGAGGCAGTTACAAATTTTTTGAGAATCTTGGAGAGTTTAAAGAATTGGATTATTGGGAATTTATTCCCTTTTCTATTTTGTGACAGGGAGTGATGGAAAAATTGAATGCATTTGCTTTCAATTCTTGAGCATGTGTTTTTTGGAAGATGCTATGTATAATCTTTAAATAGGAAAAGATAGAGGAGATTTCGGGGGAGAACTTTTGGAGCATTTTCAACTTGGGAGATTTTATGTTAGGTTGATCTAGGGAGTATTCAGAGGAAGAAGGGCTTATGTTGTGGTCTTGACCCGATTTTCTTGTTCAAGCATGCTCTAGTAAAATTCTTTTGTTTGTGCCTCCAAACTTACTTGATTTAATCTGAAGCAATTCCAACAAATCTATTATGTCCTTTTTCCTACTGCGATCATGTAATGCATAGGAACTCATCACCTTTTGGCATTCCTCAATAGCTCGTGTTCTTGTTGGAATTTCTGCACATATTGTGAATCATGTGTTCACTGTTATTTTACTTTGAAAACTATGGGTCAGGGATTTCTTCAACCCATTGCATTTATGTTGCGGTAAAGCCTTTTCATTTTGCCCAGCTTTTCTTTTGTGCAAATCCTGCAATCTTTGTGTATCATGAGATGACATCCCTTTGTGGCAATTTTTGTGTACCTCTAATTCACCTCTAATCTCTTGCTAACCATTTTTGTGGTTATCCTGAACTTGTGCGTAATTTGCATCACCTTTATGATTGACTTTTGTATGTTGGACGGAGATGATAAAGATTGTATAAATTGTCTAAATCCCTATTGTTTGCGATACTTGAATGATCTTGACATCTCATCATCTGCAATCCATTTTGAACATATCCTAAGACCTTTGTATTCTTCAAAATCTGGCAGCTTAAGAACCATTTGTTCCTGTGCACCTTTGTGCCAAGCGCAAGTGCATATTGGAGTTTTGTTTATGAGCTCTGTCTTGTTTCCTCATTCGACATGCATGACTATCAGGGCACTTGCAACTCCCAGCTGATAAATCCCCTTCCACTATGCTTTGATAATATTCCTACTTATATATAGCTTCTCTTTAATTGACGTGGAATCATAGGCATATGTTTTCTTTTTATGTTCGTTCCTCAATGGTTTTTCTACGTGCTTGGGGTCAAGAAAAGAAGTATTGACCTCAGTAATTATTTCTCTAGCAGACTTGTCATCTGAGCGAACTATTTTATGAAGGCGAATCCTTTTATAGATCTTTAGGAGGACTCTTATGTTTAATCTCCTCTGTGTTTGTTAGTCGTGCCTCATGTTCTCTTATCTGGCAAACTGTGGAATCGACCTTCTATCTTTTCCTGTAACGGCTGAATTCCATACCTCAAATGCATCTTACCAATCCTGTAAACATAAAACCTACATTCAATGCTTTCTGCATTTTGAGACAATTTGGGTGTCCATTCTTTCTAATTGGTTTGAGGGTGCAAATAAGTCAAGTCAAAACTTACCGATTAGCTGAAGATTTGTTTCTAAATCTTAAACCATTAACTTGAGATAGTGTACTTGTCTGTTATGCAATGAGTTTCTAATCTAGGAATTATGGGAAATGAATTATCTTGGTATTATGTTTCTAGACATATGTTAATTGCTTTACTTCTTGCAAATCATATATACTAGTTGAATTTAAGGGATAATTGAGGGTAGAAGGATGTATTCCTTTAATAGGGGTATTGATTACCTTATAATCTTTGAATATGTGGTATCCACTAATGTTAATAATTGGAATAATAACGTATCATACAAATACTTAACTTGAGATTAGCTTTTATATTGATGAATATGTGAAAGGATAGTTAGGGATAATGAATTTATATTCATAATTTAGAATAAGGATAGTAATGTCTTTAGAAAAATACTAATAGATAGTTATTAAATTTTACTCTATTTTGATTTAGTGATGTTTTGTACATCCTTTAGCCCAGACCCAGTAGTAAGTTCATCTTGATATATATGAACATTTGATTAATTTCATTGCATATTCATAGGCTCTAAGTTAAAGTTAACATTGGTATATCTAAGGTATGTTATAGTATTGTCAAAGATTTTGTATTATAACTTGTTAAGAGGGTTTAGTTAGGTACAATGGTTTCATGAATAAACTCATTGTTTGATTTATGACATTTGATTGATGATGACCCTAGTTATAACTACAAGGTTAGTTGTTTGGATAAGTTGATAATCATAGGGAGTACCTCCTTAGGGTTCTTTTGCAAGTAAACTATTTAATGTTTTTGCATGCTCTTTGGTGTTATCATAATGTTCCTTAGATTAAACTATTTAGTAAATGCAAATGTCTATTGGTCTGGATATATGGGTAAGTAATTTGGATACCTTATATATATTAGTTGTTAAATGATCTTAGGGACAACTTTGTAAACCTCTAGAATGGCTAGTGAGGCTTGATTCTTCCCTGGTTATGTTTATGAAATAAAAATCCATGTAAAGGTTATACCTTAGATGAAATTTGTGAAACTATGGGGAGATGTCTAGATTATGGATTTAGCATCCTAAACAAAATTTGTGAAATGTTTTCATGGTTTTAATCGATTGAAGACTATCCTAATGTCCCTTTTGACTTGTCATTCAAATTGATGTATTCTCTATGAATAATCAATCGCGATGACAACATAAATAATGTTTGATTGCAATTATGTATTTTCTTCTACTTTTATTTTTTTATAAGTAGAATTAGAGAAAGAACATGGATGGGTGCTAAATATGGAGCTACAAAGAAGGGTAGGTTCCTACTTACAACCTATATAGCTGAATACAACTCAAAAAGATGCTTTGGCCAAAGCTTGTTAATCAATTTAGTAATAGTTACTATTTGATTTATTTTTATCTCTGCCATATCATGATATAAGTACACATGCATTTATACATGCTAGAAATGCTAGATATATCATGTTGCACTAGATTCCTTCACGCATGTTAGCTTCAGTTTGCTAGACCCATCACGAAGAGTCGGGTTTCTCTATTCAGAAGTGTTGGTTTATAGATTTATCATTTGAATTTTATACTCTCCGCCCAAGCCAATGACAATCCTACCAACAGTTGAGTCACTTGCAATGATTAGTTGCAAGTGCTCTCTGCTTACTTTACAAGGCGCAACTACCTTCATATAATGTGCAATGAATTAAAATTTTGGGTATGCTTTTCACCAGAAAGCAGAAAAGATAATCTAACATCTGTCCATAATCATGAAAATAGATGTGATGAAAAGAATTTGAACTAATAACTAGTACTGAGAATTAAACTAGCAAATTATTAACAGGCAAGTGCAAAAAGTTGGGGGGCTAAAAAGTGGCCAAATTTTTTTCAAAAAGAATTAATACATAACGCGAGCACATTATGGTTTGGCAATGACAAGCCTAAGGCTCGTCAAAACCAAACCATAACATGAGCGTGTTATGACTAACTATAAATTAAAAAAAAGAGCATTTGTGCTCATTTCATTTCTTTGTTTTCCTCTACACCCGCATTCTGCAAACCCTAAGAAACACGCTCACGTTTTGGAAAAGTTGATTCAACACCAAAATCTTACCGCTTCGTCGTCAAAATGCCACCATGATGTCGAGCAGGCCAAAGGAGTGAGTTTTATTTATTGTTTTGTTTGAATTTGTTTCTAAATAGGTAGGTTTGAGTTGATTTTTGATGTAAATTTTGTTAATTGTCAGGAAATGTTAATGCACCTCTTCCTTCTCCTCCTCCACAAAATCCATAAAATCTTGAAGAGGAAATACCTGCCGAACAACAAACTCCTTTATCCATTCCTCGACATGCCCCTGGAACACAAGAAAATCTAATGGGGCAAATTGAAAACAATAAAAAAGAAATTGAAGACATAATTGCAAGGTTGAAAGATCCTTCCACTTCAACCTTGCATAGGTCCATGCTTGTTGAATCCTTTGAATCTACGTTATCAAATGTAGATTCAATTAGCAAGAAAATATCTAGTTGGACGTATAAGAGGAGAGAGTTTAGAGACTATTATGCAGACAAGCTGTCATATGAAGATGTGAAAAAATTACAAATTACAAAATTAGACTTGTGTTCCATTTTCACAAACCCACAAACAAATCAACCTCCACCCATTACATGCAAGAGGTTCCCTATCCATTGGTGCAACAACCAAGCGATAAGGGACAATTTTGGTAGAGGTGGTGGATGGTTTTTGACCATCCTCCATGCAATAATAATGAGGTCCCATAATACTTTTTGAGGAAACTCTACTGCGAGTTTGTCCTCAATAAAGTGCCAAACTATTTTGATATGCGGGACTTCCAGGGTAGAGATAGGGGATCAGCACAAGATAGACTAGGGGCACGTGTTGACCCACAGCGGGCAGTGAGATGAATAATCGGTATACCATCCCATGAGCATGTTTCTATCCCTTCCATTGTGAGGGACAGTGTTGAGGTCAATACACTTTAGTCCATTAGTGCCTTGACCAGAGCATCATAGAGCATGCCAGTCCTGTAGGACAGCGTGGGTTGGGAGATAGTGCGAGGAGTAGGGTTCCACCCCATGCTTGTCAGTCTTGCAGGTTAGCCTGTGGTTATGACCCCATGGATAGTCAGGATGCAAGTGTATAGGCTACATCTGCAGCTAAGCAGATGGTGATGACAGATACCCTCCTAAGTGAGACTTTCAGCCTTGATACTCAGGTATTTAAATATTAACAAGTTTATTGAATTTAATTTATTAAATTTTATTTTTGAAATGCAAGATTAACTAATTTAGTTTGATGATTTTAATAAAATTTCAGGGTCATAGCATTGATGCAGTTTTCAGTGGTTCTCCACCTGTATATTACACTACATCATCTACTGTCGGGATATGTAACTAGTAAACAATTATAAATATTACATGTGAATAGTATTATTATATGAATGGTATTCTAATATCTGATTTTGGATGTTGAATAGGTTAATATTGGAGATTTCACGGCAACACCTGCTAGCGGTGGTGGACTTCAAAGCTTCACGGATGTAATAAAATAAATAGTTTAATGAATGAATTGTACTTACTAGATTTTTATATGTGACTTGTGTGCTTTATTATGTGTACTTCCATGTTTAGATGAATGTGTGTGTATGTTAGGAGCCATGATTTGCATCACTATTATAGTTTTTGTAATTGAATAATGTTGTTTTATTTCCAGATGATGCAGGCTACGGAGACACCTCTCGATGTTCATAGGGCAATGGAGCATGGTGTGACCTCTGTGATTCATAGCTCCATGGCATTGACAGGGGTATGAGGCAAATTAGTAAATTTTAATTTACATTCATTGTTATAGTTGTTTATTTTTGAAAAATCAAAAGATTATTGATTTGAAGTTTAATTTCTATCTGGATGGTTTCTATAGGACATGACATCACCACGGCCTATTCCTGCTACTGACGCAAGTGAGGAGATAGATTATATGGTAGCGGTAAGTGATTATTTTGTTAAATGTTTCATTTTTTATAACATGTAATTTCTATATATTAATGTCTATACTTTTTATTGTAATAGCTAAAGATGCAGGAAGAACTAAATAGGAGGAGAAGCCCTCAAGTTCGTAGTAGACCACCCACATATCCATCTCCATCCCCTAGAAGATCAAAGGCTGCACGTGATCTATTCTCTTCACCAGCCAGAGGGGAATGACTTTTTATTGTGTTCCTTTGTTGTATGCATATATGGCATTTGTGGACATATATTTTGTATTGCATATAGTTGACATTGTATGCCTATATGGCATTCTTGTAAGCCTATATGGCTATTTTGTATATATGTTATACTTATATCGATAGATATTGATGTATGCCTATATGGATATTTGGTTAATACAAATCTTTTTTATTGATGGCATCCATACTTGCATTATAAATCCACGTTTGAATAGATATTTGTAGATGGCTACTTCAAATATTTAAAGTCCAATTGTATGAGTTGGTCAATTGAAAATATTTCTTAATTTCTTGTTATTATACCATATTGGGATGCAAAGAGTATGTTTGTTGTTTTGAATAAGATAGTCAAAATCATATGCTTATGAGTACCTGATGACCATTGTGGTTATTAAATGTAATTCCTCTTGCATATAAGGCAAGGTTATGAGATTACATTGAGTCTTACCTAATTTTACTATGCAACATAACATTGGGCCTATAGGCTTCCATAAGTCATCAACAATCAAGGTTCAAGGTTGTCATTGAAGTCAAAGGGTCAAGGTTGTTTGTCATTGATGTCAAGGTTGATGCCATGATGTTGATAAGGTGATACAGTGATTCAAGGTATGTGATGGTCATGAGGTGCATGATGTTGTGAATATGGTTTTCATGATAAGGTCGCTCAATTCATGTTGATGCTGCACAAAACAAACATGGTTCATATGATGCAAGGTTCATGTTCATGGTGGATGTGATTTTGTTCATGCAAGGTTTTGTTGTGAATATGGTTTTCATGGGAAGGTCTATCTTGAAAGGTTGATATGATGCAAGGTTCATATTCATGGTGGATGTGGTTTTATTCTTGCAATAAGAAGTTAGAGAAGACACAAGCTTTCATAATCTTAATCTTATTGATAGTTAGGGTTTGTATATTGGGCATTAAACCCTAAAAAGAATCTACTTTTCTTAAGACTTTAAAACCCTCAATTGTTTGTCGTGTGGAAAGTGCACTTTTGTTTTAATTTAATATTGGCATATAATCAGAAGTTACTATCACTTAAATCAACCTACTAAAGGGTCTTTAAGTCATTAGTTCACTGGCCCTTCAACCTAACTCAACCGGCATCTTTGGTAAACTCTCATAAGCTCGAGCACCATATCATAATCGAAGGTCATATTTAATTGATATGAGGGCGGGAAAAAGGATTGGATCAAACACATCAAATTGAGCATCATACCTCTAGGTGCATTTTTGCCTCTCTCTAAACTATCCGTTTTGGCGCCTTGATGTAAAGTGAAGTCTAAACTTAGTGAAGCTTGCGCCTAGAAAGATATCACCTTGGATATGCACCTAGAGTCATCCTAGATCATCCATTTGTGCCTAAGGGTCAATATAACATAATATAACTTAGGAAGACTTTGAAAATATTCAAAAGAAGCCAAGGCACCTTTTCTTGTCTCCACCATCCATTTTGGGTGCCTAGAGGAAAATAAACTTCAAATCACTTCCAACTGTAGCGCCTAGTGTTAGAACCTTCAAAATGACTAAATCTTACCAAAGGAAGTCTAGGCGCCTATTGTCACTTGGATCATCATGAATGAGCGCCTAAGTGGAAGGAGAATAAGTATCTTGTATGGAGGCGTACTTTTGTGTCTAAATAACCTCATTTTGGTGCCTTGAAGGAAGATGTTCTAAATCCTAAGATGTAGCGCCTAAGTGTAAAATGGTCTCCTATAGGTTTGAACAAGTGATTGAAGCCATCAAATTGCCAAGAAATGAGATAAGTACACTAAGGCACCTTTTCTTGTCTAAACTATCCATTTTGGAGCCTAGGAGGAAGGAGATTCAACATCATGAATCAAGGCACCCTTTGCCATCAAAACAACCTCACATTGGCACCTTGGAGGAAATCAACTTAAAACTACAAGTCTTAGAGTTTTTTCATGTTTTGATGATATCTTTTGAGAACAATTATAATGATTGAAGGATGAGGTAGGTAAAAAGTCTTCATCTAGCTTAGGTGCCCATTCAACTCTGAACAACCTTACATTTGCGCCTAAGATGAAGGGGACTTTCTTAAATATTTAAGCATTGATTAACAAACACGAAAACCTTAGGTGTAATTTTCAACTCATTTTACCTTTGATGAGCGCTTAACTTGGAGAGAACACCTATTAGCATCAAGGCACTATTTCATGCTCAGAACATCACATATCAACGCCTAAACATGAGGAAGCTTAAACTATGAAATCTGATGTTACTTTGATTCAAAAATGAAAAAAATAAGCCAAAGAATCTAGACGCATATTATCACTTGAGCAACCTTCAACTAGCGCCTAGTCTTGTGAAGGAGGCAAGAATCAGGGATAAAAGACCTCACCTTGTTTGAAAATGTTGAAAGGCTAAGGAATGGGCTAAGTTCATCTAGGTGCATTTTGACTCCCTACACACCTAAATGAGCACCCAGGAAGAAATTAATATGCCGGTATAATGTAGCTCAGATTGTTTCGACATGTTTGGGTGCAAAACAGGACCATGCCTAGCCTAAACGTACCCATCTAGATGCGTTGGAATTGTCAATTTGGCCACACGAGGAAAAGAACAAAATTTTACTCCCTTTGCAACTTTACACTGCCTCCTTCTGACGATTTTTGGGGCAACCAAAAACTTTTCACCACGGGCAAACACATCAGAGATATAAAAAACTGAGAGAGGTTATTGTAGAGGCACTCTACGTGATCATGTTGCCTTAGACGGAATGTTTCTAAGTGACACAGTTTTTGAGTAACATCTCGTCAAATATTGCTGCCTTTTTGCACTTTGGACTCTTCAGGGATATCGTCGATATAATGTAGCTCAGACTATTTTGACATGTTTGGGTGAAAAATAGGACCATGCCTAGCGTAAATGCACCCATATGGACGTGATGGAACATTCATTTTGGTCGTATCAGGAGTAGGACAAAAGTTACCCCCCTTTGCAACTTTACATTACCTCCTGATAATTTTTGGGGCAGCAGAAAACCTTTCACCACGGGCAAATGCCTTAGAGATATGAGAGAGATTATTGTAGAAGCACTCTACGCGATCATGTTGCCTCAGACAGAATGTTTCTAAGTGACACAGTTTTCAAATAACATCTCGTCAAAGATTGTTGCCTTTTTGCACTTTGGACTCTTCAGGGATATCATCGGTACAATGTAGCTCGGACTATTTTGACATGTTTCGGTGAAAACCAGGACCATGCATAGTGTAAATGTACCCATCTAGATGCGTTGGACTAGTCAGTTTGGTCGCATCAAAAGCAGGATGAAAGTTACACCCCTTTGCAACTTTACACTGCCTCCTTCTGAGGATTTTTGGGGCAGTAGAAAACCTTTCACCACGGGCAAATGCCTCAGAGATATAAAAAACTGAGAGAGGTTATTGTAGAGGCACTCTACATGATCGTGTTGTCTTAGACAAAATGTTTCTAAGTGACATAATTTTTGAGTAACATCTCATCAAAGATTGCTGCTTTTTTGCACTTTGGACTCTTCAAGGATATCATCGGTACAATGTAGCTCGAACTGTTTCGACATGTTTGGGTGAAAAAAAGGACCATGCCTAGTGTAAATATACCCATTCAGAGGTGTTGGAATAGGCAGTTTGGTCACATCAGGAGCAGGACGAAAGCTACACCCCTTTCCAACTTTACACTGCCTCCTGACGATTTTTGGGGTAGCAGAAAACCTTTCACCATGAGCAATTGCTTCAGAGATATAAAAAATTGAGAGAGGTTATTGTAGAGACACTCTACGTGATCGTGTTGCCTTAGACAAAATGTTTCTAAGTGACACAATTTTCAAGTAACATCTTGTCAAAGATTACTGCCTTTTTGCACTTTGGACTCTTCAGGGATATCATTGGTACAATGTAGCTCGAACTGTTTCGACATGTTTCGGTTAAAAAAAAGGCCATGCCTAGCATAAATGTACCCATCTAGATGCGTTGGAATAGTCAGTTTGGTCGCATCAGGAGCAGGATAAAAGTTACACCCCTTTGCAACTTTACGCTGCCTCCTTCTGACAATTTTTGGGGCAACAGAAAACCTTTCACCACGGAAAAATACCTCAGAGATATAAAAAACTGAGAGAGGTTATTGTAGAGGCACTCTAGGTGATCACGTTACCTTAGATGGAATGTTTCTAAGTGACACGATTTTTGAGTAACATCTCGTCAAAGATTGCTTCCTTTTTACACTTTGGACTCTTCAGGGATATCGTCGGTACAATGTAGCTCAGACTGTTTCAACATGTTTGGGTGAAAAATAGGACCATGCCTAGCCTCAGCATACCCATCTAAATACGTTGGAACTGTCAGTTTGGTTGCATTAGGAGCAGGACACCAAAATTGCAAAAGTTGCTTTGTGCAACTTGACAACATTGACACTTTTTTGCAATAGGACTTAAAGACTCAAACTGACCCCAAATGACTCAAAGTGACTTAAAAACAAATGAAATGGTCTTAGAAGACCTTATCACATACAATTGACCCAATCAAAACAAAATTTTATTTTTGACCCCTCTAGGAAATAAAAAAGACAAACCTTACAAATTAATGTGTATACTTACAACTCAATGTAACATGACTTTACAAAATCAATGTGAATACTTACAAATTAATCCCATGAACCATTCGAGTCTTCTCTACTTGTTATTGTGTCAAGTATTGCTTCATGGTCAGATTCACGTACCTTCCACAAGATTTTGTTCAAAGGTCTACCTCGATACTGTATCAAATCAACATTGGATGCCACGACAAGGTTCGAGTAATGAAGAATCTTCTAATGCATGTCAAAGTCCTGAAACAGCCAAACATTAACACTCTTATGTGGGTACCTTCTAAGCCATGTTCCAGTAATAACCACTGAGTCTATAAGGTATTCGATGTTTTCTCCATCTATAACTGGGGCCTCCAATTTCTTTTTGGCCTCAACACAATGACATAAGTAATAATATGTTCCCTCTTCATTATCTTCATCTGCAATAACTGCATATTCATGCCCTACATTGATATGTGTAGCAAATTAGATGAAATTAGTCAACATTACAAAAACACTACAAAGTAAGATGACATTAGGAATTTCAAAAACTATGCAAATAGATATATTACCTGGTTGAACTAGATCTGATATGTGGTCAAAGTCAACTGATGATTCCATCTGTGTTAGTTCTAGTGCTGTCGGGGGTCGATACGTGTTAAGTGGGCTAAGATAACTTAACTGTCATTCGTCAACCCACTCCTTTGACTCGCACTCATCACAGGCTTGAATTGTACAGGAAGAACAAAAGCATGACATTTTTCACGTATGGATACTCCATGAACCTGCAATTGAGCTTTGAGTGTATCTCATTTGATCTTGTCAGTGTACAATAGTCCTCATATGGTGCAATGTTAGTATCATCTATCAACCAAAAAAATCTACAAACTGAAGACTTACCTTCATTACCTGGATCCATGGAAGCATTACACCACTCGACAATCAATTTGGCATCTGTCAACTTTACATTGTCTTTCTACTTTAACTCTTCTCATGCTATGGCTCTTTTGATACATGCTCCTGCACCATCATGCTCCCCCTTTCCATGCCTGGCCTCAAAAAAGTTCCACATATGCTGAATACCTGTAAAATTATGCCTCCTACTGAGCCAATAGAAATTCTGTGAGTTCTTGAATTGTGACGCACAGTTATCCAACCATATGATATGCTGACTAAACGATATGCCCCTTCTAGCCAAATCATTGTAGAACACTTGAAAGCAACCTTGCACGAACTCCGTAGAATGCGTACGATCATCACTAATATAGAAATTATACTCCCTTATGATCTTTCTGTCATCCTCTGTACTATCATCCGCATGAATGAATGTGATGTGCACAAATATAGAAACTTGTGTGGAGTTGTAATATTGTGATTGCACCTCACACTATGGCTGTAGAATGTAGTTCTCTGTAAAGTCGATGACTGAAACAATGATGCCAACTAGAAATGTGTCCTTGCATAACTTGAATTGTAAGTCTAACCATCGAGCTGTATGGGCACGTCTTGCATACTCATACAGTATGCTGTCACGAAATATAGGCATAAACTGATACACTGGAATCTTTTCAATAACCAATTCACACATTTTTGCTTCTTTACCATCTTTTGTATTGTATGCCACTATTTTATACCTGCCAAACTCTACTAGTTCATTTCCAACCGCATGTGTTCTTTCCATATGTTCACATATTGGCAAATGTTGCAAGCCACCACAACGATGACATGTGCCATCCAAGCATAATTTCTTGTAGAATATTTGACCTCCCTCTCTTTCACATAAAATTCTTTATATGAAGTCTCTTGAAGATGTTGGTGGGGCACGTATGGCACAACCCTGCAAAACATTGTTAGTATGCATATCTAAACATATAGACCTATAAACATCAAAATGGTTAGAAAATTCAATATGTAATCTACAACAAGAAGTAGTGCGTGTGTGATTTATCTTGACATAGAAAGGTTTTAGCATTTCAAAATATCTTTGACAAATTTAAATTTGAGGATACTTCTCTAGAAATTTACCATAAAACTGTGTTTGAGTCTCATCCAAAAAATGCTTTGGATGTGGCTCACGGTTCTCACTACCAATTCTCCTTCTTACCACATCCCTCTGATTCGAAGATAACCTTGTGTAATTCTACCAAAAGTCTTCAATTAGTGATCTCAATGCTTCAACAATTGGTTTATCTTTTCGTGGTAGTCTCCCCGAGAATGCCCATAATTCATTGGCATTAGTGTCCTTAATTCTTTGGAATCTTCCAATGGCTCTTGATAAAGTTTTCCTATTAATTCTCAATTCTTGACTCATCTTTCTAATGAGATGAGCTTTCATCATTTGACTACTTACTATAGTCGATGTAATCACATTCCGCGTTGCATTACTATCTTTTGTGTGTGAGGTGTTACCCACACTCTCATACGCACTCATTAGATTCTTGACAATAGATTTTTCACTTGAAGTCTCTGATTTTCTCAACCCAAGAATCTTCATGATGGACCTATACTTTATACTTCGCATCATTTCAACGAATAGTTGACATCTTGCAGTCTCATTTAACTTTTCAAAGAACAATCTCTAAATCTTATGAGCATATCTTCTACAAGTGTATTTTGGAATCTTACCTTCCATTGGATGCAAAATATTCTCATCAATATCAATCAAATACTTTGGCTTTCTATACAAAATTTTAGGCGGTGTTAAGTTAGGTAAATTCATCTCAACATTAGGAATTTCATCAATATTTAAATGAGATGGGCTAGATGGCATAGCTTTGATCGAAGATGGAATAGATGACATACCTTGAGGTGAGGTGGGAATGATGGCGTACCTCCTTCATCACATGTGAGTGATGATGTACTCTCAACTTGAGATGTGGTAGATGGTGTCCCTACATGTTGACTTGTGGTAGAGGACATGTCTCCAACTATGTTATTCAAATCTCTCGTAGCACAAAGTTTTTGCATCCGTTCTCTTTGTGCCGCCAATACCATATCTCTTTGTGATGGTTGTGGTTCCTCTTCAATTGGCATGTCTTCATTTATCATGTCCAATTTCCTCTTCTCACGAAGTTCCCTCATAGCCATTGCTTTATTTGCATTCTTAGCTTCTATCTCTTCCTGTGTTGGTTTAATTCTTGATCGTTTCCTCGGCATGACGGAGAATTTGTCTGTAGCATGATAAAGAGACCAATATTAGTTTCTAAGAAATGAATCCATACAAATAACCAAAATATATGTCATTCAACCCTTCATAGTAAATGTACATACAATCATCATGTAAAAGAGTAAATGTCACTCAACCAAAATAGGTACAAAGCATACAAAGCAAATTATTGCAGCCATGAAAAGAGTACATGGGACTTCATGCTTGAAGAGGTTGAGGCAGACCCAATTTGACATGTTTGTTGTTACTAGGGCTACTAAGATTTGGAATTGAGAAGGTGTTTTGTTGGTACTAGGAATACTAGGATTTGGGTGGCTTGGAAGGAATAGACAACAATTGTTGTGTCATGTGCATGTACAAATCATCATGAGTAGGTGCATAAGGAATGTCCTAGCCCAAGATATGTGCATACAAATCATCATGTCATGTGCATACTTGTATGATCTTGGCACCTATTCATTTGTATTTTAACTTGTTAATATGACAAGATAATAGTGGGATTGTATTTTTTTAATGTTGTAAGGATTTATTCTTGTATAGTTTGACATCACGATATGTTAAGGTCTATTTATTACACATAATTATTAAAGAGCCCAAGTGTAGAAAATATACATGGCATCATGTGAGATTGTAGGTTGCTTTCTTGATTGGGAATGTGTCTATTTTAAACATGTATGATAAAACATGATAAAGTAATTCAAATAGAATTAAGGAAAATGTAAAGAACATGCATGTAAAGACTTGACATACCTAAAAAATGAAGATTCGAATGGAGAGAGTACCCAATTATGTAGTGCTTTTTTCTTCTTGCATCAAACTCCTCAACAATTTGAGTTTTTCACCATTTGCTTCCTTTTCAATGTTAAATTGAATAACACTCAAATATAATTACTAACAACAATATTATTAACCAATCTATAATGTTAAATTCCTAAAATTGAATCACAATTAACATTTCAACACTACAAAAATTGAAACTTGAATAGATATATATCAAACTTGGTGTGAAAACTATGTTATTTCCTCCTTCTCAAGTTGGCAAAGCAAAAAGGTGGTGGAAAGATCATGCAAAGGTGGTAGAATGTGTAAAATGTGCATGTGAACTTCCCAACAGCATGAAAGCACTTCTTTTTTGTCGGAGCAGGCACATAATCAGCATGAAAATAGAGCATGTGGGCCTAGATCATGGGGGTCAACATTTTTTTACCATTTCTATAGCTGGACAAAATGTGAGTGCATTATAATGTGCTCGCGTTTTGTCCTGCTATAGATTGATCCATAAATATTTGTGCCTATCTCACCTTTGATAGCACCTTTACAATATCTCACCTCTAGTTCTATTAGCTCATGTTCTATATCTCACTTATCTCTCCCCCTCACCTCTCTACCTCTCCCCTCGCTATGTCTCTCAGTCACTCCTTGTCTATCTCAACCCTAAACCTTATCCCTAAACCCTAATCCCTCAACCCTAATCCCTCATCCCTAAACCCTAAACACTATCCCTATTCCTAAACCCTCAACAGGCTTGATACTATACCTTAAACCCTAATCCATTATCCCTAAACCCTCCAACCCTATCCCTAATCCTTATACCCTCAACACTCTACTTTAACCCTAATCCCTCGACCCTCAACCCTCAACCCTCAACGTCAAACCCTAATCCTTCAACCCTTAACTCTAATCCCTCGACCCTCAACCCTATCCCTAAACCGTAAACCCTAAAGCCTCAACCCTCAACATTAAATCCTAATCCCTCAACCCTTAACTCTAATCCCTCAACCCTAAACCCTATCCCTAAACCCTAAACACTATCCCTATTCCTAAATATTCAATGTGCTCGATACTATACCTTAAACCCTAATACCTTATCCCTAAACCCTCCAACCCTATCCCTAATCCTTATACCCTCGACACTCTACTTTAACCCTAAACCCTCAACCCTCAACGTCAAATCCTAATCTCTCAACCCTTAACTCTAATCCCTCGACCCTCAACCCTATCCCTAAACCCTAAACCCTAAAGCTTCAACCCTCAACCCTCAATGTCAAATCCAAATCCCTCAACCCCAAACCCTATCCCTAAACCCTAAACACTATCCCTATTCCTAAACCCTCAATGGGCTCGATACTATACCTTAAACCCTAATCCCTTATCCCTAAACCCTCCAACCCTATCCCTAATCCTTATACCCTCAACACTCTACTTTAACCCTAATCCCTCGACACTCAACCCTATCCCTAAACCCTCAACCCTCGAACCTCAACCCTTAATGCTCAACGTCAAACCCTAATCTCTCAACCCTTAACTCTATTCCCTCAACTCTCAACCCTAACCCTAAACCCTAAACCCTAAACCCTCAACGTCAAATCCTAATCCCTCAACCTTTAACTCTAATCCCTCAACCCTAAACCCTAAACACTATCCCTATTCCTAAACCCTCAACGGGCTTGATACTATACCTTAAACCCTAATCCCTCCAACCCTATCCCTAATCCTTATACCCTCGACACTCTACTTTAACCCTAATCCCTCGACCCTCAACCCTATCCCTAAACCCTCAACCCTTGAACCTCAACCCTCTACCCTCAACCGTCAACATCAAACCCTAATCCCTCAACCCTTAACTCTAATCCCTTGACCCTCAACCCTATCCGTAAACCCTAAACCCTAAAGCCTCAACCCTCAATGTCAAATCCTAATCCCTCAACCCTTAACTCTAATCCCTCAACCCTAAACCCTATCCCTAAACCCTAAACACTATCCCTATTCCTAAACCCTCAACGGGCTTGATACTATAACTTAAACCCTAATCCCTTATCCCTAAACCCTCCAACCCTATCCCTAATCCCTATACCCTCGAGACTCTACTTTAACCCTAATCCCTCGACCCTCAACCCTATCCCTAAACCCTCAACCCTCAAACCTCAACCCTCAACCCTCAATGTCAAACCGTAATCTCTCAACCCTTAACTCTAATCCCTCAACCCTCAACCCTATCCCTAAACCCTAAACCCTAAATCGTCAACCCTCAACCCTCAATGTCAAATCCTAATCCCCTCAACCCTTAACTCTAATCCCTCAACCCTAAACCCTATCCCTAAACCCTAAACACTATCCCTATTCCTAAACCCTCAACAGTCTCAATACTATACCTTAAACCCTAATCCCTTATCCCTAAACCCTCCATCCCTATCCCTAATCCTTATACCCTTGACACTCTACTTTAACCCTAATCCCTCGACCCTCAACCCTATCCCTAAACCCTCGACCCTCGAACCTCAACCCTCAACCCTCGACATCAAACCCTAATCCCTCAACCCTTAACTCTAATCCCTCGACCCTCAACCCTATCCCTAAACCTTAAACCCTAAAGCCTCAACCCCCAACCCTCAACGTCAAATCCTAATCCCTCAACCCTTAACTCTAATCCCTTAACCCTAAACCCTAAACACTATCCCTATTCGTTAACCCTCAACAGGCTCGATACTATACATTAAACTCTAATCCCTTATCCCTAAACCCTCCAACCCTATCCCTAATCCTTATACCCTCGACACTCTACTTTAACCCTAATCCCTCGACCCTCAACTCTATCCCTCAACCCTCAACCCTCAACCCTCAACCCTCAACGTCAAACCCTAATCCCTCAACCCTTAACTCTAATCCCTCGACCCTCAACCCTATCCCTAAACCCTAAACTCTAAAGACTCAACCCTTAACCCTCAACATCAAATCCTAATCCCTCAACCCTTAAGTCTAATCCCTCAACCCTAAACCCTATCCCTAAACCCTAAACACTATTCCTATTCCTAAACCCTCAATGGGCTCAATATTATACCTTAAACCCTAATCCCTTATCCCTAAACCCTTCAACCCTATCCCTAATCCTTATACCCTCGACACTCTACTTTAACCCTAATCCCTCGACCCTCAACCCTATCCCTAAACCCTCGACCCTCAAACCTCAACCCTCAACCCTCAACATCAAACCCTAATCTCTCAACCCTTAACTCTAATCCCTCGACCCTCAACCCTATCCCTAAACCCTAAACCCTAAAGCCTCAACCCTCAACCCTTAATGTCAAATCCTAATCCCTTAACCCTTAACTCTAATCCCTCAACCCTAAACCCTATCCCTAAACCCTAAACACTATCCCTATTCCTAAACCCTCAACGGGCTCGATACTATACCTTAAACCCTAATCCCTTATCCCTAAACCCTCCAACCCTATCCCTAATCCTTATACCCTCGACACTCTACTTTAAGCCTAATCCCTCGACCCTCAACCCTATCCCTAAACCCTCGACCCTCTAACCTCAACCCTCAACCCTCAATGCCAAACCCTAATCCCTCGACCCTTAACTCTAATCCCTCAACCCTCAACCCTATCCCTAAACCCTAAATCCTAACGCCTCAACCCTCAACCCTCAACGTCAAATCGTAATCCCTCAACCCTTCACTCTAATCCCTGAAGCCTCAACCCTCAACACTATACCTTAAACCCTAATCCCTATCCCTCAACCCTTAACCCTTAAAACTTAAACCCTATCCCTACACCCTCAACACTCAACACTATATCTTAAGCCTTAAACCCTCATCCCTAAAGCCTCAACCCTCAATCCTTAAACCTTCAAACCTAAACCCTATCCCTAATCCCTCTACCCTCGACACTCTAACCCTAACCTTGACATTAAACGCTAATCCGTCAACCCTAAACCCTAATATGTCAACCCTAAACCCTATCCCTAAACTTTTAACCCTCAACACTATACCTTAAACCCTAATCCATCAACCCTAAAACCTAATCCCTCAACCCTCAACCCTAAACACTATCAATAAACCCTCAACCCTCGACACTATACCTTAAACCCTAATCCCTCAACCCTCAACCATCAACCCTAATCCCTCATCCCTAAACCCTAAACATTATCCCTATTCCTAAACCCTCAACCCTGGACACTATACCTTAAACCCTAATCCCTTATCCCTAAACCCTAAACCCTATCCCTCAACCCTTAACCCTTAAAACTTAAACCCTAAAACCTATCCATAAACCCTCGACGCTCAACACTATATTTTAAACCCCAATCCCTTAACCCTGAGCCCTAAAGCCTCAACCCTCAATCATTAAACCTTCAACCCTAAACCCTATCCCTAATCCCTCTACCCTCAACACTCTACTTTAACCCTAATCCCTTGACCATCAACCCTATCCCTAAACCCTCAACCCTCAACCCTCAACTCTCAACAGTAAACCCTAATCCATCAACCTTAAACCCTAATCCCTCAACCCTAAACCCTATCCCTAAACCCTCAACCCTCAACACTATACCTTAAAGCATAATCCCTCAAACCTAAACCCTAATCCCTCAACCCTAAACCCTAAACCCTATCCCTAAACCCAACAAAACTACTTTGCCTTATGTTAGGTTGTTAAACCTATCATTTTTGACACTCTTCTCTTAAAGATATCTGAGTTGCAAGAATATGTCAGAAAAATTGGCTATGAACTTTTTTAATGTTAGTAATGTTATATGGCATGTTTTTCTGGCCCATCTGGGGTTCATTATGCCAATAGGTGTACACACTATGAGAAAAGCTTTGCGTATGGTACATCCATAGTGAGTAATTAACAGTTGAAATTAGAAGGATGATCATTATGAGAAAAGCTTTGCATTTGGGTACATCTATGTTTCTTGCTGTCCACCCCACACTTAGGGGAGGTATATTGTTATGACATAGGCAAATAATCTCCCATTGTTTATTGGCTCTATCCACAAGAACTACTAAACTTTTTTCTCTTGGTAATTGTAGAGGACATTCACCTATTTTTGGCAACTCCTGCATTCCCAAACCATTACAAAAACTAAGTTATTTTAACCCAATAAATAGTTGATTGCGTTGATTTAATACTCTACTATATTAAAGCTTAGCATTCACACAAATGCGGATGTTCATACTATAGAAGACTACATTATATTAGACTATTAGAGATCCCTTAGAAAAATGTAATAACAAAACTACTTTGCCTTATGTTAGCTTAAAATTAAACCCATTCTTTTTGACACTCTTCTCTTAATAAAGTAAGAGTAATAAGAATAGAAGGCAGAGAATTTGATCTTACTAGTATGCATGGTCGACTTACATTCCGTGACTTCATTTTCATTGAATAAAAAGGTAAATATCTGATTTGAAAGGTGGGGCAGAGTTCACTGTCGTGTGCTTTTCTAGATGATAGGGTCCATAATGTCCAAGGTTCTTCATCCCACTACTGCCCACCTGGGCCTTGAAGAAGGAGGCACACCCATTAAACCAACTCATTTGACAACTTGATGCCCATCTGTTGACTTGAATTGCATACTCTGTTAGAAGAAGGGCATCTTTTATCTGTATCAATGTTGGTATTCATAAGCTAAAGAGCATTGATATTTTTCACACACCCTGTTCTTTGAAATATCTTAAGCTTAAAATATGACTTGGATATGTACTTGAACACAACAAAATCTCCAATCTCTAGCCCATGATGATTCACAAAATTTTCCTAACCTTGCCTAAATTCCAGTTTATTTATATGGTACCCCTTAATTGTACATCCCACTCCTACCCACCTGGGCCTTGAAGAAGGAGGCACGCCCATTAAACCAACTCATTCAACAACATGCTACCCATTGGTTGACTTGAACTGCATTCTCTATTAGAAGAAGGGCATCTTTTATCTGTATCAATGTTGGTATTAACAAGTTGAAGAGCATTGATATTTTTCACACACCCTATTCTTTGAAATATCTTAACCTTAAAATATGACTTGGATATGTACTTGAACACAACAAAATCTCTAATCTCCAGCCCATGATGATTCACAAAATTTTCCCAACCCTGCCTAAATTCTAGTTTATTTATGGTACCCCTTAATTGTACATCCCACCCCTACCCACCTGGGCCTTGAAGAAGGAGGCACACCCATTAAACCAACTCATTCGACAACTTGCTGCCCATTAGTTAACTTGAACTGCATACTCTGTTAGAAGAAGGGCATCTTTTATCTGTATCAATGTTGGTATTCATAAGCTGAAGAGCATTGATATTTTTCACACACCCTGTTCTTTGAAATATCTTAACCTTAAATTATGACTTGGACATGTACTTGAACACAATAAAATCTCTAATCTCCAGCCCATGATGATTCACAAAATTTTCCCAACCCTTCCTAAATTCTAGTTTATTTATGGTACCCCTTAATTGTATATCCCTAAACCCTAAACCCTAATCCCTAGTCCCTAAACCATAAACCCTAATCCCTAATTATAATTTATGGTACCCTAATCCCTAAACCGTAAACCCTAATCCCTTATCCCTAAACCATAAACCCTATCCCTAAATCCTCAACCCTCAACACTTAAACCTTAAATCCTAAACCCTATCCCTAAACCCTCAACCCTCAAAACTATACCTTAAACCCTAATCCCTCAACCCTAAACTTTAAACCCTAAGCCCTATCCCTAATCCCTCTACCCTCAACACTCTACCTTAACCCTAATCCCTCGACCCTCAACCTTAAATGCTATCCCTAAAGCCTCAATCCTAAACCCTAATCCCTCAAGGTCGTAAACGCTAATCCCTTATCCCTAAACTCTAAATCCTATCCCTAAACCCTCAACCCTCAACCTTAAACCTTAATCACTCAATCCTTATCCACCCCTCTCCTCCCCTATCTAGCTCACCCCCATCTCTACCCTCCTCTACCCTCAACACTATACATACATACATATAGGCATACATAGATACATACATATAGGCATACATACATACATACATGATTAATAACCTTGAACATAAAAAAATTTAAGGCGGGCATAACCTGAGCGTGTTATAACGCGCTCGTGCAAACATGACAAATAGTGCACAAACTTTTGTGGAAAAGGAAAAATGCAAAGTAAAACATAACATGAGCGCGTTATAACACGCTCGCATTATGTTTTGCTTTCAGAATCCCAAGCCTTGGGCTTGGGATTTACTTTGGATTTCCAACCCAAAGGCTTGGAGTGCCTTCCCAATGTCTAGAGACGTGTTATTACATATTCTACAGGATTTCACATAATTTTGTTCATGCTAACCCTCAAATTTGCACGTGTTTCAAGGTCAAACAAATCGAACACCTGGGTAATGTTAGGCTTTCTCTTAGCTATTTGACGATATGATTTTTTTCACATTTTGACAATGTTAAGCCTTTCATCTTTAATTTCTTTTGTTCGTGTGTCTGTTTTTGGGCAAAAACCACTATTTGGTCTTTTTTTATTGTAAATTAACTATTCATTGAAATTTCAAAAAAATTACATATTTAGAAACTAGACTCCATTCTACACATAGTAAAAAAAGAAAAAAATGATTTTTAATTAGTTTTCAAAATTTTTAGGGGTAGCACGGCTAAAATTTTATTTTTTAGGATGTGTCTACTTTGAAAATTAGTAAAAAATCAAATATTCATCAAAAAATTATCAAAAAAATCGAGCATAAACTATATGTTGTTAGCTAATTTCTCACTAAAGCGATTTTAAAAATACCAAAAAAAAGTTGACCTTTTGAAGGAGCCACAAAACATGCTATGTTATGTTTTTTAACAGAAACAACACCAATTTCTATGGCTCCCTCTTTTGAACCCCTTAATCTATACCTTTTTAAAAAAAAAATAGTAGTTTAGAAAGTAGACTCGGAGTACTATGAACATTGTTTTGGTTGCATCTCCGAATTTTGAATGTAACTATGCTCAATTTCTCATCCAAGGCCACCATTTCCTGATTTCAAAAGAAAAATGGCCACTTAAGACCCCTTTTTGGCCCCCCATCTTTTTGCACTTACCCTAACTGCATGACTCAAAGATCTAATTGTTAACAGTATGTCGACTCGACTCCATACAATTCCAACATTTGCTATAGATAAATAAATGAAACGTCAAAGAATGACACATTGTCAAAGCAACAGAGCATTTAAATATTTGTCAAAGCTCAAAGACTCATTCACAATCATTAATATTTCATTCATATTCACTGCACAAAAATAATGAACATCTACAGGAAATAATTAGAACTACAAAATTTTATGTCTCCTCTTTCCCCTGCTCACAGACAACCGAAAGAAGATCCCCTCCACAACGAGGAAGATAAAATTTCTAATCCCTCTGGTGAGACTCCTCTGTTTCCTCTAACTACTACTTGAAAACAAATAAAAGTCTCTTCCTTTTCGTAACCAATTCTTAGAAGATGATTGCAAAGAATTAAATCTTTTACTCTTTCGTGCACATAACTTTTTCTTGAAAAGTGACCTCAAGATTAATTTACAAAATGATTTTCCCAACATTATTGATTCTTCCCCCAATCATATGTAAATGCATAAGGCCACATAAGCCTACTTTTGAAGCACTATATGCTGCAGTGTTTGGTTCACTTTGCAAAGCTCGTGTGCTCAAGATGTTAATTATACTAGAGAGGCCAAGTGGCATGTATGGCAATGCACATTCTGACATGTAATAGGATCCATTCTAATTGACAGCAATTGTCTCTGCAAATACTTTCATTGGGTTCTCATCATCCAAGGAAATAATTGTTTTTGCAGCATTATTGACCAACACATGGATACAATCACCGAGCCATTCTACAGCTTCCTTGACAACAAGCTTCGCTTTTGAAAGATCACTAATGTCTGTACGCACAAAGAGGAAGTGATCTGCAAGTAGCTTGGAAGAAGAAATGTTTTAAAATTCCATTTGAGCCTCCACAGTCTCAGATTCAAGATCCTTGATATCTATACCTACTTTGTAGCCTTGTTCAAGAAAATTGTGGACAAGGCTCCTACCTATTCCAAATGGTTTGGAAACTCCAATAATAATAACATTGCGCAATCCATTGATGTTCTTATGCAGTAACTGGTTGTTATTTTGTCCAGACTCTTCCATTTGAGCCACTACAATATTTTGTTCTTACCTCCAGAGATATCTGTGTTTGAAACTAAATGATTTTATGAATCCCACCTTTCCTTTTGCTAGAGAAGGCCGACTACTGCAACATTTTGATGCAACATTGGTAATCCTTAAGTTTAGCATTTCCCAGATAGCTTGGGATAGAGCTTGAACAATGACTGACATGTTATTTGTGCAACATCCGATGTATCTACATGTATATCAACACATTCTTTAGCCTCTACCGACTGATGAATGTTATCTGCCCATCGTTGACTATGCAGTTCTCATCTCATCGATAGAATTCCTTTGCCTTTATAACATTTATCACAAACTTTTCCCAAGGATCTTTTCCATCCCACAAGTCATCTGTGTTAAGGGTTCACTCTGCAATGGCTATGCCTTCCTCGGTGAGCTTTATAAACCTCCTATGGCATTCTTATCCACGAGGCCCCTTTAAATCAGTTATTTGCCAAAAACAATTATTATGATGATGCCATTACTCCTATTGCCATGTGTGGATACTTCAAATGAAACCAAGCAACCAACATTCCATTATAGAAACCATCAAAGATAATCACTAGACAATCTCGGGTAGGTAAATTATTATTCGAATCTACAATGATCACTATGTAATCAGCCCAAAGCTTTCTCTAAAGTAAAATAGGCCAACATAGCCACATTCTTGAAGGAATCTTCTTTTCGTAGCTTTTACAACACCAATCACCACAGCATCAGGCACTCCATTTCATTTGGGAATAACTCATCGGTGTTGTATCCATTGTTATCGTTATATTGTGGGTTAGTCTCGGTGGAAGAGATGGGTTCTGCATCTTTTGATGTGTAACACAATGAGACTAATGACTAAAGATTACACTGCTACATATGGAGGGCCACAAGCTCTGCCTCTGCTGCCGCTAATTGTGATTGCAACTGTGATATCTAGTGCTGCAGTTGACATATAGTCCTTGCACATCCATATATAGGATCACTCACCCTCACATTTGCTTCATAAACCATGCTACTTATTGCATTGGCTCTTCGATAGGCTGGAAGATCCTTAAGCATCTTGATTATGTTAATTGCTTCGAAAACATGGTGTGATGTAGAAAATTTATGTGGATTGTTCAGTGGAAAGTAGGGAGCAACTATGTATATCTCTCGACCTCTTCTTCTAAGAATCTTACAAGTGGCACATGGAGTTGCCCATGTCTTCCCAGTCCCTCTGCAATTCACTTGTTTACAATTTGGCACTGAACCCCGCTGGCGAAGGGGAATAGAACTTTGGTGTTTCATATGCCAGTTATATCTACTAAAAATTTTCTAAAGATTTTTCAACAAATCCACTAATGCATTCGATTATGCTTGCATGGACGTTCACATCCTGTATGCCATGTCAACAATTCATATGCCTTGGAGATGCTTCCACATTACGCATCAAAACAATAGCTACTACCTTCAGACACTGGTGGATCTCTTCATTTGAGAGTTTCTAAGGCCCTTTCAATGAATCCATTATATGCATATTTGACAATCGTTGCATTCATGAGATTTACATCCCTTTGCAGTTCAACGACTTATACGCTTTATCTGTGTTTCCACAATCTGCATATATACCTACCAGAGCATTTCAATCTACAACAACATTATCCATGTTTACAACTTGGCACAGCAAGGGAATTCCTGCAGAAGTCGCAGAGTCAGGTATTTCACAAACTTTAGAACCACAAAGTCGCGCTCCTTTGGAGTTATGGAACCTGGAAATTCCGCGACAATGAAGAGTCGGGTAGAAGTGAGTTTTCCAAACTTATGAGATGTCCGACAATATAAGGAATTTATCCTTGACAGTCATTAACTTTAAAGCCACTTTAAATATTTGACTTTATTACAAAGTCATCAATCTTTTGAAACACGGGAATTTGCAATGTGCCATGGTGAATATATGAACATATTTACCCACTTTTCAACTTTTGAGAAGCATAACTTCATGGCGATTTTAGAACTTTGACCCCTTAAAAAATATTAACTTGGGAATACTATATAAAACAGATCATAATAATGTGAAATAATTTGCCATAATTTATTTTCCACGAAACCCTGTTCCACCCAGAAAGATGAAAACTTGCATATCTTTCACAAAACAACTTAGATTTGCATGAAATTCGGACAGCGAGACCATCAGGCAATGCAGAGCAAAACTTAGAATTATTTTAACTTCCAGCAACCAGGACTTCAGATTCTTGCTTGGTTTGCGAACCACAGACAAGAAAATGTGAAGCTAAAAAATCTTGCAAACAGTGAGGCATTTGAACGTGAAAACTTGCCAGATGGGGTGGAATGGGGATAGGATCATGTCCATAAGAGGAATTCACGCCAGCTTGTTGAGATTTTCAAAAATAATTATTTTTGTGATCTGGTAGGTCTAAGGGCATATAGGGAAATGCACAAAAATTTGAAAATTTTCAAGTTTCAAATTCTGAGGTAACAACAGACTCTTATTAGGGATGAGGACTGTGAAGGACGAAGAAAGGAACCCATGACCTCATGGTGGGCCAGTGCATAAATCCATTGGGCAATAGAGTCAGAGAGTACAGGGGACAAAGGAGCCAGAGAAAGCCAAAAACAAGACGAAACAGGAAAGGAAAACAACTACACAAACCATCACTAGCACACCAAAACTCCTAGTATGTACATGGTCATGAAGACCCTACCTCATATGGCTCCAGAGTGATCAAGGAAATCCGTTAATCAGCTAGGAGAAATAGATACCAGAGTGGAAAAGAAAAGTGTACCTATGAAGCATTTGTAGATTCAAAAGCCATCCTATGATCTGAAGCAAGAATCTGGCATTTGTGAAGCAAAAAGACCTCCTGAGTAATGTTTCAAAACCAAATAGCCAATTAGCATCATAAACCACTGAAATCTGCTCAACATGCTCTTGCACATAATCATTTCTACCTGCAGTGGACAAATTCACATCCCATACCTGAAAATAACCATCACTACTTAACCCATCAGCGAACCAATCATTGGCCATATATGACTCATGTAAAACTAGAAGTGGATCAAGCTGAAAATTTGTATTGTAAAAATCACCCCTGGCTAGGATAATCTCCTCTTTCTCTGCAAGATTTGACTCAATAATTTCATGACACACTTCATCATTTCCATCCATATCCTGCAGATTAGACATCGCAATTTCTCCTCCACACAAAAATTCATCCTCACTTGCATTAAGGAACCAATTGGGAATGTAAACAACATGCGGCTCATTACATTCATGCCTCTAATCACTTTCATTTAAACCACCATAATTACTTGTAACACCATTTCCCAATGCTTGTTTAAAATTTTTGATATTCAGATTTTCAAAATGAAAGGATTCAAAAGAAAAATCATTCCTGACCTCTTCTTGCAGCCGTATCTCGGTGTCATCTTGCTTAGAAAATGTGAAGGCTTCATATTCAGGTCGCATGCACCCTAGAGAGTGTATATACAACACCTCATCTTCATGTTGTGTAGCCTCAGGTTGCTCTTTATTACCGTCAAAAGTGAATGATTCCATCTCAGCTATAGACAAACATGGCAAGACAACAGTATTTGCATTGTCCTCTTTATAATTTGCATCATGGGAGAATGATCCATTTTCTTCACCACTTGAGGGGCTTTCAGATTTATCTTTATCTTCTTCAAAATGCAAATAATAGGCCTCAATTCTCCTGTCATCATGAGGTTTAATTTCTGTAGTGCTTACTTCATCTCTACCGAAGTGTTTAGAATCAAGAACAAAGAGATTGAAGCATTCAAGAGGAGTATGTGTATTATAGAAACTTATAGGCTGAAATTTTTGGTTGTGCATAATAGATTCGCCAATCAAATTATCTACAACTTGGTTCATTTTCCATAGACCACTCAGTATTAAGTCATCTTCTATTTTTACAGCCTATTGCTGAGCAACTTCAAGGTCATTCACTTTACTCCGTCTCAAGTAAAACTGAACATCATGATGCAATGCAGAAATAAAAGTACTAAGCTGAAGTTGCTTACTTGGCTGAATGGATATAGGAATTTTTCTGAGCAGCCTATTGAACCTATCCACAAAGTCTCTAATGGGTTCACCATTTTGCTTTTGAATATTGAAAAACTAATTCAGTAAAGCAGCTTCATCAACAGGGTCTTTGTATCTTGCCAAGAACTTCTTCTTCAATGAATCCCAATCAGTTATGCACTTTTCTTCTAAATAACAAAACCAATCTACTGTAAATCTAATCAAAGATTCAATAAATAATCTTACAAAAATATTTTCTTCACTTACCCCCAGAATACCACACGCAATTGTGAATGCCAGAATATGGTCTTCAACATCTTGAGAGTCGTCTCCACTAAATTTTGGAACATGCTTTCTCGATCCTTCAGGCAGTGGTGAGTATACAGGAAAAGAAAGAGGACCAAAATGATTTCCCCAAGGCTGGGAAGAAATCAATGCCATAATGTAATTCTGAAAATTAAATCAGCATAGGTCTTTGCTGGAAGAGAATTGTTTTGAAGTACATTTCATCAATACCTTCAAATTTCTGGGAATACCGATCTTTCACTTTCGAATCCCCAGTAGTGTCACCAAAAATCTGTTGGTTTACAAATTTGTCATTTGAATTTTGTACTCTCCGCCCAAGCCAACGACAATCCTACCAATAGTTGAGTCACTTGCAATGATTAGTTGCAAGTGCTCTCTGCTTGCTTTACAAGGCGCAGCTACCTTCGTATAATGTGTAATACATTGAAATTCTGGGTATGCTTTTCACCAGAAAGCAGAAAAGGTAATCTAACATCTGTCCATAATTATGAAAACAAATGAGATGAAAAAAATTTGAACTAATAACTAGTAGTGAGAATTAAACTGGCAAATTATTAACCGCATGACTCAAAGATCATATTGTTAACAGTATGCTGACTCGACTCTATACAATTCTAACATTTGCTGCAGATAAATAAATGAAACGTTAAAGAATGACACATTCTCAAAGGAACGAAACATTCAAATGTTTTTCAAAGCTCAAAGACTCATTCACAATCATTAATATTTCATTCATATTCACTGCACAAAAATAATGAACATCTACAGGAAATAATCAGAACTGCAAAATTTTATGTCTCCTCTTTCCCCTGCTCACAGACAGCTGAAAGAAGATCCCCTCCACAACGAGGAAGATAAAATTTATAATCCCTCTAGTGAGACTCCTCCATTTCCTCTAACTGCTGCTTGAAAATAAATAAAAGTCTCTTCCTTTTCGTAACCAATTCTTGGAAGATGATTACAAAGAATTAAATCTTTTACTCTTTTGTGCACATAACTTTTTCTTGAAAAGTGACCTCAAGATTAATTTACAAAATGGTTTTCCCGACTTTATTGATTCTTCCCCCAATCATAAGTAAATGCATAAGACCACATAAGCCTACTTTTGAAGCACTATATGCTGTAATGTTTGGTTCACTTTGCAAAGCTCGTGTGCTCAAGATGTTAATTATACTAGAGATGCCAGGTGGCTTGTATGGCAATGCGCATTCTGACATGTAATAGGATCCTTTCTAATTGATAGCAATTGTCTCTGCAAATACTTTCATTGGGTTCTCATCATCCAAGGAAATAATTGTTTTTGCAGCATTATTGACCAACACATGGATACAATCACCAAACCATTCTACAACTTCCTTGACAGTAAACTTGGCTTTTGAAGGATCGCTAATGTCTGCACGCACAAAGAGGAAGTGATCTGCAAGTAGCTTGGAAGAAGGAATGTTTTGAAATTCCCTTTGAGCCTCCACAGTCTCAGATTCAAGATTCTTGATATCTATACCTACAACTTTGTAGCCCTGTTCAAGAAAATTGTGGACAAGGCTCTTGCCTATTCCAAATGGTTTGGAAACTCTAGCAATAATAACATTGCACAATTCATTGATATTCTTATGTAGTAACTGGTTGTTATTTTGTCCACACTCTTCCATTTGAGCCACTACAATATTTTGTTCTTTCCTCCAGAGATATCTCTGTTTGAAACTAAATGATTTTATTGAATCCCACCTTTCCTTTTGCTAGAGAAGGCCGACTACTGCAACATTTTGATGCAACATTGGTAATCCTTAAGTTTAGCATTTCCCAGATAGCTTGGGATAGAGCTTGAACAATGACTGACATGTTATTCGTGCAACAACCGATGTATCTGCATGTAGATCAACACATTCTTTAGCCTCTACCAACTGATGAATGTTATATGCCCATCTTCGACTATGCAGTTCTCATCTCATCGATAGAATTCCTTTTCCTTTATAACATTTATCACAAACCTTGCCCAAGGATCTTTTCCATCCCACAAGTCATCTGTGTCAAGAGTTCACTCTGCAGTTGATATGCCTTCCTCGGTGAGCTCTATAAACCTCCTGTGACATTCTTATCCATGGGGCCCCTTTAACTCAGTTATTTGCCAAAAACAATTATTATGATGATGCCATCACCCCTATTGCCATGTGTGGATACTTCAAATGAAACAAAGCAACCAACATTCCATTATAGAAACCATCAAAGACAATCACTGGACAATCTCGGGTAGGTAAATTATTCTTCAAATCTACAATGATCACTGTGTAATCAGCCCAAAGCTTTCTCTACAGTTAAATAGGCCAACATAGCCACATTCTTGAAGGAATCTTCTTTCCGTAGCTTTTACAACACCAGTCACCACAGCATCAAGCACTCCATTTCATCTGAGAATAACTCATCGGTGTTGTATCCATTGTTATCGTTATATTGTGGGTTAGTCTCGGTGGAAGAGATGGGTTCTGCATCTTTTGATGTGTAACATAATGAGACTAATGACTAAAGATTAGATTGCTGCATATGGAGGGCCATAAGCTCTGCCTCTGCTGCCGCTAATTGTGATTGCAATTGTGATATCTGGTGCTACAGTTGACATATAGTCCTTGCACATCCATATATAGGATCACTCACCCTCCCATTTGCTTCATACACCATGCTACTTATTGCATCGACTCTTCAATAGGCTGGAAGATCCTTAAGCATCTTGATTATGTTAATTGCTCCAAAAACATGGTGTGCTGTAGAAAATTTGTGTGGATTGTTCGGTGGAAAGTAGGGAGCAAGTATGCATTTCTCTCGACCTCTTCTTCTAAGAATCTTACAAGCGGCACATGGAGTTGTCCATGTCTTCCCACTCCCTCTGCAATTCACCTGTTTACAATTTGGCATTGAACCCGGCTGGCGAAGGGGAATAGAACTTTGGTGTTTCATATGCCAGTTATATCTGCTGAAAATTTTCTAAATCTTTTTCAACAAATCCACTAATGCATTCGATTATGCTTGCATGGACGTTCACATCCTGTATACCATTTCAACAATTCATATGCCTTGGAGATGCTTCCACATTACGCATCAAAACAATAGCTACTACTTTCAGACACTAGTGGATCTCTTCATCTGAGAGTTTCTAAGGCCCTTTCAATGACTCCATTATATGCATATTTGACAATCGTTGCATTCATGAGATTTACATCCCTTTGCGGTTCAACGGCTTATATGCTTTGTCTGTGTTTCCATAATCTGCATATATACGTACCAAAGCATTTCAATCTACGACATCATTATCCATGTTTACAACTTGGCACGGCAGGGGAATTCCTGCAGAAGTCGCAGAATCGGGTATTTCACAAACTTTAGAACCACAAAGTCGCGCTCCTTTGGAGTTATGGAACTTGGAAATTCTGCGACAATGAAGAGACGGATAGAAGTGAGTTTTCCAAACTTATGAGATGCTCGACAATATAAGGAATTTATCCTTGACAGTCATTAACTTTAAAGCCACTTTGAATATTTGACTTTATTACAAAGTCATTAATCTTTTGAAACACGGGAATTTGCAATGTGCCATGGTGAATATATGAACATATTTACCCACTTTTCAACTTTTGAGAAACATAACTTCATGGCGATTTGAGAACTTTGACCCCTTGAAAAATATTAACTTGGGAATACTATATAAAATAGATCAGAATAATGTGAAATAATATGCCATTATTTATTTCACACAAAACCTTGTTCCAGCCAGAAAGATGAAAACTTGCATATCTTTCACAAAACAACTCAGATTTGCATGAAATTTGAACAACGAGACCATCAGGCGATGTAGAGCAAAACCCAGAATTATTTTAATTTACAGCAACCAGGACTTCAGATTTTTGCTTGGTTTGCGAACCACAGGCAAGAAAATGTGAAACTAAAAAATCTTGCAAACAGTGAGGCATTTGAACGTGAAAACTTGCCAAATGGGGTGGAATGGGGATAGGATCATGTCCATAAGAGGAATTCACGCCAGCTTGCTTAGATTTTCAAAAATAATTATTTTTGTGATCTGGTAGGTCTCAGGGCACATAGGGAAATGCACAAAAATTTGAAAATTTTCAAGTTTCAAATTTTGAGGTAACAAGAAGTAAGATCATGGAGGCGTGAGCCTTGCAGTTGGGTTGTAAATCGCCTTGATGATGCTCTTTCTGCCAGATTCAGTGTCAAAGATATGGTATGGTATCGAGGACATTGTATGGTGCAACTTATTGATTATATAATGTTGTAAAATGACATAGTCCTATTTGTACTTCAAAGCTATTAGTTTTTTATTATTCTTTAATTGAATATTTATCTAAGATAATGTGAATTATTGTTATTTCATAAATTGTGTTTATTGGGAAAAAAATTATTCCCATTTTTGTATTATTTAATTGTAATAATAATATTTTATTGGAGTGGTTATTTCATAGACATTCATTCCTTGCATTATATTTACTATTTTGTTGTCTTGGGTCACAATCCTACATCTAAGGATTGGAGCCCTAAATTTTCAAAATTTAAATTCAAATCTTGGCTTTCCCACACATTTCTTTCTCACCGTGAGTCATTTGGTTAGATTTATTAGCATGTAGTATTGAAAAGCATTCAATGTGCATTCATTTAACATCAAGAGAGAATCTAAACAGTCATCGATTAATCATTTGTGTATTATTTTAGGAACATTTTAATTGGAGCACTAAAAGGAATATATATTTCTTCCAAGGCTATCAGAGTCTTATTGGCTATGTTTGGCAGCATATTTTAGACTCTGTAAAAGACACTTTGGTGGCTAAGTGCTCTATGGATGAAGTCCTAGATCCCTCTAATATTTTGATTTTAAAGAAATTAGATTTGAGTCATTTGGTTGGCTCTGCTCTTCCGAGTAGTCCAATTATCCCCTATGCACAAAAATGGAAGTGTAACTACACCTTCTATTATTCCAAGTGTAAAGGCCACCACTTGGTTTAACATCAACAAGGCTAAGAAAATGTATATTTTCTCATAACAATGTTGAAGATGGATCTAGCCTACTCAAGCCCCCAAGTTTTTCATCAAGAGAAAGAATAGCATTAAAATCCCCAGCTAAGATCCAAGGGACAACAACAAACAAAGAGTGAACAAATCAAATAGAGCATAAACATTGGATAATAGAATTGGGCTACTTGAATCAAAATAGGTATTTGCTGAAGCTATAGAATGCTTACTTACTAACCAAGAAGAAGGTGTAAGTCGACGAGGGTCCCACAAGCAAGCTAACCCCCCTGCAAAGCCCTACGAACCAACACACTAACATTGGCTACCATTCCAAAGCAATAAAGGCATAGCCAAGATTTCTTCAACACAAAGCTTCTTACCTATAAGAAAAATAATATCAGGCTTATGAATCCGAGTAAGGTCTCGAACAGGCTTTTGACGAGGGGTGTTGCCCAAACCCCTAGCATTCCATGATAGAACTATCATTTCTGAGGAATAGAAAAGTGAGAATCTAAAGTGCGAATAACCCTGTATTCCACTAATGTTTTCTTCTTAATACTATCCTTAGCACCATCTTTTACTCCAACATCATGAAGTCCTTCTGGTCTAGTTTTCCTTGGTTTTATGTGCTTTAATGTGGTTTCTTTTGGTTATTTGAGGTGGTCCGATTACACTTTACTTAAATATCATCCACTTCAATGGTCAAACAATCAATAGCAATTTTACACTTATTCACAATAAAAAATAGTAAATATTTGTCCTAGGCGAAAATTGACCTTTGACTGTTGAAGTGGATGATATTTAAGAATAGCTGTGGGATGTAGCAAACCTCTTTGGATTTTTACTCTATGGGCTCTAGTGACAACTCTTGCTGTTTGGAAGTCTTTTTGTAATATTTTCTGGTTTCTAAGTTAATATATTTAGCCGATAGACTTTTATATGTGAGCATTATAGTGTTCGGAATTGTCTCACGCGGTAAAAGCAGGAAAATTTTCTAGACTCGTATTCCTTGGACCTCCTATGGGTGCAAGTGTTATACTTTTTGGGCAAACAAAAAAGTCCTTTTGTAGAACACTTGCATGATTGAAGATTGTTGTCTTCAATCATTTCCATAACCATAATGTCGGTTTTTCAGTGGATCAACCTAAAAGAACTAGACCCTGGCCATCCAGTAACCTCCCAAAAATATTTTTAAATAATGTCAGTTATTAACCATCAGTGAAGAGCGAAAGAATGAATTGAATTAGAGAGCAGGCGTGCACATTCAGCCAGATCAAATCTGCAGCCTACAACACAAATCTTATCTCCTGTCATTTCCTCACTTGTCATACTAAAAAGAACAAACCATTACACAAGTTTACAATATAACCCCTTCCCTGTGCCCTAAACAGAGAATTCCCAACACACAGACACAGAGAAAACAGAGCCCCTATAAAGGAAAAAAAATTAGGCAGTGTAAGCAAGCCTATTGACGAAAGCAAGCGCATTACTGATCAACTTTTCAGCATACTGCACCCTTCCCTGAACAAGCACTTTAACCTTCCCATCACGAGCAGCCTGGAAGCCATTAAGACAGCTGTCCTCGTTCGTTAGCGCGGCGCTCATCCACGTCTGCACGTTGCTCATCTGAAACTTGAAACTTTCTTTCCTCAGATGCTTCAGCTCGGACAGTGAATGGCGGATCTGATCCGCCGTATCGCCGAAATTCTGCACACAGTCTTTGAGCGCCGAGCGCTCTATTTTGTTGAGGCCTGTGCTCCTTCGGGAGAGAGTGACGGCCCAGGCCGTCATATTTCGGGCATTGGCGAGGGTTACATTGACGGCGGCCTTCACGAGCTTCATCTGGCTTTGCTTGCGCTGCAGAGCTGCGGCGTAAGAACTCAGTGACGCCACGCAGACGTCGGGATAGCGGGTGATTTTACAGGAGGATTTAATGAAGTCCCCGCTTTGGGGTTTTGCCGCGGCGGTGGAAATTAGGGTTACAGCGATGATGAAGAGGGAGAATAGAGTGGAGAACTCCATTGCGATTCGAACTCGGGACGTGGTCGATGATGATGATTCTTGAGGCGTTAACTGCCCTTTTTATAAGATAAGAGAACAATTAGGTTGCCTTACATGGTGCTGCAGGTCGTGTAATCAACTGCGGCTGGTTACTGCCTTCCCCAAGTCTCTGTGATTTATTTATCAAGAAACGCAACTTATTTAAAATGTTGCGTCCACGATCGGGGCATTAATACTCCACCTCACGAAATTCAGAAAAAAAAATTCCCATTTTTGAGCTACTTTCGACCCAATTTCAAATTTCATTGGAGTGAAGTTTTAAGACTTGCGAAATTTATTTGCACGACATTCTGTTACTCTGACAGAGCTGGAGCCTGAGACTGAACAATTTTTTATTTTATATTTTTTAAATTATTTATTATAAGTTGTATTTTTTCTATAGGACATTGACATTTGCAGAAGACGGTACTTCAAATGTGGGCAATAAGTTGCTTTTGCATTACCCTGCTTACATGTGCTTCAACTCAACAATAGGCAGAAATTTCGAACCATTATTGAATTCCTTTTGTTGTTGAGAATCAATGATTACCAAGGCCCATTTGATGTTTTTCCCCTAAAATACAATTAAAATTTTAAAAAGATTGTATCATATGAAAGGAGAGATTTTGGATAGACTTAAATTTTTTAAAAAGATTGTATCATATGAAAGGAGAGATTTGGATAGACTTAAAATCTTAAAAAGATTGTATCGTATGAAAGGAGAGATTTTGGATAGATTGTCAAAATTTATATAGAATTGTTATGATATATTTGGTTTATATATAACTAGTCGATAGGCTTTTATATGTGAGCATTATAGTGCTGCTGTAAAAAAAAAATTCAAGTAGGAAAAATTTCTAAACTCTCCGGTTGTTCTTATCGGTGTATTCCTTGAACCTCCTATGGGTGCAAGTGCTAGTTTTACTTATACTAAGGTATGTCATAATATTTTAAAGGCACCTTTGAATGGATAGTCATCAAATACACCTCCTATGGGTGCAAGTGCTAGTTTTACTTATACTAACGTATGTCATAATATTTTAAAGGCACCTTTGAATGGATAGTCATCAAATTTAGGCCCCAATGGTTACAAAAACACGCAACTACTAAATGTAAGTGTTATGGTTGAGTTCTTAAAAAGAGTTATAGATAAGTTCTAGTTTTTAATTGTCATGATGAAATTTGTATATTTATGTTAATTTTTATGTAGTTTTAAGTTTATTTTGAAAGAATGGTTTAATGCTATAGACATTTGAATTTATCTAGTACAATCTTATTGTGAATTAACTAAATGATCAAATTATTTAGTTAATCTACCCCACCTAATTATCCCACACACTAATTAAATAATCTTATTATTTTAATTACTCACACATTATTTAATTTTTTTATTTAAATATCCTTTTTTCCACCTCACATGGCTAAGGTTATATTCTCTCCACCTTGTCTCCACCTTTTATTAGATTAAAGGATACACATATTGCATAGTTACAACAAATTACTATATTCCCTCAACCATTTCCAAGAATAAAGCATGGCAATATTCTCCCCATCTTGTCTCCACCTTTTATTAGATCAAAGGAGACACATATTGCATAGTTACAACAAATTGCTATATTCCCTCACCCATTTCCAAGAATAAAGGATTGTTGCAATAAATTCCTATGCAATCACATCCTTTCATTTTTGACAACTTCAATCTTGACCCTTCATTCTCTCCCCAATCCTAGAAAGTCCTCTCATTCATCCTCCATTGTTGATCTTTTCACCTCATCTCCATTGTTGATTTTGTTAGTGTGAAAAGTTGCATTATCTATCTAGTTACCTTTTAGCATGTCTAGGAGATTAATACTCACACTTGGTTAAGTCCAACTTTGGGATTCTTACCTTTTTGTCTCACCTCATGTGGTGAAGACATGTGTACTCACCTTTGTGAGACACCTACTTCATGCAAACTTACCACTTACTCAAACATGTGTCATTTGAGTAGACAAGCGTTACACCTATGGAGGGTTGCTCAGTCATTGTGTACGAGCTTCTCACTCCCTCATGCTTGCCTACTTAAGCAAGTCTCCTATGTACATTGCATTCATCTTTTAGCAATCTAATTTGGCATATTGTGTAGAAAATATCTTTGTGGTTTTATTCTTGCATGTTGATCCTTGCTTTTTCCAACTGATTCTCTTTCCCAAAAAACTATAAATAGGAGCTTCATGCTCTCATTTTATAATGCACTTTCATGATACCCATATGCTATCAAAATAGTAGTCATTTGTGTAAAGAACATCCAATTTTTAAAATTATTCGGAGAAATCTACTTTCAACAATGGAGATTGGTGGTAAAATTGTTTGTATTTGCTTTGTTTGATTTCCATTTGTATGCTCTATTTGAGGTTTACATACATAAATTTTTTTATTTTTGAGTATCTTTCGTATGTCAAATATTTTCATGTTTAAACTACTAACATGGTGGTTTTACAAGACATTTTGTAGAAGACATTGATTATATAGACATTTTTCATTTTTTGTATGCTTTATCTTCTTTTCTTGTTTGCTCACATTAGAAATTGGGATTAAAATTAACCTTCACACTTGGATTTGAATTAATCAATTTATGTATTTTTTTAATCTCAAAGTGATACCTTACATATGCTCTGCTCTTGCACACTCGAGCGAACTTGAGGATTAGAAAAAAATATTATCTTCCCAAATTTCTTTCTAGGGGGTCTGCCTTGGATTTCATTGCTAAGGGGATGACCTCAACTCTATGTTCTAGTGGAGTACAAAAAAGTGGGGGGTGAATCGAAAGACATGCCTCTTGGAAAAGGATATTTGTCATTTTTGGCTAAGCACCTAAGAACTTTATACCTTGGGATTGTGAAGGTGAAGAGTGGGTAACCCTCTCATGCCAAGCCTTATGATGAGCCTATTTATTAGCCTATTTTCTTATAGTTTTATACAAGTTGAGAGACATTCCCAGACACCATTTTAAGCATATTTCTATGTTATGTTATCCCTTATGATCATTATGCAGACTTAAACCTGGTTAATTAAGTATGTGGAGATATGATTAAATAATATGATGAAATTGTATGTTATGAGTGGCAATGTATGGATTATTGAGAATGTTTGTGTTAATCATGGTTGTTAGTATTTTGTACATGTTCATCGACTAACCTTGTAGCTAAAAGAGGAAGGACTATAACCTGCAGCAACTACAGGATGTAGCCAGCAGCCACAGCATTTCCAGGTGTAAAGCAGTGGAGATTCCAGACTTGACTAAGTGCAGAAACCACGGCCTGAGGACACTAGATGGAGATAATCACGCATTGTGATAGGTGATCAATAAAGATGATTGGAAGCTTGGAGGACTCTGTTGCAACTAGAAGACTAATGGAATCGATTCAATCAGTCCATATTCCCCTATTTCAACAGAGAATTCTAATTTTGTTAGGACACTTCTTTCCTTCTTTTCTTGTCATTGTTGTTAGTATTCATTACACTCTAGTTCATGAGAAGTGGTGTTTTATGTTTACAGTTAAGAGACCTATTTCAATAACTCCCTCATGCCTATATTATGGTTCGGTGGTTGAGGTAAAAAGTTAGTTAAAAAAGTTTAGTTTTGAATATTTTTATGTTCTATTGTAGATATAGCTATCTAAATCTTTTTGGATTATGCAGACAATGTTATTTGATTGTGAGTTATGAATATTACAGTTCAACAAGATTTTATGTGATTTGAAAAGATTGTGCAATATATGTTAGGATTAATATGATTGTGTTTATCTAAAAGAGCTAGATTTGAGTTTAAGCAGTGAGGTATTCACCTGAGCAAGGGCCACTCAGGATAACTATCCTTCACTTTATTTCTTGCATGTTATTTTTGCTGTAGCAGTTATTTCATGAAAGCAAGATCCATTAGATTCTTAAGTTGTTTTAGTTCAATTGACTTGTGATACTCCGGAGGATAGGAAAAGTTGTCATTAGCAAATTAAAGTTTATTTCTTAATAATCTTCTATTATAGTCTTACATTGCAAAGTATTCGTAGCAGCTGTAGTAGTATTACTTTCTCTTATTAATAAGTAGCTTGATTTCGAGTACTGTATTAGATAAGTTAGATAGTTTGATCCCTAAAAGCACATACAGTGTAAGTGCCATCACAAGCCTATGAGCCCTGGTTGACAATTCAATGAAGGTCTTTTCAAGAATTTTGAGTGGATTGTTCATTAGGATATTCCTTTGAATTGAGTGATTACCACCAAGTTTACCAAGCATTGTAAAGACACTACATTTTTGGCACCGTTGCTGGGGATGGTGCTACTTTTAGAGATTAGTCCCTGTTAGTTTCCAGCCTTCTTAGTTACATTTTTCTTTCAAAAGGATAGGGTACTTAGGTTCTACCTCACCAACTACCAGAAAGGTTACTAACATTGTGCAGGATCCATACAAAGTTATATACATTATATGCGGAGGCAGAGAGACACTTTGGGAAGGTTCCTTCCATCTACTCAACAAGCTACAGTAAATATTTGTGACTATAGTGATTAGAGCAAGGGTATCACTAAAGAAGAATCTTCCCTCTCATCAACATCTACTGATATTATAGAAATAACTTTCCTCACCATGGCTGATGCAGTGGATGATCTACCAGGACAGGTGACATTTGAATTTCCTATCACCAATTAGGAAAGGGCTGCTGCTCTGAAAAATATACCGCCTTCAGCATTGCCTATCTTCTATGGTTTGGTGACTAAAGATCCAAACATGTTCCTATTTGAGTTTGATGTCTTGTGTAGGAGCTATGACTACACAACCGATGCTTATAGGCTCAAGCTCTTTCCTGCTACTCTAAAGGATGTTGCTTTAAGATGGTTCATGGGACTAGGCAAGGATGCTATTCCAGATTGGGATACAATGAAGACAAAGTTCTTGGAGAAATACCAAGACTATTGCAGAGGAGTTGACAGAAGAAGAGATGATATATTCAGAATGACTCAGAAAGAAGATGAGCCATTGGAAGACTATGTGAAAAGGTTCCAGTTCTGTCTCAAGAAAAATCCACAAAATAAATTATCAAATGAATCTTTGAAAGTTGTCTTCCTGAGAGGAGTCAATGATGGTTGCATGGATGCCCTCAATCTTATTAGGGAAGGAGATATATCCCAATTACCTCACAATATAAAACATAAAACATTTATATTGAATGCTAATAAGAGGAAGTGGAAATAACATACCCTTGAGGATAGTAAACCTTGGATGATAAGGGACTTTGTTTGCCTCTAGTATCTTTGCAAGTTCTTTGCCTTTGTCATGTGCCCTCTTAAACTCATTTTCAACATCTGCTAAAACTTCCACTGGAGGTTCCTTTTTCCCTGAGTGACAAAAGCAAAATCATTGTCTTCATTGTCAACTATGTTCTCCAACACAACCTTGACTACTACCATATCTCAACTTCTCCCTCAGCTATTTTTCTTTTACTTGGTTTTATATTAATATCGCGTCTCACTAGTGTTTATTTTTTTATTCCATTTTTCATTTTTTCCCTTCAAATTTGGCTATAATTTTTAATTTTGGTTTTCTTCCTACATAACCTAAGCCATCCATTGCTTTTACTAGTGGCATTGTAGGAATTTTGCAGTTTAAACAATTTCCTACTTTGAGGCAGACTAAAGTGCAGTTAAAGGTATTTCCAGTATTTCCTCTTTTCCAATTATTATTATAAGTTTACTAGAGCTACGTCATGTAGAATGCAGTGATCTCACAAAGTATCTTCTCAATCACTCTTTGAAATAATCTATGCATTATTATTGTGACATAAGTTCTGATTTGATCATCACTATTCTGAATGAATTAAAATGCATACCAAGTTTTTATCCTCCTAATGACGATCAAAAAAATATACATAGCTTTATACCAGAAGCATTACAATTCATTACATGAATGCTATACATATCATATCATCTTCATTGTTGCAAGAAGATCATACCCCAACTCTAATAAACTTGAAGTGAAAACACGTATATAAGAGGGACACCGTGTCATTAGAATGCCATAGATTTGTTGACTAAAAGCCTATCCCGAATCTGTGATCAGGGGAAAAAAAAACACCAAGCTACAAAAGTAGTCAAAAAACATAAGGGTAACTTTCAAATGGAATAAATGTAGAGAACCACTCCAAAAAAACCTAGAAAGACTGCAAAGATCAATAGCTCTACTCCTCTGATGAACCTTCAACACAGAATGTGGGTGAAATATGCAGCAAGACAAGTGAAACGTATAGACACAAAGCTATTCATCTTCTTGAATCAAACAGTAAAGCTAATTTTTATGGAAGAAAGATGACCAATTTACAAAAGACTTTGTGTTCATATAATCCATTCACACGCCCACTTATCAATGATTTTACAATGAAATATTGATAAAGGGACAGGCATACATCCCCATCCAGGCAAAGCTAGAAGACCCCTTTCAGATTGAACTCAATGTCTTCTATAGAATATGTAGTCGCATAGGTAGTTGGATGACCACCTAAACCCTTAACCAGCTCTCTCAATTACTTTCCAAATTGCTTCCTTTGACAAAGCCAACACTTTCCATCATCTAAATTCTTAATATTTGCATCATGTAGGAGTCAAGGACAACACTGAGAGGGGGGGGTGAATCAGTGTTGTATGAATTTTAACTTTTTGCAAACTTTATCTTACAAGACAAATACAAAGGAGGACATTAATGATTTGTTGCGTTTATATGCACAAGACTTATGATAACAGATATAAACAAAACAAGATCAAACCATTAATATGCACACACATAAGAAATCAATGAGAAGCATGACACAAGCTTTTTACCGAGTGGAAAACCCTCAGAGGTAGAAAAAACCACTCATTAAGTGCCTCACTGGCTTAACTTTAAAAACTTCTTACAAAGGCTCACTAGCTGAACTTTAAAAACTTCTTACAAAGCCTCACTAGCTGAATATTATATCTCACTGACAATTGAGAGGTCTTATTGACCTACAAGCCTCACTAGCATACTGTGTGCCTCATTGGCAACAATGTTTAGAAGCATCAACTTCAAGGAGCACCAACCCCTAATTCAAAACAAACTGAAAACAAAAATTCAGAGGGTTTCTCTGGTTCAATACAAGACATTTCTTCTCTCTCATGTGTCTATCAAATGGCCATTCTTTTCATCAACCCAAATCATATACAAACTCAGATATTCAAAATCAATTATGTATCTTTATCCACTCAACAACACTGCATCATTTTGTATGTTTCATATCTATCATTCAAGACACACCATCAATGCACCTAAAAAACAATTTTATACAAGTTGAATATCTTTTCACCTTTCATCTTCTATATATATCATCTCTGTCAAATTATGAAGTTGCATTAATACCGAGACTCTTGATGTTCCTCTTCTCTGCAAAACAACATCCATCCATTTCAATTCTAAAAACATATCCCTCCTTCTTGAATGACTAATCATATTCCTCTATCTGCAAAAACTATTTTCCTGCAAGAATATAGATCTTCATATTTATCTGTGCATAATTAAAGACTTTTTAATCTTTTCAACAAGATCCTTCATCTCTTCAATGATGCTTCATATTCCTACAAAAACACAATATCTGAATGCAAACAAAATCAATTTAATTTTCTTCTTTGTACAAATTCCTAAAAAAAAATTCATATATCTCAAATTTACAAAACCCTTCAATCTTCTCCTTCACATTCTTCATCTTCAAAAATCATTTTTCCTTGTATAAAGTCTTCATAAAAAATCTTTTCAAAACTCTTGATCTTCTTTGTAAAAATAAACTCTTGATCTTCTCTGCAAAAATACATTTCCAAAAACTTGATCTTCTCTTGAAAATCACATTTCCAAACTTTTGGTCTTCTCTGAAAAATCAATTTTCAATAATAATATCCATAAGAATAGTCTTCAAAAAAATTCTATATCCAATCTGCCTTTTAAAGGAAAATTACCTTATTTGTTTCCAAAACCATTCATCAAAAAAATCTTTCCTAAAACAATCATGATGTCAATCTCTTAAAAAAATAATTTCTAATTTTATCACCACAAAAATAAAAATCACCATTTTAAAAATTGATATGGGTCGACCACATAGTGGTCTTAAGCAAAGTTTCTAAGAGATAAATTAAAGCCATAAAAAGGCTTGGTGATCGGCTATGCTCCTTTAAAAATGGCTATTCGATGCCTTTGTCTATAAACATGCTCCCCATTCGGTGTAACTTGAACTATTCATAAAGCATATTAATGCCAAAAATACCGATGCTTTTTCTTTTAAAGCATAAAACATATTTATGAAAATCGGGCTCCCTTCTTAAAGTACAAAAGCATATAAGGTCGATTTCTTATGTCAATGCCCTCCTTTTAATATCATTCATCGACCTTTTCTAATTTATAAAAACTCATGCTCCCCACAAATAGCAACCTTTGAATATAGAATGTTCATTTGAATAAACTTTCCCTTGTTTGAAATTGATGCCCACACATACCTATTTCACTGGTGGAAAAGAAAGGAGGGGCCGGTTATTACACGATGCAGACCCCTTAAAAAAATAACTTAAGTTCTTATGACTTGCGATAGCAAGTCATCACCAAAACATAAAGCCATATCACTTAGCACATTTAAATCAATTGCATGTGTCTCAATAATGTGATCACCATAAACTTGACAAACTTATGAGATATAAATTGAACTTGAATATCCTTTTATCATGAAGCATGTAAACTTATCTGAAATCTCCTCAACTATGAATGATGACCATTATCCTTGTTTGAGTAAGCATATTATGAAGATCTTGAACAAAATATGCTTATGAAGATATCCACATCAATTGATTCCAACAACTTGCATCAACTTCAACATGTCACACTCTTCAACTCAAATATGAAACTCTTGAACAAGAATGATATTTTGAACTCCTGAAAAGAACATCTGACATGAAGACCATACCAACATCCAGAAGACCATTCCGTGCTATTTGTATCAACCACCGTCACTTGTAATCAACATGATGTTACTGTATACAAGCAAGATCCCACTGTCAAAAAAGATTGTGAAGACAATCTTTGTAAACCAAGTAAACCATGAATCAAGATCACATCTCATATCTTGTCTTGAGCACAACCTGACAACCTTGACTTGAGCATGATAACAAGATAAACACAAACACTTTACCATACTGAACAAACTGTGATATAACAATAGAAAGAACACACAAGATGATGTCTCTTGCTCCTGTCAACAACAATGGCAACTGAACATACTTTTGACATCAATGACAACTTATCACCATCACACCATTCTAATAAATTAATTCAATAATAACAAATCAACTAAGACACACAAAAATTGACTATCTAGCCATTAAAGCTATCATTGTGTTCACTCTGATATTGGATGCCTATCAAATACTATAACTTAATAATCCTTAAGACACATGACATGTGATTAGTTTTCTTCAGTCTTGATTATGTAAGGCTATGACTCCAATGAAACCATTCAAAGGTATATGAAGAATAATACAACATTGATATAAACCAAGACCATGGCTTATTAACCCATTTAGATAGATTACGCATATTGCATCATCATGTGTTTTCTTGGGATAATTAATTTTTATAAGAAGTGAACTTAACCTTTGACCATAGAGCATCTCTGATGAACTAGGACATTTGAAAAATCATTTGAAATATAAATTTTGTGAAACTTGTAACTTGGGTACATAATGAAAAACTTTGTCACTAACCACCTTCATCTGCTAAAAGAGATTCACAACAAAAGAGCTTAAACTTCAAGACATTTAAAAACCTAAGTGATTATCATCAAACATACAGCAACCAAAATGTAGTTGAATCAAACTTGCTCTGCATGCCTCACCTCATGACTATAAAAAGTTTCTTCTCATTATTTAATTCAAAATGATAATCTAGATGAATGAGTTCATTTTTAATTACCATGATAAACATAGATCCTTGAACATAAATTGCACAGAATGTTGAAAAATCTCAAAAAGTATCTTCTCCAATCTTCTAAATCACTCTTTCAAATACTCTATCTGTCTTTGCTGTGACCTAACTAAGGAAGACGATTGTGATACAAAGTTCTTCTATAAGGATAAATGCCTCAGCGTAAATGGCTTGTACAATAGTCTTTTAGAAAAAAATGGTGCAGTAGAAAACAAGTGAATTGTGTTTCAAGTGGAAGCCAAAATAGCTCATTCGATTCTCCTAGAGCTCAATGTCATATTCAGTTTCCTTGATCCTCAAAGACCAAGACACAAGATGCTCTATGTGTCACATTGCAATACATCATACCAATTAATATTTGAGTTTCTAGTGTCAGTTCAAGTTCAGTAGTTTGTTGATTATTTTCCTTCAAGTTCAGTACAGATGGGTTCAACCATATATAAAACTAAACATAAAATGCACAGAATGTTGAAAAATCTCAAGAAGTACCTTCTCCAATCTTCTGAATCACTCTTTCAAATACTCTGTCCATCTTTGCTGTGACAAAAGTATTGATTTGATCATCATTGTTTTGAGTTTAAACTTCAAGACATTTAAAGACCTAAGTGATTATCATCAAACCTTCAACAACCAAAATGTAGCTGAATCAAATTTGCTCTACATGCCTCACCTCATTACTATAAAAAATTTCTTCTCATTTATCTCAAAATGATAAGCTAGATGAATGAGTTCATTTTTAATTACCATGATAAACATAGATCCTTGAACATAAATTGCACAGAATGTTGAAAAATCTCAAAAAGTACCTTCTCCAATCTTCTGAACCACTCTTTCAAATACCCCGTTTGTCTTTGCTATGACCTAACTAAGGAAGATGATTGTGATACAAAGTTCTTCTGTAAGGATAAATGCCTCAGCCTAAATGGCTTGTACAATAGTCTTTTAGAAAAAATGGTGCAGTAGAAAACAAGTTAATTGTGTTTCAGGTGGAAGCCAAAATAATGCATTTGATTCTCCTAGAGCTCAATGTCATATTCAATTTCCCTGATCCCCAAAACCCAAGACACAAGATGCTCTATGTGTCACATTGTAATACATTATACCAGTTAATCTCTAAGTTGCTAGTGTCGATTCAAGTTCAGTAGTTTGATGATTTTTTTCCTTCAAGTTTAGTACGGATGGGTTCAACCATATATAAAACTAAACATAAATTGCATAGAATGTTGAAAAATCTCAAGAAGTACCTTCTCCAATCTTCTGGATCACTCTTTCAAATACTCTGTTCGTCTTTGTTGTGACAAAAGTATTGATTTGATCATCATTGTTGTGACAAGATATTTGATCTTACCCAAGCGTTCAAACTTTAATAAACTCATAGTGAAGGCATAAGGCATAGTTGATAACACGTACACCTTACACATCATTACAATGCAATAGATTCTTCACTGAAAACCTATCTTGAATCTAGGAACTCTAAGTTAATATAAGGAAATGTAGAGATATTGATAGTTGTTGTACCAAACTAAATATTATCGACATCAATTCTAAGAGTAGTGGATGATGATTTCTAGAGGATGACACCATACAATCTCTTCCTACATAAATCCAGGAAAAAATTGATACATTCAAGTTAGGTTTTCATCTGTCATTCTTCTATGCATGACACTTATAATTTCAAAAATCTGTATAGATGAGCATATCCACTCAAGGGTAGATTTATAATCTAACTTTAGTATGTACAAATAAAAAACAACTGATAATAACCTATCTTGAATCTAGGAACTCTAAGTTAATATAAGTAAATGTAGAGATATTGATAGTTGTTGTACCAAACTGAATATTATTAGCAGCAATTCTAAGAGTAGTGGATGCTAATTTCCAGAGGATGACACCGTACAATCTCTTCCTACATAAATCTAGGCAAAAATCGATACATTCAGTCTGGGTTTTCATTTGTCATTCTTCTGTGCGTGACACCTAATAATTTCAAAAATCTATATAGATGAGCATATCCACTCAAGGGTAGATTTATAGTCTAACTTTAGTATGTACAAATAAAAAACAACCGACAATATCCTTTGTTGTCAGCATATTTGAGCTAACAATATTTATCTACATAATATAAATTATTGTCATAAGGCACATCTACCACAAAGGAGCCATTCGAGACCACCTCTATTTAGAGTATTCTGTCAGGTAGTTCATGTTCCTTTTCTATGCTTTCACATTTTTTACATGTCTAGCAGTGCAGTTGAAACTACAACATTTGGAAAAATAAAAACAACTTACGCCTATGATTTCCTCTTACTTGAAATTTTTTAAAGCCTTGTCAACAAAACCATGTAGTGCATATTGTGTAAATGCTGCAATTCATTAGTGATGCCTCTTTGAGGTATTCATTCACTTGCAAAATGCATTTACTTGAAAATTTTTAAAGCCTTTTCAATAAATCTATGTAATGCATATCCTGAAATCGTTGCATTCCAAGGAAATGATGCCTCTTGAGGCATTATTTCAAACAATTCATGAGCCTTCTCTATGTGCTTACACCTTACAGAGTCTTCTTACCAACAGATCATGTGCCTTGGCTTGCACTCACATTTTTCATGCATGTTTTCCTTGTCGTTGAGTGCCTTATCAAAAAACCCTTGCTTACATGTTATGAAACTTTAAAATAATTTTACTTTAAAATAATTATTCTAATTTAAATTATTTATTGTGATTAAAATTATGAAATAGTTATTCTAATTTAAATTAATTATTCTGATTTAAAATATGAAACTATATGGGCATAAAATAATAAACATTTATAAGAAAATAATAATATAAATACATTATTATAATGTTTACTAATATTATACTACATAATTATAATTTAAAATTATTAAAGTATACAATATTACAATTATAGTTTAAAATAAATTGATTAAAAGGCGCCTCGAGATGGATATTTCTCGGTGTACTTTAAATATATTTTTTAAATATAGCTATACTAGTAAATAATAAAGTATTACATATAAGTAGGTGGATTGATTGTTATTTTTTAGATTGGTATGAAATTAATTTAGTAATATTTAAATTAGATATTAAAAAAATTATGTAACTCCTCTTATGGTTTTTCTATTATTTAACTTTATATTAAAAATAAATAAAAATATTTTTTCTTAATAAAATTCATTTAAGGAACTTCTAAACTTAAACACACAAATGAAAATGAAATTAAATTGAAGAAGTGTGCATAAAAAAAGAAGAAATGAAAAGAATTAGGAAAAGCACATATAAAAAAATAACTTTCTTTATTTTATTAAGCAACCATATCCCTATATTATAGCAAATAGATTCCAATAAATGAGAAGAATTAGGAAAAGCAATAGGATTTGTATGCTATCTTTAGGGCTATTAAAAAATTACTTTATTCATTTTATTGAGCAACCATATCCCTACATTATAGCAAATAGATTCCTTAATTGATGTGTCATTTAATTTGAATTTATCGTAGAGTAGTATTTATATTTTATTTTAAATGTAAATGTAATTATTTACTAGTATACCTATATTTAAAAAATATATCTAAAGTACGCCGAGAGATATCCTTCTCAAGGATATCTCTCAGCGTACTTTAGATATATTTTTTAAATATAGGTATACTAGTATTCCATCCATTCTTATGCATTTTCCAATAAACTTCACATTGCAACCTCCGTGTATGGACATTCATCCCTTGCATTAGATTTACTATTTTGTTGTCTTGGGTCAATTTTGCAAGTGTGGGATCAATCCTACATCTAAAGATTTGACCCTAAGTTTTCAAAATTTAAACTCAAATCTTGGCTTTCCCACCCATTTCTTTTTCAACGTGAGTTGTTTGGTGAGATTTATTGCTATGTACTTGTATTGAAAATCATTCAATGTGCATTCATTTAGCATCAAGAGAGAATCAAACACTCATTGATTAATCATTTGTGTATTATTTTAGGAACATTTTAATTGGAGCATTAAAAGGAATATTTATTTCTTCCAAGGCTATCAAAGTCTTATTGGCTATGTCTGGCAGAAGATTTTAGACTTTGTAAATGAAACTTTGGTGGCTAAGTGCTCTATGGATGAAGTCCTAGCTCCCTCTAATATTCAAATTTTAAAGAAATTAGATTTGGGTCATTTGGCCCTGCTCATCCGGGTAGTCCAATTATCCCCTATGCAACCCTCTAAGACTAAAAACTGGTCCAGATGCTCAGAAATGGAAGCAAAGCCACACCTTCTATTAATCCAAGTGTATGTTGTACATGTTGTCATTGATGTCAAAGAAGGTGTAAAGTTGAACATGAGTCCTTGATGCCAAAGGAGTTGTAAAGTTGCATAAATTGTCTTTGACTTTGGATATATGTCTTTTGTAGTGATAGTATGAGAGTATTTGTATCATCAGAGTATTTGCACTTGCAAATGTTTTTGTATCAGTCTGTATCAGAGTATTTCCACACATTGATACAGTTTTGGCACTGTTAACAGTGCATGCTACAGGAAATGTCATACTTCATGGATGTTTGTGTGGTTGTATCACATTTGTAATGACATCAGTTATGGCATGTAGTTTCAGTATATGTTCAATGCATGACTGATCTAGGATGACAGGGTAGTCAAGTACAACATGACATGATAATCAATGTCCAACATTGTCCAATGATCAATTGCCTAAAATGACAATGTCAGATAGGGGGAGATTGCAAAGTGTATTTGTTACAAAGGTAAGTGTAATGGTTGTATTGGTTGACATCTCATTCACAAGGTCACTGATGTTATGTTATTGAAATCATGGAGGATAGAGTAAATCTATGGGTTCTTGCAAGTTAGGGTTTGACATTTTGTTTGAGGTCCTAAAACTCTAAGGACCTAATTGTCTTCAAGAAGTTCCCTCTTCTTTTGTTTCAAGATCAAAGGAATTTCTTTAACATATCAACATCATGACATCATTTGCAAAGATTGCTTACAGAAGATAAGGATCTCATTCAATTGATGGCATATTAGGGTTTTGATAGGGTTTAGAGTCCTAAATTCTAAATTCTTAAAACTCTAAGGACCTCCAAGAGCAAAGTTATTATTTACTTCAGGATCAAAGGAGTTTTCTATGTTATATCAACTTCATTGTTTTATTCTCTACAACAAAGATTGTCTACAATGGTTAAGGGTTACAATTCAAGTTAATGCTTCTTAATGGTAGATTAGAGTTTTCAAATGTTGAACACCTAACCCTAAAAACTTGAAAACAAAGTCACAAAATGCACTTACAACAGACGAGTTGCTTTTTGTTTTAATTTAATGGTGACTTGTGATCACCGATCAGTTATGACTTTTAAAAGTGACAAATTAAGTCCACCTCGTCATAGGGTAACCGGCCCCTCGACCTAGCCAGAACCGACTTCTCCCTTCGATAGTTTGTGAGTGGGCTCCAAAGTTTCTATCAACAGTGCAGGTTTAATCTTTCGAGGGCATGAAAATCTTCATCAACGATAATCATTTAAACCCTAACGGCTATCTTCATGAGTATGATATTTGACAAGCAGCTACCTGTATCTTGTGTTTGTTGTAGTTTGAACGGTTTTTGTTAACTATTTTTGGAGGCGATGGTTTGGAAGTTTAAAAACCTAAATGTAGTTTTATGTCCCAAGATTTTTTAGAGTGGAATGTGATGATAAATCATTTTATATTTGTTTGTATGGGTTGTTGATAGAGTTTTTTCAAGAAATATTCTCTGCGTAATTGAAGAAGAAGAGTGTTTTATTGATGTGTACATGTAGGCTAAAGGAAGCAGAGTATTTGTAATTGTAGAGCCTGTATTTGGATCTTTGATTTCAGTGTAAATAGAGTAGTACTCTGTATTGTTGCCTTCTTTTGTAATTGGATTTTGTGCTCCTAACATGATAAGGAGTTTGTGCTCCTAAACAAGTTGTAATATGTGAGATTTGGTCAGTGAGATCTAATGGTGATCTTCTTGTGAAGTTGGATTGGTTAAGCAAACCCAACCAAAATTTCACACAGTGGTTTTTCCCTTTGTAGTGTTTTTCACATACATATTTCTATCATGGTGCAATTTGTTTGATGTCATTGTTTTTGATGTGCTTGAATTAATTGTCTTTACAAGTATCGGATTTTTGAATGAACTAGTTTTTATTGTACCATAGATTCACCACCCCCCCTCTCAATGGTCTAGTGTATTCCAACAATTGGTATTAGAGTAGTAGGTTCCTTGCAAAAGTTTAATAAACATGGGTTGATCTTGGTAGTGGAATACTATGGAAAAAAGAAAAGGAAATAAGGGAAGAAGAAGTGCTAAGGAAAATGTTGATCAACAAGCACCAATCAAATCAAATGATGAGTTGGGGCATAAAACACACATGTCAATTAACACAAGAAGTTCTGAAAGAGAGGAGAACCTTGTGGTTGAGCATAATGACAAAGAAAGGAGACATTCATATAAAGAAGAAGAGATCAAAATTGATCTAGAGGATGATGAAGAAGTAGATCTTGAAGAAGAACTCTATTATGCTTACAATGTGGTTGAAAAACTTCAAAAAGAAAACTCAAGACTAAAGTTGCAACTTCAAGAAGAAACAGAATCCAAGGCCAAAGCACATTCATCTCTTGACGAAGAAAGAAAATTGATCATGAATTTAGGGGCACAAGTTGAAGAAGTTAAGAAAATGGAAGGAGAAGTAATAAATCAGTTAAAGGCCAAATAATAGATTGTGAGAAATATGAGTTAGAGATAGTTTCCTTGAGAAAGGAACTAGAAAAAACATCCTCCAAGTTGAACAAGAACCTTCAATTTGAAAAGAGCGCTTGATGTTTAGATGAGATATTAAATGAGCAGAGATCACCTTTCAATAAGGCAGGACTTGGTTATAAAGAAGATTCTAATAAGGCACAAAAGAATTCAAATGAAGCCCCTATCAAAACTGAAAGAAGCAAGAAGAAGGAAGATCATGTTCCACAAAAGGAAATAACTCCTCCACAAGACAACAAGAACAAATTTAGAAGATATTTCCATCTAGGACAACATCAAATGACCATGTTTGAAAATTCTTTTCATGGTTATTGCTATTCTTGTCATGAATTTGGTCATAGATCAATAGACTGTTGGATGCATGCAAGAAAAGTTGATTGGGATAAAAGTTCTTATGAGTTGTCAAATAGAAGATGTAATATCCTATGTTATAAATGCAACCATCTTGGTCACATTGCCAGAGATTGTAGTACACAAGTAAGAAATGATGGTTTTGGATTTTCAAGAAACTATAATTCTTTTGTTCCTCTAGTTTGTTACAAGGTCATATGCTATAAATGCAATAACTTTGGGCATAGAGCAGAATATTGTAGAAGTAGTTTAATGGAACCATCTAGACGTAACAAAAAGGTAGACACTCTGACCAAGCAAAAGAAAGAACCTATGAAGGTTTGGGGAAGAAAATAAGAGCAAGAGAAGGAAGAACCTAAGCTTGTGCATATTGCAGAAGAGGCATCACTAAATGCATAAGTAGTAGCATGAGTTCAGGGGGAGCTGATCATTGCTTTATCATTCAGCTCCATGGAGAAGAAAAAGAGGTTGTGTCAGAAGGAGTGGGAAAGCTAGTAGATGATTACCATAAAGTTGTAAAGAAGAATGAATACAAGGAAGGAGTTAATTGATCCACCATTTGAATAGCTCATTGTTCAAGATCAAGGGGTCTCAAGTCTCTATCCAACATTTGAGAACTTATTTGAACCTTTATAGGCTCTACCAAATAGAATACAGATCAAGAAAAGATCAGTGAACATAATGCCAAGACAGTGGCAGGGAAATGCAAAAATATAAAAGAGAAAGTTGTGAAGTTTGAGGATATTTGGAAGCCATAAGGTTCTTTGAAGTATTACAAATACAAATCCATGTAGGTGAAGGTAGAGACACATCAAAGAATACAGTGATCAAGGTCTACACACAAAAGATAGTGAAAGACAAGAAGCTTGCACATGTTATAGAGGAGTATGTAAGGCAGTCAGGGATGTCATGGAATAGTCACAGAGATCACATAAAGGTGAGATACAAAGCAAATCGAGCTAAAGTATGCAATGGATGAGACAATTTTGAAGAGTAGTTTTCAAAGAGGGGCAATCAATAAAGATATTTATGAGGTTGAGAAGATAGAAGGCATACAAGAAGTTTAAAATGGAAATGACAACATTGTGAGGGAGGTAAGAAACCACAATTGAACCTTTTTGACTTTTGTAGATTTTCATATGACCTTGCACCCGTGCTCTAATCTTGTCCAGTCTCATGGATTTAACAAGGTCTATATGAAAGATGGTTCATATGAAAAATAACAAGGTCTTCCAAATGTTGAAGGTTTTGAGTATGTAGTAGAGGTCAGTCAAGATTATTGTCAACCAAATAATCCATGGAAGGGAGATAACCATGAACATCCAAGTGCTAAATGAATGTTCAAGGGTTGTCAAGCAGTCTAGGATTCCTAAAATATAGATATCTTTAAAAGGTAGTGGTTATCTAAAGCATATAAGACATCAAAAGGTCATTACGAGAGCAGACAATATTAGAAGGTATGGTCATTAAATCTTGATATTAGAAGGAAAACCTAATGTGCAGTCATGATAGAATAACAGTATCATGAAGTTTGCAAGTTTTGAGACTAAAGATTAATAGTGGGAGTCATGTAATATAGTGCTTATGGTTTCAGACAATGATCTTTGTACAAGGTCTTGATCATAAAGAATAAAAGTTTCTTCACAAAAAATATAGAGATCTATATAACAGTGTATGAAGGTAGATTTTGGTCTCTAAGACTCACAAACATCAGCAAGCCTTAGAAACAATACAAAATGCTAAACCTGTATAGTGAGATATCAGAGGAACAAATAAAGATAGTGTTGACAGTGAATAAGGTAAAAGAATATAGTCACAGTGGCAAGAAATAGTTGAAGGACTATGTCTGCTATATCAAATAGGGTCAGATAGTTCAATGAGATAAAGAGAGACAGTCCTGAAATAAAGATATTAGATAGCCATGAGAAGAAACACTGGCATGTAGTTGTGAATAGTGTGGAGGATGAATGAGTATCACAAGCCTTAAACAATCCTAATAGATCACTGCAATACCCTAGACAACACAGTCTTAACTTGCATCATGGAATTTTATGAGATTTATAAAAGAACAAGGGGCCTATAGTCCATGTAGATATCTTGAAACAATATTGAAGAAGCTTGTGCAGAGAATGCACCATCCTGAAGGAGGTTTGATAGCCAACATTAGTGGTTATGTGAGCTATGCAACCTTAAAGATCTATTGAATAGCATCATAGTGCCACCAACTCCACAAGAAGACAATGATGCAAACAATGGAACAAAGATGGAAAATGACTTGTTCTTCATGAGCTGCCTTTCGATTTGTTGACCAAGTCATAAGTGTGTAGCCTGGTGTTGGTGCTACAATTTTTTTAGTTCTGACTTTGAATGGAAGTGTGCCTATATGTCAAGAGGATCAATCATCTGTGGCACTGATCAATGTCAGGGGGAGCAAGTAGATGAAAGACAATGTTGGTTGATGCAGATAGGGGAAGACACCTCTGCATTTCTGAATCGGGAGACTGCTCATCCTTTGTCCTTGATGTCAAAGGGGGAAAGATTCAAGATTAGTGAATTGGATTTACGAAGACATCATTCCCAGCTATTGAGAAGGATTGCCATCAATGACAAAGTGGGAGATTGTTGTACATGTTGTCATTGATGTCAAAGGTGTATATTTGAACATGAGTCCTTGATGTCAAAGGAGTTGTAAAGTTGCATAAATTGTCTTTGACTTTGCATAGATGTCTTTTGCAGTGATAGTATGAGAGTATTTGTATCATTAAAGTATTTGCACTTGCAAATGTTTTTTGTATCAGTCTATATTAGAGTATTTCCACATAGTGATATAGTTTTGTCACTGTTAACAGTGCATGCTACAGGAAATGTCATACTTCATGGATGTTTGTGTGGTTGTATCACATTTATAATGACATCAGTTATGGCATGTAGTTTCAATATATGTTCAGTGCATGATTGATCTAGGATGATAGGGCAATCAAGTACAGCATGACATGATAATCAGTGTCCATCAGTGTCTAATGATCAATTGCCTAAAATGACAATGTCAGATAGGGGGAGATTGCAAAGTGCATTTATTGCAAAGGTAAGTGCAATGGTTGTATTGGTTGACATCTCATTCACAAGGTCACTGATGTTATGTTATTGAAATCATGGTGGATAGAGTAAATCTATGGGTTCCTGCAAGTTAGGGTTTGACAGTTTGTTTGAGGTCCTAAAACTCTAAGGACCTAATTGTCTTCAAGAAGTTCCCTCTTCTTTTGTTTCAAGATCAAATGAATTTCTTTAACATATCAACATCATGACATCATCTGTAGAGATTGTTTACAGAAGATATTGATCTCATTCAATTGATGGCATATTAGGGTTTTGACAAGGTTTGGAGTCCTAAATTCTAAAGTCTTAAAACCCTAAGGACCTCCAAGAGCAAAGTTCTTATTTGCTTCAGGATCAAAGGAGTTTTCTATGTTATATCAACTTCATTATTTTATTCTTTGCAACATTGATCGTCTACAATGGTTAAGTGTTACAATTCAAGTCAATGCTTCTTAAGGGCAGATTAGGGTTTTCAAATGTTGAAGACCTAACCCTAAAAACTTGAAAACAAAGTCACAAAATGGACTTACAACAAACAATTTGCTTTTTGTTTTAATTCAATGGTTACTTGTGATCACCAGTCAGTTATGACTTAAGTGACAACTTAAGTCCACCGTCGTCATAGGGTAGCCGACCCCTCGACCTAGCCAGAACCGGCTTCTCCCTTCGACAGTTTGTGAGCGGGTGCCAAAGTTTCTATCAACGGTGCAGGTTTAATCTTTCGAGGGCACGAAAATCTTCATCAACGACGATCATTTAAACCCTAATGGCTATCTTCATGAGTATGATATTTGACGAGCAACTACCCGTATCTTCTGCTTGTAGCAGTTTGAACAGTTTTTATTAACTATTTTTGGAGGTGATGGTTTGGAAGTTTAAAATCCTAAATGTAGTTTTGTGTCTTGAGATTTTTGAGAGTGGAATGTGATGATAAATCATTTTATATTTGTTTGTATGGGTTGTTGATAGAGTTTTTTGAAGAAATATTCTCTGCATAATTGCAGAAGAGTATTTTATTGATGTGTACATGTGGGCTAAAGGAAGCAGAGTATTTGTAATTGCAGAGACTGTATTTGGATCTTTGATTTCAGTGTAAACAGTAGTACTATGTATTTCTGCATTCTTTTGTAATTGGAGTTGGTGCTCCTAACATGATAAGGAGTTGGTGCTCCTAAACAACAATAAGTGAGATTTGGTCAGTGAGACCTAATGGTGATCTTCTTGTGAAGTTGGATTGGTTAAGCAAACCCAACCAACATTTCACACAGTGGTTTTTCCCTTTGTAGGGTTTTCCACATACATATTTGTGTCATGGTGCAATTTGCATGATGCCATTGTTTTTGATGTGCTTGAATTAATTGTCTTTACAAGTATTGGATTTTTAAATGAACTAGTTTTTATTGTACCACTGCCCCCCGCCCGCGCCCCGCCCCCCCCCCCCCACCCCCCTTCAGTGGTCTAGTGTATTCCAACAATGTAAAGACCACCACTTGGTTTAACATCGACAAGACTAAGAAAAGACATATTTTCTTGGAACAATGTTGAAGATGAATCTAAGCTAATCAAGCCCCCAAGTTTTTTTTATCAAGAGAAAGGATAGCATTAAAATCCCCATCTAAGATCCAAGGGACAAAAGCAAACAAAAGCGAACAAACTAAATATGTGACCACAAGAAAACCTTGCCTTGAAAATCTAAAGGAACATAAACATTGGATAATAAAATTGGGCTACCTGAATCAAAAAAGTACCCACCAAAGATATAAAATGCTTACTTACTAACCAAAGAGAAGGTGTAAGCAGATGAGAATCCCACAAGCAAGCTAACCCTCTTGCAAAGCCTTACCAACCAACAAACTAACAATGGAAAAAATTAGAAAAGCTTTCAATTTGATGCAGTGGAAGCAAGCCTATTGACGAAAGCAAGCGCATTACTGATCAACTTTTGAGCATACTGCACCCTTCCCTGAACAAGCACCTTAACCCTTCCTTCACGAGCAGCCTGGAAGCCATTAAGGCAGCTGTCCTCGTTCGTTAGGGCGGCGCTCATCCACGTCTGCACGTTGCTCATCTGAAACTTGAAACTTTCTCTCCTCAGATGCTTCAGCTCGGACAGTGAATGCCGGATCTGATCCGCCGTATCGCCGAAATTCTGCACGCAATCTTTGAGCGCCGAGCGCTCCATTTTGTTGAGGCCTGTGTTCGTTCTGGAGAGAGTGACGGCCCAGGCCGTCATATTTTGGGCAGTGGCGAGGGTTACATTGACGGCGACCTTCACGAGCTTCGTCTTGTTTTGGTTGCGCTGCAGAGAGGCGGCGTAAGAACTCAGTGACGCCACGCAGACGTCGGGATAGCGGGTGATTTTGCAGGAGGATTTAATGAAGTCGCTGCTTTGGGGTTTTATCGCGGCGGTGGAAATTAGGGTTGCAGCGATGATGAAAAGGGAGAATACAGGGGACGACTCCATTGCGATTCGAACTCGGGACGTGGTCGATGATGATGATGATTATTAGGGTTTTAACTGTCCGATTTATAAGATAACAGAAGAAGTAGGTTGCCTTCCATGATGCCGCAGGTCGTGTAATCAATTGCGGCTGATTACTGCCTTCCCCGAGTCTCTGTGATTTATTTATCAAGAAATGCAACTTATTTAAAACGTTGCGTCCACGATCGGGGCATTAGTACTCCACCTCACAAAATTCAGAAAAAAATTCCCATTTTTGAGCTACTTTCGATCCAATTTCAAATTTCATTGGACTGAAATTTTAAGACTTTCGAAATTTATTTTCAATTCTGTTACAGAGCTGGAGCCGGAGACTGAACAATTTTTGTTTTTTTGAATTTAAATATAAATTGTATTTTTTCTATAGGACATTGACATTTGCAAAAGACGGGACTTTAAATGTGGGCAATAAGTTGCTTTTGCATTACCGTGCCTACACGTGCTTCAACTGAACAATAGGCAGAAATTTCGAAACTATTATTGAATTCCTTTTGTTGTTGAGAATAAATGGTTAAGAAAACAAATATGAACTTCCAAGTCCGGGCTTAAATTTGATGGTTGACCTTCCCCTGAAAGCAATTTTTTTATATTATGACATACTACAGTATAAGTGAAATTATATATTAAGTGTTGTGTACCCAATAGGCAACTACTAAATGTAAGTGTTATAGTTGAGTTCTTAAAAACGAGTCCTAGATAAGTTTTAGTTTTTTATTGTTACTGAAATTTGTATATTTATGTTAATTTTTATGTAGTTTTAAGTTTATTATGAAAGAATGGTTTAACAATGTAGACACTTGAATTTGTCTTAGTACAATCTTACTCAATTTAGTTGATTCACCCCACCTAATGTATCAACACAATCATTTTCCCTCTCACAGTAATTAAATAATTTTATTATTTAAATATCTCGTGGCCACCTCACATGGCTAATGCTATATTCTCTCCACCTTCTTTCCACCTAATTGCTATATTCCCTCAACCATTTCCAAGAATAAAGGATGGTTGCAATAAATTGACATTATTGAATTCCTTTTGTTGTTGAGAATCAATGCTTACAAAAAAATATGAACTTCCAACTATTTATCAACAAAAAATATGAACTTCCAACTATTTATCAATTTAAGTGTTGTGTACCCAACACACAACTACTAAATGTAAGTGTTATGGTTGAGTTCTTGACAAGAGCCATAAATAAGTTTTAGTTTTTTATTGCCATGGTGAAATTTGCATATTTATGTTAATTTTTATGTAGTTTTAAGTTTATTATGAAAGAATGGTTTAACACTATAGACACTTGAATTTGTCTTAGTACAATCTTACTTTGAATTAATTAAATGATCAAATTATTTAGTTAATTTACCCCACTAATGTATCCCACACAACCATTTTCCCTCTCACACATAATTAAATAATTTTATTATTTAAATATCCTCATTTCTGCCTCACATGGCTAAGGCTATATTCTCTCCACCTAATTGCTATATTCCCTCAACCATTTCCAAGAATAAAAGATGGTTGCAATAAATTCCTATGCAATCATAGGCTTTCATTTTTGACAAGTTCAATCTTGACCCTTCATCTTCTTCTCAATCCTAGGAATGTTCTCTCATTTATCCTCCATCATTAATCTTTTCACCTCATTTCCATTGTTGATTCTCTTTCCCAAAAATTTATAAATAGGAGCTTTATGCTCTTGTTTTATAATGCACTTTCATGCTAGCCATATGCTGTCAAAATAGTAGTCATTTGTGTAAGGAGCATCCACATATTTAAATTATTTGGAGCAATTCTACTTTCAACAATGGAGATTGGTGGTAAAATTGTTTGTATTTGCTTTGTTTGATTTCCATTTGTATGCTCTATTTGAGGTTTACATACAAAATTTTTGAATCAACATATGATTTTTATTGAATTTTCTTTGCTAATATTTTTTTTTTACTTTTGCATGTTCACATCTTTAGTGACCAAGGTCAAACTCAACCCCACAATCTCTTGCTTTAAAATTCTAAATTTCTTTTGTGTTCTTCATTTAATGGATTTGTCTTGTTTGAACTGAATTAATTTTATGATATTTACGCTCAGTTTTATGCTATAGACTTGGGGCCATCTGTTGTTGGAAGTGCTCCATATGTCGGAGTTCTTAGTGGCTCATCATCATTGTATCAACATTTTCAGTGGTGAGATATAGCATACATGACTATATTCCCGGAGAGATGGAAACTCTATCATATTTAAGCTTCTAGTTCTTTTTATACTAAAATCATCCATATTATTTACTATCTTCTTAACTTCATTATCTTCGGTAACATTGTAATCAACTTTCAATTCTTTACATTTTATGTTGAGCTCATCTAAAATACCTTTTGGCTTGTCAAACTCACTATCTTTGGATGGACAACAATCATCTCTGAAATTGATGGACCAATTATTATTTACAGTAGTTGAAGCTTCTTGACCAAGATTGACTAGTAAAGAGGTATTTGGCATTATAGAAGAACCTAATGCACCATAACTATCCTCACTGTTCTCACTGTCTAATATTTATAGTAGGCAATCTTTATTGGGAAAATAACTATTTAATTGGTTCATACTTCTAGTTTTGTAGTCCATGATTCAAGCAATTATAAAGTTACGTTGTGTCAAAATCAATTGATCATTATGTTTGAGCTAGACATGGACACTTGTAAAAATTTAGGATGATGTCTTACAATATTAGTGGATTGTGGCTAAAAGTGGCATTTAGACAAAACATAGTAACATGTAGCTCTACTTTTAGCATTTTCCCTCCACCATAGAGCAAGCCTCAATAAGTACCAACCATCAAATGCACTCTTCACTTAGCAAAGTCATTTAATTTGTTGAAGCAATTGAAGGAAATAACCAAGAGTAATGTGGAGTATTAGGGTCAAAATTTATGGTGATAACAAAATGGGAGAAAAAGATATATGTAGGGAATTTATTTTGTTGTTTTATTATGGGTCAATTTAAGAAGCATGGTGGAAAAAGTTGTAGAATCAAGGTTTACACTTGTTAGTTACATTTTCTTAAAAAAAATTCATACACCATTTAATACTTAACCTGCAATCATTTGTGATCCATTCCACTTGGGATTCATTAAGGTTTCCAACAATTACCAAATTGCTAATAGCTACAAGAATCTAAGGTTCAGGTTCTGAGATTGCCTTGCTATATCTTGGTTTTTAGAATGCTTTCTATAAAATTGTGGAGGCAGGATACAGACTACATTCCACTTTGTTATATCTTGATGTTTGTGATTTTCTAACTACTATTACTCTATTTTACAGTTGGGTCACTTTGTATTTGGATTCACATTCACAATAATTACAATTGAAGGGTTCATAAAAACATCCATTACCTTACCTAGTGCTAGAGAAGGTTTCATAAAGTAATAATAGCTCAAAAGTGTTTGTTGCATTACATTGTTGCCAGTATTTTGATGATTGAAATAGATATATGAGCTATTTGAAACTAGAGTTTTTATTTCCTCACATGCAGGTGTGGAAATAATGAATGTTATGAATAGACATTTATCCTCTTGTCTTCTTCAATTATGAAGTGAAATTGATTATGACCATTTGACTTTGTGGTGTGTTTTGAAATCAAAATAAAACATTTAAATGAGTTTAGATGCAAGAAGGCAGAAATCTTCATTAACATATGATCTAAAACTTCCATTAATTCTTGAAAAGTTTGAATTTTGGCTTTTCATTTCATTTAATTTTTTAGTGTCTTCATGTGTCAAATATTTTCATGTTTAAACTACTAACTTGGTGGTTTTACAAACGTTTTGTAGAATACATTGATTATATAGACATTTTTTCATTTTTTGCATGCTTTATTTTATTTTCTTGTTTGCTCACATTAGAAATTGGGATTAAAATTATCCTTCACACTAGGATTTGGATTAATCAATTTGTATGTGTGTTTTTTAATCTTGAAGTGATATCTTACATGTGTTCTTCTCTTACATGCTTAGGTGAACTTGAGGATTAGAAATAAAGATCATCTTCCCAATTTTTTTCTAGGGGGCCTGCCTTGGATTTCATCGCTAAGGGGATGACCTCAAATCTACTTTCTAATGTAGTATAAAATGTGGGGGTTGAATCGAAAGGCATGCCTCTTGGAAAAGGACATTCTTCATTTTTGGCAAAGCATCCAAGAAATTTATACCTTGGGATTGTGAAGGTGGAGAGTGGGTTACCATCTTGCGCCAAGCCTTAGACATACCCTTTCTCCATTACATGAAATCAAGCCTCACATACCTTCAGGTATTTTGAGGATATCCCCTAGAAGCTTGTTCAACTTAGATAAGAACCTTTCAATCATCCTTTTTTCATGGTGCATTAGATACTAGTTAGGCCCAAGAAGATACTCACACATGTGATTCCAAGTTGTTGAGATAGAGCTCACTGTGAGCAAGGATTTGGCCTGTATGGTAAGGGGTGCATAGGCAGTCTATGACCTTGCATTTCCTATCTATCCTTCACTTGGTAGATAGCATTAAATTGGTGGGCCCTTAGGATTGACATTCCTTTCTTGATTAATTCTAGGCTTGTTGTTGTGACTTTTTGATTAGGTGTTGTGACTACCAAAGTCCTTGATTGTAAACCTTTCTTAGCTAGTCAAGCTTTTGAAAGCCTTTTTTCTTGTTTAAAAACACTATCCAATTGGTATCCTTAAAACAAAAAAATGAAGCCAAGGTTAGAAAAACCATAATCCATAACCTTAGTCTAACCTTCATAAAAAAATCATCTTTCCTTACTCCAAACCATGACTCCACTTGTCCATCATGAAAACAAGTCCATTCCCATTTCAATCCATATTCACTACCTTTTATCCCTTATCCCATTTCCCAAACCTTAATCCCTTGTTCATTCAAGCCTACAGTCCATAGCATCCATCCATTACCCTTCCCAGATTAGTCCTCATCCAACATCCTTACATTAATCTAGCCTTAAAAACTTTTGTCCTTATCACTCAATCCCTTATTCCACTCAAACCAATCTCTCATCCATATAAATTATCCATAGAAACCATTGTCATCCAAATCCATCATCTATCCTAGCAATCCTTGGACAAGTTAAATCTCACTTTTGGACCCCTTTTAAGTCACAATCGTCCCATCCATCATTTAGGACCCTTAATCATCATAGGATTTAAAATCTAATCCTTGGGACCCTTAAATATCCTAGGGCCCATAATCCATCCTTCGGAACTCTACAATTATCCATGGATTCCAACAATCTTAATCAACACCAACACATCCTTAGGATCCAAAATAGTGTGATATACATTTAATCCAAGTTTAGCAAACCAATCCTCTTATCCACATAATTCATCCAAATAATCTATTCCTAGGTTTGGAAATCATCCTATCCATCATGACCATCCATCAAAATTATCCATCCAAGTCATATATCCAAATTCATCCCAAAGTCACTCATAACCTCACCTAAGGCCATCATCCATTTGGGATTTGATATCTCTCTCTTAACATAATCATCCAAATCCAACCATAAACCTTTGAGTCCAAAGTGGTTTCCTCTTTTTCACTCATTTGATCCAAATCCAATCCCATAAATTCATCCACCCATCCTCCACCACCTCAAGTATTAAGTCAAGATTAATGACTGTGTCACTAGGCAAATTGCTAGAATGGGAATGACTGAATAAAATCCCTTCCATAACCAATCCCTCATAGAATGATTCCCCTTCTTAGGAGGTTCATCCCAACCTCCACATGATGGTAGTGAAACTAATGAGGACCCTCCTGATGAGCCCGAGTACCCTAGTGATCCCTACACTATCCTTAATTTCAAACAATGATGTGATTTAATGGGGAATTTTATTGAAATAAACAAATATGAAATCCTCATACATGTCATTGAATCAGGGGATAAATTACCTCTTGGTTATGACCTCACCCATCTTGATAACATAGTGTACCCTAACCCACTAGATCATGGGCATACCCATGAGGGAAATCCCATCACTTCTCATAACCACACTAACCTTCGTATAGAACCCAATATCACATTCCAAACCACACACTCCTTCACCATCAAAGGGAAATACATCCTTCATCCTTCTCATGACCACATCAACCCCCACTTAGACTACAACAATCCCTCTCAAGACAAATAGTCTCTTTCCATTAGGGGTAACCCCCTCTATCAGAATCTATTCCACCTAAGACACACACATCCCTTCATAATGAGTCCCAAAATCCCCCATTCACTAGTCAAGTCACATCAACCATAGACACCCAATCTAGAGGTAAACACCATACTTCCCATGTGGAGTACATTTCCATTCCCATATCAAACTGAAACACCTCCCACATTCCCACTTCCATTGTAACCATTCCTAACCTTGTTCTTCCACCTAATATTGACAACAACTTCATAGGAAACATCAACCAACACCAAAACTTCACCTCTCCAAAGAACTACAACATGCAAAACTATCAATACACCTATCCACCTCCACCACCACCTAGCTCATGTCTTTTGATCAAGAATGGAAAGCCATGAAATATATGGTCAAAGGAATTCAAGTGTGACCCATAAAAATCATATACTTTCAAAAAAATATGTCCCTATCCTTTTGATTGATCCATCTCACAACTCCCATTTCTTACCTCCTTTGAAATTTCAAAATATGGCAAATATAAAGGAAAGGGGGATCTTAGGGAACATGTCAAAGAATTCTTCATGGCAAGCCAAGAAGTGGCACATGAGGACATATACTTACTATGCCTTTTCCCCCATAGTCTAGGCGGTCAAGCACTTGAGTGGTTCTTACACCAACCTAAGGGGTCCATCATATCCTTGGAGACCTAGTCAAAAAATTTGTTAAACACTTCTCCTATAATATGTCCATGAGTTAACTATGATGGACCTATGCAACACTAAAAAAACATTAGGGGAGAGATTTTCATCATTATTTCAATGGCGGAGAGCCTTGGCTACTAGATTCCCATGGCCGATACTAAAAAAGCAACTCGTTTACATCTTTGTCACAAATCTCAACCCAGAATTGACAATTCATTTACAAGTCCAATGTGTCACTTCTTTTGATGAGCTCATTGAAAGGGGAATTCAAATTAAAAAATCCCTCATTGCTAAAGGGGTAATAAAACTTTATTCAAAGGATCACAATCAAGATGACAAATCAAAATTTTCCAATGATAAACACAAATTCTTTAGCAATAACAAGAATATAGCCAGCGATGGGGTCATTGATTCAAAACATGTCCAAAACCTCCAACAACCTTCATCCATCACCATTCCATCCACACCTCCCAAAACCAAAAGAAATAGGAGACAATTCACACCATTAGGAAAACCTATCAACATAATCTTCCATTAATTGGTCAAAGCTCACATGATCATCTTTCCCCTCACAAAACCCTTTGATGAAAGTCAACCTAAACCCTCTTAGTGTAAGAAGGATGAATATTGTGATTATCACAAAATTACAGGTCATGCCACAAGCAAATGCATGAAATTAAAACATTACATCCACTTGATCTTATAGATAGAGGTGAGATTGAAGTCAAAGGACCATCCAACACCTCACCCAATCAAGACCTAGGGATCTATCTAGATCCATTCCCTAAACATGGTCAACAGTGCTCCTCTAAGAAAAGTCAAGGACACGACTCCCATACAAACACTATTCATTACCATAAACCCCCTTACACCTATGATTCCATTGTTGGACACATTGAGAAATCTAATGAACAAGTTTAAATCATCAAAACAAAACATCTGACTATGCTATCACTACTCAACATGGTAAAGTCACTATATGAGCCCCAACTCCAACCAATCCTAATTCTAGCAAATAATACGATCCCATCAATCACCTTGAGCGAACACCCACCCTAATTTGCATCCTCAAAACTCCTTCAAACATCCCCTTCTCATAGGGATATTCTAAACCAAATCCTCCAAGAATCCCAAGTGCCCAATAACATTGACCCTTCACACTTCCAGACCCTTGTTGACCACCTTTCCACTGACCATCACCTCACCTTCACTCCAAATGACTTTCTTTCCCTTGATTCATCACATAACCATCCCCTTCATATTGAAGTTGTCATATCTAAGCATAAAATAAAATGTGTGATAATAGACAATGGGTCTAGCCTGAATATTTGTACACTTCGATTGGTGCATAATTTGGGCTATTCAAAAGAAGCTTTGGGTTCTTAGACTATCACTATTAAAGCTTATGATAATGCAAAGAGAGAATTAGCTGGCACTATCTACCTTCCTATTGAGGTAGGGTCCCCTCATTGCAGCATACCATATGCCATGTCTAGGACCTACACCTACCATACAATCTCCTTCTTTGTCAACCATGTCTCCATGCCATGCAAGACGTACCATCCACCTACCAGTACGGTCGTAAGTTTCCATACAATGGTGTAGAGGTTACTATTCATGCTAACATTTATTCCTTCTAATATTGCCAAATGTTGGAAGGTCAATATCAAAATTATTATCCATGCTCTCAAGCTATTTCCAAATCCACCTCCACAAAACCCAAGTCATACATCAATCCTAGCAATCTCCCCTCCGCATCTTCCACTCCACCTACTAAACAGAAATCCCTAAAATCCACATTAAAAATCCTTGATAAAGGATGTGGAGAATATCAGATCCACGAGTCCCTTCATATCGCTAAAGTACCCATTTCACCTTGATCATCTAGTCAAACACCCCAAAAACACAAGATCCTTTCCTCATACTACAATGGGGGCTCGCTACTTTCATTTTCAATGGTTACCTTGTTGATGAAGACATAGAAGGCTTTGATCTGACATGGCTTTATAAAGATGAGCAATATGCTACCCACTTCCAAGAATATAAGTATCCCAAGGAGAAAATGGAGGGTTTGGATTTAGTTTGTTTGAAATTAATGGCTAAGATTGTATTTACTAAAAATATTAATTTGTTGCAACCATAAAGCCTATTTAAAATTTGGGATGGAAATGCATTTATTTTGGGATGGTGGAGGAATATTTTTTTGTTAGGTAAATTGCACTCTTGGGGAGTAATCCCATTTGTATATATATAACAGGAAATAATAAACTATTTGTTTACATAAGCTCTGATACAGAGCCATAAAAATCCAGGTGATAAGAAAAATCTTGACCCACATTATAATATTACCACCTAGCTACTAAGCAAAGATCCATAGATTTCAGAAACTAAGGAAGATAAAAAGAACCCAGACCTATAACCCCTAATCCTCCATTGAGTCTTCATCAATGCAATGCAACAGGACATCTGTACCATCTGCATTCACCAGTCCTAGAACTTTCTTGAGGAAGTTGAAACCCTTGGCTATCAATCTCCTTCTCTGCATCTGCTGATTCGGCCAATTGGAGGAGATGAAAGGATGTCAAACCACCAACTCTCTGCTGCCTACCTGTACTCTAGAGAAGTCTTCAGGAAGGGGGATGCCATTTCCATATTAGGCCATACAAGCACCTCATTGAGACCACCTAAGAACTTTTTCTTGACCAAAGTCGTGATTACCACCTTCACCATTTCCTTAAGCTCTCCCTTGAATCAAGTAAAACAATTACAAACATGGCTTCTATATCCATATTAACCCTGTATTTGTGGTCTGTAACAATGAATTGTTCACCTAATATCCATTGCACTACTAGCAGAATGATACCATTCTCCATCTTAACACACTCAGTAAACTCTTCTCTGAAATCAAACCCAAGAAATCCATCTACCTTTGAGGTCAAGTCAACCTAATGGGAGTTTCCATTGCAAACATAAAGGGGATGGCTATCGCATTCGCAAGGAGAGAGAAAACCATTAACATCAATGCATAACCAAATGAAAACCATAGTAGTCATTTGGGAAGACTAGAGAGCTTTAACAATGGGGGTGCTTAATTAAGCATGATGCCAACAATCCCATCCACCAAAGCCCATATGGTAGTTAACATTGTGAAATGATTGTAGTGAACGATGACGCCTCCATGGAAAGATTACAATGTGTGGCATGAGTCCTTTATCTTTTCAATAATAAACTCTTTATCCCTTCACTGCCGAGTTGGCAAGAGCGTCAACTTCCCTATTGCCTTCTCTATAGATGTGGTTAATAGTAAATTCCTCCATACTATTAATTTGGCCCAATGCAATGGATAAGAGAGAGTTAAGAGTCCAACTACGAATGCTCCTAGATCTCACAGCATTAATGGTGATGGCGTAGTCACCTTCTATTTCCATTTTTCCCAAATTATACTTAACATGTAAAGCTAAAGTCCAAGGATCAGAGCCTGGAATTGAACCTTGTTATTTGTCCCTGAATTGAGTCTCCTCGAAGATAAACATATGACATCCCCCATCCAATTTCTAATAATGCACCCTGCCCCAGGCATCCCCAAATTGTCTTTGGAAGCCCCATCAAAGTTCAAATTTACCCAACCCTTCTCTAGCAGAGTCCACCTTACCTCCTTACGTCTCAATCGGGAATCATCCCCCATCATCCCATTAATAAGAGGAATGGTGAAGGAATATTAGGATAATTAAATAATAAAATTATTTACTTAGTTGATAATTATGATGTGGTAATTAAATCAATTAAATAATAAAAAACATTTAATTATTTAATTGGTTAGTAATATGGTATTTTTTTATATTAAAAATCGAGAGAATCCAGCACAAGGAGGCCAGGCCTCAACAAAACATAGCTGTGACCGCCACAGGACAACAAAAACCAAAGTTACAACAGGGTGTGCAATCCGCACAAAAGAGTACTAACAAACTAACTGCATCATGAGAAGAAAGTATATACAAAACATCAACAAAAGCATCAAGAGAGGATGTCATCATGGGATTCAACCCATGCCACCCATCCCTGAGGTCCTTCCATCCAAACAATGGTCTTCTGGCTCTGAGTCTGTGTCAGCATCTCAACTTGGGCATAGGAGGGCTCCCTGTTGTCTTTAATTTCGTTGTTCAGCTTCTTGAGAGCCTCCTCAAAGGAGGATAGGTTGTCCACGTTGTGCCTCCACTCATAACCATCCTTCATCTCATAGATGAACATGGTGGCATGTCCATCCTTGAGGAACCTCAGGAGCTTGTTCCTCTCAACGTTCATAGTAGAGGCAACGTTCCTGGATTTGCGTAAGCATGAATATCTCATCTTTCCTAGAGTTAATATTCTTCCTGATCTCTTGGTTCAGCCTTTTGCAAGTTCGTTCAAACATTTGAAGGTCATCAAAGTTCCTCCTCCACTTGTAACCATGCTTCGGCTCATAGACGAAGAATGTGGCATGCCCATCTTCCAAGAACTTCCTCAGCTTGTCTTTCTCCATCATCATTGTTGTGTGGACCTAAAGAAAGATTTAAAAAAATGTGAGTTTTCAAAAAAACTCAGTAAGAACTCTAGGGTTGCTTTAATACCTTTCCTCATTCCTGCACTTCTAGATCTGCCAGAGGATGTTAGAAGACAGCATATTCCAAAATAAATTAGCATCCTTTTTAAGCCCATCAATATGACCAGTAACAATTTCCAGAATATTCACATTTAAAGGGTAAAAAATACCAAACATGTTCCATATTTCTTTAGCAAAGATGCAATCAAAGAGGATATGTCTACCTATTTCAGGAAGCCTGCAGAGACTGCAAATGTCAGTAGTGTGACCATCTTTTCTAATAGGGAGTCTGTCAAGTAGAGTCAGCCACTTAAAACATCTGATTTTAGGCTCAACAGGACCTTTCCAGGGAATATCAAAATACTTTTTCCAAGACACAACATCAAGGGAAGAATACCAAATAGTATTGATATGATTAATAATATTTTCATTATGATCAATGATTCTATAGATATTCTTGGCTTTGAGATTAGCCATGATGACCCCATCCGGCCATTTGCACTTTAGGTATCTATGAGAGTCCACATGATAGTTAGAGGGCAGGTCCTTAGTAGCCTTGACAATCATATTATAAGTCTTCTTTTGGGAGTCCAGAATATTAAATCTGTTCTTGAGCTCATCCCAATTGATGAGTTTATCATTTTCAAAAAGATCAGCAAGCTGGGAGATCCCCAGTTTAGCCCACAACCTAGCAGAACATCCTTGGGAAAGGGCTAGGGATTTACCAACCAGGTGCAAGTTCCACCAAATGGATCTTTCACCATATAGATGCTTAGCATCATGGAAATCCTTATTGGTGATAAAATTCCTGACATGGTCCCAGGCTCTCCAGATGGATCTGAAAACAGTAGAGCCTTGGACAATGACCGGGAAGTTGCCAACAATAAAGTCACAAAATGGGAGATTTCTCCAAGTTCTATCTTTTTTAGGAAAGCCTCTTTCAATATTATGCCTAACCAACACTTTCCATGGATCGTTTCCATCCATAGAATGAAAGATCCATTTGGCGGATAAAGTAATACCTTGAGTTTTAAGGTCTTTAAGCCCCAGCCCCCCAAGGAGTTTGTCAGTATGACACCAGTCACATTTGACCACATGCATTTTTCTATTGCCTTTACCATCAGACCAGAGGAAGCTCCTAATGGCCTTTTGAATTTCCAAAATTTGATAGTTACTGAACATCCAAGCAGAGGAGTAGTATATGCTATATGAAGACAACATTTTTTGACAAACTTGAATTCTGCCAGCAAGAGATAAAGATCTGTTATGCCACTTATTCAACTTCTTATCAATTTTTTCCTTAATCCAAGACCACATGTCTTTGAGGGAAGGTTCGACAGAGAAGGCGATACCTAAATACTTAACAATCTTATGAGGTCCACCCCATTGGAAGTTATATTGATTGAACCAAATAGGAGGTTGCTCTTCCCACCCTAGGCAAATGGATTTGGATTGGGAAATATGAGCACTAGAAATAGAGCAGAACATATTAAGCTTGGTTTGTAAGGCTTCAAAGTTATTGTTGGAAAGATCAAAAAATAATGCAGTATTATCAGCAAATTGATAGTTAATAAGCTCATCATTGTTAGGAAGATAAAGGCCTCTAACATCAGGGGAAAGCGTATTGTCTCCGAGGATATAGTAAAGGGCTTCTAAAGCTATGACAAACAGAGCAGGGGCTAAGGGACATCCTTGTCTGATAGACCGACCAAGGGGAAAGGGATTGGAGAGGGAACCATTGACCTCCACCTGGGCAGAGGCATCATTAAGCAGAACCCGAACTGAGTTACAGAAGAAGGCCGGGAAACCAAAGGCTTCAAGCATCATGACGATAAAATTCCATTCAACTCTATCATAGGCTTTTTCGAAGTCTAGGAGTAACATCGCAGAGTTCTAATGAGAGCACTTCGCCCAATCCATGGCTTCCCAGCTAGTAATTAAGTTTTCCAAAATATATCTACCTTTGATAAAACCAGTCTGGGTAGCACAAACAAACTTAGGAAGGATATGAACAAGTCTAAGGGCTAGGATCTTGGCCAAAATTTTATAGGAAACATTGAGGAGGATGATAGGCCTCTAATTTTTTATAAGAGCTTTGTCCCCATCTTTGGGAAGAAGTTTAATGATGCCACTGTTAATCTCAGGGCCAAGGGAACCATTAGCTATAGCTTCCACATAAATGTCATGTAAATCCTTACAGATCCAACTGATATTGGCCTTATAAAATTCAACAGGGAGCCCATCAGGGCCGAGGGCCTTATCATTATTGAGAGAATTGATAGCTTTTTCTACCTCATCCAAAGAGATATCCTTAGATAAGATAGTAATATCATCATTATCTAGCTTATTGGGGATAAGAAGTTTACACTCATTGCTAAGATCAACAGCCTCCTTAGAGTCCTCAGAGGTGAAGAGACTCCTATAGTAATCGGCAAAGGCTTGGTTAATGATAACATGATTCGAGATATCCTGGTTGTCAATTAGGAGTCTGTCAATAGACTCCTTGGTTTGCTTTTTCTTTAAAAGGTTAAAAAAGAATTTGGAACCATGGTCCCCGTTCTGGATCCAACGAGCGCAAGATCTGATTTTAGCACCATAGATTCTAAATTGTTGATGTTTCCTCAGGGCATCCTTAGCAGATATCACCTGGAAGACAAGGTCAATATTGGAGGAATCATTCTGAACATTGCTCTCAGCCTCTTGGAGATCAGAGGAAAGACATTTTTCAATGAACCTATAATCTTTAGCATTCTTTTGACCAATGGTTTTGAGGAGACATTGCCAAGCTGGGAGATTGACCTTCCATCTGTCTGTCATGGAGAAGTTAGGGAAACTAATCTTATTGATATAGCGAATAATCTGGATGGCAGCAAGGATATCTTCATCAAGAAGGAGACTGGTATTCAGAATGAACTTGGGATTGGTCATCCTAGGGTGAATAGGGGCGAAGTTGAGGCTGACACGGGTAAAAATGGGATGGTGATCAGAGAGAGTGGTGGCCGTAACAAGGACAATGCTGTTCTGGTTGTCAGGAAGGAAGGAAAAGACATTCTTGTTACCATAAAAACGGTCAAGTCTAGAATAGATCCGGGAGTGGCCCTGTTGGAAGTTGCACCATGTGTGCCAAATCCCAGGGAACTAGAGGCCTTATTGCCAGCTAAAGGGTCAAACAAAGTCTTAGAATTAATTAACTTGTTCCAATGAACCTTTTCATTATCTTTCCAAATGAAAGGATTACCTCTAGATTTATCTTGCTGGGACTCAACCATATTAAAATCTCCTCCAATCAGCCAGGGGATATCAAGGAGGGTAGTCATCCATTTCCAAAGATTAGCCCTCTCCTTAGAGTCATTGGGGGCATAAACAGAGCAAATGCCAAAGATGTTATTATTATGATTAATGGTAATCCAGACAGCTCTCTGGCAGGGTGAGGTGCCATTAGCAGTTATATAGTTCCCCCATTTGGGGCTAATGAGGAGAGCAATTCCACCTTTGCCTCTATTATGATTAGTGCAAAACTTGATCACATTATTCCATATAAAGTTAAGGTTGGTTTCAAGCATGAAACCGATGCTTTAACTTCTTGCAACATGAGAAAATCCATAGAACTAAAAGAACTAAGAAAATGCTTAATAACAAATTTCCTATCTGAGGATTCAAGACCCCTCACATTCCAAGATAAACAATTCATGAGGAAACATTAGAGGGAGTAGGGCACACAACACCAGCTTCATCAGCTAAGGGTAAAGACTTAGTAGAACTATCCCCTGTTTTCTTACCAGAGGTTTTATTCTTAGATCCTAGAGGCCTTCCCCTGTGTTTCAAAGCAAGGGTATCAGTTTTAGGATCATCTTCATTTTCAGATTGGGAGTCCACTTCCATAGAGGGCATACCGGGGGGGTTGTTAATAGCAGGGATGATTTCTAAAGAACAATCATCACTTAGCTCTTTAACAACTTTTTGTGGGAGCTTCCGAGATGCTCCTAGAGAGATATTCAGGCTGGAGTTGTTGGAACAAACAGCAGGGGAGCAAGGAGGGTTGTCACTGCTAATTTCAACCACAGGAGGGATAACAAGAGGACTTTGGGGAAGGAGATTTTCTGAGGAGGCAGGATTCGAAGTTTTAGGACGGTTAATGTTATTGCCCTTGTGCCTTCTTTTTTTGTTGACGGTTTGGAATCCACCGTCAGTGTTTGCCTCATCAATAGCAATGTCCGAAAAAGGGAAAGAGATTTGAGTGGTAAGGGGAGCAGGAGAGGTTGAATCAAGAGTAGGAGGAGGTTTGGAGCAGTTTCCTCTTGTGTGTTTTTGTTAACAGAAGGAGGCAGATTAGGTTTGGTCGGTATAGCGGGTTGAGGGATTTTAGCAGGGTTCTGATTCTTTTTAATAATAGGGCAATCCTTTCTAAGGTGGCCCTCTTTCTGACATAAGAAACAAGCATTTAGACCTGCCAATATTTGAATAGGGCACACAAAAGTTTCTTCCATGATGTTAACAAAGATGTCAGCAGGGATTTCCTTCCCTGGTTGCAAAGAGATAAGGACTCTGGCGTCCATATACAGCACCAGCCTAACAGTATCATCCATTCGGATGGTTTTGCCCAACGGTTCAAGCAATTGAGGCAAGAATCGTCATAAAAAGGGGGGGACATTTTTAACCAGTATCCACCTAGGGGCTGAAAGGGCAAGAACTTCTTCGTGCACAGCCTCAGGAGACTAAGCCAAAGCACGGAAAGAAGTGGATCCAACGGTCCAATATTGCTTTTTAAGGACTTCAACTTGAGATTCATGATTAACAAAGAAGATCACAAATAAACCCTTCTGGATCTGCCGGCAAAAAGAAATGTGAAAGCCCATTTTGAGATTCCAAAAATTGTGAAACCAATCATCAAGAAATTTCTGAGGACACTTATCAAGTTCAACAGCAGAAAAGAAAATCACAGTATTCTTTAACCTATTCTTCTCCTTAATAATCTCAGCAAGCATTTCAGGATTAGGAGCGATGGAGAAAGGGGCCGAAGGAACCGTAGAGCACTTACTGAGAATGACGGCATCGTGGGCACTAGCACCTGCAAGGTTAAACTTGGCTTTCTTATCGACAACACTAGTTGTATTGGCCACTGCTTCAGAGAATGTTTTTGGTTTACAGGTAGGGTTAGGGGTATTAACAGAGATGCCATTAATGCCAGCGTCCTTCGGCATAGTGGGAGAGGGGTTAGGGGGTACGGGCTCTGCCAAGCGGCAGAGCGAGGGAGATTAAGAACCAAGTAAATCAACCATATTAAAGCAGAGGTTGGAGAGGACTACACTTGGATTGACATTGCGATCGGGGACTTCCAGCTATCTCCCGTCGCTCTGTTCAAACCTGCCGAAGATTGCCACCGTAAAGTAGCCTTCACAAAGTTTGCCAAATTCGCTCCCAAATTTTTTTCCTATTTTGATCTTATATATTTACTTTACTATCAGTAATATGGTATGGAAATAAGACTAATTAAATAATAACATTATTTAATTAGTTAGGGATATGAGAGAAGGATTATGCTAATTAAATAATCAAACTATTTAACAAATATATCGACTTAATTAAATAAATATAATTTATTTAATTCATTTGGAGACAAGAATAACGTGGTTAGGAAATGTCGAATATGATGTTTCAAATCGACATTAGACATAGGATTGGAAGGTGCAGTGAATAGGTTAATTTCAGGTATTTACACCCACTAAAGTAGGAACACCTACAAATTACTATCCTAAGGAAAACTTAGAAGAACTCAAATCTAATTAAGGCTAAGAGTTAGTTATTAAGGGAAAATTTCATGGAATTAACTTATTTTAATGAGGCAAATACATGAATTAAATTACCAATGATAAGTGCCTAGTTTGGAATTGAACCTGTTAGATTACAAAGGAAGAAGAGGGATTTGAAGTGTTCAAAAATGTGAAGTGCTTGGTCGAGTAGTCTTGATCTTTAAGAACTATTTGACTAAAGAGAAAGTTTTGAATGCATGCAATGACAGTGCCACCTCCATTTTTTATTATTCTAATAAAATTGAAAGCAATATAGATTTTATGAGTGGAAGTTTCTAGAATTTATAATTTTAAACTTTAGAAGAAGAGTAGTCAACAAACTTTCAAGACTAATTGTTGACACCATATTTGTTGTCTGGCTTTAATTGCAAGTGTTGAACTTGTGTAGATTTTACTTGCCTTTCCCAAACAAATGTATTGTTGTTCTTAGGTTACCTATACTATTAGGGAAAGAATAGAAAAAAAGACCACTTGTTAAACATAGTCCTCATACACAAACTAGGCCTAGGATCTAATTGCAATAACAAAATATTGAGAACATGTGGAAGAACTTTATTTGCTTGATAAAGAAGGTGTTTCATATCTTCTTCCTTGGTCTCATCACACCAACTTCTCTAGAGTCTTTGAGAGGAGTAAACTCTATCCTTGAAAGGATATCATAAGAAACCATCTAGCTCTTAGTTTATAAATACTTGTTGAAAAAAGTTGAATGTTGTGATGCAAGGGTGTTTTGCCTTCTAACTCTTATGACACCTTTAGAGCTCACTGTAAACCAACTACCTACTATAGACAAGATAGATTGTGGAGACCTAAGTATTATATTTGACTACAGAAAAAACACAACAAAATATTATAGGTCTAATATTCAAGATTCAAGAACCTTTTTAAAAAATTAGGGAATTTGATACAATCTCTTGAATATATAAATGAATCTCAACACCCCATTACCAAGATGGCCTAAGGATTCCATTTGCATTATTGAGAATTATAAGGTTTATTTTCGTAGTGGGTGAGAGTCCAATGACATCTACCAAGGATTCTACAAAGTTTTTGGTGGAATTCTATAATGTAGGGAGAGCTCTACCACCAACATAACACTTTGCATCCACTATCAAATGTTCAAACCACGCTTATATTGTTGGATTCGTGATGCCAACTCTACACACAATACAAAACCATCCACAATTGGAAATGATAAATTAAATAAGAACAAATAATTTGGAAAAAGCTATAATCAATGTCATTAGTAGGGAATCTTTTACATTCTAATCCACCCTTCCCACAATCAGTAAGCTTTCTTTTAACATAATTCAAGAATATTCTCCAATCTTGAAAATGTTGAGCAATCCAAACAACCAAATGATTAATTTGATGATGAGAGTCATCTCACTTGTTAATACAAATTTTGAGCTTCCACAGAAACTCTTCATTGTATTCCTCTGTAACTTTGAAGAGACATTCAATGAACATGTCTTTCATTGAAGCCGAGCTTATGAGCACACACTTCCTTGTGAAGCATTGCATCATCTTTCTAGGTAATACTTTGCATAATAGCAATTTTGAGCCTATCATAGGTCAACAACTTCTCAAGGGCTACCCCTCGAAGTAATTCTTCATCCTCGTCATTCCTCCTTGTTTATGATCGAGTGCAAGAATTAACTCCAAGAAGTTGTAAATCATGCCTAATAGCAAAATGAGACCCTCATGCACATAGCTTCTAGAATCTTTGGTGGCTTCTAGAATTATTTGTTCCAAATGTTTGATGGAATATTTTTTTTGTTGTGATTGGTCCATATGATATTTTTTTTAATGAATGTTCAAATAATAATGACAATAAGACTTAAAAAGATTGATAGTTCAATAAAAAAATAAAAAAATAGAATTTATAAATATTTAAAATTTGAAAAATTAATAGAAATAGTATTTTTACAAACCAAACATTTAAAAAATGAAAAATACAAATATTTGATTGGTCATTTGATCAAGGTTGAAAATATAATTGGTCATTTGACCAAAGTTGAAATCCATGATATAAAATTGTAAAGTGGTACACATGCACATAGCTTCTAGAATCTTTGGTGGCTTCTAGAATTATTCATTCCAAATGTTCCATGGATTTTTTTTTTAGTTGTGATTGGTCCATATGATAATTTTTTTTTAATGAATGTTCAAATTATAATGACAATAAGACTTAAAAAGATTGATAGTTCAATAAAAATATTAAAAAATAGAATTTATAAATATTTAAAATTTAAAAAACTATTAGAAATAGTATTGTTTGTTACAAAGCCAAACATTTAAAAAATGTAAAATACAAACATTTGATTGGACATTTGACCAAGGTTGAAAATATAATTGGTCATTTGATTCATTCTCTTCTGATGATAGATCACATAGTGTGATCTGAAAGGTTGATGCAAAAAAGCTAAAGCTTTCCAATTTCATATATATTTGCATTCAATGACCATATGTAAGTGTTATGGTGGAGTTCTTAAAAGGAGTTGATAAACTTTAGTTTTTAATTATATTGTGAAATTTGTATATCCATGTCAATTTTTATTTAGTTTTGGGTTTATTTTGAGAGAATGGCCTAAAACAATTATACATCAACCACAAATGGTATAATTTTGTAGTAAGGTGGATTCATTTCCCAATCTTTCATCTATTCTCATTTACTCCTAATTATATACCCGAGTTGATCTTTATGTCCTCCATTCTTACATATTTTCACATACCCTTTGCATTTAATACACTTCGCATTTATTACATCCCTTCAATATTCATTTATTACATTAGAGTTACTATTTTGTTGTCTTCTCTCAATTCCTCTCCTAGGCCCAAAGAGAGTTCCCAACACACATACACAGAGAAAAGAGAACCCTACAATGTAAAAAATTAGAACACAGAAAAGAGGACGACTCCATTGCGATTCGAATTCGGGACGTGCTCGATGATGATGATTGTTGGGGTGTTAACTATCTGCTTTATAAAGTGGGTTTGCCTTAAATGTTGGCGCAGGTCTAGTAAGCAGCGATCTTTTCATTGCAGGTCTTGCAATCAACTGCGGGAGATTATCGCTGACTGGACTGGATTACTGCCCACCTAATGTCTCTGTAATTTATTTCAACCCCACTAAAATTCAAGAAACGTAATGAACACTCATATGCCAAATCGTTGCGTTTACGTAAAAATAAAAAAGATCCAAGAAAACCTGCCAACAGTTTGACCTTTGAATTGGTTGGGTTTAAACAGCACACTCTCAGCTTTGAATTAGACCAAAACAAATTTCGTTAATACATCAAACGCACCTTTCAACAAACCGTGACTACTGCCCCACCTGTTGCAGCCCGCAGTTAGTTTTAAATTGGGGATAAGTTTAATTTGAATATCTCTCCCTCCCGCTCAATTAATTCTAATCTCAGGGCTCTGTTTATTTGGATGCTTTTTCTGTAGGAGCAAGGTGTAAGCAGTCGCATTGTTTCACCATATACAACAAACACATCTCCAACTCCATCAGTCAACATTTGCCAGCGTACTACCAGCCTGAGCTAAAATGGGAGTTTTGGAACTGTTTAACGGAATGCCACAAAGAAATGTGGTCTCATGAAATACCATGACCGCAGGATATGCAGAAAATGGATTTGTTGAAAAGGCTTTAGAAACTTTCAATCAAATGCAATTGGCAAGTGTAAAGCCAAACTCCACAACCTTTGCCAGCATCCTCCCTGCCTGTGTCAAAATGGTAGCTTTGGAACAGCGTATGGACATCCATCGAAGGATAAAGGATGGAGGAATTTTGTCAGATGTTGGCAGACATGTATGCAAAATGTGGAAGCACAGACAAGGTATTTGAACTATTTGACAGGATACCTCAAAGAGATGTCATCTCATGGAATGCCATGATTGCAGGATATGCAAAATATGCAAGTGTAGACAAGGCACATGAACTGTTTGACAGAATGCCTCGAAGAAGTGTCTTCTCATGGAATCCCCTGATTGCAGGATATTCACAAAATGGATTTGTTGAAAAGGCTCTAGAAACGTGCAAGCAAATGCAATTGGCTGGTGTAAAGCCAGAAACCTTTTCCACCATCCTCCTACCCTGTGCCAAGTGGGAGCTTTGGAACAGGATATGGACATCCATCAAAGCGTAAAGGATAGATGAATTTTGTCAGATATTGTAGTTGCTACTGCTTTGGTAGACATGTATGCAAAATGTGGAAGCATAGACAAGGCACGTGAACTGGACAAGGCACGTGAACTGTTTGACAGAATGCCTCAAAGAAATGTGGTCTCATGGAATGCCATTATTGTAAGATATGCAGAAATGGATTTGTTGACAAGGCTTCATAAACTTTCAAGCAAATGAAATTGGCAGTTGTAAAGCCAGCATCATCCTCCCTGCCTGTGCCAAAATGGGAGCTTTGGAATAGGGTATGAACATCCATCAAAGCATAATGGAAGGAGGATTTTTGTCAGATATTATAGTTGGAAATGCTCTGGTAGACATGTATGGAAAATGTGGAAGCACAGACAAGGAACGTGAACTGTTTGACAAAATGCCTCAAAGAAATGTGGTCTCATGGAATGCAATGATTTCAGGATATGCACAAAATGGATTTTGCAAGGATGTTCTCAAAATCATTGAATTAACGAAGCACTTTGGAACATATCCTGACATTACAAGCTTTGCTTGTGTTCTATGTGCATGCAGCCATGCAGGTTTAGTGGATGAGGGCTGCACGTGCTTCAATCATATGAGTAACCCTTATTGCATTACAACTACAATTGATCAGTATGTGTGCATGGTTGACCTTCTTGCCCATGTTGGCTATCTTGAGGACACCCTAAACCTTATCATTAAGATACCAGTTAAACCTATGGCGGTTGTGTGGATGTGTTTTCTTGGTGCTACAAATCACATATGAATATAGGCTTGGGAGTATTTATAGTGACGCTGCTTTTTTATTTGGACCCTAAAAATATATTGTGACTTATGTTCTCTCAAACATTCATGAAGAAGTGGGCAAGGGGTGTGAGGTTCAAATGGTAAGGATATTGATGAAAGATAAAGGAATTATAAAGATCCCTGGATGTAGTTGGATTGAAGGCCATGAAATGGTGCATGCTTTTTGTGTCGAAGACAAATCACATCCACAGACATAGGAGATCTATGCAAAGTTGGAGAAATTGGCTTGGGAGATGAAGGCAGCAAGGTATTTGCCATATTCAAGACATTTACTTAGTGATGTGCAAAAGGAGGAGAAAGAATTATTTATCTACCACCATAGTGAAAAAATGGCAATTGCTTTTGGTTTGTTAGACACCCCCCCTAGAACAACTATTAGAGTTGTTAAGAACCTTCAAGTATGTGTTGATTGTCACAATGCAATGAAGTTTATCTCCAAGATTGTTGCAAGAGAAATTGTTGTGAGAGATGTGAATTGTTTGCATCATTTAAGGCTAGGAGAATGTTCTTGTGGAGATTGTTGGTGACGCTAAATGAAGTGATCTGAAAAATAGGCTCACACTATAATAATGTGCACCATGTCAGACTTGCACTAATAATGAAGGAACAAGGTTGTATTTTCAGTTACTAGGGAAAAAAATGGTTTTGTTTTTGTTTTGAGTATTTGGCAATTTAGACTATGATGTTGGCTTCATAAAATTAGATGCATAGAGTGCAATGGAGATCACTACTTATATACACTATTGGGGTATCTGTCAAAGACTTATTTTATGATAACATGGATGTTTAATTGAACTATTTTCATAAAACCTACATATGTATGAAATGAAAAGATGGAGGAGGTGGTGGAGAAGAGTGAAAAACAAAAGGTGAGGAATACTTCAATTAAATGGAAAGATGCTTGAGTAGCAGGAAATGGGAGAGGAGGGCTCACAATTACCTTGCCATTTTGTAAAGTTCTTTTGTTTCGATTAATTGTATTGTCTTTTGCCTATGTTAGGTTAAGCATTTAATTACACATTCTAGATTCAATATGTAATTTTTATAAGTGTATGTAGATTTGTGTCATTTATGGTTAGATATTTCTAATGTTGTTTCGCATCCCTTTGATTGATGAGATAGCTAATAGATTTGTGAATTCACATATATTTTTTAATTTAATTTGATTTCAATTTGTTTGGTTTCAATTAGAAAGAAACCACTATAATTTATATGAAGAAGAAAAAGAAAAATTACAAGTGTGTTTATGTTGTAATTAGTGGTTATGCATGGCACTTGAAAACTCTCTTAATGAGGTGTATAGATTGATGTTAGAGAGAAAAGAATAACATTTGCATATGTAAAAATAAAATAACGATTTAAATCACATTGTAATTGCACATTCATGGCATTACAAAATTGTGCATGATGAGATTTATAAATTAATACTAATGAGATGAGGGTTTGAAGGTGGTTAGGAGAGAGCTAAATAGAGCATTTCATAAGTGCTTGGAGTGACAATAGGATTTAAAACAAGAGGAACTCAAAGGGATGAGGTGAATTTTAGAGAAACACAATGGAAGACATCATAGGTTTGAAAGGAATATTATAACTATATTCATAATATGTTCAAATTGACTACCTTATTCACTTGTGTAAACCTCACAAATGGTAGTAAAGCTAAATTCTATTTGGTAAGATAGGAATTGAATACTTTTGCATTAGTCACATATCTAGCAAATGCTAGTGAAGACTAAATTTCATATGCCACATGTAATGTTTGTATGCAATCCTTAATCACAACTGAATTTAGAATCTTGAATTCTTATACTTGATTCATGTCAATTTAATAATGAGGGATTCATTTCATAATGTCCAAAGACTTACGAGTTGTGGCTAACAATTTTTGTTTAGCTGATTTAAAAATGGAATGTTATCATAAGTATACATGTTTGTATACAATGAAAGTAAGAAAAATATTTTTTTTGAAAAGAATCTAGAATGATGAACTTTAATTCTTCATCTCATGCAAATGCATTTGACAACTTCGTGATTATAAGAAAACATACATTTCTAAGTTATTATAAGTCTTTATAATTAGTGTATTTTTAATGTTTACAATAGAAGAAGGGGATTTGTTATGAAGCACCTTCTATTCTTATAAAAGCTAGATCACTTTGTAACAATCACTCATAGTATCACATCAGAGGTCCCAAGGGACATCTAAAATTATAAATGATAATTTTTCTGTATGCATTATAATAGTAGGCAACATTTGAATGGAAGTAACTCCAATGTCATTAAAAATAAAAATAATTATAAAATAATCCCATAGATCACATTACAAAAGTGGGAAAATGGTAGTGGTTCTTTAAATCATGTACCATAAAATGATCACATAGATTCGATCTTGCATCACAAGGGACAACATAAATTATTTTTGCATGATGACATAAAGCACATTGACTAAGAGCCTTGCTTGATAGGTTGGATTAAGCTCTTAGCGGCAGATTTTAGGACAATATAATATCTTCTCGCTATGGCTCACCATTTTTGTTTTGTGGCTATGCTCTATCTAGAATAGTGAATTTTTTCCCTCTTCATTCTTGGTGAGTGCTTCAGTCTTGGTGCAATGGCCTTTGGAAGTGGAAATGCTAGGATTATAGGGTGGAGGCATCGAAACAGAAGGGTAGGAGGTAAAAGTAGAGGATGGAGAGCACCACGATGGTGGAGAATTTCATCTGTCTAAAAAGGGAGATTACAAATCTTGATCTCTGCTCCTAGTTCTATGTACCGAAGAATTGGCCAAGGAGATGGATGGGACTTCATGTGTGGGCATTAAAGAAGCCCTAACCTTTTGATACTGGATCCTGGACTATCCTTGGGAAGGTCAAACATGTTTGATGTGGCTCAATCAGTTAGTTATGTGGCCATGTTCTCCTTTGTTATAGGTATTTATCTTCTCCATGATGACATTGAAGGTATCATTGACAAGTCTAAGATCTTAGTTAACTATTATATTGATAATTTTAATTGTTTGAAAATAAGAAAAACTAAGATATATAAAGGCATGGAAGAAATAACAAAGGCAAGTAATCTCAAACTATCATTGGAAAGTAAGTTTAATATTTCCATTTACTATGAGGAGAAGGATGACCTAGTTGAGGTCCCTCCACCCACAAAACTAGAAAAACATGTTAAGTGTAAAGCTTATCATGGGGCCTTAGTTAGGCCTGCATAATTTGTCAAGCCACCCCCACAAGACTAGAAGCATTATCACTGATTGCATACATATTGGAGGAAGGGTTGTGGTCATTTGCCCTTCCCTCTAGATATATGGTTTCTTTTTGGTAATCTAGGTTTTTTGTTGTGATGGTATTTTATGCTTTGAGGCTTGATAGGGCATTTTCTGTGGGTAGGCTTCTTTTTGCATAGAAGGTCTTAGAGGGTACTGTTTCATGATGGATTGTCATTTTCTATGTAGGTCTCAAGTGATTGTATGGAGGTCTTAGAGGGTACTATTTCATGATGGATTATCATTTTCTATGTAGGTCTTAGAGGGTACTGTTTCATGATGGATTATCATAGGCAAAGCCCCACATTTATCATAAGCCATCTCAATCATATTGAAATCGCTACACAGGTCCCAAGTGGTGGTAGGCATTGAATTCACAATCCATCTCCAAAGGGCAAATCTCTCAACAACATCATTGGAGGCATAAACATTAGTAACTCTAAAGGAATGATTATTAATGTTGAAAAGAGCCCATAACACTTGGTTGGTGGGGTCACATCCATCATCAACTAAGTGTTGATGCCACCTAGGAGAGAGAAAAGTGACAACACCACCCCAACTCGCTTCATGATTGCTACACAAAAAATTACTAGCAAGCCAAATAACACACGTAGAAAGCAAAAAGCTAGAAATTTTAACCTCTTGAAAATAGACGATGTCTAGACCTAGAAATCTTTGTCGAGTGTCATGTATGGAATACTTCCTTTGGAGTTCTATCAAACCTCAGACATTCTAAGACATAAAATTCATGAATGAGTGTCGAGGGTCATCTCATCACTATTCAACTCATCCATAGCTAAATAGCTATTCTGTAGAAAAAACTCCTCTGAATGGAAACTACCTATCTGAATGAAGGGATGGGTAGTTTGTCATTTCTCTGGCACACATTCTCCTTCCTCTAGCTACCTAGGTAGGCAACATGACCTCCACTGCACCACCAAGGGTGGGGAAATGTGATGAGTAGTGATGCCCTCTCGGGATGACAAAATTGACAAAGCAAGTGGTGCTCGATTGAATTTCAACTTATTCACCTCACCAAACATTTCCCCATTGGAGGAAAAATTAGATTTCCTTGTGTCTTGGGGTTTTGAAACCACACCTTGATTTTTTGAGGACTAACCACTAGAGCCAGAGGAGGGCTTGGGTGGAGTTCCACTATTGCTAGTAGTCTTAGCTCTATGACTAACCACAGTAGACCCACCATCTTATTTTTTTACAAGAGGTGAAGTCTCAGTAGCAGGTCAAGTGACACGCTTAGAATGGAGAGAAGCCATAGGGGAATCCCAAATCTTATGTTCAAAGGATTGACATTGATAGCAAGTATTGGGTATAGGTTTAGATAGAGAGTGTGTTGAGTGTGTCTCATTTTTCCATTCTAAATATCAATATAATCTCCTTTAGATCCTTTGAGAGGTCAACTTCAACATAGACCTTCTTCTAGGGTTGATCTAAATTTTTTTTTTGGTTTGACAAAAATAATAGTGCCTAAGGAGGAGACTATTTGGGTCAAGAAATTTCAGTGCGACAAAGGTAATCTAGGAAACTCCACCCAAAGAGGGGCATAGAGATCTTTCTCATATAAGATGATGAAATCTTGAGTCTAAGGTGAGAACACTAACAAGGAAGAGTGAACATGTTGGCAAGAGACACTGCTATGATGAAGGATTGCATGTTGTCATTGATGGCAACAAGGAAAAGGGATTCCATTGGCATGACAAAGAGACATTGCTCCAGAAGACCAACTTGGTTTGGCTACAAGGCATAAAGGTATTTTGGTCCGGAAGGCTAAAAAGACTAAGCATGGGCAGTATTCAGAGCAAGTGACAGAAAGTGGGTCAATATGTCTTTGCAATTGAAGATCAGTAAATGCGGTTTTGGTATGATGTTCATAGCTATTTGATGATGATATGTTCCAATGCTCAAGTCTTGACTTCCTCTGGAAGTCATACTGCAAAATATCTAAGTCCGGGTGAATGGGGCTAAAACAAGAACAATGCACAGTGCCAGAGAAAAAGGGTCTGCATTCCTCTGCAGGTGTATATTTTGTCTTGCAGTTCTAAAGGTATGCTAAGAGGTCAAGAATGAATGTCGGTGATGAATCCTTGAGTCTCTTATGGTTCGCAATGAAAGTTTTGATATGACAGATGAATTGGCCAAGCATGTTCTTAAGAGATAGACCAACAAGCATGTTAGATCCTTATGCAAAGAAGATATATTGTTTAAACAATCAATCTAAGTAGTTGAATGATTGGTGCCAACCTCTATGAAGATTACTAAATGAGTGTTTGGGTCTGCATCACTATTTGTAGACATGATCAAGCCGACAAGGTAAAATACATTGTATACACGCTTCATGTCTAGCTTGCCGATCTGATTATTAAATGAATCTTGTTAAGGATATAAATACTTGATGGATTGTGATGTTGAGTAGAGAGTGTGTAGTGTGCTGTGCGAATTCAAAGTGTGAAGGATCTTGAGAAGAGTGCAGAGCAGAAAAAGAATACAAGGGCAGAAAATAGAATATATGTAGTAGAGTCGAGAAGCAGGGTAGAATAAATGAAGACCTTTGAATCTGTGTATTGATCTTTCAATGCAACTATAATCCAGCATATGGTAGATGCATTCACAACAGTTCATTACTGGTAGTGAGTCAATCCTTCTTCTATCTTCTTTTTCTCATGGCAGTGAGCCTTTGTGCAGTGAACACTTCTTCTTAGGGCAGTGAGCCTTCTTGTAATTCGGTATTGTGCTATCATAATATATTGTGAGCTAACACTCATTGTGGTTTTCCCCTTTTTGGGTTTTCCGCATAAAATCATGGTGTCCATATGTTATGTCTTTATGGTTGCTATTCTCATGCTTATTCTGCTTTCATGTTATTGATTTTGGAAATGAGATTAATAAACTTGATAAGAAGTGGTTTTGTGAAATACTGATTCACCCCCCTCTTAGTATTCGTTATATTCAACAATTGGTATCAAAGCAAGGTTCCGTAGAAGAAGTCCAACAGCTTGAGGAAGATCTGGGAGAGTTCACTCATGGCAGCTAGAAGACTTGGTAATTATTCATATAAAAACAATGTTGAACTGGAAGCTGCTCTTATTGATCTTGAAAAATCTGAAGTAGAAATGAAGGATCTAAAGTATAACATTGAAGAAGTTGATGAATGCATTCTTAAGCTAAAAGAACATGTCAAGAAGTTCAAATAAAAATACAAAGAGGTTAGTGAATAATTGATATCAACTAATGAAACCTTGGATGATTTGAAAGTGGAAGTTGTCAAAAGAGCTAAAGTAGAAGATGATCTAAATATGTTGGTAAAAAGAAAATTAGAAGAATGCAATAAACTTGAAAAAGAAGTTGCAAGCCTGAAATCAGATTTAGAGAAAGCTAAGAGCTATGAAGAAAAGTTTAAGATAAGCTCTGCAAAGCTTGAGGATTTAATTGCAAGTCAGAAGAGTCCAGATGACAAGCAGGGCTTGTGATTTGAGAAAGGAGAAAGTTCAAAATCAGGTCAAGAAAACCTTTAGTTGAAGCAAAACAAAGGCAACCAATTCAAGAATCAAAGAACAAGACCTAGAAGACCTCTGATCAAGCAGCCAAATGCGCAAAGGTACCCATGTTTCAATGGCCATTGTTTTAATTGCAATAAGTTTGGTCATAAGGCTACTCAGTGTAGGAGTAGAATAAATCAGAATGTTCCATCATTATCTGGTCAATGTTTCAATTGCAATAAAATTGGTCATAGATCAAATGAATGCAGAAGTCTAGTAAGAAATGGGTTTTACAATGCAAGGAATGCTCAATCATTCAATGGAAAGTGTTTTTCTTGTAATAGATTTGGACACATGGCTAATCAATGTAGATCAAGGATGAACTCATTTAGAGGAAGGAATTAAGGACGAGGAAGTATTGTGTGCTATAATTGCAACAAACTTGGTCATATGGCAAAATTTTGTAGAAGCAAGAATGTGAAATAAAACTACTATGTTGAAGAAAGGAAAATAGAGCAGAGGAATGATAAAGGAAAAGAAAAAAGTTGATCCAGTTGAAACTAAGAAAGAAATGGGAAAGATCTGGATCAAGAAAGATGTGATTAAGTCAAGGATGGATCTGCACCAGCATCTAGTGCAGATACTTCCTTTGAGAAGTAAATTTGTGAGCTCTAGCTCCGGGGGAGCTACAATAAAAATCTTATTCCCCTAGCCAGATTGTCAGTGCTGGAATCCAGCATGAAGATATGTTGAAAAGATGCATATGATAGATCCTTTGAAAGAAACTCTAGTGTAAAAGGTGTTGAATCCAATGAACACTGAGAGGGGGGTGAATCAGTGTTCTACAAAACCATTTATACCCTTACTCGATTGTCTATTTACCAAATTTAATTATATAAAAATAGAATAAACAAATGAACAACAACCACGAAGACATAACACATGAACACCAAGATTTTTACGTGGAAAACCTAAAGAGTAAAAAACCACAGAGAGGATTAGCTCTTAATATATATTGTAATCTTTTACAAACGCTGATGTTTAGGCTTGGTCACTCCACAGGCCTAGAACATGCTCGCTCACTACCATGAAGTACAACTAGATTTAGCAGGTTCACTGCCTCAACCCTGAACCTAGAAAGATTACAATGAGGGTTGTTAAACCCTAATGGAGGCTTACTGCCTTGATGAATATTTCTCACTGTTCAGCACAAGTGAAATCATATAGGAAGTATGAATACTGCAAAAGCATCTGTCAGTATGCCAGGGTGCAGTCATTTAATAACTAAATATTGTATCCTTAGTCTTCATCCTTATTGATCTACTAATTCTGCTCTTCAATTCTCATGCTCACATTTATCACACATATTCACATTACTTCTCCTCAAACACTAAAATCCACCCTCTATTTATATCCGCAACTAAATCTTTCTCATGATCAGGTTGGCAAGCAAACTGTGAAGCGCGTACACCAAGTGTTATATCATGTCAGCTTGTTCTTGTGTTAAATCATCAATGCAGATCCAAACAAACATGCATATGTCTTCATATGTGTCAATTCTAATTATACAACCACTTACCTTTATCATCCAACTCATTTTTCTTCTCCGCATAATGATTTAATGAGCATGTCGGCTTGTTTCTTAATAACATATATGATAGGTTCCTCTGTCAAATCACCACTCATGCTGCCGACCAAATGGGACCTCACAAATCATATCCACTATTCATTTCTAACCACTTGTCATACCTTCAGAACCACAGACTAAAATATGCACTTGTGGAGGAATGCAAATTATTATACTGTGCCTCGTTCACTGACTCTGTTACACCTCTGTTCAACCAAACTTAGATATTTCTTCTAAGTGACTTCTGAAGGGAGTCAGGACTTGATCATTGGAATATAACATCAAACAATTATGAACATTATACCTGAGCCGCATTTCCAGGTCTTCATTTGTGGAAGCACACTGATCCACTTACTGTCTCTTACTCTATTTCTTGCCCATAGTCATTTTTGCAAACCGGACATAAATTTCAATATGACTTTCCAAATTTATGTGTTCCTATCATGTTGAAGGGATTTCTAAGCCTTCTTGCCATCAATGACAACATCCAAGTCCATATCGGAGCGGTGTCTCTTGCCAACAATCTCCCCCTTTGGCATTGATGGCAACACTTAGTGAAAAATGCTTGACTGCTCCCCCTTCCTATATGCACTCTATTCTTCTACTCCCCCTAAGATGTTTATCCATTTTTCATTGATCTTCTTCTCCCCCTTTGAAATCAATGGCAAAGGGTGTGACCTGGAACCAAAAACTTGTCAAAACTTCAAAATTTTATCTACTCTGCCACATATTTGCAAGTACAGTCTTCTACATTATTTTACATATGTTGAAGTATGTCACTAAAAATGTTCTTTAGTTGAGCTTTCTCAACATCCCAGCTCTTCTTAGCACCATCTAAAATGTGTATATGTCCACTGAGTAGAAAAACTAGAGTTTCTATCTTTTGTAAATCTAATGGTGTGGTCGTTTGTCCAGCAAGCTGTGCTTTAGCTACAAGCTTGGTCATTTGATCTAGTTTGGGACTGATCAGTCTTCTCAATTATCCCATTCTACTCTTTATTTGATACCTTTGATTTATTAAAACATTCAAGTCATTGTGGATGTTGATGACTTGAGCTTCTTTGTTGCTGGTTGAATCATGTACCAGATCAAAATTCTTAGAGATATTCATCAGTTTTTCTTCCAATTCCTTAATCTTTTCTTCTATCTTCTTTGTAACTTCCGGCCATGATAAACATAATTTGTACACATCACCGGCTTCTATAATAGCACTCTGAATATTTTGTATCCCAATATCTAGCTGAGCCTTGTCATGGGTTATCAACTTTGTCAACTCATCTAACCTTTTCTCATTAAACTCTTGTCTAACTTTTGTTTCAGCAAATTTTTCAAGATATTCAAAGTGTGTACTTATAGAGTAAATGAGCCCCTTGAGTTGACAAGAAGTAGACAAAGAGGTATCCTTCCGGTATGTTGGCACTAGCTTCTCCAAGATACTGGATGCATCATTTATGAGTTCACTGTCCTCAATGTGGGACTTCAATATCTCTTTTCTTGCTTTGGCTTGGGCAACTGAAGCCAATTTCAGAATCTAAATAGGAGACATTATATCTAGGTTTATTGGACCTTGGATTGACTCAGACTCATCTAGAACTAATTCTTCTTTTTCCAAAAGTTCTTTTACTGTCTTTGTAGTGTCTCTTGTCACTTCTTCAGGCATTTCTTCTTCTTGATTTTGTTCCGGAGGTTCCACGTTCATATTCTCTTGTTGACCAATATTTCGCTCTGGTGCAGGGCTTTCCTCAGCTTGTTCTTGATTCTCAACTTTGATCTATTCATCAAATTCCTCCTTGTTTTCTAGATTATCAGTCTGTCGTCCTAGAGGAAGACTTGATTCAATTTGATCCCTTTCAGTGGTGTCTTGATCATCAGCAGCAGGGGTTTGATTAGATTCTTCCTTTTCAACATTGACTTTTGGAACATATGTGTTATCTTCACCATTTGTTTCTTCTTTGTCATAAATGATAGGAATGTTGTTTTTCCTTAGAGCTGCCAAAGTGATCTCCTCTGTTTCCTTGACCACTTTATCAATTTCTCCCAACATCAATGAATTCATTCTTTTCTTTGTCCTGAAGGCATCCTTGATTTCTTTAGAGATTTTGACCTTCTCCTCAGGGGTGATCCCCAGACATAATCTTATCAATGAGTGTTACCTCAGTTCTATGTCCTTAGCCATAGCAGTTTCCTTTCTTGTACTCATTATGTTGCCCAGGTTGTGTGGTAGATCAATAATAATTTCAATCAGAGCCTTGTTGTAGATGTTTAAATATTCTAGAACAGCAGTCTCAATGATCCTCTTATCTGGATCATTATATTCATCATACAACTGGGCAATGGGTTTCAGATTGCAATCCACTATTATGTCCTTGAGAACATCTTCCAGACTTATAGTTGCTTGCTCTGTTTGAGGCATATCTTTCTTTTGTCTTTTCCCAAGTTGACCCTTACTGGTGGATTTCTTCTTGTTGTATCCAGAGGCCTTTGTAGCCTCAGTTTTCATCTTCTTTATTTCCTCATCTGATTATGTTGCTTCTTCATCAACAACTATGCTTACATGCATTCTCTTGGCCTTACTCTTTTTTCTTTTAGAAATGGTGATTGGGGATTCCATACTTACAAATGGTGTGGAACTAGAGGGAGTGGATGTAGCTTCTGCAGAGGTAGATCATCTGGTTCTTCTTCTTGAGGCCTCTAGCTTTTCCGGTTCACCCTTGGGTTCATCTTGAGCTCCAATTGATTCACTTTTTCTCTTTTCTTCTACTTCTTTAGCTTTTTCCCTAACTTATTTAAGTTGTTCTTCGGTGATTTCATATCTTGCAACAATTTCTTTTACCTCTTTTCTCACCTTCTTGGTCGATTCCTTTTGTTTGAGTTCAACATGGATTTTCATAGATAACTCCTCATATGTTCCAAACCTTTCTTCTTTAGTGTCTTTAGGTTTGTTCAGCAAGTGTTGGGCATAATTTTCTAAAATGTGTCCATCTACCTCATATCCCATGGGCATTACCCATACAGTTCTAGGTTCTATAGCTTCCATTAAGCATTGATCCTTAATGACCATGAAACAAATTATGTCCTTGTACTTGTCAACTACTTTCTCAAGAATTCTTTCTCTTGAGTGGATCATACTTTGAAAGTTCGTGAAAAACCCCCCATAAGGCTACTTTTTTCTCATTATAACTACCAAGGTTTTTAAGACAATTTCTTATTTGAATAGCTACTAGTTGATTACTTAACCAAATCAAGTCCTTGTGGTTTGGGAATTCATTCAGAAAATAGAAGAATAAACAGATAATAAGCATACCAAATTTGAAAGGATAGTTCTTGCTCTCCTTGATCTTCTAGTTTTTCTTTTAGGAGATTTGTCACATCAAATTCCATCATATACCTTCATGCCTAATTTTGGCACCCACTTTCTAGCTGGGGGTTTTGGATTTTCAATACTACTCCCCCTGAGCCAAAGCTCCCAATCCACTTCCTAGAGGAAGTATCTGCACTAGAAGCTGGTGCAGATCCTTTCACGTCTTAATTAGCATCTTTCATGATCCATATCTTGCTCATCTCATTCTTGGTTTCTACCGGTCAACCTTATTCTTGCCCTTGTCATCTCTCTGATCAAATTTTCCCTTTTCTGTGGGATAGTCTCTTGTTACATTTCTACTTCTACAGAATTTGGTAAAATGTCCAGGTTTGTTACAATTGAAACAAACAACATTTCTTTGACCTTAATTTCTTCTGTAATTGGGAATTGGTCTAGATCTGCATTGATTAACCATATGCCCAAATCTATTGCATGTAAAACATTTTCCATTGAAGGATTGACCATTCCCTAGATAGTTTGGCACATTTCTTGACACACTTCTGCATTCATTTGCTTTATGACCAATCTTCTTACATTTGAAACATTAACCAGAAAAAAGATGGAGCATTTTGAATTATTCTACTTCTACATTGAGTGGCCCTATGACCATACTTATTGCATTTGAAACAATGACCATTGAAAGATGGGTACCTTTGTGCATTTGGTTGTCTGATCAAAGGTCTTTTAGGTCTTCTTCTTTTATTCCTTACTGGATGCTTTCTGCCTCTTCCTTCTTTAGATCTATCTTGTCCTGAATTTGAACTTTCTCCTTTTTCAAAACCCAAACCTTGTTTGTCATCTGGATACTTTTGACTAGCCAACAACTCATCAAGTTTTGCAGAGCTTATTTTGAAATTTTCTTTGTAGCTGTTGGTTGCTTCTAGATCAAATTTTAAGAACAGAACTACTTTTCCTAGTTTTTCACATTCCTCTAACTTGTCCTTCACAACTTGATTCATATATTCCTCACTCTTGGTCTTTTCTTCAATCACCCTGAGAAGACTCTTTGTAGATTCACTTGCTTGTTTTAGTTGCTCACATAATTCTTTCCTTCTTTCTTGAGATTTACTGATTTGCTCTTTTAATTTTAGAATGTAAATATCAGCTTCTTTGATACTTTCTTCTAAACCCATGATTTCAGCTTTGGAGTTGTCAAGATCTTCTAGAGTTGCTTCAAATTACTCATTGTTAACATATACTTGATTGCCAATCTTAATTTTGCTAGGAGAATTTGCTTCAGGATAAGTGAGATACCTTTGTGTTGCCATTGGTGGACCTTCCCGGGTCTTCCTCAAGCTGTTAGGCTTCTTCCAAGGGACCTTACTCTGATACCAATTGTTGAATCCAATGAAGACTGAGAGGGGGGGTGAATCAGTGTTCTACAAAATCATTTATACACTTGCTCGATTGTCTATTTACCAAATTTAATTATATAAAAATAGATTAAACAAATGAACAACCACAAAGACATAACACATGAACACCAAGATTTTTACGTGGAAAAACCAAAGAGGGAAAAACCACAGAGAGGATTAGCTCTCAATATATATTGTAATCTTTTACAAATGTTGATGTTTAGGCTTGGTCACTCCACAGGCCTAGAACATGCTAGCTCACTGCCATGAAGTACAACTAGATTTAGTAGGCTCGCTGCCTCAACCCTAAACCTAGAAAGATTACAATGAGGGCTGTTAAACCCTAATGGAGACTCACTGCCAGGCTCATTGCCTTGATGAATATTGCTCACTGTGAAATCATATAGGAAGTATGAATATTGCAAAAGCATCTGTTAGTATGCTAAGGTGCAGTCATTTAATAACTGAATACTGTATCCTTAGTCTTCATCCTTATTAATCTGCTAATTCTGCTCTTCAATTCTCATGCTCACATTTATCACACATATTTGCATTACTTCTCCTCAAATACCAAAATCCATTCTCTATTTATATCCGCACCTAAACCTTTCTCATGATCAAGTCGGCAAGCAAACTGTGAAGCATGTACACCAAGTGTTATATCTTGTCGGCTTGTTCTTGTGTTAAGTCATCAATGCAGATCCAAACAAACATTCATATGTCTTCATATGTGTCGTCTCTAATCATACAACCACTTACCTTTAGCATCCAACTCATATTTCTTCTCCACATAATGATTTAATCAGCTTGTCAGCTTATTTCTTAATAACATATATGACAGGTTCCTTTGTCAAATCACCACTCATGCTACAAACCAAATGGGACCTCACAAATCATATCCACTGTTCATTTCTGACCACTTGTCATACCTTCAGAACTGCAGACTAAAATATGCACTTGTGGAGGATTGCAAATCATTATACTATGCCTCGTTCACTGACTCTGTTACACCTCTGTTCAACCGGACTTAGATATTTCTTCTAAGTGACTTCCGGAGGGAGTCAGGACTTGATCACTGGAATATAACAACATCAAACAATTATGAACATTAGACTCAAGCCGCATTTCTAGGTCTTCATCTGTGGAAGCACATTGATCCACTTACTGTCTCTTACTCTGTTTCTTGCCCATACTTAGTCATTTTTGCCAACTAGACTTGAATTCCAATATGACTTTCCAGAGTTATGTGTTCCTATCATGTTGAAGGGATTTCTAAGCCTTGTTGCCATCAATGAAAACATACAAGTCGATACCAGAGAAGTGTCTCTTGCCAACAAAAGGTTCAAGTGCGGAGCATTGTAGAGCAATCCTAATAGACTGCATTCTGAGGAGATGTATTTGACAAATTTTTTAATAGGGGCGGCATTTATGACGGCTAGGTCATCCTTGCGGAAGATAAAAAAGAGCTCATTTGATAGCTAATTCACTTTGTATTCAACCTTTCAAGCGTCCAGAAGAATTAAAGGAAAAATCTAAGTGCCTGCAGAGTTTTCCATTAAAGCAATTCAAATCAAGTCAATCTCAAGCGAAGAAAAACCCTAGTTCGGTGGAAAAGGTATTTACAGCTTGAAAAGCCTTCTGTGAAGTTTAAATTATTCTGGAAAATGTTTACTCCTTAATTAATCGAGACAATGGAAAAGCCCCACCCCAAGTTCAAGAAACATTTCTTCAAATCACTGGAAAATGATCCTGTAGGGGCATTCTCAATTACTCCTCATGGAATTATGCACATGGAGGATATTAGAGCATATATTCACACTAACTTAGAGGAATACGATCACTTAAATCTTGGCAAATTATACTTGGATGAACTGACTACTATTGATGTTGAGTTGAAAGATGAATATAAAGTCCTAGGAGAAAAGAAATTGGACACCTGGTTGGATTTTCCTGCAATCCTGAATGATACATGGGTTAAGTTCATTCTAAGCAGGATTCATGATGAGTTTTTGTGGCTCGATGAACCATATATGATAACTAAAGAAGATATTAAAGTTGTAACTAGTATGAATTCCTCCAGAAGAATCCCAATCAAAAAGAAAATAAAGAACAATTTAGTAATGCAACTAACAAGAGCCAAATTTGATAAGACAACTCTCACAATAAATGATATTAAGGATCCAGCAGTCAGATTTGCATCAATGATTATTGGATACAAAATATACTTTTCCCACTCAGAAAATTTTGTGACTGCACCAGTTATATACATAGCTTATGACATGGTCAAAAATAATATGAATTATAACCTATGTGAATTTCTCTAGAGTGAATTAATGGAGAACTTGAAAAGAACAAAAGCGAAAAATTACCCATTCAAATATGGAACTTTGATTACCTGTCTACTCTTCTACTTCCTAAGAGAGCTACCCAGCTTGGGAAGCATTGTCTAGTCTGATCACACACTAGTAGCAACTCAAATAAGGACTCACTTGCAGAGTTTGGGAAATGTAGACAGAGAGAATGAAATCTTATGGGGATACTTCATGAACTTTCAAAAGAAAATGTTAAGTAGGGTCCTGATACCTGAAAAGATAGTGATGCAATATGAAAAGGACATTGTATTCATGGTAAACAAAGACAAGTGCTTCATGGAAGCCATGGAACCAAGAACTGCAAGGGTTCCTGCATTAGGGTATGAAGTTGCAGAAGATATCCTGACTGAATTAGCTAATGAACTACTGAATAAACCAAAAGATCTCTAAGAAGACATGTTTGGGACATTCAAAGAATTATCTATGGAATATGAGCATTCAGAGAAAATATCTAATGAACAAACAAGCAAGGAAAAAACCAAAGCAGAAGAATCAAGACCCTTAAATGCTCTGATGAAATGGAAGTCAAACACACTGGAAAGAAAAGATGAGAAAGTTGAAGAAGAAAAACATGTATCTAGCCCCAAGAAACGAACAGGGATCTCATCTAGTATAGAAGCCACTACCAAAGTACAGAAAGAAAATCCAATAAAGGAAAAGAAAAGAAAGAAATTTACACTTAGCAAAGAACATGTGACAAGAGACACTGTTGCAAACCAAATTTCAATTGACTATGCTAGAAATTGTTTGGAAAATCAACAAAGAGTACAGATCCCAGATTCACCCAAGACTTTACAAGGACCAATAAATCTGGCTTGTATATCTCTTGTGGAGAAATTCAAACTAGTATCAATTGTGTAAGCTAAGGCTCAAGAAGAAATTCTGAAAACATACATACAGGACAATGAACGCATTAATGAGACATCTGGTATTCTGGAGAAGCTAATGCCCTCATACCAGAAAGATACATCAACATCATCAACTTCTCATCTCAAAGGTCTAATAAACTCTATAAGTACTCATTTTGAATCCTTTGAAAAGTCTACTGACATTAAGGTTAAAAAGGAATATGACGACAAAAGATTAGCAATATCAAAAACCAAGTTAGACAGTGACAAAATTATGTTATAAAGTAGCATCAAGAATATGATAAATGCAATCAAGGAAGCCTGTTATATATATAAATTTTGTCTGCCATGGCCTGAAACCACTAAGGAAATAGATGAGAAAGTCAAAAGCATGGAGCCTCAACTCACAAATATTTCCAAGACCGTTGATCCAACAGTAGACTCTATCAGCAGCATAGAAACACAAGTTCAAAATATTCAAAACAATATAAATAGTCTGCTCAATAGATAGGAAGAAATAAAAAACAAAATGTGTTTGTTGAGAAGGATATTAAGCTTAAAAGTTGAGATCATGGAAAATCTTGCAGCAGAAGCACATGTAGCTTCACAAATTGACACACCTTCTGATCCACAAAAGGCAGAAAAATTAGTCTTTTGATAAATGGTCACATTCAAATTTTGGAAAGAGCTAAGAAACAATGGGATGAAGAAATTACTCAATTAAATATTGTGTATAAGGATATCATCTCACCTACAACAAATTGAGTTGAAGATTGTATGTGTACATGTGCGGCAAAGTATGACAGATTTGTAGTTTTGACCACCAGTAGAATTTGGGCAAATAAATGACTACGTGACTAAAACTTTTAGTCACGACAACCAAAAATGACTAAATTCTAGTAATTTTTTGCAACACAGCTATAAATGACTAAAGAAATGATTAATTTGATCGTCGGGTAAAATCACAACTATAAATGACTAAATAATTAGTCACACAAATAAACAAATAAAAATTAGACTTAAAAAAATGAGCGCCAAGAGTGAAAAGGATGGGCACCAAAAGTGAAATCCATTTCACTAAAATACGATGAATATGAAGGTTTCATGGCACACAATAATGGCTCCCCGCTCAAGCATCCTAGGAAGTGTTATGTCAAAAAATGTCCCCTTGGGGTCTTTTCCCTCTTATGGTTTAGCTCCCGGGTCCTATTATTGCATTTAGAGCATCTTGCATGTTATTTTTCACTCCCGATGAGAAAACCCTGAAGTCTTATGGCAAATAGGACCTAGGGGATTGCATTTTGATGAATCTTAAACAAAAATGGCAGGGTGGACTTGGGTGCTAGCACCCTAGTCCTGCCCTATTTTGGGTTTGCCCTAATTTCAAATGTCAGTTTAGTGACCGTTAATTAGGTCCTATGACGACATCTAAAGTTTGAATTACGAAATTCTTAGCGGGAATCTTTGTAGTTGCATATATAAGCATGATTAGGTTTCATTTACAAATTAGATGGAAACTAGATGAGCATTGTGATTTGGTGAAAGTGATTCAAGACATCCATTATGTTGCAGAGCAGTACTTTGTTGTTATTGTGTTTATATTTGTAGATTTGACATCCATCTCCTCATGGTACGAAGAGCATCTTCCTTCCATGAGATCTACATTTCAAGGTGATATCTATTGTGTGGGGCTTGACCGAGGCAAGCCTCTAAACACCACAACCCCCTCCCACACTCCTTGTGATTGCACGTTACAAGTGTCACATATGGAAGAAGTGGATTTGCAGGGAAGGTTAGTAGACATCAAGAATTCAAGATCTGAAAAGAAGCTGAACACTGGAGCTTTTCCTAGACTAGGGCGCTAGTCCCCGTGTCCTCCAGTTTTCTTGAAGCAGACACAGAAGTTACAGTGTAGATCAGTGGCGGGAGAAGTTCCAAATCCTGTGACAAAAAGTACACCTTGGACTTGGGTGCTAGTCCCCGTGTCCCTAACTTCTTCTCCTTTCAAATTTCAAAAAACTGTGAGTTAAATATCCCTGTCCCTTATCTTAGTTTGAAAGGATTTGTCGTGATTCAATAATTTGCTTACTGTTTTGCACATTTAGCATTTTAAGTGAAATCGAGCATTAAATTGAGATATTGTTTGACACATCATTAGAATCCACATCTTCCCAAGTGGCAGTCCAACTTGATAGGTGAATCCTCTTGCACAAATTGGAGGTTCAACTTAGTTAATATGCCCTTGGAATGTTTTGTGTGAAAGGAGGATTTTGGATAAACCATTGAAATCAACAATCCCTCTTTTTCACCTCCTAAACATTTTGGTGAACCTATGTTTTTAGACTTTTTGGCACCTTTCTAAGTTTTGTTTGATATATTTGCATTCATTCATCCTATTGCATTCGAAAAATTACAAAAAAATTGAAAATTTTGAAAATTTTTGAAAAAATTCGCATTTTGGGCTTACATTTTAGCATAATTGGAATTAATTGGCATTTAATTTCATTAAATTTCTATCATTATCATTATATCTGATTTAAACTACAAAAATTCATCATTTAGAATTCCCTTGCATTGCATTTTTGTGCTTAAATCATCAAAAATTGGTTGAAATTATGCATTTTTCATGAAAACCTAGTTTTGCATTAGCTAGGGTTTGTAGTCAAAATCTTGTTTTATATTTTACTACCCTTTTCAAACACTCATTAGGACTGATTTATAATTGTAGTGTTGCATCATAGTGGTCTTCTTGCAAAATTTCATGTCTAGGGTTTGAAAACCTTGCATTTTCACTAGATTTGGCTTTATTGTCTCTCTAGATTTGCAGTACAATTGTGTTGTTAGGGATTTTGCTGCATAAATTAGCTGTTACAAGGGTTATTATCTTCTTCCCTTCCACAAATTCCTTACAACACCCCTTTTACTAGGCCTTTACATGGAAAATTGTTGAAAAATTGCATATTTTAGCACATTTTCACTAGGGTTTGACTTGTCATCACTCTAGGTTTGCATTAAAAGCGTGTTATGAAATCTATTTATGCATCATTGGAATTTTATTAGGCATATTATTTTCTTTCCCTCTTGAAAAATTTCACAACACCTTTTCTCCTAGTGTTTTGCATTGAAACAAGTTGAAAAATCAAGCATTTTACGTCATTTTCATACATACTTTTGCACTTGATCTTGCATAAGTTTTGAAAATATTTAAAATTTGATTGGGCACTCATTTAAACACATCCACATGGCTTCTCAATACAACAATAATGCTAGGATTTCTCCTAGGCCTCATTTGAAAAGATGAGCCCTTGAACTTGAAATAACATTTACACCTCATGACAAAGAAATGGTAGATACTTAAGGGCCTCTTTATATTATAGTGAAAATAATGGAAATACCTATGGATGGAAAACTCATAGACCCTAATTGCATGACTAATGTGGTTACGGAAGATTTCCTTCTTAAAAATGATTTGGCACAAAACTATTATGACCTGTCGGATTTGAGAATTAAAACACATAATGTATCTTTGATGAAAACATTTGGACTGATAAAAATGTTAGTCTCAGTTTATGACAAAGCTATGGACCAGTTATTTGATGTTATCCCCTTATCTGACCTCTTTCATGTAAAACTAGGACATTCATGGCTTAAGGCTATGAATGTCGTTCCTTCAACTATTCACAAATGCCTAAAATTCCCTTTGCATGGAGAGATCCGTATTGTCCATTGTAACACATACCAACCTCTGGCTAAGAGCAAGAATTGCACCCTTGATTACTTTTAGCTACAACCTGACACAGAACCTCAGCCATGAAGAGACCAATCCTTCCTAAATTATAGACGATACAAAGCAAAACAACTAGCTAGAGTGGCCAGGCCTCCTTTACAAACAATGGGGGAAGAACAACATGTGTTTGAAGATCCTCTTAGAGTAAAAGGTGTAGACACCTAAAAATGTCCTTACCATCAAACCGACTCTTGACATCCCTAAACATACCAATTTCCCTTCTAATCAATTAATTAAATTTTTATTTAATTAATTATCCCTTCATCATTTAATTTCTCATCATTTTATCCCCAACAATTGAATTAATTCTATTAATTCAATAGTTCAAACTTTAGCCAATTGATTAAATAAATATGCAATATTTATTTGGTTAATTTCCCCCTCCTCACTAAATCCAATTAATTAGCTAAATCATGTTTAACTAATTAATTCAGCCTATTAATTGACCTATCCCTACCCTAGGTAATTAATAGCTATTATTTAATTGCCTACCCTAGCCTACCTCATCCTAGCCTTAGGATTAATTAAATACAACCTTATTTAATTAATCTTAAACCTCTCATTCAAATGGTCAAATCCAGCTTAACACCCTTCCCCACATCCTCCAAATAAAAAATTGGAATATATCCACATAAGTCAATTTTTTATTTAAATAAGTCCAACATCACATTTAAAATCTCTTACAACCCCTTACCCATGCCATGCCTCATTTATATCCACTCATCCCCAAATGAATTTTTTATTTATTTTACTCTTCCCCATGTGAATTTTTAATTCACACATATTCCATCTCACCCATACTCATTTAATTCACCCTTTTCCCAAAAATGAATATAAGATTCATATTTATTCCTAGCCCTCCATTCCTCCAAGATGAAATCTAGGCCCTCCACATCACTTTCATCCTCCACCATTGATCTCCCAAATCAATCTCAACTCTTGGATCAAAACCTCTCCAAAATATCTATAAATACAACATCCTCCAACCCATTTTGGCATCTAATTTTCAAGTAATCTTACCATGTCCAAATCTCTATTGAGCTAGCTTATGAGTTGCATTAGAATAGAGCATTTCACATTTGTATTCATCAACTAGGGTATATCTTAGGAGCTTTTGGGTGTAAGCTTCTTCCCCTTTGATGAGATTGGGTCTTCTTGTTGAGGTATAACTTTCTTATTTGTATGCATTTTAGTTTGTGTTTCACCTTCTATTTAGATTTTCTAATCACATTGGCACACCCGGTGGGACCCACAAGGTCTAAATATAATCAAATTTTGTGAGTTTTTGTTTTGGAGACGTGTTTTTGCAGGTGTGGCGCTATCTACTTGCGTAGTGACGCTATTTTTGGTGCATTTTAGTGCTATCCTCTGTTTCGGTGCTATTTGACAAAACATCTTCTCTTTTAAAATTCACTCACCTATTCGTCCAACTCCTGTTCTTCCTGCTATTTTTTCTTGTCTATCTGCTCTCTATTTTTGTAGGATTCTTGAACGAAGAGGGGGGGTTATGCCAAAATTTTATTAAAGAAACAAACACATATTTTAGCATTTATCTTGTCTTGTTTTCCATCCATCAGGATAACAAGACTAACCAGGTCCTTTCTTTGCAGTCTAACCCTCTAGTTTGATTAGGAAGGCCTTTGTTTTGCAGGATCAATAAGTTCAAGCTTGCATCGGCACTATCGGCACCCAGAGCGGCGCTATTTCTAACTGTACACCAGACCAGTGAACCACACGTGCAGTGGCACCTTATTAGAGTCATATTAGCACTATTGTCTATTTCAGCGCTTTCTATATGTCATATTAGTGCTATTTTATGTTTCAGCGCCTTCTGCATATTATTTTGGTGCTATCTTCTGTTATGGCGCATTTTGTATCCTGTTTCAGCACTATTTTGTAAATCAATGCCATTTGCATGTATATCTGCGCTATTTGCTAGGGTGTCAGGTTTTTAGGTTGTTTTTGTCATTAGCGCCATTTGGTCTCTGTTTTAGCGCTATGTTTACAGGCTAACTTTAGTTTTTATGCAGGGATTGATAAGTTGTTTGCAGGTCATCACCATCATTTTGCGGTCACTAACAAGTTTTTATAGGTGTTTATCTTTAGTTTAAAAATGAACACTTCAATTTGGACTTAAAAAGAACCCTTACATGTTAGCTTAGAAATAAACATTTCGATTTGGTGCTATAAATTGATCAACAACCAACAAACAAATCTTTGTGTGCCTTAGCTTAAACAACATTTGAATTTGGTGCTCTAAAATTCACAAGTGTTTGCCAACAAATCCACAAACATTTCAATTTTGGGCTTTAAAAAGAACCAAAAAGTGCATCAATAAACTCATTGGATTAAAAAGAACAACAATCTGCATTCTTCACTCATCTAAACAAGAAAACAAATCTAATTGCTGTGAAGTGTTTTCGTGATTTTGTTTGTAGTGTAAAAAGTGTATGCTCTTCCCTTGCACCATTGGTGACCTTGGGAATCAAAAGCTTCTCACAACACTTGCATAAATCACCCCCAACATAATCCAAAGAACTAAAATGAACCTTGTTTAGTGTGACACAAGGAAAAAATACGTATGCTTTCCCCTCTCATCCTTGTATGAACTTGGGGATCAAAAGTATTTTTTTGGTTGTGTTGCTTTTGTTAATCCTTTAGAGGGCTTGCCACCCCGCTTCAAAAGGTGGGAACAACCCAAGTAGCAACAAGCTAAAGCCAAGCTCTTTCGAGCCGCTATATAAAATAATGTGTTTGTGACGAAAGTCACAAGCAACAGGTGTTGTTGTGTCATACCGACAGCCAACCTCCTCCAAAACCCTCCAAGGCATAACCCTTGGAGGTTGGGAGACTCCATAATAGAGAGTAGTGCTACCGCACGTATGGCCACCTGAACGAATGCACTTACTACGAACCTTTGTTTTAGCAAGGCAAAAACCTTCTATTTGTTGACGTAGAAGGGAAACCTTTGAAGCAGCCCCGATTCATGCGGTTCTTAGCCGAGGTAGCAGGGACAATCCTAAGGTTTGGTGAGGGACAAGCCTTCATGGAAACCTAGATCTTGGTATGCGCGAGAAGTGAGTGCAGTGTAAGGGGGAGCCAGTGCTACCAAGATCCTGGAGCTACTTGCTTTGAGTAGGCGCAGCTAGGGGATTCAAAAAATACTGTCTTATCTTCGCCTTAGGTTGTGCAAAGTGCTTGTTTAACAAAATCACACATCTTTTCACAAACAAAATCTTGGTTATTGTATGTCATTGTGCTTAAATTGTTTTCAAGAAACTTGCCAAGAGACAATAAAAATATCATTTGATCAAACTTCATATCAAAACAAATCCAAATTTGCCATCAAAATATGTCTTTTTCAGAGACTCAACCAACACTATCCTGTTTCAGCGCCATCTCTGTCTACTTTTGGTGCCATTTCACTTGTGGATTGATGCTATTTGCAGATTAACTTGCCTGAAACTAGAGAAAATTCCATTGTGATCTTTAGGACCTACTTTTTCATAATCCATATTCACCTTCCAAAAATCTGTCAGTATCCCATCCATTTTTCTCCTCAAAATTTCCAAATCATACCTTCATTTTGACCTTAGAGAATCAATAATTATCATTATTGGACCCTTTGCTATATCATAATCCACTCAATTTCATATCCATTCATCCTCATGAATCTTTACATACCTTTTGGATCAAACAAATATCCGTGTCACAAGAAATCATTCCAAAAACATATCCTAAATCTTCCAAATCAAAACATCCATAAAAAAATCACCAACCAAAAACTCATCATCCCTTTGAGCTAAAGCTAGATCTAGATTTCATCTTTACATCATATTTTGCTTGGAGAGTCATTAGTTAACCTTTAAAGTGATATAATCATCCTTCTTTGTGTAAGGTCATTAGTCTACCCAATAACAAAGAGAAACATCCATTTGTGCGACACAAATCTAGATCTTACTCGAGCTCATCTGATTGACCTTCAAAATCCTTTTTCAAAAACATCATCCTAATCTCTCATACCAAACATTAAAATCCCTTCCATCAAATCATCCTCAAGCAAACATCATCTATCATCTAATCTTTTGGTCCAAATCTGTGCAAAAGCTCAATACCGTCCATTTTTATCATCCTTAGATTAACACTTTTTTGAAGACTTATCATCTTTCATCACGATACAACCACCCTTTCATCTTTTTCTCTACTCTATCTCACTACCATATCCATCTTTGGGTCCAACAAATCAATCTGGATTCTCTAAGGTCTCCATCCTCATTTCACTCCACCTCTAAATCAAGTCCATAACTTGCATGCCCATAACTAGATCACAACACAAGAAGAATCAAGAAATGGTAGACTCTGGACAATATAGGGACATAGGAATCCCTAATACCAATGACAACCTACCGATCAACCAAACACACAACCCACCTATGGTCTTTCAAATTCTGACATATAATCCCAATGAAAACCCCTTCCATTTCTTGTAACCACAACCACCACCACAACCACCCATCCCTAGCCAAGATGACCTAGATGTCTTGAAATTTACACAAGACGCCAACAACATGGACCTGCTTGACAAAATCCTATGGTTGGATCCAAATATATATCTTGAATACCTCCTCAAAATTGGTGCCCAACCACACCACAACATGACATTGTCTCAACCATCCACCTCTAACATAACTCCTACCACATCCTCCCAACCATCTACATCAAACACCCAACCTATCATCTCACAAACATCAACTCCCACCATATCTACTGCCACCACAAGCTCTAATGTTACCACATCTACGATTCCCACATGTGTCTCCAATCCTACCACCTCCCAGCTCATCACCACATCAGCAATCACAACTAGCATACACTCTTCCATTCTGCAAATCAATTAGGCATCCAAAGGAACCTCACACATACAAGCACCTCCACGAGCATGCCTCCACTCAACCCTCAAACCATAGCCTACATGAGACAATTCTTTTCACAACCACCTTACAACATGACCAACCCATCTAACGTTAATGCATCTCATATCAATCCATCCAATATCAACCCATCCAATGTCAATCCATCTCATCTTACATATATACAAAACCCCCTAGCATCATCAACACATCATAATCCCAATCCTCAAATACCCCCACATATTCTCCAACAAATCTACGCCTATCAACAACATCTTGTACAACTCAACCAAAACACCACCCTACAGTCCCAAACACGACCTCCCAAAACCTCCAACATCAAATCCCACCCAATCTCCAACATCTCATCAACCAGCAAACCTACACACCACAACCACCACCAACCCCAGATCTAACGAGCATTGTACAAACCTTCATTCAAAAGGTAGATGATATACAGACTGGGGGCAAACGCAAACATTATTCTTTTAAGGATATTTGTCCCTATCCATTTAATCGAACACTATACATGCCCCCTTTCCCTAAAAATTTTGAAACACTCAAATTTGACAAATACAAGTGAATGGGAGACCCTAGGGATCATCTTAGGGAGTTTTACCTCACTTTCTTAGAAGTTTCAAACAAAGATACATATCTCATGAGACTATTTCCAAGAAGCCTCGGTGGTCAAGCTGCTGAGTGGTTCGCACATCTTCCCCTGGGCATTAGGTCCTTCCCTAAGCTCTCGGAAAAAAATGTCAATCATTTCTCCTATGACTTCAAACATGAAATATCTATGATAGACCTTTGCAACACAAAACAAAAGAGCAGAGAATCCTTTGCCTCCTTCTTGTAGAGGTGGAGAATCTTGGCAAGCAAACTCCCTTGGCCAATCCTTGAGAAACAATTAGTCACCATGTTTGTGACTAACGTAAATCATGAAATAGGGTTCCATTTACAGATCCTTTGTGCGTCTACCTTTGAAGAAGTCATTGACAAAGGTACTACCATAGAATGGGCCCTCATCACCAAGGGCTCCATCAAATTATATGACAACAAGACCAACAACAACAACAACAACAAAAAACTCCATATCAACGCCCCCAACAACAATAACAACAACAACACGCCATCAAACGAAAAGCCACGCTATTGGGGAAAGAGCAAAAACACCTTAAATGATGATTCACTAATGTGAAAGCCATCTAACATGGATAGAATCAAACATCCTCAAATATGTATGCTGCCAATGTAAATACCCAAACGGGGCAAACTAAACTAAACAAACCTCAAATGCAATTCACACCTTTAGGGGAACCAATTGTGGATATCCTCGACAGATGTCTGAAGAAAGGTTTGATCATGCTCCCACCTATTAAACCCCACCAAGAGAATGAGCTTAAAGCTGTGTGGTACAACAAAAATGATTATTGTGATTAACACTGCATTGTGGGCCACAAGACCGCTGATTGCATGAAGTTAAAGCATTGTGTGCAAGACCTCATAGATCAGAATCAAGTCAGCCTTGACCAAAATACCCAACCATCGCCTAATGCTAACCTAGGAGCTTACAAGGATCCACTGCCCAACCATAACATAGCCTCCTCATCCAATCAAGCCTACAACATCACTCCACCACCCGCATCCTATGATTCTATTGTAGGGCGGATAGAACCATCATTTAACCATGTCAACACAATCACCATTCAGGCTCAAACACCTGATTGCACTGTCACAACTTGCCATGGCCGTGTATCCATCTGTATGGCCCCTACCACTGATTAAACCCCCGCCTCCACGTCTGGCTCACTACCCCCTCGTCCAACCACACGTCCATCACCTACCAATCAGTACAACCTCCTAGAACATCTAGGAAAGACCCCTGCGCAAATATCCATACTTGAGCTGCTTCGCACGTCACCTCTCCACAAAAACATCCTTGACATGGCACTCTTGGAAACCAAAGTTCCTGCTAACCTGATTGTGGATCAATTCCAAGCCATGGTGGGCCATATCACCGCTCCTCATCACCTCACATTTTCAGAAAAGATCTTCCTGCTTCACAACACTCACATAATGAAGCCTTACACATCAAAGTCTGCATCCACAAACATATCATCAAGAGAGTCTTAATAGATGGTGGCTCTAGCCTAAACATATGCACTCTTAAATTACTAAAATACTTGGGGTACTCGGATGTGGTTGTAGACACCAGTGAATGCATCACAATCAAAGGGTATGATGACACTGAACGACTCTCTAAGGGTACTATCAAGCTCCCTATCGAAGTGGGACAAAAGATAATGGAGACAAAATTTTAAGTCCTTGATCTTGATCCCCCCTACAACATCCTTCTCAGCCTACCATTGATCCATGCCATGCAAGCGGTCCCCTCTACATTCCATCAATGTCTAAAGTTTCCTCACAACGGCATGGAAGCAACTATCTATGTCGATCGCCACCCCTTCTAATACCGCAGTTTCCTAGAAGGCCATGACCACACCTTCTGTCCATATAACAAAGCCATCACCAAAGCCAATCCCACAACATCCACCTCATACATCGACCCCGCCAACATCACCACCACTTCATCCCAAACACCTCCACCGCCCGAGGTCAAGATCAAGCTTAGTGACATGGGATGTGGGGAATACGAATTACACGATACCTTTTGTGTGGGTACATTACCCAAACCTAAAATGTTCAGCATCCCATAGAAAGAAGCCGCTAATACAATTGTCATCAAATGTAAACCATCACCTACCTTTGAGAAGAAACATCTCTTGGATCAAGATGTGCTTGAGGACATATCATTCTGGCTATATAAAGATGACAAAACTAAGCAAGAAGCCCCCACAATACCAATAGAAATCTATGGTAAAGGGTCAGAAATTGTCAAAAACATGGGCTATAAAGGACAAGGTGGTATTGGCCTTCAGGAACAGGGGATTGTGGAACCAATCCAAGTGACAAGAAATCCTTATACCTAAGGGTTAGGATATGGTCAATGCCAACATATCCTCACTACTGGTGAATGTATCCTAGCCGAGGTCACTACAGTCTCCCCTGAAGTCGATAATGTCAATGAAATGGGCCATCAAGATTCCTTTAGTGACTTCACTGATTTCTTCGACGCATCCATATGCACCATATACATAGTCACCACCCTAGCCTCTTCATCCAATGACTTACCCCTTGTATACCCAGACCTCATAGACTAGGACCAGCGGGGACCTCCTCTCTTCGACATAGCACCAAATGATGAAGCCATCGCTGAAATGATGGGGGTTAGAGATCACTTCCCCCTGGGAGATCACAGAGCAAGATACATCATGGAACTCGATACGGCTACCTATTTCAAGGAGACAACCCGTGCTTCCAGTCATAAAAATATAAAAATCAAACATGGATCTGATGGTGAAAACCGTTCCGCAGCAGTGTCAGATCCCAAAAAAAAAAAAAAGATATATCTCCTAGTAAAAACCTCCATGAGGTGCCAGGAGATGGAAGCATTGGCCTTCCTGAGATAGATAAGGTATATCCTGACAAATCACCAGCCTTGGTAGAGCCAGCTCAAGAGATGAATCTTGGGATAGAAGAAGAGTCAAAAATCACCTTCAGGGAAGAATCTCTCAACGCAAAAGAATAGGAAAATTTCTTGGCCTTCTTCAAATGTAGAAATTATAATTTTGCATGGACTTATGCAGGCATGCTAGGGCTTGATCCCGCTTTGGTCATCCATCATCTTGCAGTATGCCCTGACGCAAAACCAGTGAAACAGAAACTCAGAAAAATGAACCCCTAGGTGGCCCTCCTAGTCAAAGGAGATCTGAAAAAACTATTGGAGATCAGCTTCATCTGACCAATTGATTATCCTAAATGGGTTTCCAACCTAGTACCAGTAGCCAAACTAGATGGCCAAATCCACTGTTGCACCGACTTCTGAGATCTTAACAAAGTATGCCTGAAGGATGACTTCGCGTTACCAAACATTGACATGATAGTAGATCTTACGGTAGGACATGAGATGTTATCCCTCATGGATGGCTTTTCAGGGTATAATCAAATCAGTATTGCATAAGAGGACCAACATAAGACAAATTTTATATGTCCATGGGGGACATACTGTTGGGTGGTAATGTTGTTTGGCCTAAAGAATGCTGGAGCCACATATCAACGAGCCATGACTGTCATTTTCCATGATCTTTTTCACCACATAATGGAAGACTATGTGGATGACTTGCTAGGAAAATCAAAGACATGTGAAGAACACCTGGATGTATTGGCAAAGAGCTTTGATCGATTGGAGCAATACAATGTCCACTTAAATCCAAAGAAATGTGTCTTCAGGGTCACCTCCAGAAAACTATTGGGATACATAGTCTCCAGAAGGGGAATTGAGGTAGATCCTGCAAAAGTCAAGGCCATCACTGAAATGCCTCCTCTGAAAACACTAAAATAGCTGAGAAGTCTGCAAGGGAAACTCCAGTCCATTCGTCGGTTTATTGCTCAACTTGTCGATAAATGTCAACTGTTCCAACATCTACTCCGAAAGGATACAACTTTTGTCTGGAACACTCAGTGTCAGGCTGCCTTCGACCAGCTAAAAGATTACCTAGCTAATCCCCATATTCTAACTCCACCAAGGCAAGGAGAACCCCTCCTATTATACATCTCAGCAACAAAGAGAGCTATTGGAGCCTTATTAGTACAACATGATGAGCAAGGAAAAGAAAGAGCCATCTATTACATCAACCGCACTCTGATATCCTATGAGCTAAACTATACACCAATTGAACAAGCATGTCTAGCTCTGGTCTTTACTTCACAAAAACTAAGACACTACATGTTCAATCACAAAACTAAGCTCATCGCCAAGATCGATCCACTAAAATATCTGCTAAATAGAGCTACTCTTATTGGGAGAATGGCAAAATGGGTCATGATCCTCACTGAATTTGACATTGAATATATAAGAGAAAAGCCATCAAAGGACAGGTGGTGAAGGGGGTAAATCATAAAACTCACAACAATAGAAATTGAACATAGAAGATATAACTTTCTTTTATTGATTTGGACAACTTATTACATTACAGAAGCTCAATTACAATAAGAGGAATCAACCCCCACATGCTGCAACACATTACAACTTCCTCCTGCAAGACTCTAGAATCTTCAGCTTTCTGCAACCCCAAATCAGCTAGGGTTTCAATTTTCCCACCTATTCTTGACTCCACACTCACCCCCTTAACTCTACTACCTCCCAGGGTTCCCAAAAATGGTTATTAATGGCCTTTTTGGTGGCCAACAACCTAATTTCAAAATTTGCATCTCCCTCCAAAAATAGGTCAACTTCCAGGAGCCATAACTTTTGATTCGGGTGTCCGATTGACGAACCGTTTTATGCGTCAGAAAGCTCGCAGAGTGCTCTATGCACTAAGAACTAGCTTTGCCGATCTTGGCCATTTTCAGGTCCGTACGGGGTTGTTTAGTGCCTCAAACCTAAGTTTGAATAATTTTCAGGCATTTTTCAGGAAACAGAAACTTTAATATCTTTCAGCTCGCAAATGATTTTTACATGATTCCTTCGCCAAAGGTCTTATATTTCTGTTATGTAACTTCCTGTAAATTTTCACTTCAATCCGTGCCCAAATGCAAACTTTCTAAAAATAGCAGGTTACTATTTTTAGCAGTTTGGAAAAACTGAAAGTCCTACATCATTAATCAAGCGATTATGGAACCAGAACCACAAATTTTGAAAAGAAATGGAAAGAACATCAACAATTTTGAAACACATCTTTTTTTTGGGTGATGCAAGATTACCCTTACACCACTGGATGCTCCTGCATCAACAGGTTATCGTTGATCAGCTGGCTGAAGCACCCATTCCTGCAGAACATCCTACACTAGCAGAGTTTCCTGACGAAGCCATCTTGACAATAACACCGGAAACAGAAACATGGAAAATGTACTTCGATGGATCATACACACATAGAGGCTCGGGGGCAGGCGTCTTGTTTGTTACCCCTCAAGGTGACACAATCCCCAAGTCATTCAAAATCACATTCTCATGTATCAACAATGTGGCAAAATATGAGACCCTGATCACAAGCCTCCAAATGGCAATCAAATAGAAAATTGAGAAGCTGACAATGTATGGAGACTATCAACTGGTCATCCGGCAGGTAAACAATGAGTACAAGACCAAGGATGATAAACTTCTGCCTTATAAAAAGATGGTCGATGACTTCAAAGACTATTTCAATAACATCCACTTCGAACAAATCCCAAGGCTAAACAACAAAGCTATAGACGCCATGGCTACCATCAGATCCCTAGTCGACATGAAGAAAGACAACAAGAAGTGCTAATTCTTGATAGAGGAGCTCCCTATTCTAGCATATGATGTTCCCCAATCAGAGCTAGTGTGCAAAGTCATTGGTCCCCTATCCCTGTGGTATCAAGAAACCTATCTATATCTCCATGATAACATCATCCCTCCTAATCTATCCACCTCACAACAAAAATCTTTCATCCATCGGGCCTCCTGCTTCACCCTTGTAGGAGACACCCTATACAAAACTAGTCTTAAGGGCATGCTTTTACAATGTTTAGACTCTAGGGAGGCTGAAGTGGCCTTGCAAGAGGTACATGTGGGCATTTGTTGGGCACATTCAAGTGGACCCGCTCTTGCTAAAAAGATCCTAAGGACTAGATACTATTGGCCAACCATGGAATGAGTTGCCTACTGGTTTATCAAAAAATGCCTACCATGTCAACAACATGGAGATCTCATTCATGCACCAGCACATGAATTATAACCAATCATGACGTTGTGGCCTTTTTCACAATGGGGACTGGACCTCGTAGGGAAAATGCATCCACCATCATCCAATCGCCATAAATTCATAATCACTGCTACCGAATTCTTCACTAAATGGGTGGAAGCAATACCACTCACCTTCACCACTAGAACCCAGATATCCAAGTTCATCCTCCATTATATCATCTGTCATTATGGTATCCCTCATTCCATCATCACTGACAGTGGAAAGCCATTCAAGAACTAGGAAGTGCCTACCTTGTGTGAAAAATTCCAAATCCAACACCACTTCTCTACTCCATATTACCCTCAAGGAAACGGTCAAGTAGAAGATTCAAATAAAACCATCCTCTGCATTCTAAAGAAAACGGTTAATGAAGCTGGTCGTGACTGGCACCTCCAGCTCAACCCTGCCCTATTGGCCTATCGCACAAGCATCCATACCCCCACAGGAGCCACTCCATTTTCTCTGGTCTTTGGATCCAAAGCCATTTTACCTATTGAGGTCAAGCTCCCATCCCTAAGAGTATCTCTGCAAAATATAATCACTGATGAGGAATACCAAGTCGCAAGGCTGCATCAGCTAGAATTATTGGATGAGAAACATCTGGATGCATTGAACCACTTGTAGGCCTATCAAAATTGCCTCAGAGGAAGCTATCACAAGAGAATCAGAAATAAAAAATTTAAAGTAGGTGACCTTGTCTTTATGGAAAACCAGAAAAACTTGCAGGAGCGCCCTAAGAAAGGAAAGTTTGAACCCAATTGGCTAGGGCCGTATGTCATCACAACTAGCTATGGATCAGGAGCATAACAACTTGCCACACCTGAGGGACAACCTCTGGATGAGCCTATGAACATTCTGCATCTGAATAAATTCTACGCATAACCCATCGAGTACTCCAATCAAAAAATCAAAAATCTAAAAAAAAGTCAAAAAATAAAAAAATAAAAAAAACCCAAGTGCAATAAAAAACTTCCAATGGTGAAAATCACTTCGGTGACACTTTGGATAAGTACCATGGTGAAACCCTGTTTCAGGCACCATGTGTAGTGGCTAGTTCTACCATCTAATAAGTCCTCTTTCCGTCACAACACTCCATATCACACACATCCCGTGGCTTGGAATTATGAAATATCAAGTCCTATCACCCACCTCGCAGTAACTCATGGAACAAGGATCCTTGTAAGCATCCTTCTGTACAGCTAAAAATAAAAAAAAATCCAAAAAACGACAGAAAATCAAAAATCCAAAAACAATACAAAAATAAAAAAATCCAAAAAATAGTTCACTATAAATCACCCATACATCGATCTCGCTGTAACTCGCAACTATCAACATCAATCAATCAACTCCTAGCATCACGCCCATCCTAAAATCATTCCCACATCATCAAGTCATACCAGAACTACATATTCATCTCGCCTGCATCTTGAAAGTACTTTGATCCCGTGGACACAGGGTATGTAGGGAGTCTGGAATACAAAGGATGTATCCAGTACTCAAGTACATAAGATGCACCCATCCAACCCATTTCGATGGTCCCCATTCACTAAGCTTGTTGGACCCAATAAATGATACACACGTTAAGTATAGACTTGAAGTATGGTCCCTAATGCAAAAATCATCGATCAACAAACCAACTATAATCCTACACACGGCCTGACTATCCTTTTGCCCACCTTTCAAAAATTATCCAACTGATTTGCGTCCTAGGATATATCGTTCCTACAATGGACAAGAATTTGACATCCTATCAACATGTATCTTGGCAAGAGCACACAAAGGCTATTTGTATCTTTTTGTTGGTCTTTTTGATTATTGATTTTTATCTTTTTATCTCACTCTAGGTCATTTCCAAAGCTACCTTGATCTCATTATATCATGGTAAGTGGCGGACAACACCTAGGGTAGACACGGTCATTGTTTCTGCATGTTGTGCTTGTGGGTTGGTTTCATTACTCCAAGAATAGTATTCAAATCTTGAAGCCTGGGTCAATTCTAGCATGATGTACCTTATTTGCATATACAGACATCAAAACCTTATATGTACTATTAGCACTCAATGCTATGAGTCCCCTTCCTAGGCTAGGCAAGATTATACTACCTTGGGCACACATGAAATCAACCTATTGTTTGTGGGTCTAGTCCATGCAATCATGGGATATATATCATCACCTAGGTCATTTCATACCTTTGTGAACTGTATCCTACATTGCTATAGTAAACTATGAAATGCTCTCAATAAATGTTATGCAACTACTGTTACTAGCTCAAATCATCATCCTAATCATTTATTTAACCATACTATCTGGGCCTAGATTTTATAACCACCAAGCCTACCACCCCCGACCCCTCCCAAATCCCCTCACTACTCCCACTCATCCAACTTATTTCCACCCAACACATCCCAAACCAAACCTTATCCCCCCCTCAATGACGTGGTGTTTCACGACCTAACCACTCCCTAATTAACCATCCCACTCCCCCCCCCCCAAATCTAGCCGCAACCAATCATACCCGTACCCCATTCATCTGCCCTATTCCCCTATCACATAGCCCCACCACCCAAGGTCCAACAAAGAACATCATGTGTATCAAGACTTAACCATCTCACATATCACCTAGTAACCATCTCACATATCATTTAGTTGCATATCATAATCATTTAATTTGCATTTCATTTAGGTGCATTTTAGAGTCATTTAGTTTGCATATCATAATCATTTTATTTGCATTTCATTTAGGTGCATTTTAGAGTCATTTAGTTTCCATATCATAATCATTTTATTTGCATTTCATTTAGGTGCATTTTAGAGTCATTTAGTTTCCATATCACAATCATTTAATTTGCATTGCATTTAGGTCCATTTTAGAATCATTTAGTTGCACATTATATATAATTTAACATGGCATATCATAATCCTTTTAGTTTGCAATCATTTAAGTGCACTTTAAAATCATTTAGTGACATTTCATAAAAATCATTACATTCCACTTACATTGCATTTCATATAATCATTTAATAAATATCATTTAACATTGCATACCATAATCATAATCATTTAGTTTGCAATCACATAAGTGTATTGTAAAATCATACATCATCACATTCACATTGCATTCCATATATCATCTCATAATCATTTAGTTATATTTACTTGCATAGTATTACCACTTAGTTACATTGCATAATCACAACCATAATCATTTAGCTACACTTTATAATCATCTAGTTGCATATCCATGTTTCCATACATAACATGTGTTTATTAAGATAAACATACATTTCCATTGCATTATACTTTACATCCATAATAAATGTTTATTAATCTGAACATTTATTTGCATTATACATCATAGTCCATAAATCACAAACCATGCATATATCAAAACAAGTAAACCATCATTACATCTATCATGATACATCAATAAGTACATCCATAACATCAACATAATAAATTGCATAAACACAACACATCCATAGCATAAATCCACAAAGCATACTGCATCCATCAACATAAGCATCATCATAATCATATAAGAACATCATAAATAAACAAGTAGGCCATCAAACAGCATCATATCATATATCATCATCGCCAAAAATACACACTCATATATATACATCAAAAAATATAATATCATGATACAATGCCTCTAAGGGCTAAAATGATACACTATCACATAGAGGACCCTCTCTCTGACGCATTGGGGGATCCTGGCCCTGGTGGTGGTTGCGGTCCTATCTGTGGCTGTGGCTGTGGCTACGGCCGAACCTGAACCTGTGGAACCTGTAGGAGCACATGTGATGGGGGACCCATCACCTGTTGAACAGACTGAACTGATCTAGATCTGTGTGACCTAGATGACCTCGATCCACTAACCTGACTATAGCTCGGTGCCTGCTGCTCTGCCAGCACTGCCGCCTGATAGAGGCCCTGATAGTAATCCATCCATCCTCTGGCCTCTAACAACTTCCCCTATACCTGAGACAACTGTCCCTATACCTGATATAACTATGTCTGTGCCTGAGACAATTGCGTTTGCATCAATGTCAAAACTGGGGCCATACCAGCACCTAAAGCCTACAAACTACCCACCGTAGCCTCTGCTTGCTGTGCCCTGGCAAGTGCCACATCCCGCTCTTTGGTCAAAATCACTATATCACCCTAAGCCTGGGCTAACTGTGCTCTCAATGCAGCCACCTATCCATCAGTACCATCCAATAATGCCATTGTCCCCCGCAACTGCACCAACTCTACCTCATGACTCTCCAAAGCCTCTTGCAGGCTGGCTACTTATGCCCGTAGGGTCTCTACCTCCTCCTCCTCTCCACCTCAAGGCTACTGATGAGATGTAGGCCCTCGAAGCTCTGTCTCCCCACTGGCCCCTGATGGGCCTACCTCTGCCTACTGCCCTGCTGCTGCTGCGATACATGCGGTGGGGGTAGACCCCCCTATCCACCCTCAACTGTCCACCACGCCGTCGAGGCCCTACATGCTGTCGTACCACCCCAATCTGAACCTGTTGTCTCACCTGCTACTGGGGCACCTATCTAGCTACTGCCACTACCAACAAATGCATAGGCTGACCATCTCTCCCAGCCTCCCCCTCCTCTCCATCCCCTCCAACCTCCACGAGATAGTCTGCAATGATCTTCTCACCCTCCTCCAGGACATCATCTCCATCAGAATCATCGTCCCCATCATCCTTTGACTCCTCATCCCCTGAACCTGCCACCTCCTCTACAGGGACTACCTCATCTGATGGGTTAGTGAACCGAGTTGGTCACCACATATGCCACCATGTCTCATATGCAGGAGTAGTGCCTACATCCCTGACAGTACTCTAGCAATCCCACTGCAATGGCTGCAAAGCTGCAAAGTCCTCCATAGCAACCCGCGGCTGTATGGTTGCAGGCCAAAAATGTGCATCCGGGTCTGTGTAAAAATAGCCATCTGCTATGGGGTATCCTACCGCAACCCAAACTGTTGCATAACCTATGACGATAGATACATGTCGATCATATGGTCTCCACGACCTATCAAATAACGCTACTGAAAAGTAAACAACATGTGCACATCATCATCTGGCCATGACTCCACTCCCACGTAGGGTCGCCATGTAACTTGAATGACATCATCTAGCACCTGTCTCACATATGTGTACTCAACATCCTGATATAGGAACACAAAGGCCTCAAATAGATGGTGATAGTACCCACATTTTGGCTGAGTAACTACAATATGCTCCCAAATCCACACGTGCAGCAAAGTAACACTAGCTGATAAAGCAAAATCATAGTGATAGACAACTGTATGCATCTCATGATACAACTACACTAGCATCACCGGTCCCCAGGCATACATTGTCTCATGTCTCACCATCCCCTCGATCATCTCTCCCCAGCCAACTAGAAATCCCCTGCCCCTCCTATCGGGCATCACTACACCACCAATCAATGCGCACAGGAATAAGGCAAAGTGGTCTACACCTGCCACTAGTGACCCCTCATAACTCATCTCCCGCTCGTCTGCCGACAAAGCCATGTGATCCCAGCCAAACAATCTGATCAAGGCCCTCCGTCCCCTCCTCGTGTCGTATCTCACCCGATGACCATGCATAGGTAGTTTGAGGATGTGATAAACATCCTCAAGAGTGATAGTAATCTCGCTAGTCAGAAGCAAAAAGGTACAAGTCTCTAGCCGATATCGCTCTACAACCATGGTAATCAAAGCTCTATGATCTCGCAGCACTAGCATCGACGCAGCTATCAAGAGCCCCAACCTAGCTAGTCGGAACCAGGTGGCATCATCAAACTGGTCAAATAGTGCCATTACAGATGGCACACATCACTCCGGCGAGGACACTATGAATGACCTCATCTCCTGCATCCACAACTTTATGGTAAAAAATCTACTTATCTTCAACCCTTTATTCTAACGTTGAAAGCCAAAAAACACTTTGGCACCAAAACAGACCATGTTTCGCGCCATTTTAAAAATAGCGCTACCACTTTTCCTCATGGCGCTATTACAGAAAATAACACCACTGCGCAAGACACTTTGCGCCACTTTCACAAATCACGCTATTGCGCAAGACACTTTTTTGCCATTTTCAAAAATGGCGCCACAATGCCGCTTGGCGCTAATCTAAGGAATAGCACCAATTCTCCCAATAGCACATATATCACGTATTACGCTGATCCTGTACATAGCGCTAAAACAAAATATAGCACCACTACCAAAAATAGCGCTAGTCGACAACATAGTGCTACCCTAACACCCATTTGGCACTAAAACACTGAAACCCTAACTCTGTCACACATTGTGCTACTACAGAGGATAGTGCCAAAACACAACACACATGGTGACAATACGCCTCTAGTCCACCCTAGAGGATAGTGCCAATCCAAAGGATGGCGCTAATCCATGTACTTTTGGCACTGCGCGATCTTGTGATAGTGCCACACTCCCAAAACATAATTCCTGAACACAAAAAATGTGACCAAATCAAAAAAGCACAAAGCCAGGGTTAGGCCCTACTTGGGGTCCAGCCTCTGGTGCCCGGCCATATGATTGGACACACTCGGAAATGTGTGTGAGTCGCGGGAATTGGGGGTTGTGCTCTGCCATCTCTCCTCTGCTCCTTCTCACTAGGTCAATGAGTGCAAATGTGGCATCCTTACAGCACACTAGTCGTAATATAGTAAGCCATGTCATCCTTCCGCCCACTCTTTGTCCCCTCCATGGTGCCACGAAGAGACCAATCCTTCCTAAATTATAGACGATACAAAGCAAAACAACTAGCTAGAGTGGCCAGGCCTCCTTTACAAACAATGGGGGAAGAACAACATGTGTTTGAAGATCCTCTTAGAGTAAAAGGTGTAGACACCTAAAAATGTCATGACCATCAAAATGACTCTCGGCATCCCTAAACATACCAATTTCTCTTCTAATCAATTAATTAAATTTTTATTTAATTAATTATCCCTTCATCATTTATTTTTTCATCATTTTATCCCCAACAATTGAATTAATTCTATTAATTCAATAGTTCAAACTTTATCCAATTGATTAAATAAATATGCAATATTTATTTGGTTAATTTCCCCCTCCTCACTAAATCCAATTAATTAGCTAAATCATGTTTAACTAATTAATTCAACCTATTAATTGACCTATCCCTACCCTAGGTAATTAAATAGCTATTATTTAATTGCCTACCCTAGCCTACCTCATCCTAGCCCTAAGATTAATTAAATACAACCTTATTTAATTAATCTTAAACCTCTCATTCAAATGGTCAAATCCAGCTTAACACCCTTCCCCACATCCTCCAAATAAAAAATTGGAATATATCCACATAAGTCAATTTTTTTATTTAAATAAGTCCAACATCACATTTAAAATCTCTTACAACCCCTTACCCATGCCATGCCTCATTTATATCCACTCATCCCCAAATGAATTTTTTATTCATTTTACTCTTCCCCATGTGAATTTTTAATTCACACATATTCCATCTCACCCATACTCATTTAATTCACCCTTTTCCCAAAAATGAATATAAGATTCATATTTATTCCTAGCCCTCCATTCCTCCAAGATGAAATCTAGGCCCTCCACATCACTTTCATCCTCCACCATTGATCTCCCAAATTAATCTCAACCCTTGGATCAAAACCTCTCCAAAATATCTATAAATACAACATCCTCCAACCCATTTTGGCATCCAATTTTCAAGTACTGTTACCATGTCCAAATGTCTATTGAGCTAGCTTATGAGTTGCATTAGAATAGAACATTTCACATTTGTATTTATCAACTAGGGTATATCTTAGGAACTTTTGGGTGCAAGCTTCTTCCCCTTTGATGAGATTGGGTCTTCTTGTTAAGGTATAACTCTCTTGTTTGTATGCATTTTAGTTTGTGTTTCACCTTCGATTTGGATTTCCTAATCACAAAAGGAAAATGACAAAGTGACATAAGAATTACACAAAACTACTATGAATATGATGAGATAATTGGTGTGATAGATATGGATAAGGAAAAGTTTCATAACTTACCTCATCCACGGAGAGATGGTATTTATGCTAAGGTTCCTCCTCCGTTATCCTTACAAGGATCGAGAGGTTTTCATCGACAAAAATACATTCAACTGAGACCAATGAAATTTGAACATGTAGCTTCCTCCTCTAATGTACGAAACCCTATGGAAAAACATGATGATGCCTTTGAAGAAGTAAGTACTAAAACAAGAAGGAATAGACAAGCAAAAGAATGGGGGAGAAGAAGACAAGCTTTTGCCCAATGACTTGCGGCTCAACAAGAAAACATTCAACCTAACATTGAAACAAACATAGAAAACCTCAAGATGAACAATTGGAAGATAAGAACAAAAGTTGGGCTATGGTACCTTACACACCTCTTTCCTCTAGCATCCGAGATTGGGAAGAGGATGATTTGCTCGATGACAACCCTTAGTTTGGTTGTCCCAATAGGTAAGTATTTATAACCCTTTACCTTCATGATGTGTTTCTCTCGTGATGTGTTATGTGTTGTCTAGGCCTCCTAGGATGACCCTTGATACTCTCGTAAGGTCAAGGATACTGGGAGACCGCCTCTATTGTGACCCTTCTATTTATATCATCATTCTTATACATCGCTTCTCCTCTATTTTCATTGTTGTATGTTGTGTCTTATGGACATAGCATTGCGGTTGGTGACTTGGGGGCACCCTCCTACGTGACTGTCCCTAAGGCACTTGTTTCTCCTCTCTTGATTTATCGTTTACCTTCCTCTAGTGGTTCTATCTAGCGAGGAGATTACGACAAAACATATTATACTGATGTGGACTGTTGGGTGAATATTTTGTTGACAAAATGGTTATATCAACCAACATGGACCTAGTGTCCCTTTAGCGAGAAATCAAAAACTGGACCTAGTCCATACATGATGATGGGGTTGATATATATTATCTAACGATTGGCTAGTAGAATCACTCCATGTGATCTTGATGTTTCTTATTGTACTTACAAAACATAAGAATACTACTACTCCGTGCATTTTGTTTATCTTGGATCTTGCTTTCCTCGGTTCTTCATGTGAATGATCATATGCATTGTTGTTTATCATGATTATATGGACACTAACACCTTTCTTGCAGGGAAGTGTGTGTTTATGGGAACATTTGGCGATCGTAAAGTACATGTCACCCCCATGGGGCATGGGCTTTGCGAGAGCTCATGTTCCCTTGTGTGTTTTCTTCCTACCTTAATGTGCTTGATATCGTGAAATGATATCAATCACCTTAAGGTGGGGGCATATATAAGGTAAGTTGTCTGATGTAGATGCTAAAAAAGTGTGTTTGTGACTCTTCAATCTATTGCAATCATTTAAGCCCTCTACAGAGGCAAGATATCACGATATCCTTTTTATCTTAAGCCTTCCATGCGAGGTGGGGATGGTGTACTCTTGAGGAGATTGCACAATCCTATCATTTTCAAAAAGTCCTCTGAGCAGGTGGGGAACAGATCTGAGATGATCTTAACCCTCAAGCGTGTCTTCAGAAATTGTTGTGGTGAAGCCCAATCGTCGGTGTGTGCCTGTAATGTCCCTGAGATGGTTGCAAACCTAGCAATAGGTTTCTTCCATCGCTTGTCTACCGTGTTTTCTTCGTGTCTTCTATGTGTGTGTGTATTGCGTGTTTGTTCCCAAGTATAGTCTTAATGACTGGTGGCGATGAGTACCTCCTATGCTTTGGGATTTGTATGGAATGCTTGATTTGTATGGCGTGTTTATTCTCAGGTGTAGTCTTAAATACTAGTGGCGATGAGTCCCTCCTGCACTATGGGTTGTGTATTTACTTTCCTTGTACTTGCATCTTGCATTCCATAAATGAGAAAAAGAAAAAGAAAATAATCATTGCACTCACTGTATTCACTATGTTTTGCATGTCTTCAATGTTGTCTTCTCTATGTTTTGCATGATTGTAACTATTTTCTCCATGTTTTGTGTGCCTATTACTAGCTTCAATGTGTTTGGCATGTCTTCACCGTGCTTGGCGTGTTTGCTGTGTTTGTTAACCGTACTTTAATGCATGTATTGGCCTTGCATTTATACATACATTAAAGTGGGGGCTAAATGTTATGTCATAAAATATCCCCTTGGGGGATTTTCCCTAGTAAGGTTTATATCTCAAGTCTTGTTATTGCATTTAGAGCATCTTGCATGTTATTTTTGACTCCTGATGACAAAACCCTGAAGTCTTATGGTAAATAGGACCTAGGGGATTGCATTTTGATGAATCTTAAACAAAAATGGCAAGGTGGACTTGGGCACTAACACCCTAGTCTTGCCCTATTTTGGGTCTACCCTAATTCAAATGCCAGTTTAGTGACCGTTAATTAGGTCCTATGCCGACATCTAAAGTTTGAATTATGAAATTCTTAGCGGGAATATTTGTAGCTGCATATATAAGCATGATTAGGTTTCATTTGCAAACTAGATGGAAACTAGATGAGCATTGTGATTTTGTGAAAGTGATTTAAGAAATTCATTGTGTTGCAGAGCAGTACTTTGTTGTTATTGTGTTTGTATTTGCAGATATGGTATCCATCTCCTCATGGCATGAAGAGCATCTTCTTTCCATGAGATCTACATTTCAAGGTGATATCTATTATGTTTTCAATCATTTATCATTTGGATTTTTGCCTCTATCCTACTGGGATATGCACTCTTATCTGACAATGGTGTTCAAAAGACTTGAATGTCTCTCTGGGTTTGACCAAGGCAAGCCTCTAAACACCACAACCCCCTCCCACACTCCTTGTTATTCCAGGTTACAGGTGTCGCATTTGGAAGAAGTCGAGTTGCAAGGAAGGTTAGTAGACATCAAGAATTTGGTATTTGAAAAGAAGTAGGACACTAGAGCTTTTCCTAGACTAGGGCACTAGTCCCTGTGTCCTTTAGTTTTCCTAAAGCAAAAATAGAAATTGTAGTGCAGATCAGCGACGGGAGAAGTTCTAGATTCTGTGACAAAAAAGTACACCTTGGACTTGGGCGCTAGTCCCTGTGTCCCTAACTTCTCTGCCTTCCAAAATTTGAAAAACAATGAGTTAAATATCCTTGTCCCTTATCTCATTCTAAAAGGATTTGCCGTGATTCGATAATTTGCTTACTATTTTGCACATTTAGGGTTTTAAGTGAAATTAAGCATTAAATTGAGATATTGTTTGACACATCCAAGAATCTACATCTTCCCAAGTGGCAGCCCAACCTGATAGGTGAATGCTTTTGCACAAATTGGAGGTTTAACTTGGTTAATATGCCCTTGGAATGTTTTGTGTGAAAGAAGGATTTCACATAAACCATTGAAATCAACAATCCCTCATTTTCACCCCCCTAAATAGGAAGTTTGTTCCCAAGGTGTTCCATGATGTATGTTCACTAAAACACCCCCACATGTGGTTCTTCCCATTCCAGAGTTTGATAGTGTAGGTCGTTGGTTAGAAAATTTTACTTTGGTAGATATTTTGTAGGAAGGGTACCCTCTGAAAGAATTCTTAAAGACTAGGTGACCAAGGCCTAGGTTTCATATGGGATTCACCTTGATGCCATGTAAAACCTTCACAAGGATGTTTTTCTTTTCACTTTGTTGAAGCAAGCCATGTTGAGGATTTCCTCAAGCATAGTCCCAGGTATGTTCTGTTGAAATATAAGGAATACTGAGAGGGGGGTGAATTAGTATTCTACAAAACCACTTCTTAACAAGTTTATTAATCCAATTTCCAAAATCAATAACATGAAAGCAAAATAAGCATGAGAACATCAACCATAAAGACATAACACATGGACACCAAGGTTTTACGTGGAAAGCCCAAAAAGGGAAAAACCACGGTGAGTGTTAGCTCACAATATATTATGATAGCACAATACTAAATTATAAGAAAGCTCACTGCCCTAAGAAGAAGTGCTCATTGCACAAAGGGTCACTGCCATAAGAAAAAGAAGATAGAAGAAGGATTGACTCACTACCAGTAATGAACTGTTGTGAATGCATCTACCACATGTTGGATTACAGTTCCATTGAAAGCTCAATACACAAATTCAAAGGTCTTCATTTATTCTGCCCTGCTTCTCAACTCTACTACATATATTATGTTTTTTGCCCTTATATTCTTTTTCTACTCTGCAATCTTCTCATAATCCTTCACACTTTGAATTCACACATCACACGGCACACTCTCTACTCAACATCATAATCCATCAAGTATTTATATTTGCAACAAGATTCATTTAATAATCAGGTCGGCAAGCTAGACATGAAGTGTGTATACAATGTATTTTACCTTGTCAGCTTGATCATGTGTACAAACAGTGATGCAAACCCAGACACTCATTTAGTAATCTTCATATAGGTCAGCACCAATCATTCAACTACTTAGATTGATTGTTTAAACAATATATCTTCTCTACATAAGGATCTATCATGCCCGTCGGCCTATCTCTTAATAACATGCTTGGCCAATTCATCTGTCATATCAAAACTTTCACTACGGACCACAAGAGACTCAAGGATTCATCACCAACATTCATTCTTGACCTCTTAGCATACCTTTAGAATTGCAAGACAAAATATACAATTGCGGAGGAATGCATACCCTTTTTCTATGGCACTGTGCACTATTCCTATCTTAGCCCCATTCACCCAAACTTAGATATTTTGTAGTATGACTTCTAGAGGAAGTGAAGACTTGAGCACTGGAACATATCATCATCAAATAGCTATGAACATCATACCAAAACTGCATATAGTGATCTTCAATTGCGGAGACATTCTGACCCATTTTCTGTCACTTGCTCTGAATACTGCCCATGCTTACTCTTTTTAGCCTTCCGGACCAAAATACCTTTATGCCTTGTAGCCAAACCAAGTTGGTCTTCCAGAGTAATGTCTCTTTGTCATGCTAGTGGAATCCCTTTTCCTTGTTGCCATCAATGACAACATGCAATCCTTCATCAGAGCAGTGTCTCTTACCAACAATCTCCCCCTTTGGCATCGATGGCAACACTTAGTGAAAAATGCTTGTGTCTGCTCCCCCTTACCCTGTATTCCTTCTCTCCCTTAGATGTTTACCCATTTTTCACTGGTCTTCTTCTCCCCCTTAGATGTCAATGGCAAAGGTGTATGTACAAAAGTCAAAATTGTGTCCACTAGTGCAGAAACAACAATATATTACTAAAAAAACTACTAAAAACTGCTTATAAATGACCAAACATGGTCACGTGACCATTAGTAGTTTATTGCCAGTCATTTATAACATGACCAAATTGATGACTAAATCATTTTTAGTCATTTATTGGTTGTTCTGATTGATTGATTTGGTAGTTTATTTATTCGTTGATTTAGTCATTGATTGTTGTAATCTGGTCACTTATTTAGTCATTTTTTATTCATTGATATATTTAGTCATTGATTGTTGTTAACTGGTCACTTATTTAGTCATTTTTATTCACTGTTTTCTGTCCATTGGAAGTATATTTAGTCATTAATTTTAATCATCATTTTGATCAATTTGGTAGTATATTTAGTCAATTTAATTATTAATTGGCATTAATTAATAGTATATTTAGTCATTTTAAAGCTTGCATTTAATCATTAGTATATTTTGAAGCTTGCACAATGAAACAAATTTGAGAAAGTAAAAAAAACTTGTTTTATTGATAAAAAATGCTTACAAACAACATATAGATTTGAAAATAAGTTACAATGCTTTCTCTTTGCATAAAAAACCTTCATGGTTACAATACATATCTCAAAGAATGAGCAAGAAATTAATTTTCTGAGTATACTTTGATGGTTATTTCACTTGGCACTATCATGGTAGCTTCACCCTTTGCCTTTGATCCTTTGTCTTTTCAAGAACCACTGTGGACTGATAATCAAAGCTCCTACTCTCTACCTTGCTGGATTGCTCAACACAAGTCTGGTCTATACTCTCACCTTGAAACTCTTATCCGTTTATGCCACTCAAGATCTCAAAAACACTTATCCTTTTATGCTCTGGAAGTCACTATGACAATCTAGGATCAAGGTGTTGCAATTCAAAAAGATAGTGATGTCTTACCTGCTGAGATTGTGCATGCTAAGATTCCATAGCTATCTTACCCATTGTCCATACTCTCTTTTACTCACTGTGAACTGTGCTTACTCTGTCATGCACTGTAGGTTCTATTTTTTCTGAGTCTAGCTCCTTGAGAAGAACTTTGTGCTTGGTAAATACAATTGAATGTAACACTCCATTTACAACATCATCTTCCAAATTTAGTTGAGATTTGATGTCATCAAAACTAAGTTTTTCAGCTTCATTAAACAACATTAAGAAAGTCACCTACAGGTGATTCCATAACAAATTCATAGTCAATTAATATTGCACACAAAACATAATCATATTTTTCAGCAGTTCATCTCAATTTCAAATAAATGTTTAGGAATCCAACTTTGTTTACTTCTAATAGAAACTCTAAGTAGGCTTGCAAATAATAAATTTTTCACAAATGGCAATTGATATTCAAAAACTAGTCACCTAGTAAGTCGATAATACCATCTCTATTGTGTTGCCATCAAAACTACCTTTCATGGTGCAGGTCCCAAGAGAATATATCCATGTAAGTTTGAGCTACTTATTTTCCTTAGAATAGAATTGTTTATATATATCTATACATTTAGCCTGCATCAAAAAGGTAAGAATAAACAACTAAGACTAGATGTATTTTTTGATTAAAGAAATTACAAACAAGTAATAAATAAGTTTTACCAGCTCAATAGGAAGATTGATATAAGGGGACTTGTAGGCTGGCCAATATCTAATAGTAAGGACTTTAACACTCAAATCTATTCCAACATGAATGTCTTCTCTGACAAGATGAGTGAACTGTGGAAACATAGACAAAGCATGTGAACTATTTGACAAAATGCCTCAAAGAAATGTGGTCTCATGGACTGCAATGATTACAGGATATGCACAAATTGAACTTTTTGAGAAGACTTTAGAAACTTTCAAGCAAATGCAATTGGCAGGTGAAAAGCTAGATTCCACAACCTTTGTCAGCATCCTCCCTACCTGTGCCAAAATGGGAGCTTTGGAATAGGGTATGGACATTCATCAAAGCATGAAGGATAGAGGAATTTTGTCAGATGTTGTAGTTGCAACTGCCCTGGTAGACATGAATGCAAAATGTGGAAACATAGACAAAGCACGTGAACTATTTGACAAAATGCCTCAAAGAAATGTGGTCTCATGGACTGCAATGATTGTGGGATATGCACAAATTGAACTTTTTGAGAAGACTTTAGAAACTTTCAAGAAAATGCAATTGGTAGGTGTAAAGCTAGACTCCACAACCTTTGCTATCATCCTCCATGCCTGTGCCAATATGGGAGCTTTGGAATAGGGTATGCACATCCATCAAAGCATGAAGGATAGAGGAATTTTGGCTCTTCCCGCATCACCACGAGAGCTATCAAGAGTCAGTGCAAAATGTGGAAGCATTGACAAGTCAGGTGAACTATTTGGCAGAATGCCTCAAAGAGATGTCATCTCATGGAATGCAATGGTTGCAGGATATGCACAAAATGGATTTGTTGAAAAGGCTTTAGAAACTTTCAAGCAAATGCAATTAGTAGATGTAAACCCAAATTCGGCAACCTTTTCCAGCATAATCCCTACCTATGCCAAAATGGGAGGGTTTGGAACACAGTATGGACATCCAAAGCATGAAGGATAGAGGAATTTTTTCATTTGTTGTAGTTGTACTGCCCTGGTAGACATGTATGCAAAATGTGGAAGCATTAACAAGGCATGTGAACTGTTTGGCAGAATGCCTCAAAGAGATGTCATCTCATGGAATGCAATGGTTGCGGGATATGCACAAAATGGATTTGTTGAAAAGGATTTAGAAACTTTCAAGCAAATGCAAGTGGCAGGTGTAAAGCTAGACTCCACAACCTTTGCCAGCATCCTCCCTACCTGTGCCAAAATGGGAGCTTTGGAACATGGTATGGACATCCATCAAAGCATGAAAGACAGAGGAATTTTGGCTCTTCCCGCATCATTGCGGGAGCTATCAAGAGTCAGTGCGGGAGTATGGGAAGCTTCTCGTACTCTCGCACTGACTCATGATAGCTCCCACGGTGATGCAGGAAGAGCCTGCATTGCATCTACCATATGCAAAATGTGGAAGCATTGACAAGGCATGTGAACTATTTGGTAGAATGCCTCAAAGAGATGTCATCTCATGGAATGCAATGGTTGCAGGATATGTACAAAATGGATTATATTGAAAAGGCTTTAGAAACTTTCAAGCAAATGTAATTAACAGGTGTAAAGACAAATTCAACAACCTTTGCCAGCATACTCCATACTTGTGCCAAAATGGGAGGGTTTGGAACACGGTATGGACATCCATCAAAGCATGAAGGATAGAGGAATTTTGTCATTTGTTGTAGTTGCAACTGCCCTGGTAGACATGTATGCAAAATGTGGAAGCATTGACAAGACATGTGAACTGTTTGGCAGAATGTCTCAAAGAGATGTCATCTCATGAAATGCAATGGTTGCGGGATATGCACAAAATGGATTTGTTGAAAAGGCTTTAGAAACTTTCAAGCAAATGTAATTGGCTAGTGTAAAGCCAAATTCCACAACCTTTGCCAGCATCCTCCCTACCTGTGTCAAAATGGGAGCTTTGGAATAGGGTATGGACATCCATCAAAACATAAAGGATAGAGGAATTTTGTTAGATGTTGTAGTTGCAACTACCCTGTTAGACATGTATGCAAAATGTGGAAGCATAGACAAGGCACGTGAACTATTTGACAAAATGCCTCAAAGAAATGTGGTCTCATGGATTGCAATGATTGCAGGATATGCACAAAATGGATTTGTTGAAAAGGCTTTAGAAATTTTAAAGAAAATGCAATTGGTTGGTGTAAAGCCAAATTCCGCAACCTTTGCCAGCATCCTCTTATTGGAAACAAGGTAGATAACTGAGAGGGGGGGTGAATCAGTTATCTCAAAACTTTCTTACTTTTACTTCCTTTTCTTATCTTAACATTCAGTGATATATCAAAGCATGAAAGAATAAGCAACCATAAGAACTAAAATGAAATCAACACACATAACACAAGGATTTTTACGTGGAAACCCTGTTAAATGAAAAACCACGAGGTGATTAACCCAAGATTGTATTCTTTGTTAAAAGAATAAAGAAGTACAAAATGGCACTTGCCAGTTAGGGCTCACTGTCCAAGCACACTACTCACAAGAGGCTCATTGCCTACTAGAGACTTACAGATGATAACAATGTGTTTGAACTGATGAACAACATCCACATATGCAAGAATTTAGTTCCAGTTAGGCTCAGTATACTGATCTGGCACATTTCATTCTTCCTCTACTTAGTATTACTCTTCTGTCACGTTCTGAACTTGGATTACTACCTTCGCACTTCTCTCTTCTTTTCTTCACACTTAATTCATACTACTATCACTGTCACATCTTCACAAGCTTAAATCCAGCAAGTATATATATCCGCATCAAGGATTTCAAACAACTTTCTAGTCGGCAACAAGAACACTTAGGATATTTACAAGATACTATTCTGTCGGCTGAATTCATACTTGATAGATGATGTGCACCAAAAACTTAGACATAGAAATCATTACCTAAGTTGGCCAAAATCATAAAACACCTCGAGTTACTTGATCAACACCTTCTGCACATCTGGATTGAGGTCTAATACCCTGTTGCCCAGATCTTCCTTTGTCTGCACTGTCTAACTGAAGTCTGATACTCAGATGCTCATATCTTTCACATGCTTTGTCACCAAAGGCTAAATCTCTAGAATACAATAGTTCAGATACTCGTTATTACACACCCAAATCTGCAACATGTTGGGTTTCACCATCAGAGAGTTCCAGACCCAATCTATTGGATCCTATCATATGCTCTGTTCTTGACTACTGGATCAACTTATCTTCAATCTAACTTCTGGTATGAGTAATTTATGCACTACAGATGTGTGGGATATACTTTGTTGCCATCAATGACATCACTTATGAATCCTAGCAGTGTCTCTTGCCAACACCTCCCTGCCTGTGGCAAAATGGGAGCTTTGGAATAGGGTATGGACATCCATCAAAACATAAAGGATAGAGGAATTTTGTCAGATGTTGTAGTTGCATCTGTCTTGTTAGACATGTATGCAAAATGTGGAAGCATAGACAAGGCACGTGAACTATTTGATAGAATGCCTCAAAGAAATGTGGTCTCATGGATTGCAATGATTGCAAGATATGCAAAAAATGGATTTGTTGAAAAGGCTTTAGAAATTTTAAAGCAAATGCAATTGGCTGGTGTAAAGACAAATTCCACAACCTTTTCCAGCATCCTCCTTGCCTGTATCAAAATGGGAGCTTTGGAATAGGGTATGGACATCCATCAAAACATAATGGAAGGGGGATTTTTTTCAGATATTATAATTGGAAATGCTCTGGTAGACATGAATGAAAAATGTGGAAGCATAGACAAGGCACAAGAACTGTTTGACAGAATGCCTTGAAGAAATGGCATCTCATGGAATGGAATGATTGTAGGATATGCACAAAATAGATTTGTTGAAAAGGCTTTATAAATTTTTAGAGGACAACATGGAACAAAGCCCATAAAGTAGTTAAGTTTGTATCAAAGAATCATTGTATTCCCAATCAATGCCAGAAGCAAAGCTTCCATACAAATGTAGTCGAGCAAGAAAGTTCATAAGTCATAGGGATTCCATAGATGGAACTCCATCAATTAAAGGCAAAGCTTCTATGCACTGTAACTGGGATTTAAATGTTATAAAGTCAATGTTGTCTCATAGATGACATGATTTCAATTACTTAAAAGACATCACCAAACAAAACAATTTGTTACTGATCAACTAACATGGCTTGTATAAGTATGATTCCAAAACCTTCAAACCTCAATAGGTGAGACTTATGTATTTGACTCTATACATATTTTAGCCATATATCTAGCAATACAACCAATGCTCTTTATCAGGTAGCAAATCCAAGCTGCTAGATATGATCTATGCCTCCATATTTGAAAGAAATTACTATTCTCTCAAAATAAGTAAAATCCATTAGGATCGTGAAATTAGAAACAGACAAACAATGCCAGGGAAATTGGATATTTAAAAATAAGATAATTCACAGTTTGACTATTTTTGTTTTCCCTACTCATGGACCATGATATGAGTTACAAAGCAAGTAAAACAGAATCAGCATGGTGAACAAGCTAGTTCTTACTCTTAAAAAATTGTAGCCTTCATTAATAAGCTACCATAAAGAGAAAATGAATTAAAAGGTGAAAAACTAGATCCATTTTCAAAATGAGCAACCTGAAGTCTTCAAAAGCAGGTTCAATTTCTGATATTGTGCCTACAACAAGAGTATTGATGATAAATCACATACAAAATGTATAGTAGCATCATAGTGTTGTTTCAAGAGAACTCAAGATGAAACACTACAATGAATTAGTTTCATGATTGCATCCTAATTTTTCTTATAGTGGGCATATGATATGAAGATTGGTTCTAAATTGTCAGAATGCAAAATGTTCTAGAATAGTTCAATAATACCAATGCGCTCCCTCTAATAAGATTTGACCATAAATCGTGCTTAATACAATACATGTAAATCCCATAGTGGGTTATTGGGCACATTGCTGACATGAACAATAGGGTTGACTTTGATAAAAGATCCTAGCATGAGATCATTAGATAGTTGCTGGTGGTTAATGATCACAAAAGCAACTTGATATGCTATTGGCTGTGAACTTAAAGATTCAAACCTAGACAAACACATGATTTTCATAATTCTCAATCCAATCAATATGTTAGAAATTTTGTATACAGACAACTGTGCAAACCTAACATATAACTCTTGAATTTCCTAGCATGTGCACCATGTCAGTTGGAACATACATTTATATCTATCTCTTTGCATTTATATGTGTGCATTTTGGAATATAAGCAAAATGGGCCTTAGGTAAAATGCATTTTGGCATGTGGATGTCATTCCAGAACATAGATTTTCATCTTTACTTTTTATTTAGTCATCACATATGCAAAATTAGACTTGGGGATATAATCATGGTGGCATCCCACAACAATGTTCCAACAACATATCCATAACTTACGCGCTTAATCATATTGAAATTTGAAACTCATTTCCTTATTTTGTAACTAAAAATTGAGTGCTCTATAATTTTTCTTTAATTCTAGGGGCAACACATAAATTCAGGCAACTCTTTAGACACAACACATGCTGCAATTTAGAACATGTAAAGCAAAATTGCAAATCCAAATATTCCTTAATTTTACCCCACAGCATTACATGATCTTAAATTTCCTTACAGTCTTCTAATTGAGCAATGCACTACTATATTTTAACTCTTAAAATACAAAATATATTTAAAATGCTATTTTCTCAAAAGTTAATACTGAGGAAACACACCTTGAGATTCCTAGGCATTTTTGAGGCTAGTGCCTCTGCATAATCTGTTATAGCATGATGCAAGTATATTGTTGTAGCATGCTACAGTAGTTTAGTTTGATTCATAATAGCCTCTACAACATCTGGATGACAATGTCCACATGAAATTGTAACAATGCCTCCAAAAGCATCAAGATATCATCCTCATCAAATAAGTATTGCATCTTACCCTCAACAATGTTCAACTACAAAAGGAAGTAAAGACAGCAAGAGAAAATTGTTAGCATTTCGTTATTCTTTTACAAAATAGACCCTACAGAACCAACTGTGATGAAACATAATTCATTAAAATAAAATGCCAAAGGAATAAGAATTTTTATTTATGACTACATGTATGGAGTGTTAAGTAAATCATTTTCTTGCGTGCAGCTCAAAAAGAAATTCTCTAATTATTTACCCCCAGAATTTTTCAACTACAAAGAAGGTCAATCTAACTTTATGTGAAAACATTTGGAAAGCTAGAACTTACTACCTGTAAGACTTGATTTAAGAACAAATTCAGTTAAAAAACATCTCAACTATAGTGTAACAATCAAATCTAATGATATCTGAAAGTATTATTTTGAAGCATACATAAGTTTTAACAAAATGTCTGAAAAAATTCACAATTAGATAACTTCAGAACTTATGTACACAATCACTTTTTTCCATCTATACCATAAAGAGGCAATTTTGATGAAATACAAGGTCAATCATTCATTTTACTTTAGAGGGAAGAATGAATGGAATCTCTCACATGTTCATTCTTGTTAGAAATTAATCTTTACTTAGTGAAGATTATAATTTGTATTTTATTATTTGGTGTATTATCCCCACACATGTACGGATAATTCACCTCTTTTATTCCTTCTGCAGGAATAATCTATTTCTATAGATTCCTCCTTAAGAGGAAACATGTGGCACACAGCTTATGCAAGGTGCCATATGAGAGTTACATATAACTCCATTATTCACCTCTATTTAAGAGGTGTCTCCTCCTCTCTTTGTAGTATTCCTCTTCACGGATATCTTCCTCTATTCTTCTTCTTTATCTGTGCAATCTGGTATATCTCTTTTATTTTTGTTTTATTTACTTTGCATGATTGATTAATATTATTGATCCTTTAAATATCCTTTACATGGTATCAAACCCAGGTTTACTAATCTTTCTATGTGAGTGAATAATGTTGAAGGTTCAACTATTCTGTGTGAGCAACATACACCTTGGAAACCTGCTGCAGAGAACAGAGAGAAGAGAAGAATCTCTCCTTGAGAAAAAAAATATATTTACATTTGTTATCTTTTTTCTAATTTAGGGTTTATAAAAAAATCCATGTTCAGAAATTTTTATAGTTCTTATCTATAGCTTTCCTAATTTTTTTACAAAAATTTGACATAGTTTAAAAAAAAATTTAGATCTCTGTGTAAAATTTTTTTTTGATTTCTCTTTAAAAATTTTTTTGCATGCTTCTTTTTTAAAAAATTCTATAACATTTCTATATATTTTTTTTTACAAATTATAGATTAAAATCAAAATTTTAAAAAAATTGAAAGTTTTAAAAAAATTCTAATAATTTTTTTTTTGAAACATCTATATTATCACAATTTTTTTTGTTTAAAAAAAAAACAACATAATTATGTTTAGGGCTTCATAGGGCCTCGGCCCCCTTGCTGTCCTTAAAAAATTGCATATTTTGTTTTCTTTTAAAAATCCTAAACAAAACTTAATTTTATAAAACTTAACAAAAAAAACAATAAACAAAATTTTAATAAATAAATTTTAAAAGTTTTTAGGGCCTCAGCCGAGCCTCAGCCCACTCTATGCCTGTGCCCACGCCGCTCAGCAGAGCCAAACGCCACCGACAGAGTAAAATAAAATTTGCCTCGCTACTCTGCAAACCCTAGCCTGACTCTGATTTATCCCTGCCTTGCATTCAAAACAAACATCTTTTTAAATTTAATCAAACCCTTAATAAATAAAATTCTTTAAACCTTTCCGTGCTTTTTATAAGCCTTTGTAAAGAGGTTCCTTTTTAATAAAAAAAATTTCCTTTTAAGTTTTAGTAATTTTTTATCTTTTAATTTCTTTTTAAAAACATTTTATGCTCCTTAAAAATATTGTGCCTTTCTAATATGTTTTTTTTAATATAGATTTTTTGCTTTATATGCATTATTAAAGTTTTTTTATAATTTTTATTAAAGTTTTTTTATAATTTCTTTTGTCTATAACATTTTTTAGGAAATTTAAAAAAATTTCAACATTTAAAAAAAAATTGCATTTTATTCATTTAATTAGTTTTTTTTTTTTAAATTTTGCCTTATGTTTAAGTAATTACGTAGTTTTTTTCTAATTAGATATTACTTTTGCAAAATGTCTACCCTAATTCTAGAAATTAAATTAAACTCGACTAACTATCACTCATGGAAACAACATATTAGTTTTATATTTCAATTTAAGCATCTTTTGGATGTAGCGACAAATCTAAAGTCCGAACCTGGTGCTACAGTAACCCAAGATGAAATTGACAAATGGATGGCAAAGAACGACAAAGCTCTCGGCCTGATAGGTATTTCAATGTCACCTGAATTATATGTTCACATAGGGGCATGCACAAAATCCCATTCGCATGGGAGATTCTTAAAAATATTTACGATAATGCAAATGAATCTAGGAAGATTTAACTTCAGGATCAACTTGAAGAGCTCAGGTATACTGACTTCAAATCCATGGATGAATTTCTTCTTAAATTTGATAGTATTAATGGTCAATTAAATGATTTAGGAGCTAAACTTGACAATCTTAGATTAATTCATCTTATTCTTAAAAAATGTTTACCTAGATAGTTTCAACAATTTATTACAAATATTCATGCTCAATTAGCTATTCCTACATTAGCTACTCAGTTATCCTATGATATTTTTTAAAGTTTGTTAAGACAAGAAGAAGCTAAGTTGATTCAATTTGGTACTCTTAGAAATACTGAGAATGATTTTATGTCAAAGCATAATAATAAACCTAACTCTACACCTAATAAAAATTAAAATTACAATCCACAATTTCATAACAATAACAATAGTTATAGAAATCACAATAATAATACTTATGATAGTTGAAAGACTAATCCTTCTAATAATCGAGAGAATAATACTCCTAAGAAGTCGCACTGTAATTATTGTAACAAAGATGGTCATTGGACTAGTGATTGTTTCGAAAAGCCAAATGCTAATATGAAGCAAAATTATCAACAAAGTTTTTTTTGAAAAATTGCCTTTTATCCTATTAGTTTTATTTTATTTTTTTAAAATTTTAGTTAGTTTTTTTTGTAATCAAAATTTGCCTTTTGTTAGGAAATTTTTAAAAATTCCCTATGTATTTTTTTATACATGTACTTTGTTATTGGACTTGATCAACCCAATAACCTTGTACATGTCTTCTATAAATATATTATATTTAAAAGGGGATATTCATGTAGTCATGAATGCATGAATATTGTCTTATTTTGAGTATATTATACTCATTATTTATGCCCAAATCCTATTTACTTGACAATCCTTGTGACATTATAATCACAACTGTTTTACAATTAATTTATTTCTAACATTTCATTTGTGCCCCTTCACATTCCACACAATTTGTGTCTATTATCATTCTCTACTTGAGTCTTGATTTATCACAATATTTAAATCAAATCTAGAGTTTCCTTCTCAACTACGATTATGTTGTTTTGATAAAGGGAAACTGATATTTTATTGTGCCTCATTAATATGATATTGTGCCATATTGGTAAATTTGCCTTGTTATGGATTTAATCCATTTATATTTTTTGAAAAATTAAAAGCTCATTAAAGCATTTGCCTTCTTCATGGATTTATTCCATCTATATATATATTGCAAATTCATCGCTTTATCTAGTCTCAATGGAGCCTTTAAATATTTTATGTGCAAGATGCATTTGCAGTAATGTTGCATAGGGAGCCTTATCTATAATGAATTATATATTTTATCAAGTCTCATTGTAGTTTTTTTTGGGCCCCATGGAAAATATTTCCATCCACTTTGATTTTATGAACTTACGTTTTTATGATGAATTGATCGTTGGGGATCATGTTATTAAAATTCTATTGAAGGCAATGTGGTTTATATACCATTTTTATGATGAACTGATAATTGGGGATAAAGTTCTTAAAATTCTATTGAAGGCAATATGGTTTTTATACCATTTTTCAAACTATTTTCAAAGTCCTTTGATATTTTATGAAGGCATTATGGTTTTAAAAAAAAATCATCTATAGGACTATTTTTCAAAGTCCATGATATTGAAACTTAAAATGATGGCACTGTACTCTTTAGGACTAATTTTCAAAGTCCATTATTATTACACTTGATATAAGTTCCCTTTACAATTCAACAAATGTTTTTTTTTTTAAAATGCACATGGTAAACTTTTTAATGTGACCGACGACGCTGGTGCGACACGTCCTCTAGCTCCACGTGAATGCTTTTGCCCGGAGCAATGAACCGGTGAGGCCACAACACGGGGGACCTCATCCCCTAGCAAGAACACTTCAAACCCGCGAGCTTGTTGGCCCAGCAAAGGCGTAAAGCCTGCAAGCTCGTTGGCCCAGTGGGGGTTTGAACTCTGGTGGCCGCCACTACAACCGAGCGACTTAACCACCGAACCACGCCCTTATCAGCACAATTCAACAAATGTTGTAGTGAGAAGAAACCTAGAATTATTATTTCTATGTCTATATCTCGTTTGGGCTATAAGCCATAGTTTGTGCTACTAATTTTCCTAGCACTCTTACTCAAGACTTAAGATTATTTTATCTAAATTGATTTAGCTATGCTAACTTTTGCCTTATTGGCTTTATGACTTAAATTTGGATTCATCTGATCCACAATTTTATTATGCATTATGCAATTTGTATCTCTTTCTATGATTATACTAATTCAAATTTAGGAGATGATCCCAATGATGGGAAATCTATTTGTGGTTATGGTTTCTTTGATAAAATAGGTTCAATATCTACCTTGGTAGCACAAGAACCATCAATCCACTTCTCTTGGCTCTAAAGGAACTCTCTATTCAGATTGTTCAAAGGCATCTATACAAGCACTTTGATTCACAAAGGCATCTATACAATTATTCTCAAGACTACTTGAAGACTTGCCTCTATCTCAAAACAGATTCTTCACTCTTCTTCACGCTTCTTTCTCAAATCATATATTCTTTTTCATTGTAAAGGCTTTTATGCCATTCATGTAACATGTTGTAATCATCCTTTGATGGATTTATTGTAAATATCCCCAATCAAAGCTTAAGGGGGGGTGTTAGAAATTAATCTTTACTTAGTGAAGATTATAATTTGTATTTTATTATTTAGTGTATTATCCCCACACATGTATGGATAATTCAACTCTATTATTCCTTCTGCAGGAATAATCTATTTCTATAAATTCTTACTTAAGAGGAAACATGTGGCACACACCTTATGCAAGCTGGGATATGGGAGTTACACATAACTCCATTAATCATCTCTATTTAAGAGGTGTCTCCTCCTCTCTTTGTAGTATTCATCTTCATGGATATCTTCCTCTATTCTTCTTCTTTATCTCTTCTCATTTCTCTCATTGAGAAGCTTCTTTAATCTATCTATAATCTTTTTTAGGCTTCTTGCCACTTGCATAACATAGGGGTTTTTCTTTGTTTTTCCCCCTTCACAATCTTGGTCTCTATTGGTGCAATCTGGTATATCTCTTTTGTTTTTGTTTTATTTACTTTGCATTATTGATTAGTATTATTGATCCTTTAAATATCCTTTACAATTCTGACATTGAGATGCTCGATAAAGGGACCTCACAGTATATCCCTGAAGGTCCATAGCATTACTTATTGCAACAATAAGAGTATGGTAGACTTCATTTGTCACATAACTCCTAGCCTAAAAACATGAAAATTGAAGAATGTAAAATAAATTACTTAGAACCCATCTCATGCATTTCAACAAGATCAAATACTAAATATAAATGAACATAAGTATCAGCATCTCATTAAATGGAGAAGAATATATACTTAGCAGTGGATGAGCTTTCTGTTGTCATGGGTCAAAAACTACTATGCCAAGATCAAATACATTTTCTCATCAAATATCGGGGATGTGAAAGACAAAACCAATTTATCACTACATATTTCATCTAATACTAATAACACACTTTAAAACCTTGAATGCATTATCTTAAAAAAAACACATGAAGCTATGCTTATGATCAAATCCTCTGTTAGTATCTTACCATGATCTGGAGCTTGGTACATGACTAACTATGTCCAGGAAAACATGGTTGTGTCATATATTAGTTTGTAGACAGGTTTGGTGTATGTAGAGGGGAAAAGGATGGTTTTACAATTATGTATTTTACATTTGAAAAACATTTTTGATCCAGGAGAATCTAATTTTGATCAATGTGTGCCATCCTATGGGTTCACCAAACATCATGTGATAGATAGTGTTGGCTTCATCATGGTTCTTGGCACTCATGGTCAAAACTGCAGAGCCTAATTCCCATTACACAGCACCAACAAACACTAATAGTGACAACACAACCTTTGACACTAATAGCAGAATAATGGTAGAAAATGACAAACTACGAATTTAAACTGACAAAGGACAAACTATAACTCTTCTTGTAATCATCCATCCTGTCTTTATCCTCTAAACCTAGATTAGCTATAAATATGTTATATGGATACTCATAAAATAGATCTCTAGTTTTGTAGTTCATGTTTTTTCATTTCTTGAGGCATATATCCAACCTTCTGGATTTTATACAGAACTTGCAGGTTTATGAATTAATATATTCTATCATTACAATTATAATATTTTGCTTTACAGGTTTCTTGTTAGCACATTCATTTGTAGCCTATTTCATGGCACTATGATTATTGTTTAGAAAAAGAAATACTAATTCCTGAACCATTAGATCTTGACCAAAAGTAAACTAACAATGTTAAATAAACTCCTGAACCAGAAGATAGCCATATAGATTTAAAACTCGTCTATTCTAGATCAAAATGAAACTTAAAAAAATAAAAATTTGGGGAAAAGATTTAATTTTAGGAGTCTTTGAAAGAAATATAAGGCGAGAAAATATATAAACCCTAAGCCCTAAACCATAATGCAAATCTATAATGCAAAAAGATGAGATAAATTTTGTAGAAATGCGATGAAAGAAGAAATGGAGAGAATAAAAATACCATGGAAGCCTGTCTATTTTGGTTCACTAATTAAAACAAGCTACATCGCTCAGCTATGCAAAATCTTGTCGCTCACAGCCTCCCCTTAGGATAATCAATAACATCCCCAAACCTGGTAACTCACCCACATTCCCACAAATAAACCCTAAGAACAGTGCGGTGTTGCGGTCTGCCATTCCTGGCAATAGAGATTTGTTAACCGACCCTAGCCGAGCTTGGAGCAAATGAATCATGAACACGAGTAGAAGCTTGAAAAGGGGTATTGAATGGTGGACCAACAATGATAGTTGCACCAACAACAAAGGGTTCAGATGAAGGTATTTTACACCGGCTCTCTGCTTATTTAACAAGGCACATCTACCTTCTAAAGATATTCTGAGGAATATAAACTTGAGGTTGATTTTAACCAGAAAGCAAGATAAAGGCAGAGCTTTTAACCAAAAAGCTATAAAGGTGAATCTACAATTCTAACACCAACACAAGAAGTTCACAAATTCCCAATCACAATAGAATATTGAAAATATTATACATACACAAGAAATCACCACCTTGAGATAAAATACTGACAGATAGATTATTCGAAGCAGTGAGCAAAATTCAATAACATCCAACCACCAGGATATATAAATACCATTAACATTAGTAGAACAACATTCAACTTAGGAAGAAAATAAATTCAAATAATCACAGCACAAAGTCTATGATCACCCAAAACTCCACTGTATTAACTGTATTTCATATATCATAGAAGCTAGAAATAAAATTTAACTATCACCCTTACTAGAAAAACCAAATTTTTATCAAAATGAAGAGTCCCTAACTTCAACCCACCATTCAGAATATATAGCTAAGCCAAAACCATAACTGTCTAGAAAAACCACAATGGCTTCCTGAAATAGCCGATTAAAAGATTGTTTAAACGGTCATAATAATAAGGGGCCCTCCAGAGCCAATAGTTTTAAAGCAAATAAAAGATAACATTGCAAATATGAAATTTTAAGTCAATTCAAGATCTGCAAGTTTGTGTCGCTATCGTCCACCTCGTCCATTGCTTCATCTTCCCTCGACTACTTGCCTTCTTTAGTGACACTTTGCATTGCTTGAGGTACCTGTGCTCACAATCTAGCTTTATATGCTCTGTATTTGTTGATAACAGGTGTTAATATCATGCAAGGTGGAGATCCGGTCATGCTGATATGATGCTTCCTTTTCATGATAGCCCTGTCAGAGTCAATCACCTTTTGATGTATCTCCTCGATGCCATTTTTGTAAGTGTTAATGCAAGCTGCCATCTTAGAAAGTCTGCCCAATGACTCCCCTATAATCGTACTGTAGTTTACTATATCTTCTGTCACCACCTTCTTGAAATTCTACTTGATTATTTTGACATCCAACAGCTTTTCACCATCAAACACGTTGGCTTCTACATCCAAAGCAGCAAAGTCTCTTTTAATTCTCATCATTTCTTTGTAATAAATTACCACCGCCTTTCCTATTTCTTCGTCAGTTGCTGCAACTATGCAAATCTTCAATTCTAATGCATCAGCCCACACAGCAGTATCTAATTCCTTAGGGTTAGCTATGACTTCTTTAGCCATTAGGATACCAGGGTCCATGTTGGATAATTCCTACACTTCCTTAGAGACTAAGTTCAGACTATGGTGATCACTTCAGACTTTCTCAAATTCTACTATTAGAAGTTTTCTTTTAGCATGAATAGAATCAAACAATTTCACTACTTCTTCAATAAATATGAGACCATCAAATATGATCTTCTCAGACCATTGCTCCATAGCTTGCCTCAAAGACAAAGAAGTTCTAATTTGTTAAAGCAGATTTGGGTCAAGAGTGGGAATTTTGGCAGTGGAGGAGGTTCCAACAAAGGGAGTAATCATCTCAGTGATTGAATTAGTGAAGAAGGATAGAGAACTTACATGCACTAGCAACTTTGAATTTTCATCCTACAAATCTTTCACTCTTTTAGAAATGTTGCCCACCGAATAGTGCATGTGGTACAAATCACCCTTGGTAGTCAATGGTCCTAGATCCACTCAGCTTACTCTGAAATCAGCTTTAGTTATTTCATCCTCATTCTTCTCGACTAGTGGTTTGCAATCTCCAAGAATTAATTTCTCGAGGTGGCATTAGTTACCATCCTGGACATCCTTTTTGCACGTTTTGGTTTTGGTCCCATCCGCAACAATCTGGCAACAATATCGATGCCATCATCGGATGGAATAGTGTATCTCTTCTTCTTTTGAACTACCTTCTTTAACCAGTTTGGAGATGAGACTGGTGCATTGGCAGCATTGGTAGTCACCACTATTGGTACAAGATGAGGGTTTTGCCCATGCATCACTTTTTGTTGCGGGGAATTAGGTGGACTAAGTGATGAATGCAATAAATTGTCTCCCAATTGTGAGAAGATAAAAGAATCAGAATCCCTTGCCTAATTATTTGATAAGGGCACATGGTCAGCCTTAAATGATAAGGTTGCCAATCTGCTATTCCTTTTTGTGACTTGAACATCTTGTTCACAGGCGGTCTTCAACTTGCTAAGTTCCTCAGGTGGACCTTCGTCATCGCCGTTTGGTTGTGAACTGATTCTTTGCAGAGCTAGATCCAAACTGGAGGCTCTTCTATGTGAGGTGGAAGTTTGGGACCTAGCTTGATTTTGAGAGGCTGAGTCCTTAGGTGTTGATGAGCCAGTGCATTCCCTAGCCTTTGCTTGCAACCATTTTTCAGTTCTCCTTAAAACATGAAATGACAGTAACATAACATCTGTGACTTCTTTCACCGACCATTTTATTGAAGGCAAAGGTTCCCTAGACACTGTATCATAATCTTCACTCAGAAGCTCTAAAAATCATCAATTATATTTGGAACTTGAATATTCAACTTGAAAGCACGAACCTGATCAACAGTCAACCTCATCCACTTCCTTTTCTGAACCTCTCTTTCATCAATGCAGTCCTCCCAAAAATCTTCAAGTTAAGGAATGTACAAGTAGGAACCACCTCCATGCATATGTTCCTTTATAAAAATTTAACTGACAAATGATAAACGAGGAGACAAACTATGAAGACTAAACTTAGATAACAATTTGTCTACATTCCGAGCACCTTCACTATTTTTGCAAGAATAGAAGGACAAAGACACGGGAAAAGAATACCCTTTCTTTTTCATTGCCTGATATTTGACATTAAACATAGCCATTTGGTGGTAAACTTCCAGTAATACCAAATAGTCAGAGGGTTATCGAGGTAATTTTAATGGGGCATTTTCATAACACCCAATCATCAAATACGAGAAGTAGGCAAACTAAACATAGACACTCCCGAATCTTGTGACCGATGAAAATGCTTCTACAGAAAATCTCTTCTCTATTGAGCCATCAATTCTTTTAGCTAGCAACATAGAAAATGCATCATTCACATGATGGAAATCCTTCATACCTTCAATTATTTGCAATTGAGGTAAAATTTGATACACAGGCATGCTCACCAAAGAACTCCTCTGGATCCTCAAACCATGCCAAGCAGCCTCTTTCCAAGCCAAGATGTAGACCAACTGAGAACACATGTGAAATATTGTGCTTGATGTAAAATTCATCAACTTCTCATGTAGACAACCACTGATGATTCTTGGCCAGTCAGTTTGATGATCTCCACAAATTAACAGGATAAACCTACACATCCAAAATTTGAAAACATCTGACTCAGGACTGCCAATCACTATGTTCAGCAGGGTTATCATATCTAAAATTTCCTCCTTGAAATGGTTTCTTTTCAAATTAGCGGGTAGCTGAGACTTCCCAGTCTTTTCTTCTTCTAGCTAATGTTTGGCGACACATGTACGACACCAGTCTTTCTTTTCATTGTAGTAATTCCAGACTGAGGACACAGAAACATCAACATTATCTTTGTATTCTTCCAAGTCTAGAGCCAGAGCAATAGATTCAAAATCAATTTTGGCCACCACAGTACCATTGGGAGTTTTTATCTCCTGAGAGTTTGGAAAATAACACTTGGCACATGCAACCATTAACTCGGGATAAGGCACGACAAGCAGAAAGTCGCTAGCTTTATGCAGACCGCTGCTGATAATTTTCTCTGCTAAAGGAGTTCTCTTCTCAGATTGTATCCTTCCCCAAAAATCATCTAAATCAACATGGCCCAAATTCGTATCCTTTACCCCGACCAGACCATTCTCTATAAATAGAGGCTACAGGAGCTCCTTGGAATTTAAATGTCATTTTTGTGTGCTCTAGAAACCAGTAAACAAGAGACTCAGAGATATGAGTGAATAACAGAGAATGAGGAAAAACACTCACAGAGAATTCCTTATGCAGATTCATGGGAAATAGAAATATCTAACTCCTCCAAGAAGATATGAAGTCTTTATACAGAGGGAAAAGTTACCAGCTTTACTAACTTGCAAGAGTAAAACTGAGCTGAAATTCCACACGTAGCAAGCTAGTCGTTAGTTCCTCTATAACACATTCTTTGGCTCATAATACCACTTTATGTGAACCTTTAATTCAAGTCATTTCTCATGAACTCCCCCGAGAAAGACATTAAATATTAGTGGTGAATTTATCATTAAAAATCATAAATGCATGCCTCGACTTTCCCTCCGATAAATGTGCCACCATGTCTGCATGTACCTCAAATTGAATGCATAATGACAAGTGTCATTCCTTCGTACAACATGCCAGCGCAGTCAATACTACTTAGGAAAGTGTGCCACGTGAAGTTGGTGAGTCAGGCAAATATGAGCTTTTGAACTAGGAGTCAAGGATTCAAAACTTCAAAGAATCCCCAACCTCCCGACTACAAAGGAAAGACTTCTTATGAAGACTTAATAAAGACTCGATGTTCTAGAAATTCAAGGTGAGTCAGCAAGTCAGGTGGTTCACAAACTTGTGAACCCACCGACTTGACTTCAAGAATACCAAGGATCGTTGACAGATGAAAATGACTAAGTAAAACTGACCTGAAGGAAGATAAAGGTGAATAAGGCCGATGAAAAACTACAAGGGAAAAAGCAAAGAAAGAACTTAGGGAAACAACTGGCTCTAATTGGGGACAAGGACTCGAGAGGACGCAGAGAACCTAGGCAAAACATGATGAACAAGCCTTATTCCAAGGGTGATAGAGTCACACCAAAAATGAAACAACACAACAAAAATGGGAAAACAACGAAAGAAACTATGGTATAGGACTGAACTCAGAAACCTTACCAATTGCATAATTTCAAATCTTGCCCATTATAGGCAAGAGATAATGGTGTTCCATTAGGATATGCCAATAGAAAAACATTTTCTCCCACAACTTTGATTTTGAAGGGGCCTTTCCATAAAGAATCAAATTTCTTGTGTGCACCTTTTGGTTCTCTTCTCCAATCCCATAGGAGTACAGAATCTCCCACAACAAAGATCCTTTGCTTAGCTCTTTTGTCAAAAATCTTCTTTATAGTTTGTTAATGCTTAGCAATCATATCCATAGCAATTTCTCTCTTCTCCTCCAACTAGTGTAAGTATAAAATCCTCTTTTCTAGAGCAGACTAAAACTATTCATCTTCAATTGCCTTTTGCAGATTTAATGCAGACAATTCCAAGGGAATAGAAATTGCACTGTCAATGCCATAAACAAGGTGAAAAGGAGACATACCAATTTCTCTTTTATATGATATCCTATCAGCCCAAAGAGCATCACATAAATGTTTATGCCATCATTTCTGATTTTCTTCAACTAGATTTTTAACGATAGAGATGAGGTTTTTGTTTCTAGATTCTGCCTGGCCATTACCTTGTGGGTAATAATAGAATGAATGGGATAAGTTGATACCAAATTCATAATAGAAGAGAGTAATTTCTGTAGAGAAAAAACTTGTAGCATTATCAGTCACCAACTTCTTAGGCACACCAAATCTAACTATAATATTTTCCTTGAGAAAAACACAAACCACTTCAGAGGTAGTACTCTTTACTGGTATAGCTTCTACCCATTTGGTAAAATAATCCGTTGCAGTCAAGATATGAGTATGTCCAACACTTGAGTTAGGATTGATTGGTCCAATGAAGTCTAAACCCCATTGCTGAAAAGGTTCATCTATGATTACTGGCCTCAAAGGCAAGGCGACTAATTGTGGTCTACCTATAAATCTTGAACACTTTTCACACTTTGATACCCATTCATAAGCATCTTTAAACATCCCAAGCCAATAGAAGCATTGTCTCAATATCTTAAAAGTTGTTACTAATGTAGAATAGTGTCCTCCATAAGCTTCATTATGGAAATATTCTAGTAACTTCCTCTGTTGATCCTTGTCTACACACCTTAGGAAAGTTCGATCAACTCCTCTTTTATACAAATTACCTTCCCAAATAACATACTTGTGTGTTTTGAGTTTTAGATTTCTCCTTTCCTTTGCCGAAAGGTGGGATGGACAATCACCATAGGTTAAGAAGTAAGAAACATTAGAGAACCACTCATCAGTATTGCTAGTGAAAAGAACCAAGGGAATTTCCTCTTTACCTTCCTCCTTACTTTCAACAATCATCTTACACAATCCTTTACCCCAAACCAAGTTAGTAGGTATGATCTCAACATCATATTCTTCCACTTTAGCAGTCCAAGCTCCCCTATTGTTACACCCAATTTCTTGCTGAGTTAGTATACTTTTTACTGCAGATTCTGAAACATATACTACATTATGTGAATGTAGGATGTAAAACCTGAAGCTCTTTAGTGCCTTCACCACTGTATATGCATGTTTCTCCAGAGCAGAGTATTTAAGCTCATAGTTCTTTAATGGCACACTCATGAAAGTGATGGGAGCTTCAATTCCTTATTCATTCTTCCGTAATAAGATGGCTGATAAAGTATTCTCAGAGGCGTAACAATAGATAATAAAATCTTTCTAAAAATCAAGGTGCACAAGTGTGGGTACATTAGCAATGGCCCTTTTTATGTCCTCGAATGCATTCTTCCCTTCAGCATTCCAACTAAAGATAGGATTATTCTTCATCATTTCTACAACATGTCTAGTCAGCTCATCAAAATCAGGAACAAATCTTCTCAAAAAATTTACCTGACCAAAAAAGGACCTCGTGTTATTCTTAGTCACAGGTAAACTTAACTATTGAATTGCCCTGACTCTATCTAGATCAATTTTTATACCATCCTTTGAGAAAATATGACCCAATAGCTTTCCTTCAGTGACTGCAAAGATTGACTTCTTAGGATTCATGGAAATACCATTTTCTCTGCATCATTGTAGAACCACTTCTAAGTTGTGCAAGTGATTAGATCTTTTCTTAGAGAAAACTGTCAAGTCATCAAGATACACTATAATGATTTTATTTTTCAAATCACCAAAAGTTAGGTCCATTTATCTCTGAAATGTAGCCCCAACATTTATGAGACAAAAAGGCATCCTGTTATATGCAAATACACCAATGGGGGTAGTGAAAGTTGTCTTATGTTGATCTTCTTGGGCCACCTCAATTTGGTTATATCCTAAAAACCCATCAAGCATGGACATCATCTTTGAGCCAGACACAGTTTGTAAAATATGATCCATAACTGGCAAGGGATAATTATCCTTCAGGGAAGCTTGATTCAAATTTATGAAATCAACACAAATCTGAGTCTCCCCATTTTTATTTCTAACAGGCATGATGTTTACCACCCAGGTAGAATGGTGAATAGGGTAGATAATTTTTTCCTTCAACATTTTGTCAATTTTATTGAAGATGGCTTCAACTATTTTTGGATTATAAGTCCTCCATTTTTGCCTGAAAGGTATGGTGTCAGGCTTCAAAGGAATATGATGCTGCATTTCTCCATTCCTGAACCTCTTAAGATCAATATAATACCAAGCAAAGACATCTTTGTATCTAGTAAGTAGAGAAACCAAACATTATTTTTCTTCTTTAGAACAACATCTACCAATTTACATAGAATCTTTGGATCAACCTCAGTACCAATATTCACCCTATCATAATCAGCTGAAGTCGTTATTGAAACTTTATTCTTCTTTTTAAGGTACTGATCATGTCGATTAAAAAGATCTTCAAGAGAGACCAGCCCTTTAGGGATCTTATTTCCTTTCAATTGAATGACTTCTGATCTTGAACTACCAGGGGACTTCATTTCTTTCTCTAGGACATCATTACTGCCTTTGAAAAATATACTGGCAAAAGACTTATCCTTTTCAAGAAATGAAATAATTTGTTGATCTAAATTGAAAACTTGCTAGTGATTAACATTGTTAGGGACATTAGGTCTATACACCACTTTAATCCTATATGGTTTGTCTTTAAAATTTGGATGCGGCAGGAGGAGGGATGTTGAAACAGCTAAAGTGTTAGCCCTGGAATTATGTTCTCTGGGTACTACCTCTATGGAAAAAGCATCAAGTTCTTTAATACAATCCCATACCCTATTACAATAATGTCTCAATCTACCATTTTTGACTGTGTACAATTTTCTCACCTGCTTTACAATTAGTTCAACATCTCCTTTAACTTTCAGCTATTTTATACCCCTTTCTTTGGCCAATTTGAGGCCTAATAACAAGGCTTCATATTCGGTTGTGTTATTTGTGTTCTCAAACTCCAGTTTGAAAGAAAAAGGAAAAGAGTAACCATCAAGTGAAATCAAGACAACCCCTACCCCAGATCCTGCGGTGGAACAACTCCCATCAAACTCTAGAGTCCATAACTCATCAACTAGATCAGGATTAATTAAATTCATATTCTCATCTTCAACAGATGTACACATGTAAGTGCTGGTCTAGTTTCCACAAACAGAACGCCCGATCTAGGATCTCTAGATTTAAGCACAGTGAACTTAGCTTTAGGTTTAGGGTTAAGGTGAACTTTCTTCCCATCAACAGGTATTAGGGCATGTGACCAATCCATTTGAATTTCTCCTCCCAAGTCTTTACAGAAACTACGACTTAAGAGCATCCCATAACTGGCAGGTATGTCTACCACAAGAATAGTCAACTTCAATCTTTTCTTTGGGAAAGCAACTAAGGCAGTTTGGGCATCTTTAATATGACCCAAGATAGGTACTGGGGAGCCATCCATTGAAAAACATTTGCCATGTGAGGGCGTATAAGACAAACCTAAAGCTTTAGCAACTTGTGCAAGCATAACATTCTCTGAGGCCCTAGAATCAATAACACAATGACTGAGTTTAAAACTAGCAATATAAAGAGAGATATAAAAGGGCTTTGGTTTGTTAAGAGGATCTTGGGGACCAAAGTCTCGAGAACTAGAGTTTGAATATTTTTGGCTTTTCACATGTATTTCGGCATCATTGCATATTTGGGCATTACAATGAGAAGGTGAAGGTTCCTGTCTGACGTACTTAACTAGTCTATCAAGTTCAGATGGGTTAAGCCTCAAAGACTCAACTTGGGAAATCTCAATCTTAGTATTCTTCATGATTCTACAATATCAAATGAACTTGAGACATGAGTTTTAGAAGATGAATTAGATGGTACCTCAGTAGCCACATGTTTGGTTAGCACCTCCTTAGCTTTCTTGGCATTATTTTGTCTCGTCAAAATATACTTAGGGGCAGGATTTGAATTGTTGGATTGGCCTTGAGTATTTTGACCTCTCTGTACTTGCTAGCCTCGAGTAAACACTACATAGTTGGAATTGTCCTCTTCAGTATACACATCTTCTCCATTCTCTTCATCTGATTCATGCTCAAAGAAATTCACACCAGCATCATCGGGTGTGGGAGGTTCTTCTATTAATGGTTCTTTAGCACGTTCCTTCATGGACAACATTTGCATAAACCACATCATCTTGGGATAGGAGGCTCCATCATGGTCAGATGTGAGATGAAAATTGTAAACCATATGATTACTCTTACCAACTGAAGGTCCCTCAATAGCTAACCTCTTATTAGGGCCAGGCAATTGCAACGTCCTATTATAACCTCCTTGAGGATTTTGCATAAGACCTTTAGGCATTTGGTGTTTTAGAGTGATAATGTCATTGGCCATTCTCTGAATGACAGGATCAGTAGAATTGGTTACTGCAGATTTGCCAGTTTGTAACTCTCTTTTCCATTTCCCTGCAGTAATCAAATCATCTTCCACAGTTACTGCCAATGATTGTGTGGCAGCCAAGTTAGGGACTCCTTGTCTTTTAATGGCATAACTGACATCCAGTGGCAATGAATTGATAAAGAAACACATCATTAACCCATCTCCAGGTCTAACATTTGCAGGAATTCTATTGGCTAGTCTATTGAACTTAGCTATGTACTCCCTCATTTGCTCCTGAATCTCCTTCTTCATAGAGGACAATTGGGCTACTAGTGTATGTTCATTATTGGTAGTTTTAAATCTCTCTTCAAACCTTTGCCTCATTGTAGCCCAATCATTAATAGAAGCATTAGGAAGGTGGTAAAACTTATCAATAGCTGAGTCAGCTAGCGACTCGACAAATAGCCTAATGGACACATCTCCATGTTGAACCCCTAGGATAGAACATGTAGTAAAGAAGGCATTGATGTGCTCTTCGGGAGTAACTTTGCCATCACCTCTAAACTTGAGTAAAATTTTACCTGACCCTCTTGGAAGATCATGTAGGTTAGTACCAAGGTTGAGCGGTCCAATGGTTGTGCCACATGGAACAAGTGGAGGCTGTGGATGGGCCATATTTAGAGGAAGGAAATTTACTTGTAAAGGTAAGACAGTACCGTGTAACGTCAAACTTTGGAAAGATGAACCAGAGGCACTTCTTGTGGGTGGAGGAGAGGATGGTCTGCTCAAGGATTTGACTTTTCTTATGGGAGGATAAGGAGCGAAGTTCAAAGATTGGAGCAAATCAAAATCAATATCGTCTATACCCTTTTTTGTATCCCCATGCGTGTATATCTTTTCATATCCAACTTCTATAGATATATAATAAAATAATTAAGTAGAGTCACCAAACCACTTATTGCTTAATTGCGGGGAAGAATAGGTCTGGCAAGATTTTGATTCCCTGGTCTAGTAGCAGGGTTTCTTAGTCTATTTTCAAGAACCACTCCAATTTGCAAAGGCTCTGCTCTTCTTGGTGCAGGAATAGCTACTCTGATGAAAATTAACTCCTAAGCGTTAGCAAAATGACGTGTATTTTCTTCTATAATTTCACCAAGTTCTTCTTCCTCTTCCAGCACTTCATTAACTTGGTGATACTATTGATTAGTTCTTCTGCTTTACTAGGCGACAAGCCTAAGGCCAGTAATAATATCTTCTTGGTCTCCTACTAGACAATCAACATTAGGCTACAAAATTGGTGCACGTCTCCCGTGAAGAACTATAAAATCTAATTAAGCAACTCACAAAGATGATATAACAAACTCTGATTTTCCCCAGTAGAGTCGCCAAAAAGCTGTTGGTTAACAAATTTGCCACCAAACTCTATATACTCACGCATAGACAAGTGACAAATGTAATCAACAGTTGAGCCCGATGTATTGGTATTTTACACCAGATTTCTGCTTATTTAACAAGGTGAAATTACCTTCTATAGATAGTCTAAGGACTATAAACTTGAGGTTGCTTTTAACCAGAAATCAAGATAAAGCTAGAGCTTTTAATCAGAAAGCTATAAAGGTGAATCTACAATTCTAACACACACACAAGAAGTTCACAAACTCCCAATCACAACAGAATATTGAAAATATTATACATACATAGGAAATCACTACCTCAAGAGATAAAATACCAACAGATAGATTATTCAAAGCAGTGAGCGAAATTCAATAACATCCAACCACTAAGATATATGAATACCATTAACATGAGTAGAACAACATTCAACTTAGGAAGAACATAAATTCAAATAATCACAGCACAAAGTCTATGATCACCCAAAACTCCACCGTATTAACTATATTTCATATATCATAGAAGCCAGAAACAAAATTTAATTATCACCCTTCCCAGAAAAACCAAATTTTTACCAAAAAGAAGAGTCCCTAACTTTGACCTGCCATTCAAAATATATAGTTGAGACAAAACCATAATGGTTTCTTGAAACAACCATTTAAAAGATTGTTTAAATGGTCATAATAGTAAGGGGCCCTCCAGAGCCAATAGTTTTAGAGCAAATAAAAGATAACATTGCAAATATGAAATTTTAAATCAATTCAAGATCTACAAATCTGTTTCACCATCATCCACCTCGTCTATTTCTTCATCTTCCCTCGACTACTCACCTTCTTTAGTGACACTTTGTGTTGCTTGAGGTACCTGTGCTCGCAATCTAGCTTTATGTGCTCTATATTTGTTGATAACAGGTGTTAATATCATGCCAAGTGGAGATCTGGTGATGCTGATTTGATGCTTCCTTTTCATGATAGCCCTGTTAGAGTCAGTCACCTTTCGATGTATCTCCTGGATGCCATTTTTGCAAGTGTTAATGTAAGCTGCCATCTTAGAAAGTCTTCCCAATGACTCCCTTGTAATCGTACTGTAGTGTACTATATCCTCTGTCACCACCTTCTTGAAATTCTGCTTGATTATCTTGACGTCCAATAGCTTTTCATCATCAGACCCGTTGGCTTCTACATCCAAAGAAGCAAAGTCTCTTTTAATTCTCATCATTTCTTTGTAATAAATTGCCACTGCCTTTCCTATTTCTTCTTCAGTTGCTACAACTATGCAAATATTCAATTCCAATGCATCAGCCCACACAGCAGTATCTAATTCTTTAGGGTCAGCTATGACTTCTTTAGCCATTAGGATACTAGGGTCCATGTTGGCTATTTCCCGCACTTCCTTAGAGAATAAGTTCAAACTATGGTGATCACTTCAGACTTTCTCAAATTCTACTATTAGAACTTCTCTTTTAGCATGAATAGAATCAAACAATTTCACTACTTCTTCAATAAATATGAGACCATCAAATATGATCTTCTCTGTCCATTGCTCCATAGCTTGCCTCAGAGACAAAGAAGTTCTAATTTGTTGAAGCAGATTTGGGTCAAGAGTGGGAATTTTGGCAGTGAAGGAAGTTTCAACAGAGGGAGTAATCATCTCAGTGATTAAATTAGCGAAGGAGGACAGAGAACTTACATGCGCTAGCAACTTTGAATTTTCATCCTGCAAATCTTTCACTCTTTTAGAAATGTTGCCCATCGAATAGTGCATGTGGTACAAATCACCCTTGGTGGTCGATGGTCCTAGATTCACTCGGCTTACTCTAAAAGTAGCTTCAATTATTTCATCCTCATTCTTCTCGACTAGTGGGTCTGCAATCTCCAAGAATTGATTTCCTGGCATGGCATCAGTTACTATCCTGGACATCCTTTGTGTACATTTTGGTTTTGGTACCATCTGCAACAAACTGGCAATAGTTTTGATGCCATCATCGGATGGAACAGTGTTTCTCTTCTTCTTTTGAACTACCTTCTTTAACCAGTTTGGAGATGAAATTGGTGCATTGGTAGCATTGGTAGTCACCACTATTGGTGTAGGATAAGGGTTTTGCCCAGACATCTCTTTTTGTTGTGGGGAATTAGGTGGACTAAGTAATGAATGCAATAAATTGTCTCCCAATTGTGAGAAGATAAAAGAATTAGAATCACTTGCCTGATTGTTTGATGAGGGCACATGGTCAGCCTTAGATGATAAGGCTACGAATTTGGTATTCCTTTTTGTGACTTGAACATCTTGTTCATAGGTGGTCTTCAACTTGCCAAGTTCCTCAGGTGGACCTTCATTGTCGCCATTTGGTTGTGAACTGATTGTTTGTAGAGCTGGCTCTGAACTGGAGGCTCTTCTCTATGAGGTGGTAGTTTGGGACCTGCCTTGATTTTGAGAGGCCGAGTCCTTAGGTGTTGATGAGCCAGCACATTCCCTAGCCTTTGCTTGCAACCATTTTTCAATTCTCCTTAAAACATGAAATGACAGTTGTAGAAGTCCAGGACAACACTGAGAGGGGGGGTGAATCAGTGTTGTGTAAATTTTTGCAACTTATTATAACTTTTAATTTACAAGACTCAGAAAGAGCAAGTCATCAATAAGCTATTACACATATATGTACAAGTTTGATAATGAACATTATGAGCAGGACCACATAGAGATAAATCTTAACATAGAAGTAAATACACACATAGAAACATATTATTAACACAAGAATTATTGGAGTGGAAAACCCTCTCGGGGCAGAAAAACCACTCAAAACTGCCTTACTGGCTTAACTGAAAAGCATGCCTCATTGGCTATACAAAATGTATCTAGGAGCACCAACTCCAATACCAAATAGAAGCACCCACTTCCTACAGTGATATACCTCACTGGCAAACAAATAAGTCTCACTGACTTACAAGCCTCACTAGCTAATACAAGGCCTCACTGGCAAACCAAATCACCAATAGAAATAATAAACAAGATCAGAGGGATACTCTGTTTCCATTCAATTCTCAATTCATTCACACCTGCATAGTAAGTCATCTGATTATCTCTGCATCACATACCCAGTATCATATTATCATCTTTATTTTCTCTTCAAGAGGATATCATAGAAAATGTCTTCATTTCTGTATATAATTCCACACACACACTCTATCAATGTGAAGCTAATAAATATGAGATACCTCTCAACATTCTGCAAAATCATTTTTATATGACCTTTCATATTCCAAACTAAATAGCTTCTTCTTTATTTTTGTTTCACTTTCATCTTCTGACCCTTGACATCTGCATAAACAATTCATCTAAAAACAATAGTAAGGTCATACAAAAATCTTCAATAAAATCAATCAGTGCCATGTAAGAAAATAAAATCCTTTATTTCAAACATCATCTTTTCAAAACTCTTGATCTTCTCTACAAAAACACATTTCCAAACTTTTGATCTTCTCTACAAAAACACATTCCCAAACTCTTGATCTTCTCTGCAAAAACACATTTCCTTGATTGCAAAACAAAAAATAAATATTCTTCAAATTCTTTAATTTCATCTTGAATTCTCTTTGTCTTCTCCAATAAAAATTTATCTTCAATAATATCTTCATCAAACCTTTCATCTCCTTCACAATCTCTTTACAAAAAATTTGTTCATCTTCTGTGCAAAATGATCCTTCAAAAAATAAATCAATCTTCTCACAACAAATCTACACTAAATTCTTCAATGGCATGGGAAATAGTTTTCCAAAAATATTGCTTTTAAAAATATCAACCATCTCCTATAAAGGCTCCTTGAAAAACTCATATGCATTCTATAATGAATCTCATGCCTTTTTTAAAAAAGCAAATAAAATAGAAATTAAAAATTTCTAAACTTTAAATGCAAAACCTTTTATCGACATAATAAAAACCTTCGAAACTTATTCAAATTTCTGCCCAGGTATATTTGTGGCCCTTTCATTTTACTATATATTTTATATTGACCATGCTATAAACTTGTGCTAAACTTAGCCTTTTAAATACCACTTTTTGGAGTTTTAAAACCAACTTTAAAAATCTTTAACCCACGCACTCATATGGAGATGTTATGACATCAGTTAAAAACAACTAGGGGCCGGTTAATGCAAATCTAACATAGACCCTCTAACAGGTAATTTTGTAAGTTATGAACCTGCAGTAGTAGGTCATCATTGAAATAGGAATAAAGTGCTTGACATTTCAAACTAGGACTTGAAGTATATACTTTGAGGGCATTAAAATAAGACATTTGAGACTTTGAACACCTTAAGCACTTTGAAGATCATTCTGAAACAATATTTGCAACCTTATTGTGAATAGTATGACAAGATATCATCAAGCAACAACTCAAACCATCAACGGAAAACAACTCAACATCATGTGTGAAGAAATGATTAAACATAACAAACCAAATATGAAGCATTGCACCAATAATTATCATGAACATCATTCTGATCAAGGTACACTGTGATGGCCTTTCAACTCTTCTCAACAATGATCTTATAAACATCAAAGACAGTATCATATAGATAGTCCTGATGATGAAGACATAAATGAAGCTTTCTTGACATCTTTGATACTCCCGAGTATCTCTAATCTGATCCTCTTATTCCAAAGCACCAATGTGAGTATCATGAAGATATGAAGATATCCTAATCAAATGGAAGCATCATGAAACAACAACTTCATATGAACTGACAACATTACCTGACAATTGACATCACATGTCACTTTAACCATGAAGAACATTATGAACACCCGAAACTTCCTGCCAGTTATGACTTAATCAGCTGAGCTCCTTCAAAGCAAAACATAATAGAACCAAACCAACTCCGCATCTTTGTGAACCGACCAAGCAATGAATAACTATCTCCTCCTGATGTCCTGCAACAACTTACATCATCAACTGACCACACTTTCGACATCAATGACAACCTATCACTATCAACAGTAACATAACATCTCTAACTTCTTTCGCGGCCATTCTATTGGGGGTAGGGGTTCCCTAGACACTGTATCATACTCTTCACTCAGAAGATCTAAAAAATCATTAATTATATCTGGGACCTAAATATTCAGCTTGAAAAGTATGGACCTAATCAACAGTCAACCTCATCCACTTCCTTTTCTAAACTTCTCTTTCGTCAATGCAATCCTCCCAAAAATCTTTAAGCTGAGGAATGTGTAAGTAGGAACCCCCTCCGTGCATATGTTCCTTTATAAAAATTTTATTGTCAAATGATACATGAGGAAACAAACTATGAAGACTCAACTCAGACAACAATTTGTCTACATTCGAAGCACCTTCGCTATTTTTGCAAGAATAGAAGGACAAAGACACGAGAAATGAATACCCTTTCTTTTTCATTCCCTAATATTTGACATTAACCGCAGCCATTTGGTGGCAAACTTCCAGTAATACCAAATAGTCAGAGGGATATCAAGGCAATTTTAATGGGGCATTTTCATAACCCCCAATCCTCAAATACGAGAAGTGGTCAAATTGAACATAGACACTCCCGAATCTTGTGACTAATGAAAATGCTTCTACAGAAAATCTCTTCTCTATTGAACCATCAATTCTTTTAGCTAGCAACATAGAAAATGCATCATTCACATGACAAAAATCCTTCATACCTTCACTTCTTTGCAATTGAGGAAAAATTTGATACATAGGTGTGCTCGCCGAAGAACTCCTCCGGGTCCTCAAACCATGCCAAGCAACCTCTTTCCTAGCCAAGATGTAGACCAACTGAGAACACATGTGAAAGCTTGTGCTTCGTGTAAAATTCATCAACTGCTCATGTAGACAACCACTGATGATTCTTGGCCAATCACTCTATTCAGTAGGGTTATCATATCTGAGATTTCCTCCTTGAAATGGCTTCTTTTCAAATTAGCGGGTAGCCAAGACTTCTTGGTCTTTTCTTCTTCCATCTAATGTTTGGTGACACATGTACGACACCAATCTTTATTTTCATTGTAGTAATGCTAGGCCGAGGACACAGAAACATTAGCATTATCTTTGTATTCTTCCAAGTCTAGAGCCAGAGCAACAAATTCATAATCAATTTTGGCCACCACAGTACCATTGGGAGTTTTTATCTCCTGAGAGTCTAGAAAATAACCATTGGCACATGCAACCATTAACTCAAGACAAGGCACGGCAAGCGAAAAGCCGCTAGCTTTATGCAGACTGCTATTAGCAATTTTATCTGCTAAAGGAGTTCTCTTCTCAGATTGTATTCTTCCCCAAAAATTGTCTAAATCAACATGGCCCAAATTCGTATCCTTTACCCCAACCAGACCATTCTCTATAATAGAGGCTATAGGAGCTCCTTGGAATTTAAATTTCTTTTTTGTGTGCTCCAGAAACTAGTAAACAAGAGACTCAGAGATATGTGTAGATAGCAGAGAATGAGGCAAAACACTCATAGATAATTTCTTATGCACATTCATGGGAAATAGAAATATCTAACTCCTCCAAGAAGATATGAAGTCTTTATATAGAGGGAAAAGTTACCAGCTTTACTAACCTGCAAGAGTAAAACTAAGCTAAAATTTCACATGTAGCGAGCTAGCTGTTTGTTCCTCTACAACACATTCTTTGGCTCATAATACCACCTTATGTGGGCCTTTAATTCAAGTCACTTCTCATGAACTCCCCCGAGAAAGACATTAAATATTGGTGGCGAATTTATCATTAAAAATCATAAATGCATGCCTCAACTTTCCCTCCGATAAATGTGCCACCATGTCTGCACGTACCTCAAATTGAATGCATAATGACAAGTGTCATTCCTTCTTACAACATGCCAGTGCAGCTAATACTACTTAGGAAAGTGTGCCACATGAAGTTGGTGAGTCGGGCAGAATATGAGCTTTTAAACTAGGAGTCAAGGATTCAAAACTTCAAAGAATCCCCAACCTCCTGACTACAAAGGAAAGACTTCTTATGGAGACTTAACAAAGACTTGGGGTACTAGAAATTCAAGGTGAGTCAGCAGGTCGGGTGGTTCACGAACTTGTGAAGCCGCCGACTTGACTTCAAGAATATCAAGGATCATCGATAGACAAAAATGACTAAGTAAAACTGACCCAAAGGAAGAATTAGCTGAATAAGGTCGATGAAAAAATACAAGGGAAAAAGCAAAGAAAGAACTTAGGGCAACAGAGATGAATCTTAGAAGGAAGACAAAAATAGAGTCCCTTAAAAAAAGAAAATAAAGCATTACCTCATGGAAAACAATAAGATGAATGGAGTAATCTAGCAAAAGATCTTTGAGAGGTAGAATTGCTTCTGCATCTTGCATTTTCCCCAATGCAACTATTTCCTTATGTGCCAACAAATTCAAAGGATTTGTAGTTGCTAAAAGAGAAAAGAATAACTCACAATCACTATACTAATAAAACAACTAAAAACTACCATTTGTAATTTCATGCAATTCAGAGTTCACAATTAAAATATATTTCCTCCAAACCCACTAAATCAAGAATGCCTAAAAATTGTGTTTCTAAAACAACTTCAAACTATTGGTTATAATTTCATGCACTACAATGTAGAGTTCAAATTAAAATCTAATATCCTCAAACCTTAATGTGTGCAAGAATTTATAAATAAACTAAACTTTCTATTCTAAACTCATGAAAACCTCAGATAGAGCATATAATGGATTTCAAACAACAATATTTAACCAAAACAAGTTACCGAACATGAGCTCTATTTTTGTAAGTGGATTTGCACCATGTATTGTGATGTAGTTTCTCCAATGATGCTCCAAATCCCAACAATATATGATTATATTTTTTAGATGATGATTTTGCATAAAATAGCATGCCAATTTATATATTTTTAGCAAGGATGATGGATGGTGGAGATTGATTAAGAATATCGACGGTGGATATTGATGAAGAAGATCAATGGTGGAGAACAAATGAGAAGACTTTCCTAGGATCAAGGAGAAAATGGAGGGTTTGGATTTAGTTTGTTTGAAATGAATGGCTAAGATTGTATTTACTAAAAATAGTAATTTGTTGCAACCATACAGCCTATTTAAAATTTCGGAGAAAAATACATTTATTTTGGGATGGTGGAGTAATATTTTTTTGTTAGGTAAATTGCACTCTTGGGGAGTGCTCCCATTTGTATATATATGAACATAAAATAATAAATTGTTTGTTTACATAAGCTCTGGTACAGAGCCAAAAAAAAGCTAGGTGATAAGCAAAATCCTGACCCACATTATAATCTTACTACCTGGCTACTACGCAAAGACCCATACATCTGAGAAACCAAGGAAGACAAAAAACACCCAAACCTCCAGCTCCTAATCCTCTGTCGAATCTTCATTAATGCAATGCAACAGGACATCTGTACCATTTGCATTCACCAATCCCAGAACTTTCTTGAGGAAGTAGAAACCCTTGGCTGACAAACTCCTTCTCTACATCTACTAATTCGGTTGATTAGAGAAGATGAGAGGATGCCAAACCACCACCTCGCTGCATGCCTGCACTTTGGAGAAGTCTTCAAGAAAGGGGATGTCATTTCCATATCATGCCATATAGAGCACCTCATTGAGACCACCTGAGAACTTTTTCTTGACCAAAGTTGTGACCGCCACCTTCACCATTTTGTTAAGCTCTCCCAAATAAATTAAAATAGCTACCAACATGGCTACTATATCCACATTAACCCTGTATTTGTGGTTTGCAACAATGAATTCTTCACCTAATATCCATTGCATTTCTAGCAGAATGATACCATTCTTCATCTTAAACACACTCAATAACCTCTTCTCTGAAATCAAACCTAAGAAATCCATTTGTCTTTGAGGGCAAGTCAACCTAATGGGAGTTTCCATTGCGAACATAGAGGGGATGGCTAGTTGTTGGGTGAATATTTTGTTGTTTAGCTAACTAATGACAAAATGGTTATATCGCCACAGCTATGATGAGACTGAGTCTCTCCTCTTAACAAGGGGAGGTTCCCTCTAGATAATGAGCACTTTGTAATAAACAATCTTTAATACTTAAATAAACATAAAACTACTCTTGGGGTGTTTCCATTGCATCCTATTCTCTTTTTTCAGATAGATGTTTTCTCTCTTACAAAATAACAACTTCACAATAGATACTATTTGAAAATTCTTGAACCAAGACAAACCATAGGAACACAAAATTTTCTATTGTTTGACTTATTTCTCACAAACAAACTTAATTGAATTCAAATTTAGCCCAAAGTCTCCACTTTCACCCAATATGATATAACTAACTTGAACACAATAGTTTACAGCACAAAGTCTCTAAATAATTCCGTTCTCACAAATAAACACAAACTCCCGCAATGAGAAAAATAGCACAAAGTCTATTCAACCAAAACAAGAACACTTCTCTCAACTCTCAATAAACTCCATGATTCCAACAATGATTCAATATGATATAACACCAATGACATAAGAACACTGATATCATATAACAATATGATTCAACTCAAAGTTTGATACTCAAATTGCCTGCTTATATTGATATTCACTTGAAAAATATGATAAACATAAAAAGCTCAAAGTCTTGAAATGCTTTTCAATTTGGCAGAGTTTCTTTGCAATACAAAAAAGATAATATTTAAAATGGGGGTCTTCTTTATTTATAAGAGAAACCGAGAGCAAAAATAGGAAAATCCTAACTACTTTGACTTATTCAAACAAAAGAGTCCTATTTGACTTAGGACTTCCTTTGCTTCACAAGTAATTACATTTTAGAAAATTACATATGAATATGTCCATAAAAAAATTCAAATTACATATACAAGAATAAAATAAACTAAGGTATCAGCTTCCTCCGTCATTCTTTTTTAGGAAATTCTAGTACATGGCCTGTATAGCTGCCATTTCACATGCATCTGGTTTAGCCATATTTTCTGAGATAGTGCGGGCCCTAAGAATTGCATCTTTTACTACATTTATTTCCTTCTCATGTTTGTCAAGATTTTCCTTCAGGTTCTCAAAAGTCGAATGATGATCATAAAGATTGTCCATGGAAAGTACTAAGGGCACTTCATCTTCGAATTTTCTTTGAACCATGTTTTCGAAGGAACTTATCATCTCATCTGCTAAAAGGAACTTATAGTCTTCACCTGTGAGGGTGCATGGGAGTTCTTCTAGCCTGTGTAGAAGTGTGACATCACTATCTTCACTGGCTTCACGAGCTTGAAATAGATCTTCAAGCAGGCCTTTTATTGTGTGGATACGATGAACCAGAGACTTCTTAGTTTTAAGATATGATTCCCTATTTGCAATGACCCCAATGGTGATCAGATTCTTTATCTTAATCTTTTTTATCTCTATCCACTCCTCCAAGCTCTCTTCCTGATCCTGTAGTTCTTGGGAAAGTAAGTCAACCATGTTATCAAGCTCAGCTTTGGCTTTATCCATCTTTTCTTTTCTTTCTACAGTGGTCTTCAGTAGAACTCGCCCTTGAGCTAGAAAATACTCCACAATATCCCCTACCACTCTTCCTTTGGCCTGAGCTTTCTCAACCTTCTGGATTAGAGGATCTTCTACAGTCACTACCATGGGTTCCACAATTTTAGATGACTTTACTATTTTTTTGAAGAACCACAACAAGTTGTTCTGCTTTAGCCTTATACTGTTCTTTTTCCTTTTTGACTTCATCATATTTTTTGAGCAAGGTGCTGGCAGTAGTCTGAAAATCTCCTTTTATGCCTTCATGAGTTAGCTTACCTAACTCAACCCTTGAGATGACATAATCATTCATGTCAAAATTGTCAACAGTAGCATCTTCTAGTGGATTAGCAATCTCTACATATCTGATCCCTTTTTCATTGATAAGCCTAGAAATAGTCTTAGGCTTCTTCTTTAGACTCTTTGATTTTAAAGGTAACAGTTTCTCTATATCAATCTCATCTGGCGAAATAGCTTGCTTCTTTCTCTTGGGAGTATATGCAGACAACCATGGGGGAAGCACAGAAGCACTAATAATTAGAGATGAATCCATTACTTGTTTTGCCAGATCCATATTTACACCTTTTATGGTAACAATAGGACTGGTGTTGGTAAAAACTACACCTGTGTCAACAACTTTTTTTGAACCATCCAGAAGATTTTCTAAAACAGATTGTTCACCAATATTAAAAGATATAGAAGATAAACTTGGGATAGAACCAGAGGAATCAAACACAGTCCCAAAACTAGTTCTTACAGAAGTAGGGGTATTATCAGAAGAAATAGTGAAAATAGGTGAAAGAGGAACACTTGAAACTACTAGAAAACTACAAGAAATGGGAGCATGAGGAAGGAGTGTAGAAACTTGTGATTTAGTGGGAAGATCTTTCTTAGGGGACTGATGTGGATCACCAATTTGTTCCTTTTCTACATTCTCATCCCTACCTTGTTCAGTTCCATCCTCCTCGTCAGATTTATTAGACACTTCTATTTGTTGGGCATCTTTAGATTTCTGAATATTTTGCATTCAGTCTCAATATCTTTGATCTCCATTTTCTCAACATTTATATCTTTAGCACCTGATTCAGTGACATTAGAGGTTTCTGCAACTTCTTTCTTCTTCCCTCCCTTGAATACAACATAATTTTTGGTTTTTCATAGTTTGGAGGAAGAAGGGGTGTCACTCTTATTCTTGGTCATGTTTTCTACTTTCTTGCCTGTTTGTTCCTGTGCTTCAGTCTTTGACCCTGTGAGAAATTCCTTTAATTTGATCCCTTTGCTTTCCAGCCATATATTTGTATTGGCCAGGATTTGGCTGAAATCTTTTTCTTATGGATGTTTCCTCTTTAACTGACCATTTCACCTCTGGAAGAGGTGATACTTCAACATTCTCAGTATTATATTTGGGGTCTAGAACATCCCCATCATCTTCCATTCCATCTGGAATATCAGCAAGGCCCAACTTCTTGATCTCATTTTGTGTCCTGAGATCAGCCCAAATATCTTCCACCATAGGCACATGGAAAGTTGACTTTCTTTTGATCTTATCTTGCACTCTCTTGAAGTCAAAATGGTCCCTTTTCTTGAAAGTTTTCATAGTGACCAGCTGTAATTCAGAATCAACTGTTTTTGCCGTGTTAGCTAATTGAACTGAATACCTTCCAATTTCAACGGGAAACTTTATCCCTGACTTCTTCAGCTCCATTTGTTTATTATGCACTACAACCAACTGTCTACATAATTCCATAAGGACAATATGGTCACTGGGATATCGTGGAAGAATATAAGGGTAGCTAGGATAATACACTACTCTGAGATATGTGAAAATAGGGAATTGTAAGAAAAAACAGCCAAAAGAATTCACAACTTCCCAAGCTTCATTTGAGACCCTCTTCTGAACAAGTTCATTGTCCCATAAGCACATGAATACTGAAAAGAAAGCATCATTGACCCTTCAGAAATGATGGATTGATCCCTTCAAAGTAATTTGAGGATAATACTCATACACAAGAACCAATCTCCTGTCACCAACCTGAGTCAAACCAGGAAAGCTTCTCATGCTAGCAGCAACATATACAAGATATGAGGTCATATAGAATTTGAATGTTGTGTTGACCTTTACCAATTGTTCATGCGATGCATTACTAATCTTCTCTCCTCAGAATATTCTCTATGTGCCTCGAAGGATCACCTTGATGCATGTGTACATCCATTCTTGAAACTTGGAGGAAGAAGGGAGTCCTCTAATACGACTCAAAAGTGTGATCAAATCACAAACTTCCTCTACAAAGTCACTCCTAGGGAGATCCTTCGGCCATCTGGTCAAATTACTTTGAGGGATTTTCAACCATTTATTATTTATATACCTTCTTGTAGCTTCCACATCTGTATCATAGTCCTTTTTCCCTTGAGCAAAGTCAATCTATCGAATGTTTTCAATAGGTGGACACATGAAGATTTTATCAAGAAATTCTGCATCCAACCTCATGATCACATTCCCTTGGGAATCTGTCACAACCCTAGTGTCCCTATTGTAATGGTTAGCCACCTGAAGAATGAACTCAGGATTATGGACAGATACTAGAAATGAGGCAACCAAGTGAATGTTGTTGTCAATGATCTTTTCCATGTGTCTGGAAGGGTTTTTTTGTTTAGTTCTGTCCACAAATTCTGCCATATCCACATGTCCTATTTTTGTATCCCTAATTTCATCAACATTTGACTGCACTGAAGTGATAGGGAAGACCCCTTGGTATTTGTACTTCATGATTTTGGCTTTGGATGGAGACGGCTCCAACATCAGCTCTGAAGAGAACTCTGGAAGAGATATCTACCACGGACGCTTGTTGAGAACTACAACCGGCCATGATCTCACAGTTAGGGGAAAAATGGATAAATTGGGATAATCACAATTCGATGATCATGAACAGGAAAGCATGCGTTGAATGGCTTGAGTGCGCACAAATCTAGGTAAAGGGCGAAAGCGGGTTAACAGGTCTTGAAAGGCAAATTTTTGCAGTGTTAGGAAAAAATTAGGAAAATGTGCACGAGCGGTCAAAATGACCGCTCTTGCATGAGGGACTATTCACATATGTAAAGTCAATCATTTTGACCACTATTACATGTTAATAGGAAGTGTTGACAACTCTCGTGCAAAGACAGCAAAAAATACCGCCTTTACATGTATTTAGGAAGAATATAAGTTTAGATGTAGGGGTGGTCAAAATGAACGCCCTTACATCAGGATAACATTTGACTCTGAGACACATGCTAAGTTAGCGGAATGGACCGCCCATACATGTTGAATGAGAGGGTTTTGATGTATCGTTGGCGAAATGAACCGCCAATGCATCTGTCTTTGGAAACTCTGAGTTATGTGTAAAGGCGGTAGTTTCATCTGCTATCACATGTTGGAAGGTTTGCATAAGGGTCATGTAAGGGCAGGAATTTTAACCGCCCTTACATGTAGGAAAGACTTAACACATGAAGGATGCGAGGTCAGGGGAAAGGCCCGCTACTACATACCAAAAAATTGAAACATGAAAAAATCATTTGAGGGTGGCAAGAAACATCGCCATTACATGTAGGGAACTACAACTAAAGTTTTAACAAGATGAAGAAAAAGAACATGACAAATCTGCCGCTAGTCGAGCAAAGAGATGATGAGAACACACAAGTATTCTACATAGGGTTTCAAGGTACATTCACTTGCAAAACGATGACCCAAAGCAAAAAAGGTATTTACATGAATCTCAAATGAAAAATGTTAAATAAACCCTAACAATACTAATCATACCTAAGCAGGAAAAAGAAAGAAAAATGGAAAATGAAGGTTTACCTGGCAGGCTGACCCAAAACCCTAGTTCATGCACAAACAGTGAAATACACTTGAATCCACAGTCGTCGCGATCAAAAGATCTCAAAGAGGGTTTACCAATTGATTAGAAGGATTGGTAATAAAAATAAACAAACAAAACAAATTAAGAGTGATTAAATAGGTTTCAATGTTTGCATAAAAAATGGCATGAGTGCCATTAATGCAACTTCAAGTCGAGCGATTCGCCAAGATTTTGTTTGAGTGGCAGATTTCACTGTCACTACATTAGGCGATCAACATGCACAGGTGGGGGAAAAGACCGCTCGAACATGTAAAAAGAAAATGACTTAAAATATGTGCAAACGGTGAATAATACCGCTATTACATGTTAATAGGTCAAGGGACATGCATGAGCAGAGGTTCAGACCGTTCTCGCATGTTAAAAGAAAATTTTAGTAAAATATGTGAAAGCGGCAGAAAGAGCCAACTCTACACACAAAACCACAAAACACATGTAATAGCGGTTATTTGGACCGCTGTTGCATGTAATAACAAAAACCTTTCTAACACGCTAAAATATTCAATAATTGATATTTTGGCAAGCTTACGACCCAAACAAGTTTCACAATTTTTGAGGAATCATCATAAGGAAATGTCATAAACTCTTCTAGGATGTCAGATGACTTCGCACGAGATCAAGAGAACTTGTCTCGTTTGGTGAACTTAGAGTGTAGGCTACAAAACGAACAAGTTTTGTAGGGGTTGTCTACAAAAATGAGCGTAGCTAATTTTGAGAACAACAGCTCTATGAGGCAGCAAGAATAATGTTCCATCTAGATAGTCCAACAAGAAGCTATTTTCACCACAAAGTTGATGAATGATGAATGGGCCTCTCCATAGGGAATCAAACTTCCCATGCATTCCTTTTGGTTCTCTCCTCTTGTCCCATAACAAGCCTTGATCTCCAATTTGAAACTCATGAGCCCTTGCTATCTTGTCAAAGAGTTTCTTCACCTGACTTTGATGTTCATCAATACGATCTACTACCATAACTCGTTGCTCCTCAAGTTTAGTTAGGTACATGATTCTTTTGTCAATAGAACTTTCAAAAGTTCTATCTTCTACTGCCTTTGACAACTTCAGTGCCGACAACTCTGAAGTAATAGGTATCTCTGCATTCAGACCATATAGAAGCTGAAATGGTGACATACCTATCGCCCTTTTGGGGGTAATCATGTCTTCCCATAAAGCATCAAACAATGCTTTATGCCAAGTTCTCTGATTATCTCCCACCAGTTTCCTGATAATAATAACCAGATTTTTGTTACTTGATTCTGTCTAACCATTTCCTTGCGGATAATAGTCTGAAGAGTGGGAAAGAATGATCCCATGTTCATAGCAAAAGCCAGTAATCTTATTGGAAGAGAAACAAGTAGCATTTTTTACTACAACTTTGTTTGGGACTCCCAACTGGGAAATAATGTTTTCCTTAAGGAAATTACATACCACTTTAGAAGTGGCATGCTTAATTGGGATGACTTCCACCCACTTGGTAAAATAATCAGTTGCGGTGAGAACAAAGTTGTGTCCCACACTTGACGGTGGATTCACTGCACCAATGAAGTCAATGTCCGATTGCTGAAAAGGTTCTTCAATCACAACTGGCTTGAGGGGTAGTGCAGCCAACTTAGGCTTTCCAACAAACTGTTGACATAACTCACACCTACGTACCCAATTGTATGCATCTTGAAACAATGTGGGCCAATAGTATTTGGCCCACAAAATCTTATGAGCTGTCACAGGTGCATAAAAATGTCCTCCATAGGCCAAATTGTGGAAAGACTCCAGAAGTCTGCTTTGTTGCACTTTATCCACGCAACAGAGAAATACTCCATCAAGGCTTCTTTTATATAAACCATTGTCCCATAGGACATCATTAGCAGCCTTCAATTTGACAGTCCTTTTCTCCTTATAGGATAGATGAGAAGGACACTCACCATAGGTAAGAAAATGAGCAATGTTTGAATACCACTCATCTGTAGTAGTGACAAAAAGAACAGTTGGCATATCCTTATCTTCTTCTTCTTCATCCCTTGTCTCTTTTGGTACATTGTCAACAATCAATTAACACAAACCTCTGCCACACACGAGCTTGGTAGGTTTGATATCAAGATCAAACTCTTAGATCTTAACAATCCAATTTCCTCTTTTGGTTTTGAACTCTTGTTGAGTCAAAATCGACTTTACTGTTGTATCATGCACCAAAACAACAGTATGTGAATTCAGAATATAGAACCAGAAATGCTTTACCGCCTTGACCACAGCATAAGCATGTTTCTCCATAGTTGAATATTTCAATTCATGAGCCTTTAGAGGACAACTCATAAATGAAATGGGAGATTCCACACCTTCTTCATTTTGCTGAACAAGAATGGCCGAAAGTGTATGCTTAGAAGCGTAGCTGTATACTATGAAATCTTTGGTATAATCAGGACAAACAAGGACCGGAGCATGAGCTATAGCCTTCTTGATATCCTCAAATGCCCCTTTACCTTCCGCACTCCAACAGAAAGTAGCTTTACCCTTCATCATGTTGACAATGTGACAGGTTTTCTCTATGAATTCTGGAATGAATCTTCACAAAAAATTCACCTTTCTGAAGAAAGAGTGAACTGTAGTCTTACTAGCAGGAAAAGTAAGACTTTGGATGGACTTGACTCTTTATGAGTCAATCTTCTCAGGACACAATATGACCAAGAAGTTTACCTTCTGTAACCCCAAAAACTAATTTCTTAGGGTTGAGAGAGATACCACTTTGTCGACATCTTTCCAGCACCTGTCACAAATGATACGCATGATCATGACATTGTTTGGAGAAAAAAGTCAAATCATCAAGATATACCACAATGAATTTCCCCATCTCATCTCTAAAGGCAGTCCATTGCTCTTTGAAAAGTAGCACCAGCATTTATCAGACTGAAAGGCATCCTACGATATGCAAACATGCCCCAAGGAGTTGTGAAAGCAGTCTTGTACTGATTTGCTTCACTGACCTCTACTTGATTATACCCTAAAAAAATGTCTAACATAGATAGCCTTTCTGAACCAGTTACAGTTTGCAACACTTGGTCCATGATGGGTAGAGGGTAATTATCCTTTAGAGAAGACTGGTTGAGATTCCTGAAATCAACGCAGATATAGATTTCTCTATTCTTCTTTCTTACAGGAACTATATTTGCGATGCAGGTAGAATGATGAATTAGATAGATTATTCTTGCATTCAACATTTTCTGAATCTCAGAAAGGATAGTACCTGATATTTTGGGATTGTATTGCCTTTGTTTCTGCTTGTGAGGCAATGACCCAACTTTGAGAGGAATTTCATGTTGAATATCCTTAGGCATGAAGGACTTCAGATCATCATAAGAATACGCCAAAACATCAATGCAATTGTTGGTTATTTCTTTTGAATCCGCATTAGGATTTGCCAGTTCTAATGCACGGGCAGATTCAGGCAACTAATACAGGAGGTTGCATGAGCTCCTCCCCTTCACTTCTGGTTCTGCCACACCAAGGGGGGTGTCCCTATTTTCTAAAGATGTAAAATTTACTCTCCAAATGACAGAAAGATTTAACTTTGTAATAACAGGTAGAATACTCTCATGTGTGGACCAAGATCTAAATGATAGATCACAAGTTTAGCAACATTCTTGGACATATTTGTCTGGTTAAGGATGAGAGTATGCAGGGGATTCCTAATCCTACTCCTACACTAACAGGTTGAAATTATGAAATGGTTGGAAGTGGTGTTTGGATGCAAGACAAGGGGGATGTGGAACATAACTACTAACCCAGGAGCAAACCAGTGCCTATCTCAGGGCGATGGAGTCAAATAGACATATACAACAGATGGTTTACAATTGTCATTCCAGTTTCAAGGGGTTGGATTTGATGCTTGCCTTACAAACATCACCCAAGGATGGGTGCTTAACTGCTTCTACTTACAGATATCCTTGCTGACATGCAACCTTCTCCATACTTGACCTAAAATAGTTTAATCCACTCCTTGAATGGAAGTTAGAGATCAGGCATGCAGTATAGAAACCTACACCCTAGAATCTATGAAACCCTTAGCAACCAGATTCAAAAGAAGGAGAGTGACATGCAGCAAATGGAGACAAGTAGATAAACACATACAATGAAGCATTTCTCATATAAATCAACACTGAAACTGAACATATGTACAAAATACATTCATGCCGCAACACATAAACTCCAAAATGAGATAGAACAACCAGGATTATGCCCTGTTCTTCGTTATTTACACAAAAATGCCCAAGCCTTCAACAACAATAATGAGTAACACAGTTTGGCCTTTATACCAAGACTGTGCACTCAGCAAAATTACCGCGGTCAACGCAAGAATTCGCCAGATACAAAGCAAGAGAGAATGGCACTCCAAATTGAATGCAGCTAGGAAGCAGAGGAAGAGAGAGGGTGGGCTCGGGATCTGAGCCACCGCTCAAAGACTTGCATCTTAAATTTGGTAGTTGGCCTGTCCACCGTCAACCCATACTCCTCTGCTTCAATTTGTAATTAAAGCTTCAGCTACCCGCAGGATGCAGCAATGAACACACCTGAGGTTTTCCTGCTCAAAACAAGCCTGAGGAAGCAAAGAAAACCAACTCCACAACTTTGAAACCTAGCCATCGATCATTCCCATCGCTTAAAAATCCATGGCACAAAATGCACGTTGAAAAATCGCCGACCTGCGAAATTGTGCCACATAGGCACCTTGCATATGCATGTTTTGCTTTGTATGTCACGCCATCGGCGTGACCATGACCATCGGGGAGACCCTAACCTTTGCATGACCCAATATCCCACATTCGCCAAACATGGACCTCCCGATCACTTTATATATCATGTTGCATGTAGACATACTATCGTGCATTTTACCCTGCGTGACCCGCGAACCGACCACTAGCGGTTTACCACTCCAACTCCTGCCTCCATCGGTGTGACCTACACCATCGGAGTGACCAAAGATACTTCCATCGACTGCACCAATCACACTGATGCCTAAATCCTTTGATTGGTCTTCGGCCAAACCCAAACCATTGGAGTGACTAAGAATTTCTTCACCGATATGCCTTGTCACGCCGATGGCAACTCCATCGGCCAGAGTATGGCTATCGACCGAACTCTCCACAATCTACCCGATGCACCGTGTCACCCCGATGGCAACTCCATCGGCCAGAGTCAAACACATCAGCGGAACACCACAATTCCTTCACCGATAACAATACTCTCACTGATGACCATTTTGAACAACCCACATCGGACTGACACACACCATCGGCGTGACATGTAGCACAGCTGCCGATGGACCAAGTTTTGGCGATGGAATGAACATACCGAATGAAGAATGCAATCGCCAAGACAAAGGTGAACTCACACTGATGGTCAAATAAAATTTAGGGTTTGAATGAAAAAACCTGCAAACATTCAAGCTTAAAACCCTAAACACAAATGATTACTAACATAGGCTCCGTCTAGGGATGCATGCCTCTTGCAGGCATGGCGAGAACCTCAGATCTCTAGGATGCAGACCGGTCCTTATCCATTGGGCAACAGAGTCAAACTTGCACCAACCTGCATCACCAAACACACTTGATGGCCTAAGGCCACCAAGAAAACAAAAACCTGTATCTCCCCTTATCAAACACCTTGTTCTCATCTGCATTCACCGGATCAATCCTGGAGACACTGTCATGACCTACCCACAAACAAATCTTGTCATCTGCATATTCAACCCTCTGATTTAGCTTGTCACCATCACCCTTATGCAAATAACCTTCAGCATCATGTGACATGTTGGTGCCATATTTATCAAACAATGCATATTCAAATGAAATATAACACATGTTATCATCTGTATCAGCATTATGCATTGCAAAATGATCTCCTAGCTGGACTGAAAACTGAAAACAATCAAAGTCCACCACGCAGCTAGGAAAATCAGGGCTCTCTTTATCATAAGTTGGCATATCAAAGGAGAAGCTTTCAAATTCATAATTGTGCACATCATGCACACAACCAATAGCAGCACCCAACTGGAAAAGATCAAGCTCTGGCACCTCTATACAACAGGCCTCATGGTATATGTTGGCCTCTCTTTCATTAGGATGAAAAACAAAATCCAAATCAATAGCAGGGATCAAATCTTCACCGTACTCAAACAGATCCTCATCATCATATTTGTCAAAAATGGGTGATCTAGGTGTTTCAACTTCATCATGGTATGATGCCAGTTCATGGGCAACAGAACATACATCTTCATTACCAATGGATTCACTTTGTGGAGGAGTATCAGCCTGTATGGCATAAGCAAAACTATAATCAAATGAAGAACAATCATGCTCAACACTAGCACTTGTTTCAATTTCTGACTGCTCTTCATCATCTCCATGTGTCTGAAAAGAAGGCATTGATTCACACATAGAACTGCTGCTTTGTTTTCTTATTTCTTCTCTATCCCGAGAACAATATTCACAATTATCTCCACAAACCCATTCAAACAGATGTTCATTGCTGTCCATAACCCCATCATTGCTTTCATGACTAGATGCCCCAACATTACAATGGGAGTCTTCATTAATCCTTTCCTTGGCATCCTCAACATTTATCTTCTCATATTCACATGATGCCATGATCACTTGGTCATTTTCAGCTTCACAACCATTATTCACACCCAAACCTGGGGACATGGATTTCTACAGGTGTTCATTTCTCATCTCTTCTATATTTTCTAAAAACTTGTATGCCATCTACATACTTGTCACCTTGAATTCCCTCAGTATTGCACTAGAGCCCTCCTCAAAACTTCAAAGAATATGCCAACACAGGCTGAAGTATCAGGTCTGAAGACTTCTGGGATTTGTGAAAGGGCTAGTGCAAACCTATGACTGAAATCAATACATGGCTCTTTATCTTGTTTTCTGATTTCTATTAATCTTGCAACAAGATCAGTCAGTTTTCTTGCAAATTCTTCTTTGAAATAGTCAGCAAGTTTATCCCAACAGGCAAAGGATCTCTTTGGAAAGCTCAAATACCAATCTTTAGCTTTTGAATCAAAGGATCTAACAAAAAACCTCATCCACATATCCTCATCTCTAAATGAATGTGTATCCATGAACTCATGAAAATTTTGGATATGTGCACTCCCATCACAGACACTGTGACCACTAAATCTAGGCATCTGACTATACATCCTAGTAGGCATACTTTCAACTTTATAATCAACCCATGACAGATCAAGTTGGTCATATAAAGGATCAAAAGGGATGACAAGAGGTTTAGCTTTCTGACTGGTAGACACAACAGGGTTATCACTATTTAACTGGGCCTGCCTAGCCTCTAAGAATATCAACCTATTTTTTATCTCTTCTATTCCTTAATTCAACATATCACCCCCTTCCTGACTGAGTACAAGATAATACATATTTAGATTCATATAAACTTCACTCTTAGACATCCTATATATGCCTAAGACCTAAGGCTTCCCTTGTCATCTAACTTATGCAATAAAACAACAAATACAAATGGGAGGAAACCAAGTACCTTTTCTCATCCAGATGCTGCAATCTGAATAGAACATTCTTTTATCACAATAACATACATCAACCTTTCATGTGCACTTAAAAACTTCTTTACAGAGTCACCACCTCTCCAGAGAGGACAAAATTTACAACAGCTGAAAGCTCATCACATATTTTTCTGAGTTCATTCCACCAGCAGAGCAAGGTAAAACTTCACCAGAGGTTGTAAGATATAACTTTTTTTGTTCAATCCCTAGTAGAGTCACCAATTTTGTTGGTGACTCAGATGGGTCACAAATATATCACCAGCGATAGTACTTTGACTTCACATCCCCAGCAGAGTCGCCAATTTTGTTGGTTATTTCTTCTGAATCTGCATTAGGATTTGCCAGTTCTAATGCACGGGCAGATTTAGCCAACTAATACAAGAGGTTGCGTGAGCTCCTCCCTTCACTTCTGGTTCTGCCGCACCAAGGGGGGTGTCCCTATTTGCTAAAGATGTAACATTTACTCTCCAAATGACAAAAAGATTTAACTTTGTAATAACAGGCAGAATACTCTCATGTGTGGAGCAAGATCTAAATGATAGATCACAAGTTTAGCAACATTCTTGGACATATTTGTCTGGTTAAGGATGAGAGTATGCAGGGGATTCCTAATCCTACTCCTACACTAACAGGTTGAAATTATGAAATGGTTGGAAGTGGTGTTTGGATGCAAGACAAGGGGGATGTGGAACATAACTTCTAACCCAGGAGCAGACCGGTGCCTATCTCAGGGCGATGGAGTCAAATAGACATACAACAGATGGTTTACAACTATCATTCCAGTTTCAAGGGGTTGGATTTGATGCTTGCCTTACAAACATCACCCAACGATGGGTGCTTAATTACTTCTACTTACAGATATCCTTGCTGACATGCAAACTTCTCCATACTTGACCTAAAATAGTTTAATCCACTCCTTGAATGGAAGTTAGAGATCAGGCATGCAGTATAGAAACCTACACCCTAGAATCTATGAAACCCTTAGCAACCAGATTCAAAAGAAGGAGAGTGACATGCAGCAAATGGAGACAAGCAGATAAACACATGCAATGAAGCATTTCTCATATAAATCAACACTGAAACTGAACATATGTGCAAAATACATTCATGCTGCAACACATAAACTCCAAAAGGAGATAGAACAACTAGGATTATGCCCTGTTTTTTGTTATTTACACAAAAATGTCTAGGCCTTCAACAACAACAATGAGTAACATAGTTTGGCCTTTATACCAAGACTGTGCACTCAGCAAAATTACCACGGTCAATGCAAGAATTCACCAGATACAAAGCAATAGAGAATGGCGCTCCAAATTGAATGCAGCCAAGAAGCAGAGGAAGAGAGAGGGTGGGCTCAGGATCTGAGCCGCCGCTCAAAGACTTGCATCTTAAATTTGGTAGTTGGCCTGTCCACTGTCGACCCATACTCCTCTGCTTCAATCTGTCATTAAAGCTTCAGCTACCAGCCGGATGCAGCAACGAACACACCTAAGGTTTTCCCGCTCAAAACAAGCCTGAGGAAGCAAAGAAAACCAACTCCACAACTTTGAAACCTGGTCGTCGATCATTTCCCATCACTTAAAAATCCATGGCACAAAATCCACATTGAAAAATAACCGACCTGTGAAATTGCGCCACATAGGCACCTTGCATATGCGTGTTTTACTTTGTATGTCATGCCATCGGCGTGACCATGACCATCGGGGAGACCCTAACCTTTGCATGACCCAATATCCCACATTCACCAAACATGGACCTCCCGATCACTTTATATATCATGTTGCATGAAGACATATTGTCGCATATTTTACCCTGCATGACCCGCGAACCGACCGCTAGCGGTTTACCACTCCAACTCCTGCCTCTATCGGTGTGACCTACACCATCAGAGTGACCAAAGATACTTCCGCCGACTGCACCAATCACGCCGATGCCTAAACCCTTTGATTGGTCTTCGGCCAGACCCAAACCATCGGAGCGACTAAGAATTTCTTCACCGATATGCCTTGTCACGTTGATGGCAACTCCATCGGCCAGAGTATGGTTGTTGGCCCAAGTCTCCGTAATCCGCCCAATGCACCATGTCACCCCGGTGGCAACTCCATCGGCTAGAGTCAAACACATCGGCAAAACACCACAATTCCTTCGCCGATAACAATACTCTCGTCGATGACCATTTTGAACAACCCACATCGGCCTGACACACACCATCGGTGGGACATGTAGCATAGCTGCCGATGGACCAAGTTTTGGTGATGGAATGAACATACCGAATGAAGAACACAGTCGCCAAGACAAAGGTGAACTCACACCGATGGTCAAATAAAATTTAGGGTTTGAATGAAAAAACCTTCAAACATTCAATCTTAAAACCCTAAACACAAACTATTACTAACAGTAATGACGAAGGAGTGTAGTGAATTTGAATTTCTCGACGGCAGTGCAACACTTCCCAATGTTGACCATTTTGGGATCTACCTCAGACCTCAAATTTACTTGGTCAAATTCCATAGAGGAACTTGAATCAAGTTGTTGCTGCTGTTTAATATATTTGTCATGCTTATCAAATAGCTTTTCCAGGGAAACCAAACCTTTTGGAATCTTATTCCCTTTTAGTTGAAGAAACTCTTCACCAGTTTGTGAATCTATTTCAGAAACGTATTCCCGTGGTGGAGATTCACTACCTTCAAAATAGAGCTCATCAAAGCTATCCATCTTTTCCAAGAAAGCTATGATTTGATTAGCACCATTGAACACCAGCCAATGGTCAGCATTATCCAGTACATTTGGTCGGAAGACCAGCTCAATTATATACTTGTTACCTTTGAAGTCTTTATGAGGAACCATGAGGGTGACGGAGACAGCTAATGAATCTGCACGATCATTAAACTCTCTAGGCACTGCAAAGATATCAAAAGCATCAAAACCTTCAATGCAATCCATACGCGATTGTGATAATGTCTCAATCTTTCATTTTTGGTCTGATACAAATTTCTCACTTGACAAACCACTAATTCAGCATCTCCTTGAGCATGAAGATTTTTAACACCCTTAGCATGAGCAGCCTCTAATCCAAGCAACAATGACTCCTATTCAGCAGTGTTGTTGGTATTGTGGAATTGCAGCTTGTATGAGAAAGGGAAGATATCACCTTGTGGAGATATCAAAACAACCCCAGCTCCAGAACCGGTAGAGGAACAACTACCATCAAATTCTAAAACCCAAACATCATTTGAATTTTTTACTTTGATGTTTCTGTTACTAGTGTCATCAGAAAGAGGAGATTCTGGCATCACTATGCTCTCATCTAAACTTTCATCTAATTTACTAGAAATATCCTTTGATTTTGCATCTAAAATGTTAGAGCTCTCATCTAATGAACTAGAAGTATCTTCAGTAGATAAGAAATAATTACCCATTCCCGAAGACTCAAACAAAATTTGGGCTTTGGGATTTGTCGTTTGGGTAACAATATATTTTGCCTCTTTCTCAGGAAGCAACTTTTGCATGACGCCTTTAATAGGTATCCTTGCTTCGGATAGATCCATGTTCAGTTCCCCACCCACATCTTTACAGAAATTACGCCCGAGCAGAATGCCATAAGAGGCTGGAACATCAGCCACTAGGACGGTCATCTTAATCCTCTTGTCTGGAAAGGCTGCAAATGGAAATTGGGCATCTTTGATTTGGCCCAACAATTGCACTTGCTTATTTTCCATGGAGAAATATCTCCCAAAGGTCTTAGTTAAGGTGAGGCCAAGGGCGTCTGCTACTTTGGAAGGCATGACATTATCGGAGGCCCCAGAATCTATGATGCAATTGCTCAACTTATGACCATTTACTAATAGAGAAACATAGAAAGGTTCTATTTTTCCGAGGGCAACAAGGGGAGTAGTGACAAGATTATTTTGGGTGGATTTATTTTTTGAGGAATCATGGGCAACTTTTGGAAGGTCTTGTCCTGGAGGGACAGTCTTGTTTTTGACGTATATTGCTAACCTATCAAATTGTTCGGGATTAGCTGTAAATACTCAACCTTAGACATTTGGATTTTGGTCTTCCTAGCATGATCTATTATATCAAATAGTTGAAATGAACTAGGGACAGAAGAAGGAAAGCCATCATTCTGAGTTTTATTAGGGGTAGTATTGGTCTAAGGGACAGAAGTAGAAGATACAAGATTGTTAGAGGTACTTACTTGCTTATTGCCCACTGGGTTCTTCGACTGAAAAGGCAACGAAGTTCCCCATTTGTCAATTGAGATCGTTGGGTGAGGTTCCTCTCTTGCCTTTCCTTTATCAACTTGCTGATTTGGATGATTTTGGGACCTGGTAAAAACAACATATGCTCCATCATATACTTCTTATTTTCAGCTTCATCTTGGTAATTCAGAAAGCCAATGGTAGAGTTGCCAGCTAATTCTTCTTCTCCTTATGTAAAATGATTAGCATCATTCTCTTGGTCCAACTTAGGTTGGAAAGAATGATCATGTTTTGCTTCATAATAGCCAACTGCTGAGTTGACCGGCGCTGCTTCAATGGCGAGCTTCCCTTGTGTGGGTGGAAGGTAGTTGTGTTGCTCTTGATTTTTGGTAGCATTGCCTTAATATGAATTGTTGGGAAATGTTCTCCTTGGTATATCCTGATAAGGAGGGGCAGACATACCTTGTGACATTTGCCTTTTCAGAGCTAGCAATTCATTTGCTAACTTTTGCACCATAGGATCCGTGGTGCTCGTGGAAGAATTATCAGCAGAAGAAAGACCTTTGTTTCTGTTAGAATCTCTTCTTATCTTACCCGTAAGGATAAGATCATCTTCAACTTTAGTAGCCAAAATTTGAGCTACAGGAAGATCTGCAGAGCTAGCCCACCTTAGTAGAAAGCTCACCTCGGGAAGCTGAGTATTGATAAAGAAACACTTAAGATTCTCCACTGCTGGCTAAGCAGTTGTAGGAATCCTATTTGTCAGCTTATTGAACTTAGTGATGAAATCTTGCATGGGTTCATGTGGCTCTTTCTTCATCTATGTTAGCTGTGCTAACAAGGCATGTGCATCTTTCGCCGGTTTGAACCTAGCTTCGAACTTGGTCTTGAGAGTATTCCAACTCGTTATAGTTTGAGCTTGAAGATGGTAAAACCAATCTGCAGCAACACCTTGCAGTGTTTCCACAAAAAGTATTACTACTACATCTTCATGTTCCACACCTAATACACCACAAGCTATGTAGAAAGCTGCAATGTGTTCATTTGGGTGGACTTTCCCATCGCCATAGAACTTAGGAAAATTCTTTCTCAAACTACGAGGGTAGTTCATGCAATGGTGGGGTTAAATTCAAAGGACCAAAAGTGTTACCCCAAGGGCCTTGACCTGCCATGGTGCATTGACTAAAGGGTGGGATAACAAACCTCTGTGGAATATGAACAGACAAAACTCTGCTAGTACTAGAACTAGAAGCTTCACTTGGTATTGGAGACTTGGCGTTGGTAGGAGGAAAACTCCTGGTTCACTGAAGTCGAAATCATGGAGGCAAAAGGCCAAAGTTATTTTGCTACATCAACTCAAATACAGGATCAATAATACCTTGAGCTCTCTTGCTTCTTGTATACCATGAATCTACCAGAGTGTAGTGCACTCAACAAAATTTTGAAAAATCTTGAAAATAATGGAAAAAAACTGTAGTACTTCAACTCAGAGCGTGAGGCTTCAAGTTGCACATTCCTTCCCCAGCGGAGTCGCCAAAAAACTGTTGGGTGAATATTTTGTCATTTAGCTAACTAACGACAAAATGGTTATATCGCCATAGCTATGATGAGACTGAGTCTCTCCTCTCAGCAAGGGGAGGTTCCCTCTAGATAATGAGCTCTTTCTAATAAACAATCTTTAATACTTAAATAAACATAAAACTACTCTTGGGGTGTTTCCATTGCATCCTATTCTCTTTTTTTAGAATAGATTTTTTCTCTCTTACAAAATAACAACTTCACAATAGATAATATTTGAAAATTCTTGAACCGAGACAAACCATAGGAACACAAAGTTTTCTATTGTTTGACTTATTTCTCACAAACAAACTTAATTGAATTCAAATGTAGCCCAAAGTCTCCACTTTCACCCAATATGATATAACTAACTTGAACACAACAGTTTACAGCACAAAGTCTCTAAACAATTCCGTTCTCACAAATAAACACAAACTCCCGCAATGAGAAAAATAGCACAAAGTCTATTCAACCAAAATAAGAACACTTCTCTCAACTCTCAATAAACTCCATGATTCCAACAATGATTCAATATGATATAACACCAATGACATAAGAACACTGATATCATATAACAATATGATTCAACTCAAAGTTTGATAATCAAATTGCCTGCTTATATTGATATTCACTTGAAAGATATGATAAACATAAAAAGCTCAAAGTCTTGAAATGCTTTTCAATTTGGCAGAGTTTCTTTGCAATACAAAAAAGATAATATTTACAATGGGGGTCTTCTTTATTTATAAGAGAAATCAAGAGCAAAAATAGGAAAATCCTAACTACTTTGACTTATTCAAACATAAGAGTCCTATTTGACTTAGGACTTCCTTTGCTTCACATATAATTACATTTTAGAAAATTACATATGAATATGTCCATAACAAAATTCAAATTACATACACAAGAATAAAATAAACTAAGGTATCAGCTTCCTTCGTCATTCTTTTTTAGGAAATTCTGGTACATGGCCTGTATAGCTACCATTTCACATGCATCTGGTTTAGCCATATTTTCTGAGATAGTGCGGGCCCGAAGAATTGCATCTTTTACTGCATTTATTGCCTTCTCATGTTTGTCAAGGTTGTCCTTTAGGTTCTCAAAAGTTGAATGCTGATCATAAAGATTATGCATGGAAAGTACTGAGGGCACTTCATCTTCAAATTTCCTTTGAACCATGTTTTCGAAGGAACTTATCATCTCATCTGCTGAAAGGAACTTATGGTCTTCACCTGTGAGGGTGCATGGGAGTTCTTCCAGCCTATGTAGAAGCGTGACATCATTGTCTTCACTGGCTTCACGAGATTGACATAGATCTTCAAGCAAGACTTTTAATGTGTGGATACGATGAACCAGAGACTCCTTAGTTTTAAGATATGATTCCCTATTTGCAATGACCCCAATGGTGATAAGATTCTTTATCTTAATCTTTTTCATCTCTATCCACTCCTCCAAGCTCTCTTCTTGATCCTACAGTTCTTGAGAAAGTAAGTCAACCATGTTATCACGCTCAACTTTGGCTTTATCCATCTTTTCTTTTCTTTCTATAGTGGTCTTCAGTAGAACTCGCCCTTGAGCTAGCAAACGTTCCACAATATCCCCTACCACTCTTCCTTTGGCCTGAGCTTTCTCAACCTGCTGGATTAGAGGATCTTCTACAATCACTACCATGGGTTCCACAATTTTAGATGACTTTACTATTTTTTGAAGAACTGCAGCAAGTTCTTCTACTTTAGCCTTATACTGTTCTTTTTCCTTTTTGACTTCATCATATTTTTCAAGCAAGGTGTTGGCAGTAGTCTGAAAATCTCCTTTTATGCCTTCATGAGTTAGCTTACCCAACTCAACCCTTGAGACAACATAATCATTCATGTCAAAATTGTCAACAATAGTATCTGCTAGTGGCTTAGCAATCTCTGCATATCTGATCCCTTTTTCATTGATAAGCTTAGAAATAGTCTTAGGCTTCTTCTTTAGAGTCTTTGATTTCATAGGTAACAACTTCTCTATATCAATCTCATATGGCAAAATAGATTGCCTCTTTCTCTTGGGAGTATATGCAGACAACCATGGGGGAAGCATAGAAGCACTAATAATTGGAGATGAATCCACTACTTGTTTTGTCGGATCTATATTTACACCTGTGTCAACAACTTTTTCTGAACCATCCAGAAGATTTTCTAAAACAGATTGTTCACCAATATCAAAAGATGGAGAAGATAAACTTGGGATAGAACCGGAGGAATCAAACATGGTCCCAAAACTGGTTCTTACAGAAGTAGGGGTATTATCAGAAGAAACAATGAAAATAGATGAAAGAGGAACACTTGAAACTACTGGAAAACTACCAGAAATAGGAGCATGAGGAAGGGGTGTAGAAACTTGTGATTCAGTGGGAAGATCTTTCTTAGGGGACTGATGTGGATCACCAAGTTGTTCCTTTTCTACATTTTCATCCCTGCCTTGTTTAGTTCCATCCTCCTCGTCAGATTTATCAGACACTTCTGTTTGTTGGGCATCTTTAGATTTTTGAATATTTTACTTTTTAGTCTCAACATCTTCGATCTCCATTTTCTCAACATTTGTATCTTCAGCACCTGATTTCCATTTGCTCAACATTTGTATCTTCAGCACGCGTTTCGGTGATAGTAGAGGTTTCTGCAACTTCTTTCTTCTTCCCTCCCTTGGATACAAACTTAATTTTTGGTTTTCGTATTTTGGAGGAAGAAGGGGTGTCACTCTTATTCTTGGTCCTATTTTCTACTTTCTTGCCTGTTTGTTCCTGTGCTTCAGTCTCTAACCCTATGAGAAATTCCTTTAATTTGATCCCTTTGCTTTCTAGCCATATATTTGTATTGGCCAGGATCGGCTGAAATCTTTTCCTTATGGATGTTTCCTCTTTAACTGACCATTTCACCTCTGGAAGAGGTGATACTTCAACATTCTCAGTGTTATATTTGGGGTCTAGAACATCCCCATCATCTTCCATTCCATCTGGAATACCAGTGAGGCCTAGCTCTTCGATCTGACTCAGATGAAGTCTGCAGTAGTCTAACTTCTTGATCTCATTTTGTGTCCTGAGATCAACCCAAATATCTTCCACCATAGGCACATGGAAAGTTGACTTTATTTTGATCTTATCTTGCACTCTCCTGAAGTCAAAACGGTCCCTTTTTTTAAAAGTTTTCATAGTGACCAGCTGTAATTCAGAATCAACTGTTTTTGCCTTGTTAGCTGATTGAACTGAATACCTTCCAATTTCAACGGGAAACTTTATCCCTGACTTCTTCAGCTCCATATGTTTATTATGCACTACAATCAACTATCTACATAATTCCATAAGGACAATACGGTCATTGGGATATCGTGGAAGAATATAAGGGTAGCTGGGATAATACCCTACTCTAAGATATGTGAAAGTAGGGAATTGTAAGAACAAATAGCCAAAAGAATTCACAACTTCCCAAGCTTCATCTGAGACCCTCTTCTGAACAAGTTCATTGTCCCATAAGCACATGAATACAGAAAAGAAAGCATCATTGACCCTTCGGAAATGATGGATTGATCTCTTCAAAGTAATTTAAGGATAATACTCATACACGGGAACCAATCTCCTGTCACCAACCTGAGTCAAACCAGGAAAGCTTCTCATGCTAGCAGCAACATATACAAGATATGAGGTCATATAGAATTTGAATGTTGTGTTGACCTTTACCAATTGTTCATGCAATGCATTACTGATTTGTTCTCCCCAGAATATTCTCTGTGTGCCTCAAAGGATCACCTTGATGTATGTGTACATCCATTCTTAAAACTTGGAGGAAGAAGGGAGTCCTCTAATACGACTCAAAAGTGTGATCAAATCACAAACTTCCTCTACAAAGTCACTCCTAGGGAGATCCTTCGGCCATCTGGTCAGATTACTTCGAGGGATTTTCAACCAGTTATTGTTTATATACCTTCTTGTAGCTTCCACATCTGTATCATAGTCCTTTTACCCCTGAGCATAGTTAATCTGTCCAATGTTTTCAATAGGTGGACACATGAAGATTTTATCAAGAAATTCTGCATCCAACCTCATGATCACATTCCCTTGGGAATCTGTCACAACCCTAGTGTCCCTGTTGTAATGGTTAGCCACCTGAAGAACGAACTCGGGGTTATGGACAAATACTGGAAATGAGGCAACCATGTGAATGTTGTTGTCAATGATCTTTTGCATGTGTTTGGAATGGTTTGTTTGTTTAGTTCTGTCCACAAATTCTGCCATACCTACATGTCCTATTTCTGTATCCCTGATTTCATCAACATTTGACTGCACTGAAGTGACAGGGAAGACCCCTTGGTATTTGTACTTCATGATTTTGGCTTTGGATGGAGACGGCTCTGACATCAACTCTAAAGAGAACTTTGGAAGAGATATCTACCACAAACGCTTGTTGAGAACTACAAAAGGCCATGATCTCGTAGGTAGGGGAAAAATGGATAAATTGGGATAACCACGATTCGATGATCATGAATAGGAAAGCATGCGTTGAATGGCTTGAGTGTGCGCAAATTGAGGTAAAGGGTGAAAGCGGGTTAACAGGTCTTGAAAGGTGAATTTTCCCAATGTTAGGAAAAATTTAGGAAAATGTGCATGAGCGGTCAAAATGACTGCTCCTGCATGAGGGACTATTCACATATGTAAAGTCGGTCATTTTGACCGCTATTACATGTTAATAGGAAGTGTTCACAACTCTCGTGCAAAGTCGGTGAAAAATACCGCCTTTACATGTATTTTGGTTGAATATAAATTTAGATGTAGGGGCAATCAAAATGACTGCCATTACATTAGGATAACATTTGATTCTGAGACACATGCTAAGTCGACGGAATGGACTGCCCATACATGTTGAATGAGAGGGTTTTGATGTATCGTCGGTGAAATGGACCGCCAATGCATATGTCTTTGGAAACTCTGAGTTATGTGTAAAGGCGGTAGTTTCATCCACTATCCGCAGTCATCACGATCAAAAGATCTCAAAGAGGGTTTACTAGTTGATTAGAAGGCTTGGTAATAAAAATAAACAAACAAAACAAATTAAGAGCAATTAAATAGGTTTCAATGTTTGCATTAAAACATGGCATGAGTGCCATTAATGCAACTTCAAGTTGAGCGATTCGCCAAGATTTTGTTTGAGCGACGGATTTCACCGTCACTACATTAGGTGATCAACATGCACGGGTGGGGGAAAAGACCGCTCGAACATGTAAAAAGAAAATGACTTAAAATATGTGCAAACGGTGAATAATACCGCTATTACATGTTAATAGGTCAAGGGACATGCATGAGCGGAGGTTCGGACTACTCTCACATGTTAAAAGAAAATTTTAGTAAAATATGTGAAAGCGGCAAAAAGAGCCGACTCTACACACAAAACAACAAAACACATGTAATAACGGTTATTTGGACCGCTATTGCATGTAATAACAAAAACATTTCTAACTCCCCAAAATATTCAATAATTGATATTTTGGCAAGCTTACGACCAAAACAAGCTTCATGATTTTTGAGGAATCGTCATAAGGAAATGTCGCAAACTCTTCTAGGATGTTAGATGACTTTGCACAAGATCAAGAGTACTTGTCTCATTTTACGAACTTAGAGTGTAGGCTATGAAATGAATAAGTTTCGTAGGGGTTGTCTACAAAAACGAGCATAGCTAATTTTGAGAACAACACTATCCCTGTCGCAAGGAGATAGAAAACCATTAACAACAATGCATAACCAAATGAAAACCACAGTAGTCATTTGAGAAGATCGAAGAGCTTTAACAATGAGGGTGATTTAATTAAGCATGATGCCAACAATCCCATCCACCAAAGCCTGTATAACAGTTAACACCACAAAATTATTGTAGTGAATGGAAACACCTCTAGGGAAAGAATATAATGTGTGGCATGAGTCTGCTATCTTTCAATAATAAACTCTTCATCCCTTCCCACCGCTGAGTTGGCAAGAGTGTTAGCTTCCCTATTGCCTTCTCTATAGATGTGGTTAATAGTGAATTCCTCTAGATTATTAATTAGGCCCAAGGCAATGGATAAGAGAGAGTTAAGAGTCCAACTATGAATGCTCCTAGATCTCACAGTGTCAATGGTGATGGCAGAGTCACCTTCTATTTCCACTTTCCCCAACTTAAACTTAACACAAAGCTGAAGTCCAAGGATTAGAGCCTAGAATTCAACCTCGTTATTTGTCCTTGGATTGAGTCTCCTCAAAGCCGAACATATGACATCCCCCATCCAATTTCTAATAATGTACCCTACTCTAGACATCCCCGGATTGCTTTTGGAAGCCTCATCAAAGTTCAATTTTACCCAACCCTTCTCTGGTGAAGTCCACTATACCTCCTTATAAAATCATCCCTCATCATCCCATTAATGGGAGGGATGGTGGAGGAATATTAGGATAATTTTAAATAATAAAATTATTTACTTAGTTGGTAATTATGATGTGGCAATTAAATTAATTAAATAATTAAAAATATTTAATTATTTAATTGGTTAGTAATATGGTATCGAAATAAGACTAATTAAATAATAAAATTATTTAATTAGTTAGCGATATGAGACAATGATTGTGCTAATTAAATAATATTTTTTTAATCAGTTAGTGATGATGTAGCGAATATATTGACTTAGTTAAATAAATATAATTTATTTAATTCATTTGGTGACAAGAATAAAGTGGTTAGGAAATGTTGAATATGATGTTTCAAATCGACATTAGACATAGGATTGGAAGTGGTGGTGAATAGGTTAATTTTAGGTGTTTACACCCACTAAAGCAAGAACATCTACAAATTACTATCCTAAGGATAACTCATAACTCAAATCTAATTGAGGCTAGAAGTTAGCTATTAAGGGAAAATTTCATGGAATTAACTTATTTTAATGAGGCAAATTAATGAATTTTATTACTAATTGTAAGTGCCTAGTTTGGAATTGAACCTGTTAGATTACAAAGGAAGAAGAGGGATTTGAAGTGTTCAGAAATGTGAAGTGCTTGGTTGAGTAGTCAATCTTTAAGAACTATTAGACTAAAGAGGAAGCTTTGAATGTAGGCAATGACAGTGTCACCTCCATTTTTTTATTATTCTAAAGCATTTTATGAGTGGAAGTTTCTAGAATTTGTAATTTTAAACTTTAGAAGAAGAGTAGTCAACAAACTTTCAAAACTAGTTGTTGACACCATATTTGTTGTCTGGCTTTATTGCAAGTGTTGAACTTGTGTAGATTTTACTTGCCTCCCCCAAGAAGATGCATTGTTGTTTGTAGGTTGCCTATACTGTTAGGGAAATTATAGAAAAAAGGACCACTTGTTAAACATAGTCCTCACACAAACTAGGCCTGGGATCTAATTGCAATTAACAAAATATTGAGAACATGTGGAAGAATTCTATTTAATTGATAAAGAAGGTGTTTCCTATCTTCTTCCTTGGTCTCATCACTCCAACTTCTCTAGAGTCTTTGAGAGGAGTAAACTATATCCTTGAAAGGAAAACATAAGAAACCATCTAGCTCTTGGTTTGTAATTCCTTTTTGAAAAAATTGAATGTTGTGATGCAAGGGTGTTTTGCCTTCTAACTCTTATGACACCTTTAGAGCTCACTGTAGACCAACTGCCTATTGTAGACAAGATAGATTGTGGAGATCTAAGTATTATATTTAACTACAGAAAAAAACACAACAAAATATTATAGGTCTAATATTCAAGATTCAAGAACCTTTTAAAAAAATAAGGAATTTGACACAATCTCTTGAATATATAAATGAATCTCAACATCCCATTACCAAGATGGCCTAAGGATTCCATTTGTATTATTGAGAATTATAAGGTTTGTTTTCGTAGTGGGTGAGAGGCCAACGATATCTACCAAGGATTGTACAAAGTTTTTGGTGGAATTCCATAATGTAGGGAGAGCTCTGCCACCAACATAACACTTTGCATCCACTATCAAAATTTCAAACAACGTTTGTATTGATGGATTCTTGATGCTAACTCTACACACAATACAAAACCACCCACAATTGGAAAGGATAAATTAAATAAGAGAAATTCGCCTAGAAAAAGATACAATCAATGTCATTAGTAGGGCAAGCTTTTATATTCTAAACCACTCTTTTGCAATCACTAAGCTTTCTTTTGACAACATAATTCAAGAAAATTCTACAATCTTGAAATTGCAACCCAAACAACCAAATGATGAATTTGATGACGTGAGTTGTCTCACCTATTAATAAAATTTTTGATCTTCAACAAAAACTTTTCATTGCATTCATCTACAACTTTAAAGAGACGTTCAATGAACATGCCTTTCATTGAAGCTGAGCTTATGAACATACGCTTCCTTGTGAAGCATCACAACACCTTCTAGTTAATACTTTGCATAATAACAAGTCTTTCATTGAAGCCGAGCTTATGAACATGTGTTTCCTTGTGAAGCATCACAACATCTTCCTAGGTAATACTTTGCATAATAGCAAGTCTTTCATTGAATCTGAGTTTATGAACATACGCTTCCTTGTGAAGCATTACATCATCTTCCTAGGTACTACTTTGCATAATAGCAATTTTGAGCCTATCAAAGGTCAACAACATCTCAAGGGCTACCCCTCAGAGGAGATTCTTCATCCTCGTCATTCCTCTATGTCTATGATCAAGTGCAAGAATTAACCCCAAGAAGTTGTAAATCATGCCTAATAGCAAAATGAGACCCTCATGCACATAGCTTCTAGAATCTTTGGTGGCTTCTAGAATTATTTGTTCCAAATGTTCGATGGATTTTTTTAGCTGTAATTGGTCCATATGATATATATTTTTTTAATGAATGTTCAAATTATAATGACAATAAGACTTAAAAAGATTGATAGTTCAATTACAAAATTAAAAAATAGAATTAATAAATATTTAAAATATGAAAAATTAGAAATAGTATTGTTACAAAGCCAAACATTTAAAAAACGAAAAATACAAACATTTGATAGGTCATTTGACCAAGATTGAAAATATAATTGGTCATTTGACCAAAGTTGAAAATATATATTTGTAGACATCATATTTCCACAATTTTTTAAGGGAATGCCATAGTACCCTACCTACAACAAGAACTAATAAGTGCTGCACATCCAACTATCATAGGTAAGTGTTATGGTAAGAGTTCTTAAAAGCAATTAGATAAACTTTAGTTTTTAATTATATTGTGAAATTTGTATATCCATGTCAATTTTTATTTAGTTTTGGGTTTATATACCTAATTGATCTTATCTCCTCCATTCTTAACACATTTTCACATACACTTTTGCATTAGCACATCCCTTGTATATACGTTCATTCATTGCATTAGAGTTTCTATTTTGTTGTCTTTCTGTCAATTCCTCTCCTAGACCTAAACAGAGAGTTCCCAACACACATACACAGAGAAAACAGAGCCCTACAATGGAAAAAATTAGAAAAGCTTTCAGTATCCTGCAGTAGAAGCTGTAAATCCTGAAACAGTAAAATAGAACCCGAAAAAGAAAATAACAGCAACCTTAATACAATGCTCAGAAAGAAAAATAAGAAACAGCATACACAGAATAGACAAGAGGATTTTAACGTGGTTCGCCAATATTGGCTACATCCACAACGAAGGACAATCGTTTTATTAATGTCAATACAACACACACTGTATCTTGCATCTCTCTCAGTATATCATATATCCCTGTATATTTTCTGTAGAACAGCAGCAAAATAGAAGCAGTTTTCAGAAGTCCAAAAGACTCTCAATCTCCAACGTCTCCTACCCAACGTGCATCTGGAAAGAAGATTCTGACATAGCAGAGATACCCAGCCAAGAATGGCTATCTGCAGAATGAGAAGAAACAGAGAATCTGAAGACACAGAGGTGGCGGTTACATGGAATACAACTGCTGTGTGGCCGTTACATGTGGGCTTCATACACGTGCCCAACAATCTCCCACTTGAAGACCAATGGGAACGGCAATGTAGCTGCTCAGAGAGAGATCCCTTCGAGAAGGTTAGTGTCACAGAGGAACAAGACCGAGAGAAGATCTACAGAATTCGAACTTCTCTCGAGGAACAATCTTTGTTAATGCATCCGCCGGATTAAGCTTAGTGTCAATCTTTGTGACCTGCAACTTGCCTTCGTCAATAAGATGGCGGATAAAATGATAACGAAGGTCAATATGCTTTGTTCGACTGTGGAACGCTGAGTTTCTTGACAAGTGTATAGCACTTTGGCTATCACAAAATAATGGAAATACAGATTTTGGACAGCCCAGTTCCGTCAACAAACGCTCAAGCCATATCATTTCTTTGGCTCCTTCCGAGAGCGCTATGTATTCAGCCTCTGTTGAGGACAGAGCTACTGTTTGTTGCAACCGAGAGACCCAAGTAATGGCTGCCCCGGCAAATGTAAATACATAACCAGTGGTAGACCGGCGTTTGTCTAAATCTCCGGCCATATCAGAATCTACATAACCACGAAGCTGAAAATCAGTACCTCCAAAACATAAACAGAAATGGGAAGTACCTTTCAAGTACCGCAAGATCCACTGAACTGCCTGCCAGTGAAGTTTGCCCGGATTACTCATGAATCTGCTCACAACAGCAACAGCTTGTGCTATGTCCGGACGAGTACACACCATTGCATACATGAGACTACCGACTGCAGAGGTATAGGGAACAGACCTCATATGTTCTTCTTCTTCTTGATTTTTCGGACACATAGCTGAAGATAAGCGGAAGTGATCAGCCAAAGGAGTAGAGACCGGTTTAGTATGAGACAAATTAAATCTGTCCAACACTTTGGCAATGTAGCTTGCTTGGGACAACCTGAGTTCTCTTTTATTTCTATTTCTAAATATGTGCATCCCAAGTATTCTTTTGGCTGGTCCGAGATCTTTCATGGCAAAATGAAGAGCCAACTGTTGCTTCAGCTGAGCAATAATCTGAATACTAGTACCAGCTACTAACATATCGTCAACATAGAGCAATAGTATGACAAACTCACCAGTATGGAGCCTCTTGTAGTAAACACAAGGATCTGATTCGCACCGAATAAAGTGGTTATCAGTCATGAAGCGGTCAAATTTTAAATACCATTGTCTTGGAGCTTGCTTCAGCCCATACAAACTCCGCTTCAACTTGCAAAATAAATGCTCCTTGCCTGGTTGAGCAAAGCCTTCAGGCTGCTCCATGTATAAATCCTCATCAATATCGCCATGTAAAAACGCTGTTTTCACATCGAGTTGCTCAAGTTCTAAATCCCAAATGGCAACTAAACCCAAGACAGCACGAATGGTGTCCATCCTGACAACTGGAGAAAAGATTTCAGAAAAATCAATACCTTTTTGCTGATCAAACCCCTTGACGACTAATCTGGCCCTGTATCTTTTATTTCCTCCGTCTTCATCTTTCAAGCGATAAATCCATTTGTTCTTAAGAGGCTTTCGATTTGGCGGAAGAGGAACCAAATCCCAGGTTTGATTAATGCTCAACGATTCCATTTCTTCGTTCATGGCTGCCATCCAGTTCTTTGCATTTTCATGCTTGCAGGCTTGTTTATAAGTTGTCGGCTCTGCATAATCAGAGAGCAATAACTCATAGTCATCGTATTTTGCCGGTCTCCTCTTTGCACGGGTAGACCTCCTCAATTGTGTACCTTGCTCTGGCTGGATATTGGAGTCCAGATTGAGTCTCTGTAATAAATGCTGAACATTATCAATCTCTGAGTGAAGAGGCCCCTGAGGAAAACTACCCTGTCTCTGTATTGGTGCACCCATAGGGCTCTGCTCAATTACACTGTCCTGCCACATAGGTCCTATCTGTGTAGTAGAGTGACCTTTATACAGGTCTGAATGTTCACCTGGTAAGGATGTGGTGTCTGAGCCTCCTTTATTCTGCGTTGAAAGTTGCAAAGGCAGCGAATGAGTAATGGATTGCTGCGTGGGCTCAGAGGATGTGACTGGCGGTGTTGGACAGTCAATAGGCAGCGTTGAAGGATACAAAGGCTGCGATGAAGAGTTAAAAGGCAACGAACAAGCTTGTGGAGGCAGCGTCACTTGTGAAGAAGGCTGCATATTAATTTCTAAAGGCAGCGGATACCTATGGGAAGGCTGCGTAACATGTGCTGAAGCACAAGGCAGCGTATCATGTGAGGAAGGCAGCAAGGACTGTTCTAGAGGCAGCGAGTTAATGTTAGAAGGCTGTGTAGCAACAATAGAAGGCATACCAATTGACTGGGTGGGAATAGCGCATCCAACCGAAGGCAATGTAGCTGAAGTAATAGGAGCTCCAGACATATAAGAATGTATAGTAGTAACAAGTGGCTGGGAAAACGTAATGGTGGATTGCCTCACCTTTCCATTATCGAACAAATCCACATCAATATATTCTGGCAGAGGTGAAGTGCAAGAGTGCAAGCCTGGAAACTCCCTCTCGTTAAACACAACATCGCGGCTATGAATAATAGTCTTTGCAACAGGATCCCAAAGACGAAAACTAAACTGATCTTCACCATAGCCGAGAAAAACACACCGTTTTGACTTGAAGTCTAACTTAGTCCTATGCTCTTTTGGAATGTGAACAAAAGCGGCACAGCCAAATACTCGCAAATGCTGATAGGAAATTCGCTTTCCGAGCCATGTCTCCTCAGGTATGTCAAAATCCAGCCTAGACGAAGGAGCTCGATTGATTAAATACACAGCAGTGTTACATGCCTCTGCCCAAAACTCTTTGCCCAATCCGGCATTGGAGAGCATACATCGAGCTCGCTCAAGGATCGTGCGATTAAGCCTTTCAGCTGCACCGTTTTCCTGAGGTGTGTAAGGGACGGTTTTGATCCGTCGAATACCATGGTCTGCACAAAAAGAATCAAACTCCGAAGAGCAATATTCTCCACCATTGTCTGTTAGGAGGCATTTAATTTTATGCCCAATCTGGTTTTCAACTGAAGCTTTAAAAATCTTAAATTTTGAAAAAACTTCAGATTTTCTGTTCAACATATAAATCCAGATTTTGCGAGTGCAGTCATCTAAAAATGTGACAAAATAATTTGCTCCACCGAAAGAAGTTACCTGAGTTGGACCAAATACATCGGAATGAACAAGTTCCAACGGAGTGATTTTCTTGTCATGCCCCGTTCTCACGAAACTGGTCCGGCACTGTTTGCCATAAAGGCAATGTTCACAAAATTCTAAATCGATGGAGTTGAGGCCTGGAAGCTGATTGCGCTGAAGCATAACTTGAAGACCTTTTTGGCTCATATGACCGAGCCTCTTGTGCCATATTTCAGACCCACTGTCCATAGCCGGCAAGGCAGCTCCCACTTCACCAAAACAGTCTAGAATGTATAGATTACCTTGCTTCTTTCCTCTTGCCATTACTAAAAGCCCTTTTGTAATTTTCCATGAGTCAACAGAAAATTTAACATTGCATCCATTGCCTATAAGTTGACTGACAGAAATTAAATTTCTTTTTAACAGAGGCACATATCTAACATCCGTCAAAGTTAGTTTGTCACCATTTTTCTGATTTAATATTACATCTCCTTTTCCTAAAATGTCACATTCTTTATTGTCACCCAGAAATACCTTACCGAATGTGCCTTCTTGAAAATTTGTGAAAGCTTGACGGCATGAAGTTGCATGAAAAGAGGCGCCGGAGTCAAGGACCCACGAATCTGCATTTGTGTCACTTGCTGATAGGACCAAAACACCATCACTTGCAGTGTTTGCTTGATTATTTGTGCTCACGTTGCCTTGAGCTTTCTTATAGTTCCAGCAATTTTTCTTATTGTGTCCAGGTTTTCCACAAAACCAACATGAACCGGTTCTGCCCCTAGACTTCGATCGTGGACCAGATTGTGACCTTCTCCGGTTGTTGAATCTACCTCTGTCATTGCTTCTTCCTCTGTTGTTTATACTGACAGCTGTTAGAGCATCACCGGCTGAAGGTTCCTGATGTTTCCTTCTCATGTCTTCGCTGAGAAGAGTAGCTGCAACTTCATCAAAAACCAAGGTACTCTTGGCTGCTACAGAAGTGCTCACAGCCATGACAACACCTTCCCAGCTATGTGGTAAGGAACACAACAGCAGAATCGCTTTAATCTCAGGATCTAATTTGATGCCCACCGAAGCTAATTGAGAGACTAAGGTGTTAAACTCATTCAGATGATTGGACATCACCCCACCTTCTCTCATTTTCAGGTTATATAATTTCTTCATAATAAAAACCTTATTTGATGCCGAAGCAATCGCATATATACTAGAGAGCTTTTCCCAAAGCGCTTTCGTATTGATCTCATTTGAGACATTAAATAAAACATTGCTTGACAATGAGAGGAATATTGTTGCCTTCGCTTTCGAATCCAGTTTTTCCCAGTCTTCATCCGTCATAGTACCTTGTCCTTTGGCTTTCCCCTGTAAGGCGAGAGACAGGTCCTGTTTGATGAGAAGAGACTCCATGTGCACTTTCCAAAGACCAAAGTTCTGGCCTGTAAACTTTTCTATTTTCCATTTCTCCGAGTCATCCATTCTGAATGCTGTGCAGGTTCCCAAAAATTTTCACCGTCTCCTGGACCGAGCTACACACAAGCTCTGATACCAATTGTAAATCCTGAAACAGTAAAATAGAACCCGAAAAAGAAAATAACAGCAACCTTAATACAATGCTCAGAAAGAAAAATAAGAAACAGCATACACAGAATAGACAAGAGGATTTTAACGTGGTTCGCCAATATTGGCTACATCCACAACGAAGGACAATCGTTTTATTAATGTCAATACAACACACGGTATCTTGCATCTCTCTCAGTATATCATATATCCCTGTATATTTTCTGTAGAACAGCAGCAAAATAGAAGCAGTTTTCAGAAGTCCAAAAGACTCTCAATCTCCAACGTCTCCTACCCAACGTGCATCTGGAAAGAAGATTCTGACATAGCAGAGATACCCAGCCAAGAATGGCTATCTGCAGAATGAGAAGAAACAGAGAATCTGAAGACACAGAGGTGGCGGTTACATGGAATACAACTGCTGTGTGGCCGTTACATGTGGGCTTCATACACGTGCCCAACAGAAGCAAGCCTATTGACCAGAGCAAGCGCATTGCTGATCAACTTTTCAGCATACTGCACCCTTCCCTGGACAAGCACTTTAACCTTCCCATCACGAGCAGCCTGGAAGCCATTAAGACAGCTGTCCTCGTTCGTGAGCGCGGCGCTCATCCACGTCTGCACGTTGCTCATCTGGAACTTAAAAGTTCCGCGCCTCAGATGCTTCAGCTCGGCCAGTGACTGGTGGATCTGATCCTTGCTGTCGCCCAAATTCTCCACGCAGTCTTTCAATGCCGAGCGCTCTATTTTGTCAAGGCCCGTGCTCGTTCGAGAGAGCGTGACGGCCCAGGCCGTCATATTTCTGGCATTGGTGAGGCTCACATTGACGGCAGCCGTCACGAGATCCTTCTGGCTTTGCTTCGCCTGCAGAGAGGCGGCGTAAGAGCTCAGCGACGCCACGCAGACGTCGGGGTAGAGAGTGATTTTGCAGGAGGATTTAATGAAGTCGCCGCTTTGGGGTTTTACCGCGGCGGTGGACATTAGAATTGTAGCGATGATGAAAAGGGAGAATACAGGGGACGACTCCATTGCGATTCGAACTCGGGACGTGCTCGATGATGATGATAATGATGATTCTTAGGGTTTTAACTGTCCGATTTATAAGGTGGATTTGCCTAAAATGGTGGCGCAGGTGTAGTAAGCAGCGGTCTTTTCGTTGCAGGTCTTGTAATCAACTGCGGGAAATTATCGCTGACCGGACTGGATTAATGCATACTGACCTAATGTCTCTGTAATTTATTTATTTCAACCCTTCTAAAATTCAAGAAACGTTACAGACACTCATCCACCAAAACGTTGCGTTTACGGTCGCCGCATTAATCGCAAAAATAAAATTCAAGAAATGTAACAGACACTCATCTATCAAAACGTTGGGGGCTTGGCGATTTTGGTGGAATGGATACTTCTCATGTCTTGATTTTTAGTGAAAGAAATTCAGCTTAAGATTTGTGCTCCAGATCGACAGCAAAAAGATAACAAAAACGAATTTGTGAATAACCTCCATAAAAACAGAATAAATAAAAAATCCAAAAAAACCCGCCAACACTTGACCTTTGAATTCGGACGAGAGAAGAAGATTTTGAGCTACTTTCGGCCTAATTTGATTGGACTGAGATTTTAAAACTTTTGAAAATTTATTTTCACGAAACTCTGTTCGACCGCTCTTTGCCCCCTTTTACCCGTTACTCTGGAGTCTGGATTAGCTGAAGTCTGAGACTGAACAATTTTTATTTTTATTTTATACCTAATTATTTATTTTGGTTTTAAAAATCAACTGTATTTATTCTAGAGATTAACCTGTCTACATGTGCTTCAACCGAAGTATAGGCACAAATTTCGAAACTATAGGCACATTTTTCCTTGTATTATTGTTGAATTCCTTTTGTTAGAAAAAATATGAACTTTCTAACCATTGACAGTCGACTTTGCTTGTCAAGCAATTTTTTATGACAGTTATCTATTTAATGATGCTTTTAAAATACTATGATATATTTTTGTATAACTAAATTATATAAAAACCAAATATATATATCATCATAATCTTATATAAATTTTGAGAGTTTGTCTAAAATTTCTTCTTTCATATGATACAGTCTTTTTAAAATTTTGATTGTATTTTACAGCAAAAATGTCTAAATACAGCTATACAACTGTCAAATTTAGGCCCTGCTTCCAACTATTTATCAATTATTTGTTGGCAAAAGTATGGATTTCCAAATATTTATTAACTACATGTTGGGTACAAACATGAATTCCTTTCAGTTTTAGTTTTTTTATTTTATTGTAATGGTGAAATTTGTATACCAATGTTAATTTCTATCTAGTTTTGGGTTTATTTTTAGAGAATGACTTAATACAATTATATATTGATAAACGGTGTAATTCCATGTGAAGTTAAATTCATTTTCATTTTCTGATCTTTCCTCTATCTCCATTTATGTATATTCTCACTTGTTTGATCTTATTTTATTCATTTCTATACATTTTCCCATACACTTTACATTTATTTCACGTCCCTCATGTATAGATATTCATTCATTGCATTAGATTTACAATTTTGTTGTCTTGGGTCAATCCTACAAGTGCAGAATCAATCCTACAAGTGCAGGATCAATCCTACATCCAAAGATTTGACCCCCAAATTTTCAGAATTTAAATCTAAATTTCCATCGACTCCTACCCATTTCTTTCCCACCATGAGTCAATTTGCTACGCATTTGGTGTGATTTATTGTGATGTACTTGTATTTAAAGACATTCAATGCACATTCATTTACCATTAAAAGAGAACCAAGTAATCATCAATCATCATTTGCATATCATTTTAGAAATGCTTCAATTGGAGCACTAAAAGGAATCTAAGCCTACATCATCATTATACAACACTTGCATGAATGAAGATTATTATCCTCAATCACTTTTACGAATATATAAAGTCAATATTTTCCAAGGGGTTGATCTAAGAGAACTTGACCCTAACAATCTGATAGCCTCTCCAAAGTATTTTTAAACATCACTAGTTCTTGACAACCAGTGAAGAGCACAAAATTAGGTGAATCAAAAATCAAGTTTGCATATTTAGCCAGATGAAATATGCGGGCTATAAGATAGATATGCACTCATGGAGTTGACCTAGATTCATAAATTCAACCCATAATACCATTGATAAATTGTTTTGATTTTGAGATAGAGTATATACAAAAGGAGCCATTTTTTGTCCTAAGATAGGTGAGATTCAATGTGACATCAAAGTTATTTCTTCTCCTAGGGTCATCAATGGAAATGCAATATCATAACACAAGTGTGCATAATGGGATATTTAATATTCAAGGAAAAATGAATAGATGTATTGCTAGGTATTAGGGGTAGAAAGGATGATTATATTAATATTTTTTGTTTAGGTATTGGGGGTAAGAGAATGGAATAGGTTGGGGATTAGATCTCAAGGATAGGAAGTTGAAAAAAATACAAATTTATCTCTTTACTTTTGGCTTTCATGAGGCAAAAAAGAGGAACTAGTTATACTAATTATGTAAGGAATGCATATAGATTTATTTAGTCCTAAGTGGTTGAAATGATGAAGGAGCTTGTACACCATACAAGATATACATATTTGATTCAAAAAGAGTGATTTGACCTATGTACACTTTGTAGGATTATGTGTATGTGTGTAAATGCGAAATGATTCTCCTTGTTTAAACGATTTGAACATGATAACACTGAAAATATTTTTTTCAATTTTGATAGGTAGATATGACACAGGCGAACAAATATGTTTCTAATTTCTCGTAGTTTACCCTGTGCAAGTATTAATTTTTTTAATCCAAACATGTAAAGGAAGTCAAACATGACCTTGTACTCACATCATATAGTTACTTTTTAATTTATATTTTCCATTCTAGGGATCAATGTCAAATTATTATAGTACAAAAAAAATTAATGTATTTTATTTTCATAATCTCCAATGAAAATTCATTAAAAAATTCTCATTTAGTTTTGGGTACATGATACTGCTAGAAATGAAATATTTAGTTGCATGTATGCGGGGCATAAATAAATAGGGGTATAAAAATGTCATAAAACAAATCTAGGTACCTACGATATAGGGTAAAAAGGGGAAATTTTAATAGAAATTGTGTGCTAGGAGGAGGTATAAAGATTCAAGATGTACAAGTAGAAATAAATTAGGGGTATTATTTGAGATTCCATGATTGTAGGTGATGTTGGCAAGATGAGGGGTCACAGACCGAAGTTCTGAGCCCTAGTGTCCTGCATGTAGTGTTTATACCCCAATTATGATAGTGAGAGAAGATTTAGATTATTTGCATTAGGAAACAACATAATGTAGTAACTTATAGTAACATATAATGCATCATACAGATTCTAAACAATCAAATAGTCCTTCAAAACCCTTATATCTTCATATATATTACAATGGTAGTTCTATAATCTCTGTTCTGTATATCTTTCTTTTATTCTTTTCTTTTTCTTCTTCTACTACTTCTACTATTAGTATATACATAGGATTGCATTAGGGATGTCTCCCTTGAAAAACAAGTCTATTCTTACTAGGCTTGGTTGGCCTTATGCTCCACATTTCATTTGCGGCCAGTTGCGGTGGCTTTTGATCTTTGTACTTGCTACTACCAACTTTATCCCACCTTTAGAACCATGTCTTGTCCTTAAGACATGCAAAACTTCTTTAGTTTGCAGGCAAGTTGTTCTTATATATTGTCTTCAACTGTGCAAACGTCATTGTATCCCATTGAGTCTTTTCTTGCTGTAGCATTTGGGTTTGTCCATGGGTTTGGACCAACATTTTCTCTACCTTTGCAACCTCAGTTGGGATTTGTATTTATTGTATAGTTTTATTTTCTTTGCTTAGTAGACTTGTCATATGGGTCATTCTTAGACTTACCACCTCTTAGAGCTGTTTGAATTGAGCTTTAGTTATCTCCCTTTGATCTTGTAATTGTTGGAGTTGAGTGTGCATTGTTTCCACTTGGGCCCTTATTGTGTCATCTGTATCTTGAGTTGGGTCATATGTGCCTTCCACTTGTAAGATTTGTGCCTCCATTTGGTCTATTTGGTTTTTGAGGCCTTTTGTGAGTGTAGGCCATTGCAGACAAAATTGGTACAGAGTGTTGATGTCATTAGTTGTTTGTTGCAGAGCGTTGATATGTGTTTCCAATTGTGTGTGTGCTACAACACACTTCTTTCTTGCTTCATCCATTTTGTTATTTTCTAACTTTGCTGTCACTTTGTTTCTAATGGTGGTGGATTGTGTGTATATCTCTTCTCTAACTCCATCCATTAGTATTTTCATTTGTTGCCCTAATGGTAACGATGTATCTCTTTGTAACTGGGGTAGCTTATTCTACATTGCATCTATGGTATCCTCTAGTTGCTCTACACTTTCAACATGTTGTTTTAGTATCTCTTCCCTTAATTGAAATCTCTACATTAGAGAGATACTAGTCAAGTCCACTTGTGACCTTGTTAAGGGTAGCTGCAACAGTTGCAGTGTAGGTATTGGTTGTATTTATCTTTTTTGTGCCAAAAAGTCCTTAATTGACTACATAGAAGTTACAACAGAAGAAGAGGCCCTTGGTGGAGAGGGTGGTTGTTGTTGTGGTCCCTCAATCTAATGACTATGTGGTGGGCTACATCTAGAGGGTGTAGTTTGTTCTTATTGATTCTTCTTCTCTTCTTTCATTAACACTACATAAGCTTTTTGAGTTACCGCAACTGTCTCTTGTTGAATTTTTATTTTAGCCTCCTCATTCATAGCCATTAAAGTGTCTACCCTTTGCTTAGACCTGAGCTCTCTAGCCTGTAGTTGTGCTAGTTTCTCTTTATGTGTGGGAGAGAGGTTTGGGTCAATCTTCTCCAGTGCTTTTTGCCTTATTTCTTCTTCTAGTTCGACCACTTTTTCTCTTTTCTCGCGGATAATAGAGGCTAAATTATTTGGGAAATTTTCTATGATGTTATCTAAGGTGTCATCAGGCACTATTAGATTCTGACTAATCACTTCTTCAATAAATGCTTTATTTTCTGCTCCCACTTTGTTATACATCTTTGTGGTTTGTTTAGCATTCCTTTGTTGTTGATGGCTGCGGTTAATAGATCCACATTCATTATATCCTCTTTCTTTTCTTGTTGGACGTCTATTTCCACCATGGTCTATTTGCTACTTCTTGTTTCTCTTTTCTACAGTGGTTGTTTAATTTCCTGTACTTCCTCCTCCTCTGTTTCTTCTCCTGCTTCTTGAAAGGAAGCTAGGTGTGCGGAAATCGCTTCCTACACTAATCTAATGAGGGGAGGAGAGTGCAAATTCAATTTTATCCTCACTATTATAGAAATGTTAAACCCACTAATAGAGATAACAGAGATATAGCAGCAAACACATAAACAAGAAAGTGAGACAGAAGAAGAGAGACACAAGATATACATGGGGAAAACCCTTATTGGGAAGAACTTTATTTACTTGATAAAGAAGGTGTTTCCTATCTTCTTCCTTGGTCTCATCACACCAACTTCTCTAGAGTCTTTGAGAGGAGTAAACTCTATCCTTGAAAGGAAATCATAAGAAACTATCTAGCTCTTGGTTTATAAGTCCTTGTTGAAAAAGTTGAATGTTGTGATGCAAGGGTGTTTTTCCTTCTAACTCTTATGACACCTTTAGAGCTCAATGTAGACCAACTACCTACTATAGATAAGATAGATTGTGGAGACCTAAGTATTATATTTGACTACAGAAAAAAACACAAAAAAATATTATAGGTCTAACATTCAAGATTCAAGAACCTTTAAAAAATAGGGAATTCGACAAAATCTCTTGAATATATAAATGAATCTCAACACCCCATTACCAAGATGGCCTAAGGATTCCATTTGCATTATTGAGAATTATAAGGTTTATTTTTGTAGTGGGTGAGAGGCCAATGACATCTACCAAGGATTCTACAAAGTATTTGGTGGAATTCTATAATGTAGGGAGAGCTCTGCCACCAACATAACACTTTGCATCCACTATCAATTTTTCAAATCGTGCTTGTAAATTGTTGTATTCTTAACGCCAACTCTACACACAATACAAAACCATCCACAATTGGAAATGATAAATTAAATAAGAAAAAATAATCTAGAAAAAGCTATAATCAATGTCATTAGTAGGGAATTCTAATCCACCCTTCCCACAATTAATAAGCTTTCTTTTAACATAATTCAAGAAAATTCTCCAATCTTGAAATTGTTGAGCAATCCAAACAACCAAATGATGAATTTGATGATGAGAGTCGTCTCACTTGTTAATACAATTTTTGAGCTTCCACATAAACTCTTCATTGTATTCCTCTGCAACTTTGAAGAGAGGTTCAATGAACATGTCTTTCATTGAAGCTACGCTTATGAGCATGCACTTCCTTGTGAAGCATTGTTAGAATAATAAGGTTTACATAATTAATAGTTTAGATTAGGTAAATAATATATAAATAAATAAATGTTAGTAAGTAGATAAATAAGTTAGTTCTCCGGAAGTTACATTCCCGTAAATAAGTTGTTAGTTAGTTCACGGGAATTTGTAAGGCTTTAAAAAGCCATTGTGATGTAATGTAAAACAATCGAGAAATCATCATTGTCTATGTATTTGTGCTCACCATTTCAATAAGCATTGCATCGTCTTCCTAGGTAATACTTTGCAAAATAGCAAGTCTTTCATTGAAGCCGAGCTTATGAACATATGCTTCCTTATGAAGCATCACAACATCTTCCTAGGTAATACTTTGCATAATAGCAAGTCTTTCATTGAATCCGAGCTTATGAATATAAGCTTCCTTGTGAAGTATTACATCAACTTCCTAGGTAATACTTTGCATAATAGCAATTTTGAGCCTATGAAAGGTCAACAACTTCTCAACTGCTACTCGGAAGTGATTCTTCATCCTTGTCATTCCTATGTGCCTATGATTGAGTGCAAGAATTAACCCCAAGAAGTTGTAAATCATGCCTAATAGAAAAATGATACCCTCATGTACATAGCTTCTAGAATCTTTGGTGGCTTCTAGAATTATTTGCTCCAAATGTTCCATGGAATCTTTTTTTAGTTGTAATTGGACCATATGATAATTTTTTTTTAATGAATGTTCAAATTATAATGACAATAAGACTTAAAAAGATTGATAGTTCAATAAAAAATTAAAAAATAGAATTTATAAATATTTAAAATTTGAAAAGCTATTAGAAACAGTATTGTTACAAAGCCAAACATTTAAAAAATGAAAAATACAAACATTTGATTGGTCATTTGAGCAAGGTTTAAAATATAATTGGTCATTTGACCAAAGTTGAAAATATATATTTGGAGACATGATATTTCCATAGTCCATGGTTGTTTTACATTCAATGAATGCCATAGTATCCTACCTACAACAAGAACTAATAAATGTTGCACAGACAACTACCATAGGTAAGTGGTATGGTAGATTTCTTAAAAGCAGTTACATAAACTTCAGTTTTTAATTATATTGTGAAATTTGCATATCCGTGTCAATTTTTATTTAGTTTTGGGTTTATTTTGAGAGAATGATAATTATACATCAATAAATGGTATAATTTTGTGGGAAGGTGGATTCATTTTCCAGTCTTTCATATCTATTTTTAGATAAACTTTATTTTTAATTATATATTGTGAAATTTGTATATCCATGTCAATTTTTATTTAGTTTTGGGTTTATTTTGAAAGAATGACCTAATACAATTATACATCAACATATGGCATAATTTTGTGCAAAGGAGACTTTCAGGAGTTTGGGAGCTAACGAATCATTGAAACCCTAACAGAGTGACTAAACCCTAGCGGGTAAAATAGCCCGATTCTCTGTGTGAATCTACTGATTTTTCTACATAAAAAGCTACCAAGATCTGTAAGTATTTACAAATACGTTTAAAAGTTGAAGCTTGTATGAGTGGTAGTGATTCTAGAACGGAAATGGGTGAAGGTGAACAAGTTGAGGAAGCGGTCAAGATAGACAAAGCATCTGAAAATGTTGAAACTGGCCCCAGTGAGAAAACTGCAGCCCTAGGGGGACTAAACAACAAGGATAAATTTAGTGGCCCTTTTAATGAAAATGATATGGATGGGGAGAAGGCCATGAACGAACCCAGCAACGAGGAAGCAGGTAAAACTTTAGAATTTTTGGTTCCTGATGATATTGTGGATGTAATTGCTGAATGTCAAAACCGTACTGCCATTTTGTTTTTCCTAAGAGGGATTCCCTCTGAAGCAGATTTTTACAAATAGGCCAAATTTAACTAGGAAAATAGGGGTTGGGAAATTGAAGCCTTGAGAGGGCTAGGGAAGGGTTATGTTTCATGCAAATTTAAGTCTGTTGATCATGTGCAAACTGTTTTGCAATATGGCACTTGGGTAATCTGTGGCCATATTTGTTATCTTCAAGCTTGGACCCTTGATTTTCATCCAGAGGGTCCGTCAAGGTCTCGATACCCTATGTGGATAGAATTGCCATTTTTGAATTTAACCTTCAGACCTTTTTTACAAGATATAGTTTCTCAGCTTGGTTGAGTTATATGGTGCAAAAATAACACAGATAAATTTTCCAGCCTGAGGGTACACCCACGAGTTTGTGTAGAAATGGATTTAAATAATCCTCTGCCTGAGAACATTAAATTAATTGGTCTAGGGTTTGAATTTGACCAGCCATTAGTTTATTTGAATAAACCTAATGCATGTTTTTTTTCCGAAAAGAAGGCCATCTGATAAGAGATTGCCCAGTAAGGAAAAGCCAGTTCATTCAGCCATCTGTAGTGCCTCATCCCAGTCCACAACCTATGCAAACCGCTCCTCATCCTTCTGTTATGCCTAGGGCAGCTAAGCAATACCCACAGGCCAATCACTCTTTGAAAGACCAGGATCAAAATATACTCAATAATCATTCTCCAAACTCTGTGCCTTCATCAAGGATACTATAATGACAGATGGATGGTGGATGGTAAGAAAGAGGAAAGAACCTTCAAGTTCTACTAGCTCTCAAAATGATCAAAATGGTACTCATAACTGTTACTCCTCTTCACCTCAGTCCAACTTAAGATCTCAGGGGTGAAATTGTTTGTCTCCTCCATCTTCTAGGCAAAGGTCTAGATCTCCTCCTACCCTGAAGGAACTAGGTCAGTCAGATCAGTCTATTTCTCTTAATAATCATTTTGATGTGCTACCACAAGAAGAAGACCTTCCTTATTCTTCTTCTCCATGAATTATAAACTACTATCATGGAATGTTAGAGGGTTATCTCTCCCTCAACGCAAATATAGGGTTAAAGATACTATTTTGAAGTGGAAACCAGACATTGTGTTTCTCCAAGAAGTTAAGTTGAATGGCTGCCGCCTTGATACAACTCTATGTAATGTATGGAAAGATGCTATATTTCTTCATACAATACATAGTGATGGTAGAGGGGGGGTTGTTATTGGTCTAGCTCCTTGGGTTAGCAAGTATGTTATTGATAAAGGTGAGGACCCGACACATAGCTGTGTCCCTTACCTTTATCAATAAACATCCCATTGGATTTTGTTCTGTGTATGCCCCTAACAATAGTAAAGATAGATGTGAATTATGGGATTGGATGTCCAGAGCTCTCCCTATTGCAGATTGTGTCATAGGAGGAGATTTTAACATGGTAGAACAACACCAAGATCGTAGCTAGTCAAATCAAGCTAAGTTGAGTAATGATGAATTTGATAAATGGCTGAATTGTCACAACACATTGGGCATCATTGACCCAAGTAATAACAAACATTCTAGTCATATACAAAACTGGTTCACTTGGTCTAATTGTACACTTGGGCTGACAGGAAATTTGAGCAGGCTTGACAGGTTTTATCTGTCACCAAATTTACAGATAATTTAGGATTCATATGGTTGTTTTGTTCGAGTTGATTACTCTACAACACTGTCAGATCATTATCCTATTTTCTACTCTTTTTCATTGACTGAAAATTATAAGATGGAATATCAATTACCTTATAAACTTAATACTTCTCATTTAAAAGATCCCTCTTGCATGGCGGCTCTAGTAGGAATTTGGACTGCTATCCCTAAGCCTAAAGATGGAGAATCTTATCAGGAATGGTGGAATAATGCTATTCTTCAATGCACTAAATTCCTACGCTCCTTTGGTAGAAGATTGGCTTGGCAACGAAAATGGAAAGAAAAATCTCTTCAAGGGAAGTTGGAATCTGCTAGGAAAAGACTTATCTTAAATCCACATAATAAAGATATCCAAGCTGCTATAGCTACTACAGAAGCTCAACTTCACAAAATCGATACATATAGGGGCCAAGGAGCCAAAATTAGATCTAGTACACTAGATTAAAGAAGGTAATAGAAGTTCTAAATATTTCTTCGGCTATTTGAACAACAAACATAAAAAGGAGTATATTGGAGCTATCCAAGATGAATTTGGTGTTGTTCATACTGACCCTAAAGAGATACAACTTATGTTTCAGAATTTTTATGAAAAGCTCTTTAGAGAGGATTCACATTGGCAAGACATTTAGTCAGTATTAGAAGGCATTATTAAAGAATGCATTCCTACTAAGATGGATTTTGAATATAGCCAGTTCTTAGACCGTGAGCTATCCATTGAAGACTTGGAACATGCTATTTTTTCCATGGCCCCTACTAAAAGTCCTGGTTTTGATGGACTTTCAATTGAGTTCTACCAATCCATGTGGCAGCATATTAGAGAGGATTTTTACCTTTTATACCTAGAAGCTTTGAAACAAGGATCTCTAGGACCTATTATTAACAAAGGTCTAATTAAACTTATCTCGAAAGGGAAAAATGAAGACACTATTGTAGAATAGAGACCAATTACCTTGCTTAATACTTCTTACAAAATCATTTCTAAAGCCCTTGCTACAAGGTTTAAACCAGTGGTGAAAGGTATAGTAAGCCTTGAGAAAACATGATTTCTTGGGGGATGGTATATTCTTGATAATTTAATTTTGGCCTGGGAAACTAGCGAATGGGCTCAGCAGACGGGTCAAAACGCTTTGCTTGTAAAGCTTGATTTTGACAAAGCGTATGATAGAATCCGATGGAACTTTATTATTAAAATGCTACAATGGTTGAGCTTTGGACCTAAGATATGTAAACACATCCAGATGCTATTTAGTGAGGCCAACGCTCAAATTGTTATTAATAAGTCCTTAACTGATTCCTTTCCCCTTCAACGCTCAATCAGGTAGGGATGTCCATTATCTCCTTTTCTATATGTGCTTACAACTGATGCACTTGGTTATTTATTGCAAAAAGATAATGAAATGAAATTGGTTAAAGGCATTTCCATTCCCAACAATTCTGTTGTGATTAACTCACATTTTGCAGATGATAGTATGCTTTTTCTTCATAATTTTGAAGAGGAGATTAATAATGTTTTGGACATCTTAAATCTATATTGTTTAGTTTCTGGTTCTCAATTGGCACATCAAAAAACTAATTTTTTCATGATTCAATCGGATCCAATTCCTCAATGGATTCCTAAAGATTGGAAACAGATACAACATGGACAAATCACACGGTACCTTGGTATTCCTTTTGGGCTTGGTGTTTCTCTTTCCGAGATGTGGAACTGGTTTATTAACAAATTGAAAAATAAACTCTTTGCCTGGGGTAACAAGTTTTTATCACTTGTTGGCAAGATCCAGGTTGTGAATCATATATTCCTTGCGTCTCATGTCTATTACTCTTCATGTTGGATGCCTTCCAATAAAGGATACGAGGATCTTAACAAAATTATCCGTCAATTTTTGTGGTCTTACTGGGAAGGTAAAGCTGGCTGTAAATACTCTTCTTGGTCAATTGTATTAAGCCAAAATCAAAAGGTGGCTTGGGTATTCAGGATCCCAAGACACAAGGTATGTGTTTGTCTGCTAAATGGATAATCAGAGTTATTTTAAGGAAGAACCATGGAAGATATTGGTGTGTCATTGCATTAGCTTTGCTGCGGGTAAGGGAAAATGGCACTCAGTCAAATGGCTGGATAAAATCTTGATGGCTCCTTTTTTTCAACTTAAAGCGTCATTCCAGTTACAATCTATTTGGAAGGCTTGGAAACAAGTTTGTTAGTTTTTAAGCTGGAAAGGCTCTTCCTTGTAGCATGGTTTCAGTTTTGGCACTTCTTCTATATGGTGGAACAAACTAATTTAATATCATGGTCAGCCTCTTGCTATTTGTTTCCCAAAACAAGCTCATTATTTATTTAAAAAGGGTGTGCAACAGTTTGGTGATATTTGGGACTTCTCTATCCTTGGCTGGTCTACTTGGCAAAACATCAAAGACAGATTTAATCTGAGTAACAAGTTGAAACACTTTTTTATTTTTCTAAAATCCTTGGTGCCTGTGGATTTAATGATGAAACTATGTACTCCTATCCATTGTAATTTCTTCAAAGACTGGTTGTGGCTGGAAAAATATCCGTTTATTTTCTTTCCATTGAAAAAGATTTATCTAAGCCTTCTTCCAAGACTGCCATTGAATCCAAGACTTAATATTAAATGGAAATGCAAATTTCAAGAAAGAACTTGGCGAAAACTGAGTGCTCAAATCTGAAGGTCAAAAGCTGATGCAAATGCTCAAATATTGGCTTGGAAAATCTTACATAACAAGCTACCTGTTGGAGATAGATTGAGATGTATGATTATTCAGCCAGTTAAATGTCCCCGTTGTAAGCAGAAAGAAGCCCTGAAACATATTTTTTGGGAATGCCCATGGACAAAAAAAAAATGGAATGCTATTTTCTGGCACTTACCTGCTATTTTTTATCATTATTTGAGTTGGAAGGAGGCATTATTCGGTGTGGGCTTTCATAAAAATGTTATAGCTGATTCTATGAGACAGTCTATTTTAATGCATATTTGGAAAAGTAGATGCTTGACAGTGTTTTCAAATCATACTTTTCATCAGGAATCAGAAACGCTAAAGTTTTACTCTGACATTTTGTTTCAGATTGTTTCTCTATGTTTTCAATTACAGGGGGCCTCTAAGAGACATTCGCAGATATGTAATCAATTGGACGAGATTAAATTGCAATGCCTTCAACTCCATGCAGGTGATATCTTATGTTCAAGACGACTGCAATCCTTCTTCAGTTTCAAAGTTTAAACTGTTATAGCTGCCAAGTGAATATGAACTTTGATCCAGTTTATACATTGAAGACTCTTTTTTTGGTATGCGGTTTGCTGTCCTGTTTTGGACTACTGGTCACAACTTGGGACTGAATGTTGGGTTCATAGACAACATTTTCTATGCTCTTCCTTTTGGTTGGCTGCTAGGCAATGTTTTTATCTTATTTGTTCAGCTACACGTGCTTGGTATTCTTACTACTAGAATTGTAATTGAGAGTTTATTTTGAAGGTTGTATGGCTGTTTGGTTCAGCTAATTATATATTATCCTTGCTGCTCTTCTGAGCAGTGTTGTATTTCTATACTTTTTCTTGCATTTTTCAATATTAAAAAAAAAAATATTTGTGCCAAGGTAGAGATTCATTTCTCAATAATCTTTCATCTATTCTCATTTACCTGTTCTTATATACCTAATTCATTTTATCTCCTCCATACACTTTTGCATTATCACATATCTTGTATATACATTCATTGAGTTTCTATTTTGTTGTCTTCTGTCAATGCCTCTCCTAGGCCTAAACAGGGAGTTCCCAACACACATACACACAGAAAACAGAGCCCTACAATGGAAAAAAATAGAAAAGCTTTCAGTATCCTGCAATAGAAGCAAGCCTATTGACGAGAGCAAGCGCATTGCTGATCAACTTTTCAGCATACTGCACCCTTCCCTGGACAAGCACTTTAACCCTCCCATCACGAGCAGCCTGGAAGCCATTCAGACAGCTGTCCTCGTTCGTCAGCGTGGCGCTCATCCACGTCTACACGTTGCTCATCTAGAACTTGAAACTTCCACGCCTGCACGTTGCTCATCCCACCGGGCATGCCAATGTAGATTAATGAAGGCAAAACACTAAATCAAATGCAAATGAAACACAAGATTATACCTCATAAAGCACAACCTAATCCCATCAAGGGAAGAAGGAGCCTTTGCACCCAAAAGAAGCTCCCAAGACCAAGATTTATCCCTAGACTATGGATTCAAATGTGAAATGCTTCTCAATTGTACAACTCACTATCTACTCAAAGGTGATTTTGGCATGGTAACTTTGCATGGAATTGGATGATGAAAATGACTTGTGAGAGGTTGTATTTATAGACTTTTTGGAGAGATTTTGATCCAAGGGTGGAGATTGAATGGAGAGATCAATGGTGGAGGATGAAAGTGATGTGGAGGGCCTAGATTTGATCTTGGAAGATGGAGGGCTAGGAATAAAAGTAAATCTTTTATTCATTTTTGGGAAAGGGGTGAATAAATGAGGTTGGGTGAGATGGATTATTTGTGAATTAAAAATTCACATGGGGAAGGGTAAAATGAATTAAAAATTTATTTGGGGAAGAGTGGATATTTATTAGTTATGACATGTGTAAGGGATGTGTAAGAGAAGTAAATGTGATGTGTGATTTATTTGAATTTTAAATTTGGGGGATGTGGAGAGAAGTGCTAATGAGGGTTTGACTCACTTAATTAGGGTGATTAGCCTAATTAATGTGGCTGGAATAAATTAGTAGAGGGATTAGAGGGGGATAAGATTAATTAATTAGTGATTTAATTAATTAATCCTAAGGCTAGGATGAGGTAGGCTAGAGTAGGCAATTAAATAATAGCTATTTAATTGTCTAGGGTAGGGATAGGCTAATTAGTAGGCTAGATTAATTAGTTAACATGGTTTTTAACTAATTAATGGGATTTAGGGAAAATGGGGGAATTGGAGGCAGTTCTGATATGCCTATAAGTGATTTAATGCATTCAGGCGTTTCTCATCCAATAATTCAAGTTGATGCAACCTTGCGACACGATAGTCTTCATCAGAGATAATATTTTGCAATGATACTCGGAGGGATGGGAGCTCAACCTCTATAGGTAAAATGGCTTCTGATCTGAATACTAGCGAGTATGGAGTGGCTCCAGTAGGAGTGCGGATGCTAGTGCGGTAAGCCCATAGGGCGGGGTTGAGTTGGAGGTGCCAGTCGCGGCCAGCTTCATTGACTATCTTTTTTAAGATGCGGAGGATGGTTTTATTAGAAGCCTCTACTTGACCATTTCCTTGGGGGTAATATGGCGTGGAGAATCGGTGTTTGATGTCGAACGTTTCGCACAAAGTGTGAACTTCTTGGTTTTTGAATGGCTTCCCATTATCAGTGACAATGGAATGGGGGATACCGTAGCGGCAGATGATGTAGTGGAGAATGAACTTGGAGATTTGGATGCTTGTGGTGAAGGTGAGTGGTATTGCTTCCACCCACTCTGTGAAGTATTCGGTAGCAGTGATTATGAATTTATGGCCGTTGGAAGATGGAGGATGGATTTTCCCTACGAGGTCGAGTCCCCACTGTGAGAAAGGCCATGGTGTTATGATTGGTTGCAGCTCCTGTGTTGAGGCGTGGATGAGATCGCCATGCTGTTGACATGGGAGGCATTTTCTGATAAACTGATGTGCATCTTTGTCCGTGGTGGGCCAATAATAGCTAGTCCACAGGATCTTTTTAGAAAGAGCTGGTCCACTCGAATGTGCCCTGCAAATACTTGCGTGTACCTCCTCCAAAGCTGCCTTGGCTTCCCTAGAGTCTAAACATCGTAGAAGCATGCCATCAAGACTCCTTTTGTAGAGGGTGTCACCTACAAGGATGAAACGGGAGGCTCGACGGATGAAGGATTTTTTCTGTGATGGGGATAGGTTGTTGGGGAGGATGTTATCATGAATGTAGAGGTAAGTTTCCTGATACCAGGGGGATAAAGGACCAACGATTTCGCACACTAGTTTAGATTGGGGAACGTCATATGCTGGGATGGGGAGCTCTTCGATCAGGAATTCGCATTTCTTGCTGCCTTGCTTCATGTCAACCAGAGATCCAATGGTGGCCATGGCATCTGCTGCTTTGTTGTTTAATCTTGGGATCTGCTCAAAGTGGATGTCACCGAAATAATCTTTAAAGTCATCTACCATCTTCTTATAGGGAAGGAGCTTATCGTCCTTGGTTTTGTATTCATTATTGACTTGCCTGATGACCAGTTGAGAGTCGCCATACACAGTTAGTTTTTCTATCTTCCATTGGATGGCCATTCGGAGACCTATGATGAGGGCCTCATATTCTGCTACATTATTGGTGCATGGAAATGTGATTTTGAATGATTTAGGGATCGTGTCACCTTGAGGGGTAACAAACAGGATGCCTGCCCCCGAGCCTCTGTGGGTGTAGGATCCGTCAAAATACATCTTCCATGTATCTGCGGCTGGTGTGATTGTCAAGATGGCTTCGTCAGGAAATTCTGCTATTGTAGGATGTTCTGCCTGAATAGGTGCCTCAGCCAGCTGATCTGCTATGACTTGTCCTTTGATTGCCTTTCTCTCTGTGTATTCTATGTCAAATTCGGTGAGAATCATGACCCATTTTGCCATTCTTCCAGTGAGAGTTGCTCTGTTTAGCAAATATTTGAGTGGGTCGATCTTAGCAATGAGCTTAGTCTTGTGATTGAGCATATAATGTCTTAACTTTTGTGATGTGAAAACCAAGGCAAGACATGCTCGTTCAATTTGTGTGTAGTTAAGCTCATAGGAAATTAAGGTGTGGCTGATGTAGTAGATGGCTCTTTCCTTCCCCTGCTCATCATGTTGTGCTAACAAAGCCCTAATTGTTGTGTCTGTCGCGGAGATATATAAGAGGAGGGGCTCTCCTTGTCTTGGTGGAGATAGAATAGGGGGATTAGCCAGATATGCTTTTAGTTGGTCGAAGGCATCCTGACACTGAGTAGTCTAGGTGAAAGCCATATCTTTCCTGAGGAGATGCTGGAATGGTTGGCATTTGTCAGCAAGTTGAGCAATGAATCGGTGAATATACTGTAGTTTACCCTGTAGGCTTCTCAGTTGTTTCAAGGTTTTAGGAGGTGGCATTTTAGTAATAGCTTTGACTTTTGCCGGATCCACCTCGATTCCTCGTCTGGAGACTATGTATCCCACCGGGCGTGCCAATGTAGATTAGGTAAATGCAATGAAGGCAAAACACTAAATCAAATGCAAATGAAACACAAGATTATACATCATAAAGCACAACCTAATCCCATCAAGGGAAGAAGGAGCCTTTGCACCCAAAAGAAGCTCCCAAGACCAAGATTTATCCCTAGACTATGGATTCAAATATGAAATGCTTCTCAATTGTGCAACTCACTATCTACTCAAAGGTGATTTTGGCATGGTAACTTTGCATGGAATTGGATGATGAAAATGACTTGTGAGAGGTTGTATTTATAGACTTTTTGGAGAGATTTTGATCCAAGGGTGGAGATTGAATGGAGAGATCAATGGTGGAGGATGATAGTGATGTGGAGGGCCTAGATTTGATCTTGGAAGATGGAGGGCTAGGAATAAAAGTAAATCTTTTATTCATTTTTGGGAAAGGGGTGAATAAATGAGGTTGGGTGAGATGGATTATTTGTGAATTAAAAATTCACATGGCGAAGGGTAAAATGAATTAAAAATTTATTTGGGGAAGAGTGGATATTTATTAGTTATGACATGTGTAAGGGATGTGTAAGAGAAGTAAATGTGATGTGTGATTTATTTGAATTTTAAATTTGGGGGATGTGGAGAGAAGTGCTAATGAGGGTTTGACTCATTTAATTAGGGTGATTAGCCTAATTAATGTGGCTAGAATAAATTAGTAGAGGGATTAGAGGGGGGATAAGATTAATTAATTAGTGATTTAATTAATTAATCCTAAGGCTAGGATGAGGTAGGCTAGAGTAGGCAATTAAATAATAGCTATTTAATTGTCTAGGGTAGGGATAGGCTAATTAGTAGGCTAGATTAACTAGTTAACATGGTTTTTAACTAATTAATGGGATTTAGGGAAAATGGGGGAATTGATTAATAAATTTTGCATATTTATTAAATCAATTGGCTAAGGTTTGGACTATTGAATTAATAGAATTAATTCAATTTTGGGGATGAAATGGTGTGGATTTAAGAAATGAAAGGGGTAATTAATTAAATACAAATTTAATTAATTGGGTGGAAAGGAAATTGGTATGTTTAGGGATGTCGGGAGTCAGTTTGGTGGTCGAGACATTTTTAGGTGTCTACAGTATTCATTGACCCCTCTCATCGATCTTCTATGAGCAGAGTGATTAAGATGTTGGACGCACCGAGGTCACTGTTCCTCCTCTTCCCTTCCTGCCTAAATCTCACTATCAACGATTTCCTATAGAGAATCCTCCTCAAGCATGTATTTTGCTAAATATTTCTTCCACTCATGTGCTTCTAATTATCTAATATGGTCTTTTTCTGTAATCATTTCTTTATCATAAAATGATAAAATGAGAATAGGTTGCAGTCTTATATAATATGATTGATAGTATTGTTATAGAGCACACGTTAATAAACAACCAGGAATGTTACCAATGAAAAATTTGTGTGTAATGTATTTGTAAGCAGCCGATAGGTGAAATAATGGCTTCCCCTATTTTGATCTCTAAAAGGATTTTGAGCTATGTGATCACCATGTAAAATTATCACGAGTGCTTCCAAACTGATGCATATGCTTAATAAGGTGGATTGTTTATGTAATATCCCCCTTTGGATCTTGTAGTCTAGTAATCAAGTAGCTTATTAACAATCCATAAATTTGAGTTCATGTATGAATTCAGAGCATTTGGTCACACATAAAGATAATCAAGATAGTAACGAGTACATCACAATTTCAAATGATGATTTTGTTACAATAGTAACGTTACATATGATATGATATGAATAAAAAGAAAATATATATACAAAATGTAAGTCTATGTTTTTTAATTGAACCCAAGAAAATAATGGAAGGGGGGATGAACCTTTTTTCTGTTAACTTTCCTTGTTCATGTAGTCAAGAGTTTTCATGCGAGAGCACCGTCAAGTGTTCATCTTCTTGTTAATGAAGAGAAATGTATGGGTTCTGTTCGATACGTGCATATCTTTGGAACATGAAGGTTGGGCATATTGTTGTGGGAAGACTATTGTCCACCTGCTTGTTGACAAATACTAATGTTGTGGATTGGCTTCAATGGCGCATAAGTATGTTGAGAAGGAAATATCTAAAGCGCGGGTGCTGGCCAAATCTATTATCATGATGGCGCATAAGTATGTTGAGAAGGAAATATCTAAAGCACGGGTGCTGGCCAAATCTATTATCATGATGGCACATAAGTATGTTGAGAAGGAAATATTTAAAGTGTGGGTGCTAGCCAAATCTATTATCATGGTATCTTAGTAGATGGAGAGCATATTCGTGTAGCTTAACTTATTTCATCTCTTGTTGTCTGAATGTGGCTGTGATAGTTGGAAATAGAGTGGGAAATGCCATTGCAAACATTCCTCCAGTGGTTTACTCATTTATGGGTGATGAAGAAATGGGTGGCCATTCTACAGCAGGATCTAGTCATCCATTTCCTAGTTGTAGGAAGGCTCGTACCTCTTCCATCTCTCTATGTGTAGGTGGGAGGTTTTCCACAAATGAAGTTGTACTTTCAATAGTTTCATCCTCAACAATATATGCTTGCATTGAGACTAGATCTGTGGGAGTAGGATCAGAAGTTGTTGCATATATAAGGTCCAAAATTTATTAGTGGATTCATGGGGCAAAGATTGCAGTGCATGCTCATTTAATTGCACATCTTTGTAGTATGGATTATTTTGGAGCTTATATGTCAATGCCTCATGAACACATGATCTACTAATGTAGAAGCTATATTTTTGTTGTTCAATATTTCCTTTGTTTACTATTATGATATCTAATTCATCTATACGTCTAGGCAAGTAGTTTGCAATTGTAGAAATATCATGTGGTTCAAACAAATAGTGTGACCACTATATTTTAGTTGCCCCCCCTTGCATATGTTACTTGAAGAACTGAGCTAACCCTTGCTATCAACATCTCCTTGATTTGAGTTATTTTTTGCAAATAGGTAGGTCGATATCTAGAATGGTAATTGCCTAGTTTGGAATTGAACCTATTAGATTACAAAGGAAGAAGAGGGATTTGAAGTGTTCAGAAATGTGAAGTGCTTGGTCGAGTAGCCAATCTTTAATAACTATTGGACTAAAGAGGAAGCTTTGAATGCATGAGATGACAGTGCCACCTCCAATTTTTATTATTCTAATAAAAATGAAAGGAATATAGATTTTATGAGTGGAAGTTTCTAGAATTTATAATTTTAAACTTTAGAAGAAGAGTAGTCAACAAACTTTCAAGACTAGTTGTTGACACCAGATTTGTTGTCTGGCTTTAATTGCGAGTGTTGAACTTGTGTAGATTTTTCTTGCCTCCCCCAAGTAGATGCATTGTTGTTCTTAGGTTACCTATACTGTTAGGGAAGGAATAGAAAAAAGACCACTTGTTAAACATAGTCCTCATACACAAACTAGGCCTGGGATGTAATTGGAATTAACAAAATATTGAGAACATGTGGAAGAACTTTATTTAATTGATAAATCGAAGGTGTTTCCTATCTTCTTCCTTAGTTTCATCATTCCAACTTCTCTAGAGTCTTTGAGAGGAGTAAACTCTATCCTTGAAAGGAAATCATAAGAAACCATCTAGCTCTTGGTTTGTAAGTCCTTGTTGAAAAAAGTTGAATGTTGTGATGTAAGGGTATTTTGCCTTCTAACTCTTATGACACCTTTAGAGCTCACTGTAGACCAACTACTTATTGTAGAAAAGATAGATTGTGGAGACCTAAGTATTATATTTGACTACAGAAAAAAAACACAACAAAATTTTATAGGTCTAATATTCAAGATTCAAGAACCTTTTTAAAAAATAAGGAATTTGACACAATCTCTTGAATATATAAATGAATCTCAACACCCCATTACCAATATGGCCTAAGGATTCCATTTGCATTATTGAGAATTATAAGGTTTGTTTTTATAGGGGGTGAGAGGCCAATGATATCTACCAAGGATTCTACAAAGTTTTTTGTGGAATTCCATAATGTAGGGAGAGCTCTGCCACATAACACTTTGCATCCACTATCAAAATTTCAAACCGCATTTGTATTGTTGGATTCTTGATGCCAACTCAAAACCACCCACAATTGGTAAGGATAAATTAAATAAGATAAATTAGTCTAGAAAAGGCTACAATCAATGTCAGGGCAAGCTTTTACATTCTAAATCACCCTTTTGCAATCACTAAACTTTCTTTTGACAACATAATTCAAGAAAATTCTGCAATCTTAAAATTGTTGAGCAACCCAAACAACCAAATGATGAATTTGATGACGTGAGTTGTCTCACCTATTAATACAATTTTTGAGCTTCCACAAAAACTTTTCATTGCATTCCACTACAACTGTAAAGAAATGTTCAATGAACATGTCTTTTATTGAAGTCGAGCTTATGAACATATACTTCTTTGTGAAGCATCATAACATCTTCCTAGGTAATACTTTCAATAATAGAAAGTCTTTCATTAAAGTCGAGATTATGAACATACGCTTCCTTGTGAAGCATCACATCTTCCTAGGGAATACTTTGCATAATAGCAAGTCTTTCTCATGTCTCGTTTTTATGGACTATATTATTATTCTAGATTAGAGAACATTTACCATGATTGTTTTACTTCGAGTAAGTTCCACATGTGTGAAGGTAATTATCATGTTGTTATATTTACATAAATTAGAAAGTTGATATAAATATTAAATATTATCGATATGATTATGATGTTTTGTTTCAGCTATGTTTTTGGGTTACTTTCTGGGCTAGGATGTCGAATGTGGATTATCAGAGGTGGCTTTTCCTCTTTTAAAGAATTGAACCAGGTTACTATGTTTAAAGGTTTAGATCTAAACGAGTTGACATTGAAAAAGATGTTTATTTTGTCTAGCAAACTTATTTATATATACCTCTGCCACATCCTGTTGTGAGACAATCTACTTTTCATTACTTAGAATTGCACATTCAGACATCAGGGTTGCATCAGGGGTTCCCTCCTACCAGTTGTTTCAAGGTAGCTAGACATTTCGTGTAGGGTTGGGTTTTCTTCGTTTCATGAAGGGATCCAGGGAAGTGTAATTGCTTTATGATTGGGTGGAAAAGCACCTAGGCCATGTCCCCGTATCTCAGCTCGCAGGTGGAGGACCAATTGGTTCGTGCGACGGATGAACATGTTGATTTATTTATTTTTGTTGAACATGTTTATTGTAACTTGTAATTGGATGTATTATGACATGAATGCTAATAATGCTTTTACCTAGGATGAGCACGTGAATTGTAATATTTAATGGCTTTATTTGATTTATATTGATGAGATTATCTTTTGCAAGATTTAATGATTCTTATGGATTCTTATTTATGAGGTTTTTCTTTTGTGAAGATTTATTGACTTTATTGAATCTTATTTATGAGACTTCTCTTTTTACTTTTGTTACTTGAGATTTTGTAATTTAAATGGATTATTTACTCTATTCACTTTGTTTTACTTTTGTGATGGTTTTGAGGGCTTTTACAGTCTTTCATTGAAGTCAAGCTTATGAACATACGCTTCCTTGTGAAGCTTCACAACACCTTCCTGGGTAATACTTTGCATAATAGCAAGTCTTTCATTAAATCCAAGCTTATGAACATACACTTCCTTGTGAAGCATTACATCATCTTCCTAGGTAATATTTTGCATAATAGCAATTCTAAGCCTATCATAGGTCAACAACTTCTCAAGGGCTACCCCAAGAATTAACCCCAAGAAAAATGAGACCCTCATGCACATAGCTTCTAGAATCTTTGGTAGCTTCTAGAATTATTTGTTCCAAATGTTGGATGGATTTTTTTTTAGCTATGATTGGTTTCATATGATAATTTTTTTTAATGAATGTTCAAATTATAATGACATAAGACTTAAAAAGATTGATAGTTCAATAAAAAATTTAAAAATAGAATTTATAAATATTTAAAATTTGAAAAACTATTAGAAATAGTATTGTTACAAAGACAAACATTTAAAAAATGAAAAATACAAACATTTGATTGATCATTTGACCAACTGTGTACATTTATAAATATTTAAAATTTAAAAAACTATTAGAAATAGTATTGTTACAAAGACAAACATTTAAAAAATGAAAAATACAAACATTTGATTGATCATTTGACCAACTATATATATTTATAAATATTTAAAATTTAAAAAACTATTAGAAATAGTATTGTTACAAAGACAAACATTTAAAAAATGAAAAATATAAATATTTGATTGATCATTTGACCAACTATGTATATTTATAAATATTTAAAATTTAAAAAACTATTAGAAATAGTATTGTTACAAAGACAAACATTTAAAAAATGAAAAATACAAACATTTGATTGATCATTTGACCAATTATATATATTTATAAATATTTAAAATTTAAAAAACTATTAGAAATAGTATTGTTACAAAGACAAACATTTAAAAAATGAAAAATATAAATATTTGATTGATCATTTGACCAACTATGTATATTTATAAATATTTAAAATTTAAAAAACTATTATAAATAGTATTGTTACAAAGACAAACATTTAAAAAATGAAAAATACAAAACATTTGAGACCAACTGTGTATATTTATAAATATTTAAAATTTAAAAAACTATTAGAAATAGTATTGTTACCAAGACAAACATTTAAAAAATGAAAAATAAAAACATTTGATTGATCATTTGACCAACTGTGTATATTTATAAATATTTAAAATTTAAAAAACTATTAGAAATAGTATTGTTACAAAGACAAACATTTAAAAAATGAAAAATACAAACATTTGATTGATCATTTGACCAACTATATATATTTATAAATATTTAAAATTTAAAAAACTATTAGAAATAGTATTGTTACAAAGACAAACATTTAAAAAATGAAAAATATAAACATTTGATTGATCATTTGACCAACTATGTATATTTATAAATATTTAAAATTTAAAAAACTATTATAAATAGTATTGTTACAAAGACAAACATTTAAAAAATGAAAAATACAAACATTTGAGACCAACTGTGTATATTTATAAATATTTAAAATTTAAAAAACTATTAGAAATAGTATTGTTACAAAGACAAACATTTAAAAAATGAAAAATACAAACATTTGATTGATCATTTGACCAACTATGTATATTTATAAATATTTAAAATTTAAAAAACTATTATAAATAGTATTGTTACAAAGACAATGTAATGTCCCCTTTTGGTGAGTCCCAATTTTTCCTTTGACCTTGCACAATTCAACTCACAAAAGAGAACATTAGAGTTCCATTCTCTTTTCATTTTATCATATTAACAATATAATCACTATTCATCCATATTCAAGTTGTATATTCATGTCCTTATATAATGTTTCCAATCTTATCATTTGTTCATACACCTCCCATACTCCACCTTGATTGGGTTCTTGGTTGCCTTCTCATTAATCATCCTCGTCTTCCACCTAAGTACGGATGTATTAGGGCACATTTCATCCCTACGGAGGCCCAAAGGCTTCACACTACATGCGGTGTTCTTCACCATTTGGCTTGATGGAACTTCATGCAACACGCGGCATTCTTCGTTCCATCAAGAGTCACCTCATGTCGGGCACAACTATTATGAGCTCATAAATTATCATAGGCCCAAGAGCTTCACACTACATGCAGTGTTCTTCGTCTCTTGGCCCAAGGGACTTCACACAACACGCGGTGTTCTTCATCCACTTGGGGTTCACCTACGTTCCATATACATCCCTAATTCATCCTACTATGATGGACGAAAAGGTGATTAATAAGGAGGTTCGAACACCTCTCTTGGATGGATCATGAGTTGTGTCCTAAGGTTGTCCAATGTTTCTCATCTTGTGATCCACCATGGATCACAAGATGCCATGATTTCATAATGAGGCTTTCCATATGCCTTCTTTCATAGTTTTCATGTTTATTCATGTGCCTCATGGTTCCATATCTTTCACAATTTTATTTGCTTAATTGTCTAAGGATTTTTGCTATTTTAACATAGAAATTTATTCACTTACTTAACCAAAATTTGAATCCCATACATACAGATTATATTATAATTTAAATCTATTTTTACACATCTATAAATATAGATATATGCCTACCATATAATACTTATGGTTATTTTATTTTTGACACCAAACCAAACTTACAAATCTTACATTTAATAATTATAAGATAAGCATGTTAAATATACTTACCTGCTGCAACTTTTATTTACCTCTTATTCTTGTTCTTTGTGTAGATCTGATTTATTATGGAGCTCTTGATTTATATTGGCTATTTTCTTTTCTTTTCTTCCGATTGATTCCTACTTTTGTTAGAGGGGTCGGTTAATATTTATAAGTTTGAAGGGATGCAATTTACCACGGGTCACCACCCTTAATAAATAAATATTATTAAACTTTGATGATACTTGATGTTTGAATTAGTTAACCTCTCGTCATTGGAGATGACATCTTCTCAAGAGACCCAATTCCATATATGAATGCCTTTATATTATACAATGAATAAATATATATATATATATATATATATATTATAATTATTATTATATTGATAATAATAATTAAACTGATAATATTTATAGTTATATTATTAATATTTATATTAATAATCAAATATATGATTATAATAATATTTAATTTAATGTTTATATTTATATATTAATAATTATATTTGTTATTTATATTATTAGATATATTTATAATATATTATATTTATATATATTGTTATTTATAATATGGATATTATATTTAATTATAATAAAATATTCATACAATAATATTATTTATTAAATAATATATAATGTATGTAATTATTTCTATCATCGGAAATAATATTTTAGAAACCATCTTTATCGTGTTCAAATCTTTACTTTAACAATGTCTTGATATGGGGACATGACAGACAAACATTTAAAAATTGAAAAATACAAACATTTGATTGATCATTTGACCAACTGTGTATAGTTTCATTCTCTACTTGAGGATGGAAGAGAGAGTGTGATCTAAAAAACTATACACTATTTTTTACCAGAAGCTTTACAATTTCATATATATTTGCATTCAATGAATGGCATAGTACCCTACCTACAACAAGAACTAACAAGTGTTTCACACCCAACTATCATAGATAAATATTATGGTATAGTTCTTAAAAGCGGTTAGATAAACTTTAGTTTTTAATTATATTGTGAAATTTGTATATCCATATAAATTTTTATTTAATTTTGAGTTTATTTCAGAAAATGGCCTAATACAATTATACATCAACAACAACTAGTATAATTTTGTTGCAAGGTGGATTCATTACCCAATCTTTCATATACCCAATTGATCTTTATCTCCCCTATTCATACAGCCAAATAATCTTTATCTCCTCCATTCTTACACATTTTCACATACACTTCACATTTAATCCACTTCCCATTCATTCATCCCATTACATCTACACTATTTTGTTGTCTTTCTGTCAATTCCTCTCCTAGGCCTAAACACAGAGTTCCCAACACACATACACACAGAAAACAGAGCCCTACAATGGAAAAAATTAGAAAAGCTTTCAGTATCCTGCAGTAGAAGCAAGCCTATTGATCAAAGCAAGCGCATTGCTGATCAACTTTTCAGCATACTGCACCCTTCCCTGGACAAGCACTTTAACCCTCCCATCACGAGCAGCCTGGAAGCCATTAAGACAGCTGTCCTCGTTCGTCAGCGCGGCGCTCATCCACGTCTGCACGTTGCTCATCTGGAACTTAAAAGTAGCAGGCCTCAAATGCTTCAGCTCGGCTAGTGACTGGTGGATCTGATCCTTGCTGTCGCCGAAATTCTCCACGCAGTCTTTCAATGCCGACCGCTCTATTTTATCGAGGCCTGTGCTCGTTCGGGAGAGCGTGACGACCCAGGCCGTCATATTTCTGGCATTGGTGAGGCTCACATTGACGGCGGCCTTCACGAGCTCCTTCTGGCTTTGCTTCGCCTGCAGAGAGGCCGCGTAAGAGCTCAGCGACGCCACGCAGACGTCTGGGTAGAGAGTGATTTTGCAGGAGGATTTAATGAAGTCGCCGCTTTGGGGTTTTGCCGCGGCGGTGGACATTAGAATTACAGCGATGATGAAAAAGGAGAATACAGGGGATGACTCCATTGCGATTCGAACTCGGGACGTGCTCGATGATGATGATGATTGTTAGGGTTTTAACTGTCCGATTTATAAGGTGGATTTGCCTTAAATGGTGCTGCAGGTGTAGTAAGCAGCGGTCTTTTCGTTGCAGGTCTTGTAATCAACTGTGGGAGATTATCGCTGACCGGACTGGATTAATGCCTACTGACCTAATGTTCTCTGTAATTTATTTCAAACCCTCTAAAATTCAAGAAACGTAACAGACACTCATTACCAAAACGTTGCGTTTACGGTCGCCGCATTAATCGCAAAAATAAAATTCAAGAACTGTAACAGACACTTATCTATCAAAACGTTGCGGGCTTGGCGAATTTGGTGGAATGAATACTTCTCATGTCTTGATTCTTAGTGAAAGAGATTCAGCCTAAGACTTGTACTCCAGATCAATAGCAAAAAGATAACAAAAACGAATTTGTGAATAACCTCCATAAAAACAAAATAAATAAAAAATCCAAAAAGAACCCGCCAACACTTGACCTTTGAATTCGGACGAGAGAAGAAGATTTTGAGCTACTTTCGGCCTAATTTGATTGGACTGAGATTTTAAAACTTTTGAAAATTTATTTTGACGAAACTCTGTTCGACCGCTCTTTGCCTCCTTTTACCCGTTAGTCTGGAGTCTGGATTAGCTGAAGTCTGAGACTGAACAATTTTTATTTTTATTTTATACCTAATTATTTATTTTGGTTTTAAAAATCAACTGTATTTATTCTAGAGATTACCCTGTCTACATGTGCTTCAACCGAACTATAGGCACAAATTTCGAAACTATAGGCACATTTTTCCTTGTATTAGTGTTGAATTCCTTTTGTTGTTGAGAATCAATGGTTAGAAAAAATATGAAACTTTCCAACCACTGACAGTCGACCTTGCTTGTCAAGCAATTTTTTATGAGTTATCTATTTAATGATGTTTTAGTTATCTATTTAATGATGCTTTTAAAATATTATGATATATTTTTGTATAACTAAATTATATAAAAACCAAATATATATATCATCATAATCCTATATAAATTTTGAGAGTTTGTCTAAAATCTCTCCTTTCATATGATACGATCTTTTTAAAATTTTGATTGTGTTTTATAGCAAAAATGTCTAAATACAGCTATACAACTGTCAAATTTAGGCCCTGCTTCCAACTATTTATCAATTATGTGTTGGTAAAAATATGGACTTCCAACTATTTATTAACTACATGTTGGGTACAAACATGAATTCCTTTCAGTTTTAGTTTTTTTTTTTTTGTAATGGTGAAATTTTTATACCAATGTTAATTTCTATTTAGTTTTGGGTTTATTTTTAGAGAATGACTTAATACAATTATATATTTAGAGAAAGACATTCAATGCACATTCATTTACCATTAAAAGAGAACCAAGTAATCATCAATCATCATTTGCATATCATTTTAGAAATACTTCAATTGGAGCACTAAAAGGAATCTAAGCCTATATCATCATTATACAACACTTGCATGAATGAAGATTATTATCCTTAATCACTTTTACAAATATATAAAGTTAATATTTTCCAAGGGGTTGATCTAAGAGAACTTGACCCTAACAATCTGATAGCCTCTCCAAAGTATTTTAAACATCACTAGTTCTTGACAATCAGTGAAGAACACATAATTAGGTGATTCAAAAATCAAGTTTGCACATTTAGCCAGATGAAATATGTGGGCTATAAGATAGATATGCACTCACAGAGTTGACCTAGATTCATAGATTCAACCCACAATACCATTGACAAACTGTTTTGATTTTGAGATAGAGTATATACAAAAGGAACCATTTTTAGTCCTAAGATAGGTGGGATTCAATGTCACATCAAAGTTATTTCTTCTCCTAGGGTCATCAATGGATATGCAATATCATTTAACACAAGTGTGCATAATGGGATATTTAATATTCAAGGAAAAATGAATAGATGTATTGCTAGGTATTAGGGGTAGAAAGGATGATTATATTAATATTTTTTGTTTAGGTATTGGGGTAAGATAATGGAATAGGTTGGGGATTAGATCTGAAGGATAGGAAGTTAAAAAAAATACAAATTTATCTCTTTACTTTTGGCTTTCATGAGGCAAAAAAGAGGAACTAGTTATATTAATTATGTAAGGAATGCATATAGATTTATTTAGTCCTAAGTGGTTGAAATGATGAAGGAGCTTGTACACCATACAAGATATACATATTTGATTCAAAAAGAGTGATTTGACCTATGTACACTTTGTAGGATTATGTGTATGTGTGTAAATGCGAAATGATTCTCCTTGTGGGCATCCACCACTTAACGGTCTCATACATCAAATTAATGTCTCACTTGGAAATGATAAGAAAAAACTTTACCTTTTTTCATCATTTGAAATTTTTTTCAAAGGTTGATAGATACCTTGTTTAAATGATTTGAACATGATAACACTGATTTTTTTTTCTTTCAATTTTGATAGGTAGATATATCACGGGTGATCAAATATGTTTCTAATTTCTCGTAGTTTACCCTATGCAAGTATTTTTTTTTTAATCCAAACATGTAAAGGAAGTTAAACATGACCTTGTACTCACATCATATAGTTACTTTTTAATTTATATTTTCCATTCTAGGGATCAATGCCAAATTATTATAGTATAAAAAAATTAATGTATTTTATTTTCATAATCTCCTATGAAAATTCATTGAAAAAATCTCATTTAGTTTTGGGTGTGGGTGTGATAGTGCTGGAAATAAAATGTTTAGTTGCATGTATGAGGGGCATAAATAAATAGGAGTATAAAAATGTCATAAAACAAATAGGTACCTACGATATATGGTAAAAAGGGGAAATTTTAATAGAAATTGTGTGCTAGGAGGAGGTATAAAGATTCAAGATGTACGAGTAGAAATAAATTAGGGGTATTATTTGAGATTCCATGATTGTAGGTGATGTTGGCAAGATGAGGGGTCACAGACCGAAGTTCTGAGCCCTAGTGTCCTGCATGTAGTGTTTATACCCCAGTTATGACAGTGAGAGAAGATTTAGATTATTTGCGGTAGGAAACAACAAAATGCAGTAACTTATAGTAACATATAATGCATCATACAGATTTTAAACAATCAAATAGTCCTTCAAAACCCTTATATCTTCATATATATAATCATTATATATTACAATGGTAGTTCTATAATCTCTGATCTGTATATCTTTCTTTTATTCTTTTCTTTTTCTTCTTCTACTACTTCTACTATTAGTATATACATAGGATTGCATTAGGGATGTCTCCCTTGAAAAACAAGTCTATTCTTACTAGGCTTGGTTGGCCTTATACTCTGCATTCCATTTGCAGCTAGTTGCGGTGGCTTTTGATCTTTGTACTTGCTACTACCAACATCATCCCCCCTTTAGAACCATGTCTTGTCCTTAAGACATGCAAAACTTATTTAGTTTGTGGGCAAGATGTTCTTATATTTGTCTTCAACTGTGCAAATGTCACTGTAGATCCCATTGAGTCTTTTCTTGTTGTAGCATTTAGTTTGTCCATGGGTCTGGACCAACGTTTTCTCTACCTCTGCAACCTTAGTTGGGATTTGCATTTATTGTACATTTTTATTTGCTTCACTTAGTAGACTTGTCATAAGGGCCATTCTTAGACTTACCACCTCCCAGAGCTGTTTGAATTGAGCTTTAGTCAGCTCCCTTTGATCTTGCAATTGTTGGAGTTGAGTGTGCATTGTTTCCACTTGGGCCCTTATTGTGTCATATGTGCCTTCCACTTGTAATATTTGTGCCTCCATTTGGTCTATTTGGTTTTTGAGGCCTTTTGTGATTGTAGACCATTGCAGACAAAATTGGTACAGAGTGTTGATGTCATTAGTTGTTTGTTGTAGAGTGTTGATCTGTGTTTCCAATTATGTGTGTGCTGCACAACACACTTCTTTCTTGCTTCATCCATTTTGTTATTTTCTATCTCTGCTATCACTTTATTTCTAATGGTGGTGGATTGTGTGTCTATCTCTTCTCTAACTCCATCCATTAGTATTTTCTTTTGTTGCCCTAATGGTAACAATGTATCTCTTTGTAACTGGGGTAGCTTATTCTATATTGCATCTATGGCATCCTCTAGTTGCTCTACACTTTCAACATGTTGTTTTAGTATCTCTTCACTTAATTGAAATCTCTACATCAGAGAGATACTAGTCAAGTCCACTTGTGACCTTGTTAAGGGTAGTTGCAACAATTGCGATGTAGGTATTAGTTGTATTTATCTTTTTTGTGCCAAAAAGTCCTTAATGGACTACATAGGTGAAGTTGCAGTAGAAGAAGAGGCCCTTGGTAGAGAGGGTGGTTGTTGTTGCAGTCCCTCAATTTGATGACTATGTGGTGGGCTACATATAGAGGGTGTAGTTTGTTCTTGTTGATTCTTCTTCGCTTCTTTCATTAACACCGCATAAGCTTTTCAATTTACCGCAACTGTCTCTTGTTGAATTTTTATTTTAGCCTCCTCATTCATAGCCATTAAAATGTCTACCTTCTGCTCAGACCTAAGCTCTCTGGCCTGTAGTTGTGCTAGTTTCTCTTTTTGTGTGGGAGAGAGGTTTGGGTCAATCTCCTCTACTTCTTTTTGCCTTATTTATTTTTCTAGTTCCACCACTTTTTCTCTTTTATTGCAGATAATAGAGGCTAAATTATTTGGGAAATTTTCTATGATGTTATCTAAGGTGTCATTAGACACTATTAGATGCCAGATAATCACTTCTTCAATAAATGCTTTATTTTTCGCTCCCACTTTGTTATACATCTTTGTGGTTTGTTTAGCATTCCTTTGTTGTTGATGGTTGTGGTTAATAGGTCCACATTCATTATATCCTCTTTATTTTCTTGTTGGATGTCTATTTCCACTGTGGTCTGTTTGCTACTTCTTGTTGCTCTTTTCTATGGTGGTTTTTTAATTTCTTGTACTTCCTCCTCCTCTGTTTCTTCTCCTGCTTCTTGTATTATCTTTCTCTTAACCCCTTGCTTTTGCCTAGCTAGTTTTTTCTTCTTCTCCACACTCATTTGCATTAGTATTTTTGATACCTCTTCTAAAGAGGGGTTTGTTTGTGGAGGTTGTGGTGTAGATACTGTAAGCACAAAAATCGCGTATAACCTCCACGAGGACCCCTATGATGATTCAATTCCTTGTCACGTACATGTAAGCATGAAATAATGTCCTTTAAGCAGCAAACCTCTTGATGACGTGTCCTCTTTCTTGTCTTGTGTTGTTTCTTCTTTGTCGATTTCTCTTTCTCCCCGTTTGTGACACTTTTCGACACTTGTTGCAACACTTGTCAACTTGTAGTTTCTGATCTTTCAACCTTGTTCCTAAGCCTTGTGAGTGTCTTGTAGGTGATTTTTCACCTTTCCCCTATGCTTTTCATCTTGTGCACCCCTAAAAACCTTCTAGAGGACCCCCCTATCCATCTCCCACTTTCAGTTTTCAGTTCTGCTCAACCAATCCAAATCTCCCCCTATTATTTCCAAATCTCCCCAGGGAGATCCTGCAGGTGCAAGTGGAGATTTGGATTCTTCCACATGACTGGCCTGTTTTTAGATGCAAAAGGGATGACCCTGTCGTTTTTCCATCCGCGGAAAAACTCAAGCTTCTCACTCGTTTTAGCTATGTTTTCGCCTATTTTTCTTCCAGTTTGCATGATTTTTTATGCCTAATATGGAGTTAACTATTTCATACACCCACACATGCATAATTAGCTCCATTTGATCTCAAATTAACTCTTCAATCAATCTCATGCATTCCCTCATCTCCATTTCATCTTCACTGATAAGCTGTAATTGACTTATCACTCCATAGTTAGTTGAGTTCACTGGGTAATCAACCTTGTTAACTCCCCAATCATCCTTGTTAACTCATCAATCAAATGAGTTAACTTCTCGATCAATCCCATTCCTCAAACCTATAAATACCCCCCTGCCTCAAGCACAAAGGGAGGCAAGTTCATTGTGCACACAACTCTTGCCAGTTTTTGCTCTCCAACTTAGAATTCAAATACTCTTACAGGATGAAGGTACCTTTTGCTTTATTTGTTCAATCAAGCAACATTACACTCCTTCATTCTATGCCATTGTGCTCAACCAAAGCTCTCATTGAGCTCATACAAGCTTCATCGAAGCTTCTTTTTGCTTCTTTGTGTTGTTTTGTCGTCAAGAGGATCTCCCACTGCTACAAAAGGACTTGAGGTTGCTGATATCAAGGATTTCTGAGTGTAGTGGAGTCACACAAATCTTCATTTCTCTTAAGTTCCTTCATTATTTTATTCAATTCATAGTAATTAGAAAACCAAATTTGCTCTTGGGAATAGTAAATCATTGCTTTTTCCTTGATAATTAGATCTTGCATGTTAGAATAGTTGTTTTCATAATTCTAGATCTAGATTATTAGAAGCATTTTCCTTTCTTAGATTAGATTACTTCAAAACTATCGAAAAACCAAAAAACATAGATTAAAGATTGCACTAGGAAAAGTCATATTAGCTTGCATTCATATTTCCCTTTCATAGATTAAATAACACTTTTTATTTCTAAAATACTAAAAAATACAAAAAATATATTTGCATATCATTTAGCTTTACATGCATATAGAAACCCTAGAATAGACAAACTCGCAAACCCTCGATACCATCACAAGGTAACCACAATTAAATGATCCAATCAAACCCTTGATACCATCACGAGGTAAAAACAAGTCAAACCCTAGGTCAAAACCCTAAATCTAGTTAAGGTTAGTAATCACACATCTACCTCTATCCTAATTCATGAATGTGCTTAGGAGTGAGAGGAGAGTGGGTGAGGGCTATCCGTGACAAGATCAAGGAAGTAAATCCATGACAACAACAAGAAACATTTGTTCTACCACAAGGAGACCCATTTGTCCTCTTATTGTTAGAAGAAACCATACAACTCCAAATACAACAAGAACTCATCCAACACATTGAGAGACAAGAGGACATAAACTCACAAAACTATTTATCCACACAGAGGTGGAATCTAAGATACCCCAACAGGGGAAGAGAAATCAGTGACCCTTCGGGTCATAGGGTTATCTCAAAAACAACTACAATCAAATGAAACATTCAACTTGGCACACAACAACAAAAGCCACAGTACTTGTTGACCCCTCTCCGCAAAGTCCAGCTCTCCAACGAGCTAGACCCCTGCTGTGTCTTACCTCTTCTCGACTAGCTACCTCCACATGAGCGAGAGTGACGTGGCGGATTGCCCCATGACAAGGAGGGAAAGGTCTGTGTGTGTGCCAAAATCTGACCCAACAGCCCCAAGCAACCGGAAAAGATAGAATTTTAGAAGATGTAAAGAAACAGGTGGTTGAATATTGGACCAATCACTCTCATTTTTCTTTCAATAGAAGGGATACTATACAAATAATAGGTGAAGATGGTACAAAAATTTCTCATCCAAAACATTTTATAGATACAACACAAAGTGAACTTTTTGAAGCATTCAAGCAAGAATTTTCAAATGTGAAGATTTGTCAAAGGATGTTTGAGACACTATGACCATCATTTGTACGTATAAATAAAGTATGTGAAACTTGTTGTTAAAATCATGTTGAATTTGATCTACATCTACAATCATATAAAAAAGCTATAGCAATAATTGATCGAAATATAGCCATCCCTAGAAGCACAACACAATTTGTGAAGTCTCTTTTATATAAAAAAATCAGAAGATCCAGATGAATTCAATGTTTAGTGTATAAAAAATATATGTAATGATTGTGGAAATTTGAAGAATCTTTTACAAGTTGACAAAATTGAAATGCAAGTTATTTGGAAGAGATTTGAATATGAAACATACTTAATGAAGTTAGGAGTCAAGGCCAAAAAAATTGTTCTCAAAGAGAGTGGATTTCCTCACAATGAATTTATGACTAAATTTCACAATATCATATATCCACATATCCATCATTGTCATGGTGCAAGATAGCAAGCTAAGCAATTTCGTGATTCAAAGAATTGCTTTCCACCAGGTTGTATTCTCTCTATTTTAGATTTCTATGAGAACTATACATTTAGTCCTCAAACTAAGATTCAAAGTCAACATTATCATTTAGAGCAAATTACAATCTTTGTCCAAGTTTGCTATAGGCATGCCGAGTTTCAAGTAGATGGTATACAAAGTAGCAAAAATGATCGAATTATCATCCAAGAGGTTCACTTTTATATCAGTGATGATACGGGTCATGATAGAAGTTATGTAGCTCATTGTTTGAAAATGTTTTTTGAAGACCTAAGACGACGTGGCATAAATCAAGAACAACACTGGATATGGTCTGATGGATGTGCTAGCAAGTACATTGTTTAGGGTTTAATTTTAAATTTTTATTTACTTTTAACTTTGAGACTTAAATTGTTCAATTACTTATAATATATAATATGTCAAGTTTTTTGAAGCTAATTTGGTTTGAGTGTAATTATTTGTAACTTCATAGGACAATTTAAGTCTGCAAAATCTTTTGTTTGGTTAAGCCATCAACATGCTAGAAGCAATACCAAATTCTTGTGGAATTTTTATGAGAGTGGACATGGGAAAGGAGAGCACAATGAAGCAGGAGCATGTGTGAAGCGTGCACTTCGTCAACATGAACTTGCAGGTAGTTCGTGCCATATATATATATGGAATCTATAGATATTTTTTTAAAAATTAGATCTATATTTAAACTTTAAATTTTAAATTCTTAAATAAACCTTGAAAGTAACAGGTGACAAATTTTGCCAACATATGTACTTGCAGGTAATGCTATACAAAATGCAAATGAAATTGTTGAATGGTGCAAAAGTCATTTTTCCACTTGTGACTCAACATACAACACACGGTATTTTTGGGAAGTTACAGGTACATCTAGTCAAAATTGGTTAAATTTGAATTTCAAAGTGTGTACATGAGTTTTAAATTTTCAAATTTCAATATATATATATATATATATATCACTTGGATGTTTGTAATTTATAGATATTGGTCGATCAAATGTTACTAATTGTCAAACAATTAATGGTATTAGAAGTCTGCATCAAATCATGACAATGGGAGGTAGCAGGCCTTATGTAATTAATGTGAGAGAAAAATCATGTTTTTGTGTTGATTGCATCAAGGACAATGCAAATATTGTTCAATGTGAGAATATTAGAGATGGGTATGTTTCACGATGGGAAATGAAATAATTAATATCAATACCTCCTTTTGAAGAAAATGATAATATCGATGTCTACGATCCTCTATATTCAACTAATTACGAATGTGTATCTGATTTAGTTGTTATATGTATGTATTTAATAGATTAACTTCAAATTGATTTATATATTCTATGTACAAGTTTGGTTCAAGCATGTTTATATATATAAATTTATATATTAAAAATATATTTACAACTTTTGTAAACTTTACATGGTGTGTGTACAGGAGATATTTTCGTTGTTGTTGCAGATCTTGACAATGTGGAAGGTGTAGATTACTATCTACTAAGATGTACACAACCAAAAAGCAAATTGGTGGAATTGATGACAGATGGTGATGGACAAGAGTATCCCATTGGATTAGATATTATTGAAGGCACATATTATCAACAAATAAAGATAGATAGAAATGGTATTATATTTGTTGATTATATGCTAGGACAAAAGGTTCTACATTATAGTCACTTAGTTATAGCAACAAAAATAAATTTAGAAACTTTACCTAAAAGAGGACATGCCAAACAAAAGTGGAGGTTGCCTATTGAAGATCATGAAAAGATTTTAGAGATAATTAAAGATAGAGAGGATCCAAATTATATGTACCAGAAGCTTTAAGTTATTTTTTGGATATATGTATATATATATAAGTTCAAACTTTTTATAGATCTATCTAGATATCTATATTGATTGGACATGTGGCATGATTTAGAACATGGTTTTTTTTCAAAGGCTTGGTCATTTATTTCTGTCCAATTGTATTTAAATTTGTTCCATGTGGAATTCATAATTTACATTTGATACTCCACTTAAACGTACATGTTAGATCATATATATGCTTTCAATACAAAACCTAGTGACTTTAGATCATATGTATTTTGCCTAAATTCCTTTAAAAATTATAGATAAATTTCTGATTGCATTTTTATGTTGGACACATGGAATTCTTTTAAGTTCACTTGAATCTTTGATTTCATTTGTTGAATCTTATATCTCACATATATATAATTTACAAAACCTAGTGACTTTTAAAAAGTTAACATTTTTCCTAAATTCCTTTAAATCATCTATTCCAATTGCATTTTTATGTTTGACATGGAATTGTTAAGTTCACTTTCATTTAATCTTCGATTTCATTTGTTCAACTAGACACTTATATGCTAGATCATGTATATATGCAATTTACAAAACCTAGTTTATGTTCCAATTTTGCATAAATTTATGTTCCATGGAATTATTAAGTGAACAAGAATCTTTCATTTCGTTTGTTGAACTCCACATGTATATAGTGCATGATATGCAATTTACATTTAACATCTAGTACAACTTTAAAACTTCATTTTGTCTTTTAGAATATGCAATTTATGATATATTGTAATAAATTATGATCATATATTCTACCACATCTAGGTTAGGAGCCTAAACAATGCACATAAAGATTTAAGACTCTTTTCGCCTAAACAATGCACATAAAGATTTCAAAAATTATAACTATGTTGGTGCCTGAATTCACTGACAGTTTCTGAGCAATTTTCATGCAGGCATCTTCCCAAAAAATCCAAAAAGTTCTAAGTTTTGGGCCCCCTCAGTGTTTTTCAACGTCTGCATCTTAGTTCTTGAGGAGGTGGTCTTCGTGTTTTCTCCATCGGCATGAGTTCGTTTTTGTGTCTTCATCATTTCGGTTTGAACTTGAACCCTTTTTTCTCTAAGTTCAGTGGTTCAGCGGTTCAGGGTTCAATTTTCTTCTAATGGGTCACATTATGCATTTGCCTTGTGTAATTATTGTATCGTTGAACCTCCCGCTTGAACCCTTTTCTCAACGGTTCAAGGTTCAATAGTTCGATGCTTTGAGTTTTTTGGTCTCGGCCGGAGTGTTTTGTTGATGGAGTATTATTTTTGATGTTTGAACCTCTCTTATGAACCATCGGGTTGAACCGGTTCGTGGTTCAACAGTTCAACAGTTCGGAGCTTTATGTTTTTGGTCTTATCGGAGTGATCAGCTTCATCGACGAAAGATTTCTTGAGTGCTCCGATTGTTTTGGTCTGGCCGATGGATATCCATCGGCGTGTGTTTGGCCATCGGTGAAGCAAATTTTTGGGCCGCCGATGTAAGGAGTTTGGCCGATGAGGAGTCATCGGCGTGTGTCTCACCGACAGGGGATTTGGAGCGGTCATCGGTGTGAGGTTGCTTTTCGGCCATAGTTATTTGAGGTTTGCCGACGGGGTTGTTCTTGCTGATGGTGTATTTGGAGCGGTCGTCGGCGTGACTGTTGAGGTCAGCAAGAGTTTTTTTGGAGTAAACTGATGGTAGAAGTTTGGCTGATGGGCTTTTGAAGAGGGAGCGTGCGTCAAGCGCAGCAAAAAGCGCTCGACATTTGATATGTATGCGGCCATACTTTTAAATTGCTGAAAGGCTCTCCGCACCATGCATGTGGGATTATTTTCCTGCTTATTTTTGAACCTACAGTGAAACACGTTTTGGCAGTAACTCCCATTTGAACAGTGAGACGGTTTTCTTGGTGACCGCAGGTGGTTGAGCCATAAATGGCGATAGTGCAGGGGTATGGGCGATGGTACACATGGTGAAGCTGCCCGATGATGAATGAAGACTCCCAGATGGTGGCGCAAGGCTCGAGGCCTCCCTTGTCTGCTGCAGCAATAACTTCTGAGCGCCATTCCTTTGTGGGATCTGTATCTGGCAGATTTTTGTAAAAGTCATGTAATTAATTGCTGGAGGTACACTTTCTGGCTGATATAGGCAGATTGTGTTACCATTTTTCGGTTGTTAAAAACTAGACATTTTGGCTCTGTAATAAGATACAACTCGTTTTGGTTGCTCTGTGCAGCAAAACTTGTGAGTTTATGTATCTCTTGTTGTATGTTTTTGCATGAATCCACTGATTTCATGGTCAATCTTATATGAATAATGCTATGTTTGCATGTGTTACGCTAATTCTGTCTCCAGTTTTGCATGTATCTTTCTTCTGAGTCTAGGTATTCAAGGAATGTCTAAGATTCTAGAACATAGAATTCCTGTGTTGAATGTTTAATCTTTTAACTTCTGCTCAAGGGGTAGATTAAACTATTTTCAGATTGAATATTGGGAAGGGTATACTGCAATAGGGATGCCATAAGTAGAGAAAACTTAACACTTTGTATTGGGAGATATCTGTAAGGCAGATATCATATGTGTCCCCCTGAAATCTAGTTTTAGTTGTTCATGCTGATCATTCATAGGTGTATGTCTACTAACTCCAAGCCCTGGATAGGCACCAATCTAGCTCTGTGTTGAGGTTATACACCAGGTCCAGGTTTGCATCCAAACATCAAATCAACTCATTTCATATCTTCCACCTGTTAGTTGTAGGAGTAGGATTAGGAACCCCCTGCATGCTCTCATACCCAACCAGACATATATGTCCAAGAATGTTGCCCACCTTGTGATCTATCATGCAGATCTTGGTCCATACATGAGAGTATTCTACCTATTGTTGTCAAGTTAGATCTTTCTATCTTTGAGCTAGTCAAATTTACATCTTAAGTTATAGGGATACCCCCCTTGGTACGGCAGAACCAGAAGTGAAGGGGAGGAGCTCACGCAACCTCCTGTATTTTGTTGGCTGAATCTGCCTGTGCATTAGAACTGGCAAACCCTAATGCTGATTCAGAAGAAAAAACCAACAAACTATACAGTGCTTGGTCAAAAAGATTATAAATATCCATGCTTATTAGCCATATATGTGACCATCAATCTAAGTCAGCATAAGAAAAGGATTTTAAGGTATTACATTTGAAAAAAATCAAATGCCCAACTAGCATTTAGAATTCAAATAACATACATAAAGTTTCGTAATGCAAAGATTACTTTAAAAATTGTCCCCAAACTCGCATGTAAGCTCTCTACCTACATAGTAATTGAGGCAAAAACTAGGCTGCCAAAATACAAGCAAACAAAATAAACTCAAACCTAGCATGAAATTTATAAGAGAATTTCAGCACCTAACTCTTTATAGTTTAAAAAATTAGTATCACTCATACCTAAATACTAACAAAACTTAAATCTAATCTTCATCTTTTGCCTCATTCTCAGTAATGTTGAAATAACGTAGCTCGTATACATTGCGATCCTTATTGGAAGCTATCACTCGTACCCAATCCCTAACATTATGCTTTTTCAAATACTTCTTTGTCAAGTAAGTTTCAAATATCTGCAAATATACGAATCAATACTCTGGTTAACTTGAGTAATTAGGTTGATACTTACATATGTAGTCATGTCACTAAAAAACAAAGGACTAAGTGGCATGAGCTCAGGAATAAGTTTAGAGACATCATAGCATATTTAACCACATAGGAAAAAAGAGAGAACCAAGTGTAGGAGATTAACTATGACTCTTAGGAAACATAATAAACCATCTCAATAAATTCATCTCCTTGGCCAAGATTTATACCAATATAACATTAAATTTCCCATCTCATAATAATAAAGATAATATATTTATTTACCACTTGTACAAACATGGTTACTACAAAGTTATGGCCTTGAATTGCCATGCATAATAATCAATAAACTATAAGTAGGATAGGACCTACTTATTGCTATTTGAAGATGTCATGTTAATCAATAAACCCCTAGTGAGAGGGTAGATGTGATAGGAAAGGCAGAAAATAAATAGGTGTAATGAACCTAAGGTAAGTGATGCAATGTCCCAAGGGAAGGTAGGTAACATGGGATATATGAGAGAGTATGTGAAAATAAGTAGGAAGTAATATGAAGTGATAGATGTGAATTACATGAGAGGTAAGCAATAGGATGATGATGAACACATAATATAATAGGTGTATATTAGGGTAGGGATGTGATAGAAGGGATAAGAATAAAATATGAGCAATGGAAATGCATAGTATGAAGGAAGAAATCTTATGATACACATGAGAAAAATGTAGGAATTTATATAAATAGGTCAAGAAAGGAGTTAATGAGCAGTCCTTGACTTTGAGGAGATGGGAAGACAAGTGGTCAAGGAAGAAGATACAATGGGATGGATTGGTGTGATAAGTAGGAAACTAATATAAGTCCATGCTAGATAAAAGGAAGAAGAGAAAAAGGTATTCTCAACTCGAAATTCAATCATGTACTTAGATCAAAGATATCCAATAAGTTGGACCAAGGAAAAGGGGAAGAATCAATCACGAAGAATCTACCTAAATCAATTGTGGTTGAGAAAGGACATGGATTGTATGAGTACCATGAAGTTTTATTTTTCTTTGTTTTATTTTGGATTTCTTTTGACTTGTACTTTTGTATTTATTTTTAGATGATGTCACCTCCTAAGCCTAACACCATACGACTAGAAATATACAAGGGCATGTTGTAATTTCTCTAGTTTTCATTATTTTCTATAGGCATGTTGTAATTTCTTTTCTTTCATTTAGAGTAGAAACCATGATTTTCTATAACCTTTGGTATGTTACTTACGCATGTATCATTTTGTGAATTGTTCTTGTATGGGTTCTCTTGGATTGGTCTTTCTTGTTCACCTTGGTGCATTGGAATATTTATAATGACATATAACTTGAGACCACGTGTAATGGGATCTTTGGTAATTATGTGGATTGATCACTTTTTTGACATGGGAAGATCTCTAGATACTTATATATTATGTGCATAGTGAGATTTTATCAATTTCTAATTGCATATAAATGTTCCATCTAGAATTCTTAAGTTCAAGAATAGATTTGATTTCATTTACATTCAACTGGACACAAGTATAGCTCATCATCTACTTTGAATTCTTTGCATGCACAATCAAATTCATGTGTAAATATTAGATTATATAGAATTCTTAAGTTCATATAGCATCATATATATGCACAATTTATAGAGTATTTAACTTTATTCACCACCACTTAATTGCAATTACATACTTTCAATATTACACTTTACCTATGATATAGTGATTTGAACCTATGAATCCTTCTATTGTCCTCTAGATAGGTGTTTATGTACATGTTATATAGACTTGAACAATCTTGTCAATGATATTAGAAGTCATTATAAACAAAACAAAAAAAAAAAGAATATTTTTCAAAGTTTTCTTAAATCTTATTAGCCATATAAAAACATGTGACAAAACTATCAAATTCAATGTAATGGACACATCCAATAAGAGACTAATTTGAAATACAAATATTGTAAAAAAACTATATTTTAATTCACAAGATTCAATAGATATAAATTAAATTAAATTATTCATCATTTTTAAAAGTTATTACACAACATAATTTATCTATTTTTCCATACATTCCCAAATATTTTATAAAAACTAATCCTATCAATGCCTAGCGTGTTGACATCATTTCTCAATCATTAATAACATCACATCTACAAGAAACATTTCAAAAACAAATTGATATTTTTCCATAAAACGCAATTTAAATTTAACATATAATTTATACATACATAGCAAGTTTCAACTATATGTATATATGTGCAAGTGAATATATATACACAGGTATAAGTAAATTTATATGCATCTACAAGTAAACACATATACACATTTAAACTATAAGTTAAAACTTGATTTTATCCAAATTAAGACTCGTATATTCAAAGGAAAACATCCATATAGATCTATATAACTAAACATCTAAATGTGCATATATACATATCATATATATAAAGAAATAACATAAAGTCTAACTACAACATGTAAACTCAATAACATATAAAGTCTAATTGCAACATCATGAGAGTTTAGGCAAACATAACAAAGAACATGAATACATCTAAATGCAACATCATGACTCGTGCCTCCTATGGGTGAAACGGGCCTCACTCAACCCAGGACTAGAATGATGAGCTGAGCCCTGTCCTGATCCCCGTCTCGAGCCCTATCCTGAGCCCTATCCTAAGCCCTGTGTATCTAATCCCGTCCATCTATAAATATCTGAGTGATGTGTAGATCCCTAAACATAAAAATTATCTCTATTAAATTAAATTTATATATATTAAAAAATATGGAATCTCAAGTACATGTTCAAATTTTATACAATTAAATACTAAATACCTCGAATCCAGCCTCAACCACATCCATTGTTTGCTGCACAGTGTCATGTCCTAGTACCACTCTCGTCAGTCCCTAATGTAAGATTGACTAAATAAGAGTTAACATGTGCATGATGCACAAGACTAAATTTTATAATTTAAATATATATTATTTATTTAACAAATAAATTACACTAGAGATTAAACACAAAATTTAAAATGTATACCTTGTCATTAGCAACCTGTGTAGCTCCATGGATGACCCTCCCAATCCCACTAAGGTCAGATGAATCGAGGGTCATCACAATGTTATCCTCAAACAAAAGTCCATGGAATGATCCTGGTGCATAAGGTGGCACAATACTGACATCAGGTTGTGATGGAATCTACTGTTAAGGCACTGTGTCAGTCATATGTGTAGCTCGGTGATTAATACGCTGATTGACAAATGTGTACACAGACTCGAGAGGGATCTCGTACTCTAAACTGAGAACCTGATATGCAGAAAGTAGATCCTGCACTAGACATGTACTCAATCTGCGTAGAGCGCCCTCTCTAGAAGTCTGTGCAACATCATGTGGTGAAACTATGTCAGCATTTATGTAAGGATCATAACTGGCAGAAGTTGAATCAACTAATCCTATGTTGGTGTGTAGATGCAACATATATCTACCAACACAATCTGATGCCAAGCGGTCAACGTCACCGGCAACGGAACCTAAACTCTCAAAAATGTGTTGTCTCGATGATGCAATTGCCACCTCAGTTGATCATCCTAGATTCAACCTTTTGGGAAGTACCAAAAGGTTGGGACCCACTAATTTCATCTTATCAATGGGTGGATCCTGATTAGGATGTCATAATTTCTCTGAAAGCCTCCCAAAACCCTGTCCCGCATGTCGAGGGATAGATGTGAAATCAACATCAAGTCGTAAATGAACTGTAGCATATAATTGTTTGCAACAATATAAGGGCAACTTATCATTGTGTGATCATCTATGATGTGTTGCTAACCACTTAGGATATATAAGTGGTGGAACAACAACATCTGCACACCTGGTGACAAAATAGCCCCAAATCCTGTCCATTACCTGATAATGTGGAAACATAGTATGCACCATATCCAATGAAATGACCCTATTAATTGCTGGTCATTTCACTGTCCCAGTAACAATACTAGCAAGTGAGACATAAAAATCCTTAATACTCAAATCATCATAGGGATTATATGATTTGACTATGTCAATCATACGGGCAAACTCTGCTCTAATCCCCACCAACCTGTCTCTATTAGACATGTTTGGTGTACTATGGATCATCTGATCTAAATGTGTCAAAGAATTATTTAGTCTATCGAGAGTTGCATCATATAAGTCACTTCTAACACTATGTGCATCAGCACTATTATGCTCACTATCATGTGTATGAGCATCATTATGATGAGACGCATTATCAGATGCCATGTATGCAAATTTCTGCATTTTAAAAAATTTGAACATCCATAATTTAATTTATAAAATGAAAATATATTCAATTTTTACATTTAAATTAACAAAACTAAAAACATTTAAAATCTAAGAATTAAATATACACGAACAATCTACATATTTAAATTAGTTACAAAACTATATTAACGTTTAAAATTAAAAAATTAAATACATCCAATCTAAACATTTATATTAAATCAAGACACAACACTTGGAGTATAAAACATGAAACAACCTACGTGTTCTTAAATACTAAATTAGTTATTATGGGCCACATACACCAAGGCAAGTAGGTTTCAAGTATGTGCACATATTTCAAATACGTAGCCAAGTTTAGATCCACATTTACATCAAGATAGAGCAAGGATGTTCAATAGATGCCAACTATTTATTTTCAATCCTTGGAAATGAAGGAATCCTACATAGAGGTGGCTATTAAGAACATCACCCCTAATAAAGTCCTTGGTGATGAAGGGGTGGTTGGGAGTCTTGATGTTGGTTTTCTAAACTCAATGGTTGAGGATATTCTTATATAGGCAGGGGAAGAGTTTATTTTTGAGGTAGAGGAGAAAATCATGGGGAAAGACAATAACTTGGAAAATATGGAGAATTTGAGAATATCCCAAATCGAAGCCATAATAAAAAAGCAAGCTACGGGTAGAAGAAAATAGGTGTAGGTGGAAAGGTTTGTTCATAGAATTAGTTCAAGCCTCATGTGGTCTTGGGATTCTTTGGTCCCCCTACTTTGTCAAATTTGATTTTATTGCATCTAAACCAAATTTGTTGCTTTACAAGGTACAAAAGTATGCCTCTAATTCAGAGTTTTGGTTGATCAATATATGGGCTAACTAGACATATATATTCAAGAAATTCATCCTACTTCAAATATCTTAGTTATCAGCCTTCTACCCTTTTGATGCAGGAGAATCCCTGGTTCAAGAGCAATCTTGCATCAACCAAAAATATTTGCATTTCAGTTTGTTTGGAGTTCAGTTTGTTTCTTTTCATTTTCCAGTTCAGTTCAGGCAGTTAAGTCAGTAGCAGTCTCTATATTTTGGTCTGCATTCTACTGTAGTTGCATTTCACATCTTGCAGAATTGGACTTAGCATCTAGATTCATTCTTCTACAACATATCTGAATCTCAGAGCATTTGGATTAGTTACTGCAAAGTTATCGCTATCAGAAGATTGATTATTTTCTCAGAACAGAGCATCCTAACAGTCTCAGAAAATTAGCTAAAGGAGAAGACTTGCGGAGCATTCCTTGACTTGTGGAGCTTAATGACACATCATTCAAAGATCTATGGTTTGTGGCCGACCTTCCCCGAGATCTGAACTTCATTCCATTCATTTGCGGAGGTGTTCTATGCATTTAGGTCTAACCTATCCGTGTACACACATTACAGCTCTTCCTTGGAGATTGTCACCTCCCTTGGCCAACGTGGAGGAATCTTTTATATCAGAGATGATATATGAGGATGTAATAGATCCTTAGGAAAGAAGATTGGGATAGTTAGTGATTGATTCATAATCTTAGTTTAGATTTTGAGTGAAGGAGCTTCATGGTGCAGGAGCACCTACCTGACAGCTGGTCTTGATAAGGTAGTTAGTAGTTTAGGTCATGTTTGTGTTTCCAAGAAGGTCTGTTAGACCAATTGCATGTAATAAGGTCATGCTGATCATGATAAGATCATGCTGACCAGGCTTTTGCTATTTTTAGCTAGTTAGTTATAACAGCTGTCATGATGTATGTTCGGTGGGATCTCCCAGCCGCTTGGAGAGTTCCCAGCCGCTTGGAGTCGGGTCAGTAGTACTCGTAGGCAAATCTTTATAAGCATGAGATCGGTTGATTGGAGATCATCGATCGGCAGTGTAGTGTTGCATCAAGCAGAGGAGTTGAGTGTTCTGTGTGAGGAACATCATATTGTATTGCATCTTTGAGTCAATAAAGATCCTGTTTCGTTTTCTGTTTGATCTCCTTCCTGTAATCGATTGCTGGTTTGAGAGGTTTTCATGGATTTCCTGATCCATTTCACCGGTTGACTCATCTGATCGGTGGAATGGTAATGTACAGTAGGTTAGATTGTAGTTTGTTTTCTGTTTACATGCAGGTGTGCAGGATCGCGGTCGACAGATGCTGAGAAGCCTAGCATCCTCATGTGCTAGGTCAAGTTGATAAACTGGAGTTGGAAGATCACCCTGAGGTTGGATCGGGTCATCCCTGGTGGATCGGCGAAGGGAAATTTCGCTAAGTGAAGAAGTTCGTGAAGACGGCATCATCAGGATATCTTGGTGAATATCCTGCAGACAGTTCGGACATCGTCATCCGGATAAGTGAAGGAGCGCATGATGTTGTCGATTGCATGAAGTGCAAGTGCGTCGGGGTGATCATCAGCAGGAGGAGCCGAGGAGTGTATCGGCATCAGGATCATCATATCGGGAGTGCCAAACATCCGCATATCGCGAGTAGATGCGGGAAAGAAAGTTTGTTTTTTTCGACTAAGTGTTGAAGAGGTCATCAGGATATTGGGTGACGTCATCGTCATCAGGATATGACGTCATCGTCATCAGGATATTGAGATATCCCCCTTATGCGAGTTTATCCTGCCGTCGTTAAGTGCTAAGGTATCGGCGGAAGTCCGTGGTAGAAGGTTGTATTAGCATCATCAGGAGGTTTCGAAGAGAACCGGATGAATTATATCATGATGCTGCTGCTTGTGTCGTCGGTTAGTGGAGCATCGAAGGTAAGCTGCTGAAGGTGGTCGTCATCAGGATATTTGGAGCAACCGGATGTTGAATATCCTGCTGACGAAGGTAGTGTCGAAGGTCATGATGATGACGATAGTGTCTCGAGCCCGATGAACAGTGGAACAGGAGGATGTGTGCGCCCGCTGAACATCATGATGATGATGTTAGAAGGAAAGCGGAGATGAACAGTAGTCGGCAGGCGGATGTTTGCGATCGTCCGAAATATGATGATGCTGACTGTGTAACGCAGAACATGATGATGCTGTTGGTAGTTTTAGGGAATTTGATGATGATGGCGAAGATGATGATGATGAGGTTGGTCTGCAGACATTCATGCTATATGCGAAGGTTATAGTGTGGATGCCTCTGCATCATAGTGGTATCAGAGCTCAGCAAAGGGTCTGGGCTGGTGTGTGTTGATTCTGTCACCGAAAGGGCAGAGGTAGAGTGGAATTGTGTGTGTTGTGTGTTGATTGTGAGGTTGACAAAATGCCTCCTAAAGGTAGTGGTACTGCAAGGGAGTTGCAGGAACTGAAGGAGAAACATGCTAGAGAGATGAGGAAGATGAAGGAGCTTGCTGAAGCACTTCAAGCCAGGCTGACAGCCCTGGAAAAGAACAAAAAGAGGGAAGTGGAAGATAGTGAGTCTGAAGAAGATGCAGATACTGTTGAAGAGTATGAAGAGGTAGCTGAAGATCTGGATGCTGAAGACCAGAGATTGGCAAAACTGTTAAAGGCAGTGCAGAGTGAAAAACCTAAGGTAAAGGTTGATGTTACCAAGTATACTGGAAGCTTGAATGAAGATGAGTTGTTAGATTGGATTGCTGCACTGGATAATCACTTTGAATGTGAAGATGTTGCTGAGGATCAGAAAGTCAAGATTGCAAAGACCAAGTTAGGAGGTCATGCTTTGGTATGGTGGGATTATGTACAATCTGAGAGAAGGAAACAAGGGAAGTCAAAGATCACTTCTTGGGATAAGATGGTAGCAAGGATAAAGGGTAAATTCTTGCCAAGGGATTATGAAATCCAGATGTTTAAGAAGCTGCAATTTTTAAAGCAGAAAGACAGGGATGTGAAATCATATACTGAGGAATTTTATCTGTTGAGTATGAGATCTGGTCATCATGAGAATGAGGTAGAAAAGGTGGCTAGGTACTTGGCTGGTTTAAGGTTTAACATACAGGATGAGTTAGTGTTAGCTAACCCTAAGAATGTGGAGGATTGTTATCAAATGGCAATCAGGATTGAAGAAAAGCTGAATAGAGGACATGAGAAGTCCATGAGAGGAAGAGGAAACAACAGGGGAAGAGGAGCAGCCCCTACACAAAAGCAAACCAATGAGGTTCAAGAAGACACTGGTAAAGGACAAGGACAGTCTGATTTCAGAGGTGAATGGAAAAGCAATAGAGGAAGATTTGGAGGTGGTAGAGGTTCTACTACATTTTCAGGAAAGTGTTACACCTGTGGAGAGTTTGGTCATCCATCTTTCAAATGTCCAGAAAACAAAGGTTCATCATCCAGAAATGATAGAACAAGTGACAAGAGGGTACAACTTGTGCAAGAAGAGAAAGTAGAAGAAAGTGCACAGAGTTCAAACAAAGGTCCTGAGAATTTTGGATATCCAGAGAGTGGAGAATCACTGCTGTTAAGGAAACCAAGTTTGCAGGCATCAAAGGATATGATGCAAAGAAGAGCTCTTTTCAAAACCACATGTAAGAGCAAAGGTAAGGTATGTAAGGTTGTCATTGATACTGGTTCAACAGACAACATGGTATCTCAGGAGATGGTGGATAAACTGAAGCTGGAAAGGATTCCACATCCACACCCTTACAAGGCATCTTGGGTGAGTGATAGGCAATCACTTTTTGTCTCTGAGCAGGCATATGTGGATTTCCAGATTGGACCATATCAGGATAGAATTTTGTGTGACATATTGCCTATGGAATGTTGTCACCTACTGCTGGGTAGACCATGGCAATTTGACAGAAGGGTACTGTATGATGGGTATGCTAATACCTACACCATCCAGAAGGATGGGAAGACTATTAAGTTGATGCCATTGCAGGCAAAAGCTGCAGTACAGAAGGCAGCTCAAATCATTTTGATGGGAAAGAAGGAGTTTGTGCAGATGCCTAGAGGAACAGGCATGAAGGCAGTTCAGGACACTGCAGGGCAAGGAATTGTTAAAGACAACAAGCTGAAGAAAGTTTCAGTTGTGACTGACAGAGGTCAGCAGCAGGTGCAGAAACAGGTTTGTACACAGCAACCAGTTGAGAAGAATGACAAGGATGTTGTCATAGTTGGGACTATTGCTTGTCCTATGAAGATTGACAGGAAGATACAGTTGAACACCATAGAGGCAGTTCAGCCAGAGGTTCTGGTCAGACAATCTGACAAACACAGGGTATGTGAGAGAAAGGCCTACATCAACAGGCATGCAGATTTACTTGCCAGAAAGCAAGTTATAGTTCAGAAGTCTTGGAGCAGCCAAGAGCCAGCAGAGGATAAAGCTGGAGCAGGTCAGAAGATTGACAAAGCCAAGTGTAAAGGTGGAGGACTTCCACATACTAAACTCATGGGACATGAGTTCTTTTTTTTTGGGGAGTATGGTGCAGGAGCACCTACCTGACAGCTGGTCTTGATAAGGCAGTTAGTAGTTTAGGTCATGTTTGTGTTTCCAAGAAGGTCTGTTAGACCAATTGCATGTAATAAGGTCATGCTGATCATGATAAGATCATGCTGACCAGGCTTTTGCTATTTTTAGCTAGTTAGTTATAACAGCTGTCATGATGTATGTTCGGTGGGATCTCCCAGCCGCTTGGAGAGTTCCCAGCCGCTTGGAGTCGGGTCAGTAGTACTCGTAGGCAAATCTTTATAAGCATGAGATCGGTTGATTGGAGATCATCGATCGGCAGTGTAGTGTTGCATCAAGCAGAGGAGTTGAGTGTTCTGTGTGAGGAACATCATATTGTATTGCATCTTTGAGTCAATAAAGATCCTGTTTCATTTTCTGTTTGATCTCCTTCCTGTAATCGATTGCTGGTTTGAGAGGTTTTCATGGATTTCCTGATCCATTCCACCGGTTGACTCATCTGATCGGTGGAATGGTAATGTACAGTAGGTTAGATTGTAGTTTGTTTTCTGTTTACATGCAGGTGTGCAGGATCGCGGTCGACAGATGCTGAGAAGCCTAGCATCCTCATGTGCTAGGTCAAGTTGATAAACTGGAGTTGGAAGATCACCCTGAGGTTGGATCGGGTCATCCCTGGTGGATCGGCGAAGGGAAATTTCGCTAAGTGAAGAAGTTCGTGAAGACGGCATCATCAGGATATCTTGGTGAATATCCTGCAGACAGTTCAGACATCGTCATCCGGATAAGTGAAGGAGCGCATGATGTTGTCGATTGCATGAAGTGCAAGTGCGTCGGGGTGATCATCAGCAGGAGGAGCCGAGGAGTGTATCAGCATCAGGATCATCATATCGGGAGTGCCAAACATCCGCATATCGCGAGTAGATGCGGGAAAGAAAGTTTGTTTTTTTCGACTAAGTGTTGACGAGGTCATCAGGATATTGGGTGACGTCATCGTCATCAGGATATGACGTCATCGTCATCAGGATATTGAGATATCCCCCTTATGCGAGTTTATCCTGCCGTCGTTAAGTGCTAAGGTATCGGCGGAAGTCCGTGGTAGAAGGTTGTATTAGCATCATCAGGAGGTTTCGAAGAGAACCGGATGAATTATATCATGATGCTGCTGCTTGTGTCGTCGGTTAGCGGAGCATCGAAGGTAAGCTGCTGAAGGTGGTCGTCATCAGGATATTTGGAGCAACCGGATGTTGAATATCCTGCTGACGAAGGTAGTGTCGAAGGTCATGATGATGACGATAGTGTCTCGAGCCCGATGAACAGTGGAACAGGAGGATGTGTGCGCCCGCTGAACATCATGATGATGATGTTAGAAGGAAAGCGGAGATGAACAGTAGTCGGCAGGCGGATGTTTGCGATCGTCTGAAATATGATGATGCTGACTGTGTAACGCAGAACATGATGATGCTGTTGGTAGTTTTAGGGAATTTGATGATGATGGCGAAGATGATGATGATGAGGTTGGTCTGCAGACATTCATGCTATATGCGAAGGTTATAGTGTGGATGCCTCTGCATCACTTCAAAGCTATATCTTGTGCAAATTTTGATATTCTGTAATCAGGCTTGTGAGCCCAATTGTAAGCCTGCATGTTGCTGGCTGATCTGTATTTGAATTCTATGATATACTAAATGACTGAATTTGCATTTGTTCTATATCTTTGAGTTGTTTCCATTGTGTTTACTCTTGCTGCATGATCTGGATAGTTCAATTTGTGAACCCTCCTACCATGACTGCACCAAGTGGTATTAGAGTGAAAGTTTGAATCTTTGGGAGCAAATTGAGCGAAGTTGGTGAGGGAATTCTGTAAGATCTTGTTGTGGACAAATTGTTGAATTAAGGCAGGTTACTTGTGTCACAACCGATCGCCGATTGTGAGGCATTTGTCACCTTGTAGCTCGATCGCCGAACCTGAGGCAGTTTGCACTTGATCCTAGGAAAATGCCACCGAGAAGAATCCCTGCTACTGGAACAATGGCTGGTAGAATGGATGAGATGATGGAAATGATGAAAACAATGAGAATTGGTTTGGATTTTGTTGAGGAAGATAGGCGAAGAGGATTGACACCTAGACCTAATGTTGAAAGTGATGATGAAGAAGAATTTCAATCTGTTGAACAAATTGGCGAAACCCTAGGAGGTGATGAAGAAGAAGAATTAGATCAAGTAAAGATGTTGTGAGCTGTTTTGAAGATAGGGAAAAGACCTAGAGTTGATGTACTGAATTACACTGGCAATTTGAACCCTGAAGAATTGATTGACTGGATAAATGACATGGAAGAGTACTTTGAATATGAAGAATTTGAAGATCTGGAGAAGGTGAAATTTGCAAAGACAAAGTTGAAAGGACATGCTGCTATATGGTGGAAAGAAGTTCAGTTTGATAGAAATAGAAGAGGAAAAGAAAAGATTACAAAATGGAATAGAATGGTGACAAAATTGAAAAATCAATTTATACCTGCTAACTATGAGTTGGAACTATTGAAAAGATTACAGAGCCTGAGACAAAAGGATAAATCTGTGAAGGAGTATACTAAAGAATTTCATAAGATGATCATAAGGATAGGACATAGTGAAGCAAGAAAGGAGAAAGTGGCTAGATACATCAATGGATTGAGATTGAACATTCAAGATGAACTAAGCTTGGTAAGGATGACATCTTTGGAGGAAGCATATCAGTTTGCCCTGAAAGTTGAAGAGAAGTTGAAAAAGAGACATGATCAGAGATAGAGAGGTAGAGGAGGTAAATATTAGAGAGGTAGAACATTTTTCGGAGCAGAATAAGCTGGACAACCCATTCAAGAAGGAGGATAGAGATAGTAATACGTACCAGAGAAATGATAGAAATTTTCATCACAAAGGTAACTATAATTCATACCAAAATGAAGGATACATAAGAGAAGGAAGAGGATTTGATAAGAGAACATTTAGAGGAACTTGTTTCAAGTGTGGAGGTCAAGGACATAGAGCATTTGAATGTAATCAGGGTAGTACAAGCAAGAAGACAAAGAACAGTGGAAGAGCAACCTATGTGGAAGAAGAACTTGTTGGATCACCAAGTTCAGTTGGTAAACCTAAGAAAGGAGAATCACTTGTGATGAGGAGAGCACTATTTCAAGAAGAAACAAATGAAGAACCACCACAGAGGAAACGTTTGTTCAGAACCAGATGCAAATTAGGAGGTAAGTGTTGTAAAGTTGTAATTGATAGTGGTAGTTCAGATAACCTAGTTTTAGAGGAGATGGTGACTAAGATGAAGTTGGAAAGATTGAAACACCCTAAGCCCTATCAGATAGCATGGATTCAGGATGATCATAAGGTACTAGTGAGCGAGCAATGTTTGGTGGAATTTCATATTGGATCTTATTATGATGAAGTCTTGTGTGATATTATGCTTATGGATGTATGTCATATCTTGTTAGGTAGACCTTGGTAGTATGATAGAAAAGCTATACATGATGGGAGGAAGAATACATACACTATAACATCAAATGGAAAGAGAATTACTTTGATTCCTTTGGAAGAAGATCCTAAGGGTGAAGTATGTGGGAATACTAGAATCTGTTTGGTAGATGGAAGAAAATTTCTGGATGGTTTTAGATATGAGAATGTGTTATGCTTTGATTCCTAAGAAACCTAAAACATTGAAGAAAGAGGCTAAAGAATCACAACCGGAGGAGATAAAGAAATTGCTGACAGAGTATGAAGATATCATATCAGACAATGTACCTGAAGGATTACCACCAATCAGGAGTATCAGTCATCACATGGATCTTATACCTGGAGCTAGTTTGCCTAACAAAGTAGCACACAGAATGACACCGACAGAGAATGAAGAATTGAATAGGCAGATACAAGAGTTGTTGAGAAAAGGTTTGATCAAAGAAAGTTTGAGTCCTCGTGCAGTACCTGCAGTGTTATCCCCTAAGAATGCTGGAGAGTGGAGAATGTGTACTGACTCTAGAGCAATAAACAAGATCACAGTTACATATAGATTTCCTTAACCTAGGATGGATGATATCATGGATTGTTTGAGTGGAGAAAGATATTTCACAAAGATAGATTTGAAGAGTGGATATCATCATATTAGAATCAGAGAAGGAGATGAATGGAAGACTGCTTTTAAGACAAATGAAGGATTGTATGAGTGGTTGGTGATGCCTTTTGGAATAACAAATGCACTGAGTACTTTCATGAGATTGATGAATGAAGTCTTGAAGAAATTCTTGGGTAAGTTTGTGATTGTATGCTTGGATGATATTCTGATTTTCAATAAGACAAAAGAAGAACATTTGTGGCATATTAGACAAGTATTGCAAAGATTGAGAGAGGAGAAATTGCTGATAAACATCAAGAAGTGTAGTTTCATGAAGGAAGAATTAGTGTACTTGGGATTTGTGATTTCTACTGGAGGATTGAAGATGGACCTTGAGAAAGTAAGAGTAATTATTGAATGGCCTACATCGAAGAGCATTGGAGAAGTCAGATCATTTCATGAATTAGCTAGTTTCTACTAGAAGATCATCAAAAATTTCAATTCAGTATGTAACCCTATGACAGAGACAATGAGAGGTGAAGAAAAGATTTCAAGTGGACATCAGGAGCAGATAGAAGTTTTGAGTTGTTGAAGCAGAAAGTGACAGAGCAACCTATTTTGGCATTACCAGATTTCAATAAGGTATTTCAAGCAGATTGTGATGCACGTGGGAATGCAATTGGAGTAGTGTTAAGTCAAGAAGGTAGACATGTAGCATATTTCAGTGAGAAGTTGAATGATGCAAGGAGAAGATATTCAATTTATGATCAAGAGTTCTATGCCATAATTCAAGCCTTGAAGAAGTGGAGACATTGCTTGTTGCCTAAGGAGTTTGTGTTGTATATAAATCATCAAGCTTTACAGTATTTGAATAGTCAAGGTAAGTTGAATAAGAGACATATGAGATGGGTAGAGTTTATGCAGAGTTATACTTTTGTATTGAAGCATAGGAGTGGAAAATCAAACAAAGTTGTCAATGCATTGAGTAGGAGAAGAAACTTGTTGACAGAGATGAGAGTTGAAGTGTTAGGTTTTGATGAATTGAAGCATATGTATGAGGGAGACACTAATTTTGCAAAACCCTTGAAAACATGTAAGGAACCTGTTGTGACGGATAGGAGTAAGTGGTTGGACTATTTCATTTAGGAAGATATGTTGTTTAAAGGAAATCATTTATGCATACCTAGAAGTTCAATGAGAGATAATTTGATCAAGGTCAAACACAATGGTGGATTGGCAGGACATTTTGGCATTGATAAAATAGTGGCATTGGTAAGTGAAAATTACTTTTGGCCTCAGATACATAAGGATGCTAGGAAATTTGTGCAAAGTTGTAGAGTTTGTCAAGTTGCAAAATGGAGTAGTCAGAATACTGGATTGTATAAACCTTTGACAATACCGGAGAGATCTTGGGAAGACATAAGCATGTATTTTGTGAATGGATTACCTAAGACATGGAGAGAACATGATTCTATATTTGTAGTGGTGGACAAATTTTTAAAGATGGCATATTTCATACTTTGTAAGAAGACAACTGATGTAATGATTGTAGTTGACCTATTTTTCAAAGAGATTGTGAGATTGAATGGATTACCTAAGAGCATAATTTTAGATAGAGACACTAGATTTCTTGGCTATTTTTTGGAAGACACTTTGGAAGAAGATGAAGATAGATTTGAAGTTCAATTTAGCATTTCATCCACAGACTGATGGATAGACAGAGGTAGTGAATAGGAGTTTGGGAAACTTGTTGAGATGTTTGGTTGGAGAGAAGACAAGAAGTTGGGATTTGATTCTTTCACAAGCAGAGTTTGCATATAATAATTTAGTGAACAGGAGTACCAGAAGAACACCTTTTGAGATTGTGATCAGAGAAAACCCTAGAGGAGTGGCAAAATTGAGAGATATCTGTTTGGAAGAAAAGAGAACTGCAGAAGTAGAAGAATTTGTAGAACATATGGAGATAGTGCATAATTAGGTGAAGAAGCATTTGGAGGAAATGAATAGTAAGTATAAGGAGCAAGCAGATGAGAAGAGAAGATATAAAGAATTTGCAGTTGGAGATGAAGTGATGGTATACTTGAGAAAAGAAAGATTTCCAGTTGGAACATATAACAAGTTGAAGATGAAGAAGTTTGGACTTTGTAAGATACTCAAAAAATTTGATTCAGGAAATGTATATGAAGTGGAGCTACCAGAGACATTGGGCATATCACTTATTTTTAATATTGCAAACCTATACCAGTATCATGAAGCAGAGTTCAGTGACAGCATGGCAGAGGACTTGAAGAAACAGTTACCACAACAAGCACCAGAGCAGATTGAAGACATTTTGGACAGTAGAATTGGACGCAGCACCAGAGGAAGACAATACAAAGAATACCTTGTGAAGTGGAAAGGTAGACCAAAAGAAGATTCATCATGGATTTCTCAGGCTGAGGTGGACTATCTTAGTTTTCCCCTAGCCCAAGCAAAGTGAGGGACTCACTTTTTCAATAACCCCAGATGTTTGATGCAAGAGCATCCCTAGTTCAAGAGCAATCTTGCATCAACCAAAAATATTTGCATTTCAATTTGTTTGCAGTTTAGTTTGTTTCTTTTCATTTTCTAGTTCAGTTCAGGCAGTTCAGTCAATAGCAGTTTCTATATTTTGGTCTGCATTCTACCACAATTGCATTTCACATCTTGCAAAGCTGGACTTAGCATCTAGATTCATTCATCTACAACATATCCAAATCTTAGAGCATTTGGATCAGTTATCGAAAAGTTATCGCTATCACAAGATTGAATGTTTTCTCAGAATAGAGCATCCTGACAGTCTCAGACAATCAGCTAAAGGAGAAGACTTACAGAGCATTCCTCAACTTGTGGAGCTTAATTACACATCATTCAAAGATCTATGGTTCATGGTCGACCTTACCTTAGATCCGAACTTCATTCCATTCATTTGCGGATGTGTTCTATGCATTTAGATCTGACCTATCTGTGTACACATGTTACAGCTCTTCCTTGGAGATTGTGACCTTCCTTGGCCGATGCAAAGGAATCTTTTGTACCGGAGATGATATATGAGGATGTAATAGATCCTTAGGAAAGTAGATTGGGATAGTTAGCAATTGATTCATAATCCTTAGTTTAGAATTTGAGCAAAGGATCTTCAAAGCTATATCTTGTGCATATTCTGTTATTTTGTAATCAGGCCTGTGAGCCCGATTGTAATCCCGCATGTTGTTGGTTGATCTGTATTTGAATTCTATGATATACTGAATGACTGAATCTGCATTTGTTCTATATCTTTGAGTTTTTTTTGTTGTGTTTACTCTTGCTGCACGATCTGGACAGTTCATTCTGTGAACCTTCCTACCGTGACTGCACCACCTTTCCTTACTTCAATGTTGATTTTTTAGAGTCCATACTTTAGTGCATAAAGGCTCCATTATCATGATTTATCTATAAACAAAGAACTACTGTGAAAATTTAGGTTATGTGCAAGAGCTTTCAAGTTCACTTGTCTCTTCCAAAATATTTTTTGTGACTATGGCTAAAATAGAACAAGGTGCGTGGGCTTATAATAAGCATTTAGAGACTCCATTGTAGATCAGGAGTTGGGGAGCTTAAACAACAACACATCAAAGAGATGGACTATAACAAATGTTTCTATCTCAAAAAACTTGAAAGGCTCAACGGTCCATTATCCTATATGATTTTGATAGTTTGTCCAAAATCTCTCCTTTCATAATGATACAGTCTTTTAACAAATTTAATCAGCTATATGAATTTTGACAATTTGTCCAAAATCTCTCCTTTCATAATGATACAATCTTTTAACAAATTTAATCAGGTATATGAATTTTGACAGTTTGTCCAAAATCTCTCCTTTCATAATGATACAGTCTTTTAACAAATTTAATCCTATATGAATTTTGGTAGTTTGTCCAAAATCTCTCCTTTCATATGATACAGTCTTTTTAAAATTTCAATTGTATTTTACATTAAAAATGCCTAAATACAGCTATACAGTTCTGTCATATTTAGGCGCTGACCTTGTATAGTTGTATGTAGTCAGTTTTAAAAAGATTGTATCATATGGAAGGAGAAAAGACTGTATCATATGAAAAGCGCTGACCTTGTATAGTTGTATGTAGTCATTTTTAAAAAGACTGTATCATATGGAAGGAGAAAAGACTGTATCCTATGAAAGGAGAGATTTTGAACAAACTATAAAAAATCATATAGGATTATGATGATATGTAATTTTAATATGATTTACCTATACTTAGGCATGTCATAGTAGAATTAGGGTTTTGTATTAAATACGCTGTGAGAAGAGTTTTTACAGTCAGCAGTTGTAAGTTAATCAGTTGGAAGTTGCATCCTCATACTTGGAGGTGGCGCAGTGCAGTCGACAGGCCTGTGGGCTCGCTGGCTGTTGTGGGCTCAAGGAGGAACACTTCAAAACTGTATCAATCTGGGCAAAAATGACATTTTCACCTTTTTTTAATTTCTCTTTTCTATGGTTCTGCTCGAAACCTAACCAAGCATAAACTTACCACCTAGTAATGTTCTGCACGGAAACGTACAACCATGTAGGTGCCACATAGGCGCAATGTGGTTTTGGGCGTAACGAAACTAGGCATATACTTATCGCCTATAAACTATCCACTCGAAACTATTTATTTGGCCGAAAGTGTGACATGTACTATTATGCTTGTACCCCACTTCTATGTTCACAATAACACAAAACCGTAAGGGTTAAATAAATAACAACACTATTAACCACAAATGAACAATTCTCTGTTCATGAACAATATAGTCCTAAGTGGAATAATGGTAGGACATAAACAAAATAAATATCAAACCATTAGGGTTTAATATGATTTGACAACATATATATTTCTCTAACCTTTAGGGTCATTGAATGACAACAGTAACTCTGTTTTAAACCACTTGAGGTATTATGACTTCCTTGTTTTAATTCTTAAAACCTAAGTAATGAATATGATACAGAGTCCATCTATTCTCTGAAGTTCATTCTATTCATTTTCATAAGTAAATCAAATTCTTGAATTCAAAATCCTATAAAGAAAAGAAAAATCACCAAGGATTTAACTTTATGTTCAAAGATATAATAAACCAACACATACCAATGAACTCAAGCAAACCTTCTTTCCAATGGTGGAGTTACTTCTAGTCGCATGGATTTTTCTCTTCTTTCTCTTTTTTCTTCTTCCTCCCCACTACACAATTTTCTCCTTCTTTTTTATCCCAACGTTCCTTAATTCCTTCCAGAGTTCTCTCAACAAAATCCACATTTTATCCTTCAAATTCGTTCTCCATTATGCTTAGCATTCTTCCCACTCAAGTCATGGGTTGATTAATGAAAGATAGTGGAATATCACTTCATTGAAGTTGCAGTACTTCCCACCGTTTATGCATTAAATGCATACACACTACTCATTAACTCCACATAGTGGAGCTTAATTCGAGCTCAAACATTTGTATTCAAAACTTTTAAAATGTAAAGATACAAATGTGAATATTCTTACATGTATTTAAATATATGTATATATATATAGATATATACAAAAATTCACAAATGAATATAAAATTTCATTCATAATTCATCTATATAAAATAAAATTATTCACATAAACTTTTGAATCATTTCTATTGAGACCAATTGCAATATGAGATAATATCAACCAAATCAACAAGGAGTCACTGAAAGTCAAAATATTTGTCAACTTGATATAAAAAAAAAACACTTTGTCAATCAAACACAAAGACACATTCATAGAACACTTATTATTTTCAACACAAACAAGTATTTAAATGCATGAAACATGATACAAATCTTATGTGTGTGTGTGTCCTATAGGCATATTGTCTCATCCATTCACCAAAATCCCCTTCTCCCTCTCTGGTGATACTCTGCCTCTTTATTGGGAGGGTAGGAATTGCTTGTCCTACATCCACCTCATTTCAAAACAAAGTAGTTAGTCCATAACCACAATAAAAATAATGACGTAATTTAATAAGATAAACCTTTACCTCTTTTAAGAATCATGTTCTGTTCTGCATAACATAATTAAAATAGATTCATTTTATCATCTCAATTTCTAATCACTACTAAATAGTCATAGTTCTTCAATACACATTAAAGCAGTAAACTAATAATTAGTCTAAGATAAAAGTGATTAATATGGTCCAGAATTAGGGTGTGACAATAGGAAACTGAACCTTGTGATTATGTTCTCATATAGAAACTTTGTGGCAATCTTAGCTGTGCAATCTTTGGTTGGTTCTGCTTCTGCCCATTTTAGCAAGGATGATGGATGGTGGAGATTGATGAAGAATGTCGACGGTGGAGATTGATGAAGAAGATCAATGGTGGAGAATGAATGAGAAGACTTTCCTAGGATCAAGGAGAAAATGGAGGGTCTGGATTTAGTTTATTTGAATTGAATGGCTAAGATTGTATTTACTAAAAATAGTACTATGTTGCAACCATAAAGCCTATTTAAAATTTGGGAGAGAAATGCATTTATTTTGGGATGGTGGAGGAATATTTTTTTGTTAGGTACATTGCACTCTTGGGGAGTGCTCCTGTATATATCTATGAACATAAAATAATAAACTATTTGTTTACATAAGCTTTGATACAGAGCCACAACAAATCCAGGTGATAAGCAAAATCCTGACCTACATTATAATATTACCACCTAGGTACTAAGAAAAGACCCATACATCTGAGAAACTAAGGAAGACAAAAAACACCCAAACCTCCAGCTCCTAATCCTCTATTGAATCTTCATCAATGCTATTACATCCCCAATTTTTGCCTTGCTATACTTTTTACTTTTACTTGGACATAAGTAAATTTATTATGATGATTAGATTAATGACAAGGAAAGACATGGATTATATTGAATGTCATTTATGAAATTATAGAAAAGATTATATTATTATCGATTTAATAATTGCATTATAAGATTTGATTTATTATTTGAATTATTTGAATAATGATGCATTGATCATATATTGTTTGGTTACAAGTTGAAACAAGAATATAGATTCTCAGATGACTCTTAGAGAAGAGAGAGAGAGAGTATCTTTCAAGCAAAGATTTATAGACCTTAGGTTACGAGTGGTTTATTTGCCAAATCGAGTATAAGTGTTTAATGAAAACGTGAACCAGTGTGTCGTAAGAGGTAAGTCTTGTCTTGTTGTATTACTTTTGAACCAAATCGACAGGTAGTCGATATTATACAATCTGTTTAAGTCATAGTAAGTCATCTTAGTTGTTGATAACGTTAACGACATTGTTTGTGTATGAATTTTGACTATTTACGTTTAATGTAAATATTACAATGTTATTGTCGTAAAATAGTCGTCTTATTATTATTAAGTCACTTGTAGTACTATAATAGAATCTTAATGTTAAGACTTTATCATCAAGTTAAGATGACGTGTTTTTGTCAACGGAACATGATGGGGAGACTAGCGCAACCCGATCACATTTTCCGTAATCCTTTATTTAGTATTATTCTTTTATTGATTATATCATAATAATCAAATAGAGATAATGATATGAAAATAATATTTGATATAATCAAATATAATATGTTTATGAGTCTAATGAGGTAATACCTCTTGATTAATTACTATGGTTTTTAATTATGCAGTCATAGGCATCTATTGAGGAGAGCCTTTAATGTTAAACCATGATGGATCGAACTACTCTTTAAGAGTAATTGATTTCTCTCTTTATGTTATTGAGTTGGCGGCCTCATTGATGAGGAGTGGCATATAACCAGCCACATTTACTCACTCATCTCAACAAATTTTGCAAAGATCGACATATGGTGTCGATTGCACCTTTATAGCTGGCAGTTGAGTCTTCACTGGAGACTAAAAACCGTTGTTATGAATGAGTTTCTAACTGTCTTGAGTGGAGCGCTTAGTGGTGCGACTCATTAATGAGTCGATTTGGAGCTCTTAAGTAACCACGACTTTGATAGTCATTCGGGGATTCTTTTGAGGATAGAGTCTAGTAACTAAGGATAGAAGAGGGACTGTGTGTAGTGGAGAATGATTCTTATGATGTGTTGGGTGAATATTTTGTCGTTAACTCGCTAATGGCAAAATGAATATATCAACCACAGCTATGATGAGACAAAGTCTCTCCTCTCAGCAAGGGGAGGTTCCCTCTAATTATTTAACTTTTGTAAATCAAACAACTTATCAAATTTATGTATACTAAAACTATGTTGGTGGTGGTTCCATCTCATCTCATTCTCTTTTTTCAGAATAGATGTATATATTTCAAACTCTTGATATAAAACATATAAATTATCACAATAATACAAAAACACAAAGTTTTCTGTTACCTCACTGATTACTTGTAAACAGAACTATTTGAAGTAGAATGCAGCCCAAAGTCTTCACTCCTCTTCAAGATGATAAAAGTAAATCAAATAGAACAACTTGCAGCACAAAGCCTCCAAACTATTGTATTCTCACAAACATGAACATATAACTCACGACTGATTTGATAACACAAAGTTTATCAAAATCAAATTAAGAGCGCTCTCCAATCACTTGAAACAAACTCCACACTTCAATTATTATCAAATAAGATTATGATAGCAAGACGTAAGAACAAAACTATCACAACACAAATAATTCCAAGACAAAGATTGGAATTGAACTTGCTTTCTTGTATTGATAAATATTTGAATATTGATTTTCACAAAAAGCACAAAGTCTTGATTTGCTTTTCAATTCGCCAGAGTTTTCTTGCAATAGACAATAGATGGATATTTACAAAAGAGGTCTCCTTTATTTATAGGGAAAGACCTTGAGAAAATCTAGGAAATCTACAACTACTTTGACTTATTCAAAAATAGGAGTCCTTATTGACTTGGGACTTCCTATATTTTTACATGTAATTACATATTGAAAATGTACATGTAAAAATGTCCAAAATTGCTTTGAAAGTACATGTGAAAATCAGAAAATAAACTAAGGGGAAAGACCAGCTGCTTCAATTTGTGTCACCACTTTTCCTCACGTGGTGATCATACATAGTGAAGGCCGCTTGCATTTCAATGCTATCTGGGTTGAATGCGTTTTTGAAGATCATCCTGGCCCTCACTATGGCGTCCCTCACTGTAGTGATTGACTTGGCATGATTAGTTAACCTGGTTTTCAGATTGTCCAAGGTTAACTGGTTGTATAAGAGGTTGTCCACAGAAGTTATTGAAAATGCTTTATCTTCAAATTCTTTTTGGAACATGTCTTCAAATTCCTTAACCATTTCTTCTGCTGAAAGAAATTGGTTATCTTGTGATACCAACCTACAAGGCAGCTCCTCCAACTTATGCAAAAGATTGACATCATTTTCTTCGCTGATTTCTTTTGCAACCTCAAGATCCTTGATCAAATTCCTTAGCGTACTGCTCCTGTACATCAGAGCTTCCTTTGTTTCAGTGTATGAATCCCTGTTAGAAATGGCGCCAATGGATATCAAGGTACTTATTTTCAGCTTCCTCATTTCCACCCACTTATCATGAGTATCCTCTGTGCGCTCAATATCTTGAGAGATGGCATCAATGAGATCATTGAGTTCTGCCCTTACTTTCCTTATCTTGTCTGTTTTCTCAAATACATCCGTGAGCAAAGAGATTCCTTGCGCTCGCATCCTGTCTAAGTACTCTTCAAGTACTTTTCCTCTCAGGTGAGTCTTTTCTACTTTCAGAATGACGGGGTCTTCCACAAAAACGGCCTCTGGAGTAACTGCTTCTGAATTCAAAGTGATCTTTCTTACCACTGCAGTCAGCTGTTCTGCCTTTGCCTTGTAATAATCTTTCATTTCTTTTTCCCTGTCGAACTTCTGGATCAGGATGTCCATGGCTGACTGCATATCATTTTTAGCGCTTTCATGGGTGATTTTACCCAATTCAACCCTAGAAATTGAGTAGTCATTCATATCAAAATTTTCAACAGTTGCATCCTGTGGGGTTTTGCTATCTCCATAAATTTATGCCCCTTATCTTCAAGTACCCTGGAAAGGATCTTTGGTTTCTTCGGGGCCTTAGGCTTTGCAGGTACCAACTTAGTGAAATCAAAATCATCTGGAGAGATGAATTGCTTTTTTCTCTTTGGCGTGTAAGCTGACAACCAAGGTGGAAGCAGAGAAGTATTCACATTGGGATCCATTCCTACCGCTGGTGTTCCTGGAACTGTGCTTGTACTGGTGGTAGAAATAATAGGTGGGGTGTTGGTAAAAACTGCACCTGTTACATTGGCACTTGAAACTTGTTCAGTATTCATCACAAAATGATCAAACATGGACGTGTCCCCAATATCAAAAGATGAAGATGACAAACTAGGAATTGAATCAGAAGAACGGAGAACATTTTCAAAAGTGCTGTGGGGATTATCGAAGATTATTTTAGGAGGAGAGGGGGATTCAGAAGAAGGAATGTTAATAGGGGAAGCAGACACAGGGGGTGCAACAGGTGTATTGTCTTGTGGAGACAAAGCCTCTTCATCTTGTTGATCTGAATTCCTGTCTTCAACATCCATCTCTTCTGTAGCTAGCTCTTCAGTTGCTAGATTCTCAGTCGCTGGCTCCTCGACTTCCATATCTTTTGTTTCAGGTTCTTCCTCAACAACTTTTGCTTTCTTCGTCACAAATCTGATTTTAGGCTTATGTGTTTTAGAGGATGATGGAGCATCACTCTTGTTCTTCATTCTGTTTTCAACCTTCTTACCAGTCTGCTCTAGTACTTCAGTTTCTGAACCAATGAGGAATTCCTTAAGCGTAATTCCTTTATCTTCCAGCCATTTATTGGTGTTAGCCAATATGGGCTCAAACCTCTTCCTTAATGAAGTCGACTCCTTTTGAGACCATTGGATTGGAGGTAGAGGAGTACTAGCTATCTGTTCTGCATCATACTTGGCATCAACCAATTCCCCATCATCCACAAGATCTTCTGGAATATCAGCAAGCCCCAGATATTCAATTTGCTCTAGAGACAGCCTACTATAGTCTAGTTTCCTGATATCTTCCTCTGTTATCAAATCTATCTAGACATCTTCCACCATGGGTACATGAAACTGAGTTTTCCTCCTGATTTTATCCTTCACGCCCTAGTAGTCAAATTTTGGCCTCCTCTTGAATTTCTTCATGGTGACCAACTGCATTTCTGTCTCCATAGCCCTTGCCTTTGCGGCAGTCAACACTGAATATCTGCTGATTTCCACTGGAAATCTGAAGCCAGGCTTCTTGAGTTCCATCTGCTTGTTATGCACGACAATCATTTGTCTGTACAACTCCATCAAGACCAGTCTATCTGAAGGAAACCTAGGAAGCATATAAGGGTAGCCTTAGAAAAAGCCAACCCTCAAGTATGAGAAAGATGGAAATTGCAAAAACATGCAACCAAAGTCATTAACCACTGTCCATGCCTCATCTGAAATTCTTCTTTGCTCCAGTTGGGGATCAAAAAGACACAAGAATACAGCAAAGAACGCATCATTCACTCTCCTGAAATGGTGAATTGAGCCTTTCAATGTCAGCTGAGAATAATACTGGTATACTGGGACTACTCTCCTATCCCCTTCTGATGATAACCTCGGAAAAATCCTCATGGAGGCTGCAATGTATACCAGATAGGAAGTCATGAAGAATTTAGAGGTAGTGGATACCTTTGACAGCTGGTCATGCAAAGCGTTACTGATTTGTTCTCCCCAGAAAATAACTTGCCTGCCCTGGAGTATGACCTTAATGAAAGGATACATCCATTCATGAAATTGTGAAGAGGAAGACAAACCTCTTATCCTGCTGAGGAGGGTAATCAAGTCACCAACTTCTTCCACAAAATCACTTCGAGGAAAACTACGTGGCCACCTTGACAAACTTGACCTCGCAGTCTTCAACCATTTGTTGTTGATCACTTTCTTCGCTTTTTCCAAATTCTTGTCATATTCCTTTTGAGCTTCAACAAAGTCAAGCTTCAATACCTCTGTCGCAGGAGGACACATGAACACCTTGTCAATGAACTCAGGATCCAACCTGATTATCACATTACCACTGGCGTCCACCACGGCTCTAATATCTTTGTTATAGAAATGTGCACACTGAAGAACAAATTCTGTATTGTGAGCCGCCACCAGGAAGGATGACACCAGATGAATATTACTTTCTACTATCTTCCTCATCATAGCACTGGGGTTGCTTGACTTGGTTCTCTCTACAAACTCAGCCATATCAACATGGTCAATCTCTGTATCTCTAATGTCCTCTACATTAGAATGGACTGAGGTGATTGGGAAAACACCTTGATATTTGTACTTCATTGCTTTTTCCTTCTTCGGGGACAAGTCAATCATTTGGATGAACTTTCACCGAGAAGAAGTCTGACATTGAACGAAATTCCATAGAAGAAACTGCAACAAAAATCATGATCATGCAATTAGGGAAAATATGGGCAATCTGGGAAAATTGCATGTTGATGATCACGACTATGGGAATGCGCTTGAAAAAGGGCTATAGTGCGAGCTGGCCAAAAATTGGGGGAGAAGCGGGCTCGGGAAATCAAAATTGGAAATTTTCCAGTGTTGGAAAAATTTGAGACATTTTTGCACGGGCGGCAAAATCCACCGCCCTTGCATATAAGGGTTTTGCATTATTTGCATTGGCGGTGAATTCTGCCGCCCTTGCATGTTGAGAGAAGACTAGGAATTGGTATGAGCGGCAAATTTTGCCGATGCTGCAGGAAATAGGAAAGGCAAAGGTTTATGTCAGAGCGGCAAAATTTGCCGACATCTCATGAGGGGAATTCCATACATGTCTGAGCGGCATATTTCACTGTCTTTACATCGAAAGGTATGGTGAAGTTCTAGCGGTGAATTTTGCCGCTGTTGCATTTGATGAAATTTGCAGGTTTAAGTGTAAGGCTGAGAAATTCGCCGACTAGACACTCGGCAAGGGTCACATAGTATCCAGGTAGGCTCGGCGAAATCCGCCGATGTTACAATAATGGCATGTAGCCAGGGTTTGGGGAATCTAGGGCAATAGAATACCTAGATGATATAGGACAAAAACCTAGGGCAGCCCTAGGCGAAAACATAATACAAAAACAATAGACCAAAGCAAAAGACAAAAACGTAAAGAAAACCAAAAACAAAAATCAAGACAAAGCATATTTGATAAATCGTGAAGGAGGAGAACGAAAACGAAAAAGTAAACTTACCCGTTCTAAAACTTGAAAACCCTACGTTTGACGGCGATGAATGCTGACCGATCTCTTCGACAACGCGATCCAGCAATGTGAGGAGAGGTCTGGAGGGTAGCTCGGGAGAGAGGATGAAGTGGAGAAATAAACCATCAAAACACAATAAATAACCCGAACACAAACGCTGAGCGAGTGGCATGAGTGGCCATTAATGGCACTGCGTGACCAAGATTCACAAAATCTCGCTTGAGCGGAGATTTCGGGCGTCAGCGTACAAGAGGAAAAGAAAAACATGCTATGGCGGCGTAATTCACCGACTTCACATTTAAACCAAAAGAACGCCTGTAGTGGCGGCAAAATTTGCCGCCTCTACATGAAAAATGAAAAGCATATGTAAAAGCGGCAAAATTCGCCGCTACTACACATGTTTGAAAAACAAGACAAATGGGACATGAAGGAGTGGCAAAATTCGCCAACCTTACATGTGTAAAGTCAAAAAGAGATATGCAGGAGCGGCAAAATTCGTCACTCTTGCATATCAAGATTTCAAATTCAACTTACTCTTAAAAAATGACTTAAGTTAACATTTAAACCAATTTACGACTTGAATGTTCCTCGCAAATATCGAGAAACCTATTCACAGGGATGTCATAAACCAGTCTAGAATGTCAAAAGTCTTTGCGCGAGATGAAGAGAATCTTGTCTCGGTCCACGAGCTTAGAGTGTAGATTCATGAAACGGACAAGTTTCGTGGGGGTTGTCTACAAAAATGAGCGTAGCTGATTTTGAGAACAACATGATGATTGCAGTGTATTCAATATGCCATCCTTGCTGTGTAAAGCGTCACTTCAGGTAAATGCTTTTGCATTTCTATGCATGTAGAAAATAATGAAAGATTTAATGTATTCTTGTCTTGGACAATCATCCATTTTCCTTTTGATAATCCTCAGGTTTATACTGTAAATGTTTCGATGAAGATGAGCCGACTGTGTCTCTCTTCTTAGTATCATGCAGTTTGATGAGATGAGTCAAATCTATATGGAGGGTATAGTGAGTCATTGTATAACTGTTATTCTATTTTAGTTTAAAGTTTGGGAGTCGATGTAGCCTGGTAAGGTCGATTCTTATGTTGATAATGTAATCTATCTAATGATTTAATTAGGCCGACCTCGTGCCTTTGTATAAAACTATGATGCTTGTCATAATATGAGTTTAGGAACCAAATGATTCTATTAGTATCTATTTCACGAAGAATAACGTAGTTATTATGAAACTAGTGAACCAGTCTCATACTTGATTGAGTCTCTTTTTTAGGACAACTGACTATGTAGATATAAGTTAGTCTTGAAAAGTAATTCGAAAGAATTAGTAGAGGCTAATTATTAAGGGAAAACTTACCAAACTGTGAGTCGTGTGGTCTTGAATATCAAATAGAAAATAATATCTTTTGAAACCATTCTTTGGTTAAATACATGGTCAAGAATGATTCCTTACCAATAGAAACTAGAGTCTAAGTGACTTATGTCAATTATGGTAAACCTATTGAGTTATTGATTAACTAAGGATAGTTTAGAAAATTTACTAAATGTCGCAAGATCTTCTATATTATCTATACAAATAATCTTGGTGAGTATAGTTTTATAGTATACCTATTTTATGTCGAAAGACAATGTCTACAAACTTACATAGAATTCCTTTACGAGTATATGAGAAGTGAAGGTAATGGCATCACTTAGAAGTGATTTGAATAGTATTTATGTTCTTGAAATAGGAGTTATTATCTTTGCAAGAGTTAAATTATTTCTAACCATGGATGAGTTAAACCATTGGTCGAATAAGAACCTAAATCTCCTAGGGTTGTTATATGATTATTTAGTGAAATTGTATTTTCCAAGGGTAATAGGTTAACTCTAAGAACGATTACGAACCAACTAAATAGTTATGATATTTAAACTTATCCTTGTCAAGGAAGCCAATATCATGGCTCGATGATTAGACTATTTATGTAAATATTGTCAGTATGAATAAACTGCAAGAATACAATAGTATCCAAGTCGCGTAGGGGTGGGTGAACACAACGACCATGTTCATTATGAGTGATTATTGATATTAAAGCTTTGGCCAAAGTAATGCAAGTGTCTTCTGCATGCATTGTCGGTTCACTGTATCTAGAATGCACAATCTATCAGAATGCATACTTAGCTAGAGGATATCTAGGGTTGTATGATTGATAGATAGGTGTAGAATACAACTATATGTACTCCAAATAGGAAAATTACCATTGGTCACCTTTGGTCTATATCCCTCATGAAGGGTAGGGCCACTTCCTATGTGGAAGATGTGTGGGAGACCACTGGTCTATGGATGGAGGTAAATCACTAGAAAGATACTCTCTCTCCAAGCAGAAGATATGCCAGGACTTGTGATAAAGATGTCAGATATTCAGCAGCAGTATTTATTCCAAATTGTCTATGTAATTGATTTACATTGTAAACTTTGTCTTTGAGAAAGACTTCATGATGTATTGTTCTTTGTAAAGGAAAAACCTTGTAATTATTGATATTTGTTTATAAGTTAAATAAAAGAAAAAAAAATTCTCTATCTCATTTTTATCTTGTTGAATTACTCTATGGTAATTTTTCTAGTTTTACTATGTTTTTAAAACTTGGATGTTACATATGGTATTAGAGCTACCAGGTTCAGCACTAGGGCTTATGAGACCACTATGCTTGCCTATAGCCAACATTATGTGGCTAGCTAATGTTTGAAATTTTTTTGTGCCAGGATGGTACATCTTAAAAAGATAGCAAGAAAGTCTGTTAATACGAGTCAACATTTCCTTAAAGCAAAAAGAGAACGTGAGGCCATTATCAAAACCTTTGAGGGAACCAATGATGAGAGTGACATTTGGTTAAGTGATACTGAAACTCTGGCAATTGCCCTAACTCGAATCAAGCAAGTGAGAAGGGAGTACTTGGAAAGAGTTAAAGATGAGGAAACAATTATGATTAGGCGAGATCCCCGCATACCCCCAACTGTTGAGATCATAGAAGTTAGGTCCGATAGTGAGTCAGAGGGTTATATACCTCGAGATTATGTATCAGAAAATGAGTCTGGAGGATATGCTCCTCTTGAGCATGACTTTTGAAGTCATATCTTGTAAAAATGAGGAATACTCCTTTGCTTTGAATGAAATAAATAAAAAGAGTTGTTTTTGTGCCAAACTATTGTTTAAATTGAGTTTATTATGTTTTGATTTAATGGGATACATTATAATCAAGAACTAATGGACAACTCAATATTCTCAGGTGTGAGAAATTGATAAACATGGTTCAGACAAGAACTAACCAAGGAGAAAGTGAAGAGGAAAACCACCCACCAAATAATAAGCTGGACAAAATCATAACCATGCTTGAGGAAACCAAGAAAAGACTGGGTGATTTGGAAAAGAAGGTGGATGATAAAGGAAATTCTGAGGGAGGAGGTGAAAACTCTCATGGTGAAAGTGGAGAAAATCATGAAGAGCGTAGTAAGAGTACAAAACCTAATAAAGAGGCAAGAGATAGACTAACCTTAGAGCTCTCTAAAGACATGAAGAAAGTCACTCCACCAAAATTTGATGGGACAGTGACAGGAGATGCTGCAGAAGCTTGGTTAACAGAAATGGAAAAATACTTCGAGATAAGGAATTACTCGGAGGTGACCAAGGCAATTTGGGGAGCATTCCAACTGGCAGGAGAAGCATCCACTTGGTGGATGAATAAGAAGATGGAATTGAATTTAAGCTCTCTAAGGGTAACTTGGGATGAGTTCGTGGAACTCTTTTGCAAGAGATGGTTACCACAACTCTATTTTGATCAGAAACTGATTGATTTTTAGAATCTTCATTAAGGAGATATGACAGTGGTGGAATATGGAGAAAAATTTACTTGACTCCTGAAATATGTTCCACAGTATCAAAAGGATGAGAGATTCAGGATCAGGAAATTCATCATGGGTCTAAATGCTCAAATTGGTGGAGAAGTAGATGCACATGGTCCCACAACAATGGATCAAGTGTATGAGAAAGAAATCAAGCAAGAGCAAAAGTTGAAATCCATCTTGGCTTATCGTGATAGAAACCACAAAAGATTTAATGGAACTCCTAACAACCAACCATACAAGAAAAGATATGAAAAGAGCTATGATAACAAGAGGAAGGATAAAGGATCTCAGAAGAACAAGGGTGGATCTGGTAATGAGAAGAAGAATGGCAACTACAAAAGAAATGAGGATAAAAATGGGAAGACTTCAGGTAAGAAAGGACCCATTGGAGGACGCTTTACTTGTGGGGGCAACCATTATGCAAATCGTTGCCCTAACAAGAATAAAAAATGGTCAACAAAGAGGTACTGCACTACCTACCTAGCAAGAAGCATTTTAGCAAAGGATACATGCAGCACTCGACAATCGTCAAGCAGAGTATCAAATCACACCTATTGAGATGACAGGTACTTTGTTTGGAGTCCCTATATCTATTTTGATTGATACAAGAGCCACTAAAATTTTGTTTCTCCTAGAATTTTGAATAAGTTTCCTAGAAAAGTTGGATACATGTCTAAACCTTGGTCAGTAGAATATGCTAACCAATCTAAGGCTTGGGTAGAGCAATGTTTGTTTGAAGCCAAAATTGACCTCCCTAGTTTCTCAACTGAAGTAAACCTGTATGTATGTTCCCTAGGTTCCTATGATGTAATCCTAGGAATGAGTTGGTTATGGAAGCATAGAGCTAAGGTTGACTGATTCTCAAAAATAGTTAAATGCTTAGATGATTTGGGAAATCAAACCCAATTCCAAGGGATTCTAATAGAAGTTAGAATCAAACCTATCTCTGCCAAGAAATTGAAAAGCGTTAGATGGAAAGGTTGTCAGTTGTTAGCAGTCAAAATGGAGCAAGTAGAGGAAGGGATAGAAAACCCTAGTTCATCTTTTGGAGAAAAGTATCCTTTTCTTTGGGAATTTCAGGATGTGTTCCCTGAAGAACTTCCAGGATTGCCTCCCAAGAGGGTTTTCGATTTTGCAATTAATATTAAACCAGTATTTGAGCCTATATCAAAAGCACCCTACTGTATGACAACTATGGAGTTAATGGAATTGAAAGCACAATTACAAGAATTGTTGGCAAAATGTTTGATCAGACCCAGTGTTTCACCTTGGGGTGCTCCGGTTATTTTTGTTAAGAAGGATGGAACCCTTCGATTGTGTATAGATTATCGTATGCTTAATAAAGCAACGGTAAAGAACAAATATCCTTTTGTTGATAACTGAGAGGGGGGGGGTGAATCAGTTATCCTAATTATTTCCCTTAATGAACTTTCCTCTTAATTGAAGCAGCATAAAATCAAACATAAAACATTAACCATGAAATAAGAAACACATGACACAGTATTTTTGACGTGGAAACCCTGTTAAGGGAGAAAACCACGGGGTGATTAACCCAAGAATTATTCTCTGTTAGAAGAATAGGAAATTACAAAAATGGCACTTGCCAATTAGGGCTCACTGCCCGAGCACACTGCTCACAAGAGGCTCACTGCCTACAAGAAGACACACTGTCTTACAAAGTGATAAGAATCACAGTCTTGAACTGATTGGAAGCATCTGCATATGCTGGAGTTCAGTTCCGGTTAGGTTCAGTATACTGATCTGCTGCACTTCATCTTTCCTCTGTTCTTTAGTCTGCTATCCTTTCACATACCGGATCCTTCTTGCTACTTCTGCTCTACTCTGGACTTGTTCGCATATCCTTTTGGCTCACTAACTCACTTTACAACTAAATCCATCCTCTATATGTATCCGCACAAGTAATTTCATCATCTTTCTAGTCGGCATCCGGAACAGTCTAGTTTCTTACAAACTTAGTTCTGTCGGCTGAATCCTTGCTCACCAAGCAATGCGGATCAAGCATATATTTGTAGATATCATCAATTATGTCGGCCAAACATGATTCATGCCTCCGCAACCTTTATCATCATCTGTAACACATCCGGAAAGTAGTTTGATACTCAGTCAGTCAGTTCTTCCTCTGTTTTCACTGTCTCTCAGGAATCCGGTACTCAACTATTCATATCTTTTTCTTTGTCCATCTCCGGAGGCTAAATCCTTGGAATATACTACTCAAGATAGTCCTCTTGACTTCCCCAGATCCGCACTGTGCCAAGACACTTCCTCTGAGAGATCCGGACCAATCTGTCGGACCTTGCCACATGCTCTGTTCTTGTTCACCGGACCACAACAATCTTCAATCTGACTTCCGGTAGAGATATAACATGACTTGCGGATATGTGGAATGACCTTTGTTGCCATCAATGACAACAACCATGAATCCATATAGTGTCTCTTGCCAACAATCTCCCCCTTTGGCATTGATGGCAACACTTAGTGAAAAATGACTAAGTGTTTACACTATGCTCCCCCTTTGCTGATGCTCTGTCTTTATATACAATTTCCGGAACTCCCCCTGAGTTGGATTCCTCATTTTTCACTGCTCCTCACTCCCCCTTTGACATCAATGGCAAAGGGTAGGGTCCGCACACCAAAATTTTCAAAAATTTTCTATATATGGCCGCATATTTACATACTCACATATACTGCAGAATGTCTGCAAAGGATGTCTGCAGTTGAACCATTTCAGTAGCCCAACTAAGCTTCATTCTGTCCAGGATTGAAATGTGACCACTCAACAAAAATGCAAAAGCTTCTGCCCGCCTGAGATCTGTCGGATCTTTTGTATGGGCGGTGGTCTGGGCATCACTGATGGCCTCATGCATCGTTTCCAACTTAGGGACTATAATCCTTCTAAGTTCTCCCATCCGGTTGGTAATGTTCTTCCTCTCCTTCTCAAGATTCTTTATTTCATTCAAGACTGCAATAGTCTGACATTCTTGATTTATTATAGAGGAAGAGAGAGGATCAAAACTTTGAGATAAGCTTTGAAGCTTGTCCTGTTCCTCTTTTATTTTCTTGTCAATTGCTGCTGTTGCCTTTGACCAAGATATACAAAATTTGTAGATGTCACCGCCATCCTTAAGAGCATTTTCTAAGCTCTTTATTCCAATGCTTACAATCTTCCTATCCTTAGAGATTAAATCTAATATTTCAGAAAATCTCTTATCCAAAAATTCCTTCCGGACCTTGTCTTCAGCTGATTTTTCTAGAGAATTAAAATGTGTATCAATACTGCTGACTAAGGTTTTTAGATTACCGGAAGTGGAGGCTGTCGGATCTATTTGGATTGATGGCATGATCTTTACAAGTACTCCGGAAGCAGCCTCTATCAACTCACAGTCTTCCATATGAGACTTCAGGAGCTTTTCATTTGCCTTGGCATTTGCAAATGAAGCTATCTTCATTGTTTGTACCGGAGAGAGAGAGTCAAAATCAAATGGACCTTTTAGAAGCTCCGGTTCATCAATCTCTAGAGTTTCTTTGCTCAAAAATTGTTGAACAGTTTGTGCAGTGTCTCTTGCCGGAGACAGATGTTTCTTTTCTTCTGCAGTCTTAGAACTGTCAACCTCTTTGTCTGTCACCACTGCTTCCTTCTCCTGCAATTGCTCTTCTTCTTTGGATCCGGAGACTGTAGGGGAAACCGGAGGAGAGATGCTTGCTTGTTCATGGGCCACTTCTTCTGGAGCAGAGGGTCCCAAGTCCTCACTTGTCTGTTCAGGGCTCACTTCTTCCGGAACAGAAGATTCCAAATCAGCAGCTGTTTCTGCACCTAGGTCCTCTACAACAGGAAGATTGAACCTTTTGAAGGCCTTCCGGAGGATCTCTTCTGTCTCTTGTGCCACTTTGTCAGTCTCACCAAGCATGAGCTGATTCATCCTGGCTTTACTTCTGAACTCATCTCTGCAGTCCTTGAAGATCATGTTCATTGTCTTGGGATCAATTTGAGGATATAGCTGAATAGCTATCTGCTCCCGGATCTCAAGATCTTTGGCATGAGCATTATTCTTTCTTACTTCCATTTCCTTCTCTAGGCTTTTAGGAATGAGAGATATGATCTCAATGAAAGCCTTATTGTATGTGTTCAGATATTTAACTGTGGCTTCCTGCAGAGTCTTTTGGTCTGCCTCACTGAAGTCATCATAGGATTCAGTCATTGGTTGAAGGTTTCCATCCACCGTGACCGACTTGATTATGCTCTCTAGTGACAGAGTGGGCTTTTCAACAGTTACCTCTGCCATTTCCTCCTTGTCTTGGCCTGTGGAGGGCTTACCGGATCCTTTCTTTTTCTGTTTCTTTACTTCTCTTACTCCTTCATCTGATTCTGTCTCCTCTTCATCCTTTTGGCTTTCATAAGCCCTTGATGCTTTTGTCTTGGATCTTTTACCGGATGCCTGGACTTCCGGTTTTGAGCTTTTGGTTGTGGAAGGTGCAGATCTCTTTGATGATCTGGTCCGGGTGGGGGTTTCAACCGGAGCACTTTCTTTGCTTTTCTCTTCTTCCTCAGCCTTTCTCCTCTTTTCCCGACTGGCATCAAGTGCCTCTTTTGAGATGCCTAGGCCTTGAGCAATGTGCTCTACTTCTTTTCTCACTTTTCTCTTAATCTCAGGTTCCCTGAGTTCTACATGTAATTTCACGCTCAGCTCCTCAAAGGTTCCAAACCTTTCTGCCTTAGGATCTTTGGGCTGACTTAGCATGTGTTGAACATGCAGCTCTACTATCTGTTCATCAACTTCATACCCCATGGGCATTATCCAGACAGTCCTTGGCTCCACTGCCTCCATTAGGCACTGATCAGTGTCAACCATAAAACATACTGAGTCCTTGTATTTCTCGATGAGAGACTGGGGAATTCTCTCTCTTGCTTGCATCATGCTCTGAAAGTTTTTGAAGTATCCCCATAGAGCTGTATTCCTCGCTTTTGCATCCCCAAGTCCATGCAGATAGTCTCTTATCTGGACTGCAACAGGTGTGTCATTCTGCCATACCCATCCACTTGTTCCGGGTAGCTCATTCATGAAGTAAAAGAAGAGACATACAATGAGAGTACCATACTTAAAGGAGTTCTTCTTGTCTTTCTTGATTTTCTGTACATTTTCCATCAATTGGCTTAGTAGTAGTTCACAAAGATCAAAATCTGCATTCTTTCTTAGCATTTCATATGCTGTGTATATTGCAGTTCCGGATACAGAATTCTCCCTGCTGGAGTGATAGATCTTGTATCCTATTATCATTGATGCATATTTGATATCCGGATCCGAAATATCTTCAATGGTCATTGCCCTCTTATCATATTTTGATCCGGTGGCCTCAGTTACAACGTTGTTCTTGACAGATTTGAGGATAGGTACCCCCCCGGAAGAGTATAGACCAGTTACTGCTCTAATTGCTTCTTTTGTGATCTTACAGGGTCTATCTAGCCAAAGGAAGTTGTCATGCATCCTGCTCAGTACATACCGGACCCATTCATCTTCTTCAAAGCTAGGGAAATGAATGAATTGCTCAAACTGTTTCTTCTGGATACCCTTATACTCTGGTTTGAGCTCAAAAGCATTATCTATCAGTTGCTTGTGATAGAGGTCTCTTAATTTGAATTCCCCAAATTCCTCAATGTTTGCGTGTATGTAAACCCTAATATCTTCAGTATGTAAGACTCCGTGGGGAACACTAGAGAGGGCTCCTAGTGGATCTACCTCCAAAGATTTGTAGGGATGTTTCTTGAATGAGGGGCGAGGTCTATCAGAGATCTTAACTATGTTTGGAGTAGCCATTCTTCAAAGATTTGCAGTGAGGCAATGAAAAACGAAGAATACCTTATGCGCCTTCGGTTTGCACGGAGTGGTTGGATTGATTTCTTTATGCAATAGCTTCGGCAGGAGATCCTTGGTGTGCTTGATGAACCTTGTTGCAGAGCTCCACTATTCGCTTCTTCTCAAGTGTAGAATGAGCAGATAACTTTTGAGAAATCCCTTATATTGCTCCGCAAACCCTAATATCTGTCTGCAATAAATGCTTCACCTGCATTATTCCGGTTTACCATGTCTGGACAGCTTGGAGTATCCCGGATTAGTCCTGATCACTGAATATCATCAGGATCTTTAAATCATGAATAAATCTAGGTAACATATTACAAGAACATCCCAAACACTCTGTCCAATCCGCAAGACAAGATCGTGCACTTCCGGATCTCTCCGGACCTTTTTGTAATCCTTTATCATACCGGAGCACCTCCCTGAACAGGTCTAACTTAGTCGAACACAGCTTCTTCATAACTCCATGCGGACCTCTGAAAACTTGACTGAGGCATCTCAGGACTTATATCTACAAACCCTTTAATCCGCATCCATTTGAAATCCCAGATCTTCCTCAGGCTGTTAGGCTCTATTAGGAGGAACTTGGCTCTGATACCAATTGTTGATAACTGAGAGGGGGGGGGTGAATCAGTTATCCTAATTATTTCCCTTAATGAACTTTCCTCTTAATTGAAGCAGCATAAAATCAAACATAAAACATTAACCATGAAATAAGAAACACATGACACAGTATTTTTGACGTGGAAACCCTGTTAAGGGAGAAAACCACGGGGTGATTAACCCAAGAATTATTCTCTGTTAGAAGAATAGGAAATTACAAAAATGGCACTTGCCAATTAGGGCTCACTGCCCGAGCACACTGCTCACAAGAGGCTCACTGCCTACAAGAAGACACACTGTCTTACAAAGTGATAAGAATCACAGTCTTGAACTGATTGGAAGCATCTGCATATGCTGGAGTTCAGTTCCGGTTAGGTTCAGTATACTGATCTGCTGCACTTCATCTTTCCTCTGTTCTTTAGTCTGCTATCCTTTCACATACCGGATCCTTCTTGCTACTTCTGCTCTACTCTGGACTTGTTCGCATATCCTTTTGGCTCACTAACTCACTTTACAACTAAATCCATCCTCTATATGTATCCGCACAAGTAATTTCATCATCTTTCTAGTCGGCATCCGGAACAGTCTAGTTTCTTACAAACTTAGTTCTGTCGGCTGAATCCTTGCTCACCAAGCAATGCGGATCAAGCATATATTTGTAGATATCATCAATTATGTCGGCCAAACATGATTCATGCCTCCGCAACCTTTATCATCATCTGTAACACATCCGGAAAGTAGTTTGATACTCAGTCAGTCAGTTCTTCCTCTGTTTTCACTGTCTCTCAGGAATCCGGTACTCAACTATTCATATCTTTTTCTTTGTCCATCTCCGGAGGCTAAATCCTTGGAATATACTACTCAAGATAGTCCTCTTGACTTCCCCAGATCCGCACTGTGCCAAGACACTTCCTCTGAGAGATCCGGACCAATCTGTCGGACCTTGCCACATGCTCTGTTCTTGTTCACCGGACCACAACAATCTTCAATCTGACTTCCGGTAGAGATATAACATGACTTGCGGATATGTGGAATGACCTTTGTTGCCATCAATGACAACAACCATGAATCCATATAGTGTCTCTTGCCAACACCTTTGCCATGTATTGATGATCTTTTTGATCAGATGCATGAAGCTGTTGTGTTTTCAAAGATTGATTTGCGATCACAATATTATCAGTTAAGACTGAAAGATGAAATTATTCATAAGACAACTTTTAGAACCAGATATGGGCACTATGAGTTCATGGTGTTGCCATTTGGTTTGACAAATGCACCTGCTACATTCATGAATCTCATGAACAACATATTCAGAGATTGTTTGGACAAGTTTGTTTTAGTCTTTCTAGATGGTATACTCATTTATTCTAAGAATGAAGAACATCATTATAGGAAGTTTGTTTTAAATTTCTCCAGTATTGCTAGTCCAATCACTTCCCTTCAGAGGAAAGGAAAGAGATTTGAATGGACAGACAAATGTCAGGATGCATTTGATCTCTTAAAGGAAAAGTTAACTACAACTCCAATTTTGAAAGTCCCTAATCCCGAAGGACAATTTGAGGTAATTACAGATGCCTCGGGAGAAGGATTAAGAGGAGTGCTTATGTAATATGGAAGAGTGATAGCATATGAGTCAAGGAAATTGAAACCCTATGAGAAAAATTATGCACCGCATGATCTGGAATTGGCAGCAGTAACTCATGCCTTGCAGATGTGGAGACACTATTTGTTGGGGAAGACTTTTGTACTGAAATCAGACCATCAAAGTCTCAAGTATATTTTCTCTCAACCACATCTGAATGCTCGACAAAGGAGATGGTTAGAATTGATATTTGACTATGATTTTGAAATAAGCTACATCAAAGGAAAAGATAATAGATTAGCTGATGCTTTGAGTAGTAGAAGACATATAGCTTCTATTGTTTCTATTCGTGGAAATTTCAAGGATTTAGTGTTACAAAATTTTTCTCTGGTGACGAGTATTATGAGAAGGTTAAGTAGGCTCTAAAAGATAATCCTAGAGATCCAAGATATGATGGTTATCTAATAGAGTCTAATGGACTATTGAGGTACAAGGGTAAAATGTATGTTTCTTGTTTCAGCTAACTTAAGGGATCTAGTATGGAAAGAAGTTCATACTGCACCATATTCGGGACATCCAGGAGTGACCAAACTCCTAGCAGATGTTAAACCTCTTTATTTCTAGAAAGGAACGAAGAATGATGCTGCAAGATTTGTGGAAAACTATTTAGAATGTCAGAGGGTAAAAGCATAGCATCAACACCCTGTAGGATTGTTGTACCCACATGATGTGCCAGAGTGGAAATGGCAAGTTATTAGCATGGATTTTGTTCAAGGTCTTCCTATGTCAAGGAATAGACATGATGCCATTTTAGTTGTGGTTGATAAACTCACAAAGGTAGCTCATTTTATACCAGGGAATTTGACTGATGGAGCACCTGTGTTAGCTTGCAAATTTGTGCAAGAAGTGTTTAGATTGCATGGTTTCCCTAAAAAGATTATCTCAGATAGAGATGCGTGTGTAACATCAAGGTTTTGGCAAACTTTGTTTTCTGCACTAGGGACTAAACTCAATGTGAGTACAGCTTACCATCTTGAAATCGATGGGCAAACTGAGAGAGTTAACCAAGTCTTGGAAGACTTGTTGCGAATGTATTGCATGGATCAACAATATAAGTGGGAAGAATACTTACCACTTGTGGAATTTGCTTATAACAATTCCTATCATTTTGCTATTAAGATGGCACCATTTGAAGCATTGTATGGAAGATGTCAAACTCCTATAAGCTGGGATAAGCTAGAAGATAGAATTAGCATCAGACCAGAAATGCTATCTGAAATGGAAGAGAAAGTTAAGCTGACCAGAAAAAGATTGGCAGAATCCAATGATAGGCAAAAGAGCTATGCGGATGCAAAGCGTGTTCCAAGGCAATTCTCTGTTGGAGAATGTAATGAAACAACTTACACAATATCTGAATATAATAGTAAATATGTTGCAAATACTTGATAATAATATGCCACTTCGAGGGGGCAACCTCCAAAACCACTTCGAGGGGGATACCTCCAATAGTCTTCAATGAGAACACAATACTGAATATATGATGAAATAAGACTCACTACCTCCTATATATACCTATTTATGCCTAGGATATCACCTAGGTCGACTTAGATGGGCCTATATAAGCCTTAGGCTGACCTAAACAACTAAATAACAATAAACTAATGATAATATGACTTAATTAAGAGTTAAGATAGCCACAAGCTGACTATTCATAACCCTATACACACTATAGGATTAAGGGCGTAGCATGCCCCCCCTCTTCAAAGAAGCATTGTCCTCAATGCTAACCAAATGTGGATGCTTTTGAATGAATTCCTCATTCTCCCATGTAGCTTCCTCCACTGGAGAGTTTTTCCATTTAATTAGATATTCTATGATTTCCCTTGTCCTCAGCTTCTTGGTGCGTGTTTGAATAATTCTCTCAGGATCCACAACTATTCTTCCCTCTTCATCAAGCTCAAGTAACTTAGTCTGTGCTACCACTTTATTCCCAATAACCTTCTTCAAGCAGGAAACATGAAAAATTGGATGAATTTTTGTTGATATGGGCAGCTCCAATTTATATGCTACATTGCCAATCTTCTGCAACACCTTATAAGGACCATAGTACTTGGGTGCCAGCTTGTTAGCTTTATGTTGTTGTTTTAGAGACATTTGCTTGTATGGTTGTAGTCGCACAAAGACCCAATCTCCCACTTCAAAAGTTCTTTCACTACGGTGTTGATCAGCTTGTTGCTTCATTCTGTTTTGTGCCATTGCCAAGTTCTCTCGAAGACTAGCCAATACCTCTTGCTGATGATGGATGTGTTCTTTGACTGTGTGAACCTTTGGTTGTACCCGCAATGAAGAGATGATTGATGGTGGGTGGTAACCATATAGTGCTAAAAATGGAGACATCTTGGAAGAAGTATGGAAAGAAGTGTTGTACCACCATTCTGCTAGTGGTAGCCATTGCACCCATCTCTCTTGTTTATCTGAAGCAAAACAACGGAGATAGCCTTCCAAGCATTTGTTGACCACTTCTGTCTGTCCATCTGACTGGGGGTGATATGATGAACTACGAGCAAGCTGAGTGCCCAAGCATGAAAACAAGTCAGTCCAAAAATTACTTGTAAATATAGGGTCACGATCACTGACTATAACTTTTGGAGTCCCATGCAGTTTCTGAATAGTATTCATAAAAGCTATTGCTACAGTGCTTGCTGCCAATGGTTGTGCCAAAGCACAAAAGTGACCATATTTGGTGAGACGATCCACAACAACCATGATGACATTTTTTCCTTCAGATCTAGGCAAACCTGTGATGAAATCCATAGATACCTCCTCCCACCTTTGACTTGGGATACATAAGGGTTGTAGAAGACCTGGAGTCTTAACTGTCTCCCCTTTATGTTGTTGACATACCATGCATTCAGCTACAAATTTTTGAACATCCCCTTTCAGCCCTTCCCAAAAGAAATCTTGCTTGATTCTATGATAAGTTTTGAGGAATCCTGAGTGCCCACCTATTGGAGAAGCATGTAGTTCTTCCAACACCTTAAGCTTAAGAGTTGAATTGTTGCAAAGGTATAACCTCTCCTTGTACCATAAAATATTTCCTTTCCATGAAAATTTGTCAGACACACTTGATTCTTGTTGGAGTTTCTCAATGAGCCTTAGAGTATCTATGTCCTTCTCCCACTCTTCTCTTGCCTCATTTACCCAGTCTGCTTGTAACATGGAAATGGCAAATAAAAATGACTCTGTGGGTTCATCACGCCTTGATAGAGCATCAGCCACAACATTCTCCTTGCCTTTCTTATATATGATCTCAAAGTCATATCCCAACATCTTTGTGACCCATTTTTGTTGTTCTTCAGATGATAACCTCTGTTGCAAGAAATATTTGAGACTATCATGATCTGTCTTGACCTTAAAGTGTCGTCCCATTAGATAAGGTCTCCATTGTTTGACTGCATGCAAGATAGCCAACATTTCTTTCTCATAAACTGGCTTCAACAAATTCTTACCTTTGAGTTGGCGACTTTCAAATGCTATGGGTTTTCCTTCTTGCATAAGTACTGCTCCTATTCCATGTCCTGAAGCATCACATTCAACAACAAATGTTTTAGAAAAATCTGGGGTAGCTAGGACTGGAGTTGTACACATGGCTTCCTTTATTTTCTCAAATGCCCTTGTCGCCACTTCATTCCATTGGAAAGCATCCTTCTTTAACAAGGATGTGAGAGGAGATGCTATGCTACCATAATTCTTTACAAATCAGCGATAATACCCTGTAAGCCCTAAAAAACCTCGTAAGTTCTTAAGGGTCTTAGGAATTTTCCACTCTACAATTGCTTGGATCTTATGAGGGTCCACCTTGACTCCCTCATGTGACACAATGTGACCAAGGTACTCCACTTCTTTGACACCAAAGATACACTTGGATGGTTTAGCATACAACTGATTTTGCTTCAAAATGTCCAACACTTGATTTACATGTTGCAAGTGTTCCTCCCATGTTTTACTATATATTAAGATGTCATCAAAAAATACCAAAACAAATTTCCTCAAAAATGGCCTGAAGATAGAGTTCATTAAACTTTGAAATGTCGACGGTGCATTAGTGAGACCAAAAGGCATTACCAAAAATTCATAGTGGCCCTCATGGGTTCTAAAAGCTGTCTTATGTACATCCTCATCTCTAATTCTAATTTGATGATAACCAGAACGGAGATCAAGTTTTGTAAAATAAATAGCACCATTAAGCTCATCTAACAAATCATCAATTACTGGAATAGAAAACTTATCTTTTATGGTGAACTTGTTAAGCTCTCTAGAATCTGGACACATCCTCCATGTTTCATCCTTCTTACACACCATTACCACAGGAGATGAGTAAGCACTTTGACTATGCCTGATAATGCCTGCTTCTAGCATCTCTTGAACTATCTTCTCAATCTCACTTTTTTGAGCATATGGATATCTGTAAGGCCTGATGTTGGGTGGTTGGCTCCCTGGTACTAGTTGAATGGCATGATCATGATCTCTCCTAGGAGGCAATCCTTTTGGCATCTCCCCAAAAACTATAGAATGCTTATCTATAATTGCTTGTAGATCCAATGGTGTAGAAGCCTTTGAGTGATATGCTTCTAATGAAAATAATTGGGCTACCATCCCATCTACCCCCTTCTTCAACATCTTTTGCATTTGGTAAGAACTTACTATCTGTGGTGACTTTGCACGCATCCCTCGTAATTCTATTGTTCTTCCCTCTGATTGAAAGCGCATGAATAGTTCTTGGAAGTTCAATTCAGTTGTTCCCAAAGTGGTAAGCCACTGTACTCCCAAAACAATATCTGCCGCACCCATTGAGATAGCATACATTGGACAATTAAGATGATAATCTCCCATGGATAATTTAATGCTATGGCATTTTCCTGAACAACTAACAGTACCACCATCTGCAATCAAGACCTGAAATTCTGGAGCTGGATATATAAAACAATTTAAATGAGTGGCCAACTTTTTGTTGATGAAGTTATGAGTGCTACCTGAGTCTATCAACACTGTTACTTTTTCTTTCTTTAAGAAACCCACTACCTTGAGAGTTTGTGGGGTACTAAAACCTGAAAGTGCATGGCAAGAAATGATTGGTTGAGTATCTCTTGACTCCTCCTCAATCTCATTGTCACTCTCTACTATTGGTACCTCTTCTTCTTCCTCACTTGGCCCTTCAATATAGAACAATTTCTTTTCAGTGCATTTGTGTCCTCTACTATATTTGCTATCACAATTAAAACATAATCCTTTTGCTCTCTTCTCTTCGATTTGTTGTGGTGTTAGCCTAGTAGGTTGTGGAAGTGACTGTGTAGGAGTGCTTTTATCTCTTATGTTTATAAAACCTTGCCTTTTATTAACGATAAATTTTTCCTCTACTTGCCTTGCCATAATCATTGCCTCTGAGATGGAATTTGGACGGAACATGCGTACCTCATATTTAATGTGATCCTTTAAGCCACCAATGAATAGCTCCAACAAATTTTCTGTAGACACATTTTCCACTCTTAAAGATAAAGTACGAAATTGATGAATGTAATCCTTGACCATACCTGTTTGCCTTAATTTGGTAATTTGGCTGAAGTAGCTATCCATAAGATTTTCACCATAATGAGTAATGAGTTCTTCTTGGAAAACCGACCAAGTGACAATGCATCCTTTTGCTTTCTTTTCTTCACATAGCCAAAGGTACCAAATGAATTGATCAGGTTCCAAGTATAAGGAAGCCATGGCCACCTTTTGTTGACATGGAACATGGTGGATATCAAAGAATTGCTCCATTTGACAAAGCCAATTGGTAGGATCTTGACCATCAAACTTTCGCATATCCAACTTTGGTGTGAAATTCCTTGCCATAAAATGAGTGGTGTGATGATCCATCTTGAGATTTGATTCAAACCCAAAAACACCCTTCCCTTTTGTAGAATCCTCTTCCTCCATATCGTGGTGTTGTGACTGCTTATGTTTGGAAAGTATCTCCAGAATTTTCTCAATATCACATGACTTTGCCAACCCTTTCATTTGTTCATCCATAATGGACAAGATTTCACCTTTCATCTTGCTATTTTCTTTATGAATAAGTTCAAGTATATTTTCATATTCTTTTTGATCAACATCCTCATTTTCCACCTCCTCCTTGCCTGGAGTTTTTCCCGGTGTGGTAACATTCTTTTTGCCCCTTGTTGAAGGACCCGTCATGATTGGAAAAAATAATTTTGAAATAAATCACACCAATGAAATGCAAATTCTCTAAAATTTTTACTGTAACTTACTAAGGCCAAGATACCACTTACCCAGAAAAAATTCCAAGAAATTAGCAAATTTACTGCCTTGAGAGTGAATTTGTTGCAAACCCTAATTTTGCAATAACTCGCTTATTTTTGCTCCAATTCCTCTGAAATCGGGACTGTATCTTCTTTAATATTGTCTTCAAAAACCCTTTAAAAATCTTTAAAAAATTCGCTAAAATCTGAAAGTTATGCTCTTCCCAAAATCACCTCCAATGATGAGAAAACATTTTGCCTCTACGGTGCCAAGATCATGCTCTGATACCACTTGTAATGAAACAACTTGCACAATATCTGAATATAATAGTAAATATGCTGCAAATACTTGATAATAATATGCCACTTCGAGGGGGCAACCTCCAAAACCACTTCGAGGGGGATACCTCCAATAGTCTTCAATGAGAACACAATACTGAATATATGATGAAATAAGACTCACTACCTCCTATATATACCTATTTATGCCTAGGATATCACCTAGGCCGACTTAGATGGGCCTATATAAGCCTTAGGCCGACCTAAACAACTAAATAACAATAAACTAATGATAATATGACTTAATTAAGAGTTAAGATAGCCACAAGCCGACTATTCATAACCCTATACACACTATAGGATTAAGGGCGTAGCAAAGAAAAAGTTCTTTTGAGGGTCAAACCTCAAAAAAATTCTATTAAGTTTACGAAGTCTTCTAAGCTAGCCCCTCGATATGTGGGACCCTTTGAAGTGCTTGAAGTAGTCAATCTGGTTGCCTACAGAATTGCTCTACCACTGGCCTTGTCTAGAATGCACAATGTTTTTCATGTGTCTTATTTGAAGAAATATGTTGTAGGTGATAACCATATTTTGAATTGGAATTCATTACAGATGCAGGATCCAGGGGTGGTCACGATCAAGCCACTCAAGGTGTTAGAAACGCGCAAGCTCCACTTGCATAACAGGGAAGTCTTGCAATGCAAGGTCCAATGAGACCAATATGCTAAGGAAAATGCTACATAGGAGGATTATTATGAATTCTATCAAAAGTTTCCTCATTTATTTAATGTTGTTATCAGTTGAAAACAATGAACTTGCTTTTTAGTTACTTTATATCATCGGGGATGATGAATCTTTAGGGGAAGGATATGTTACATCCCCAATTTTTGCCTTGCTATACTTTTTACTTTTACTTGGACATAAGTAAATTTATTATGATGATTACATTAATAACAAGGAAAGACATGGATTATATTGAATGTCATTTATGAAATTATAGAAAAGATTATATTATTATTGATTTAATAATTGCATTATGAGATTTGATTTATTATTTGAATAATGATGCACTGATCATATATTGTTTGGCTACAAGTTGAAATAGGAATACAGATTCTCAGATGACTCTTAGAGAAGAGAGAGAGATTAACTTTTGAGGAGAGAGATATAGACCTCAAGTTATGAGTGGTTTATTTGCCAAATCAAGTAAAAGTGTTTAACAAAAATGTGAACCTATGTGTCATAAGAGGTAAGTCTTGTCTTGTATTACTTTTGAACCAAATCGATAGGTAGTTGATATTATACAATCTTTTTAAGTCATAGTAAGTCATCTTAGTCGTTGATAACATTAACGACGTTGTTTGTGTATGAATTGTGACTATTTACATTTAACGCAAATATTCTGATGTTATTGTCGTAAAATAGTCGTCTTATTATTATTAAGTCACTTGTAGTGTTATAATAGATTCTTAATGTTAAGACTTTATCGTCAAGTTAAGATGACATGTTTTTGTCAATGGAACGTCATGGGGAGACTAGCTCAACCCGATCACATTTTCCGTAATCCTTTATTTAGTATTATTCTTTTATTGATTATATCATAATAATCAAATAGAGATAATGATATGAAAATAATATTTGATATAATCAAATATAGTATGTTTATGAGTCGAATGAGGTAATACCTCATGATTAATTACTATGGTTTTTAATTATGCAGTCATAGGCATCTATTGAGGAGAGCCTTTCATGTTAAACCATGATGGATCGAACTACACTTTAAGAGTAATCGATTGCTCTCTTTCTATTTTTGAGTTGGATGCCTCATTGATGAGGAGTGGCGTATAACCAGCCACATTCACTCACTCATCTTAGTAAATTTTACAAAGATCGACATATGGTGTCGATTGCACCTTTATAGCTGGCGATTGAGTCTTCACTGGAGACTAAAAACCATTGTTATGAATGAGTTTCTAACTGTCTTGAGTGGAGCACTTAGTGGCATGACTCATTAATGAGTCATTTTGGAGCTCTTAAGTAACCACGACTTTGATAGTCGTTGGGGGATTCTTTTGAGGGTAGAATCTGGTAACTAAGGATAGAAGAGGGATTGCGCGTAGCGGAGAACGATTCTTATGATGATTGTAATGTATTCAATCTGCCATCCTTGCTGTGTAAAGCGTTGCTTCAGGTAAATACTTTTGCATTTCTATGCATGTAGAAAACAATGAAAGATTTTAATGTATTCTTGTCTTGGACAATCATCCATTTTCCTTTTGATAATCGTCAAGTTTATACTGTAAATGTTTCGATGAAGATGAGCCGACTGTGTCTCTCTTCTTAGTATCGATGCAGTTAGATGAGATGAGTCGACTGTATATGGAGGGTATAGTGAGTCATTGTATAACTGTTATTCTATTTTAGTTTAAAGCTTGGGAGTCGATGTAGCCTGGTAAAGCCGATTCTTATGTTGATAATGTAATCTATCTAATGATTTAATTAGGCCGACCCCTTGCCTTTGTATAAAACTATGATGCTTGTCATAATATGAGTTTAGGAACCAAATGATTCTATTAGTATCTATTTCACGAAGAATAACGTAGTTATTATGAAACTAGTGAACCAGTCTCATACTTGATTGAGTCTCATTTTTAGGACAACCGACTGTGTAGATATAAGTTAGTCTTGAAAAGTAATTCGAAAGAATTAGTAGAGGCTAATTATTAAGGGAAAACTTACCAAACTATGAGTAGTGTGGTCTTGAATATCAAATAGAAAATAATATCTTTTGAAACCATTCTTGGTTAAATACATGGTCAAGAATGATTCCTTACCAATAGAAACTAGAGTCTAAGTGACTTATGTCAATTATGGTAAACCTATTGAGTTATTGATTAACTAAGGATAGTTTAGAAAATTTACTAAATGTCGCAAGATCTTCTATATTATCTATACAAATAATCTTGGTGAGTATAGTTTTATAGTATACCTATTTTATGTTGAAAGACAATGTCTACAAACTTTACATAGAATTCCTTTATGAGTATATGAGAAGTGAAGGTAATGGCATCACTTAGAAGTGATTTGAATAGTATTTATGTTCTTGAAATAGGAGTTATTATCTTTGCAAGAGTTAAATTATTTCTAACCATGGATGAGTTAAACCATTGGTCAAATAAGAACATAAATCTCCTAGGGTTGTTATATGATTATTTAGTGAAATTGTATTTTCCAAGGGTAATAGGTTAACCCTAAGAACGATTATGAACCAGCTAAATAGTTATGATATTTAAACTTATCCTTGTCAAGGAAGCCAATATCATGGCATAGTTATGATATTTAAGCTTATCCCTTTGGAATCCCCATCAAAGTTTAATTTTACCCAACCCTTCTCTGGCAAAGTCCACTTTACCTCCTTACGCTTCAATCAGGAATCATCCCCCATCATCCCATTAATGGGAGGAATGGTGGAGGAATATTAGGATAATTAAATAATAAAATTATTTACTTAGTTGGTAATTATGATGTGGCAATTAAATTAAGGGAAAATTTCATGGAATTAACTTATTTTAGTGAGGCAAATAAATGAATTTTATTACCAATGGTAATTGCCTAGTTTGGAATTGACCCTGTTAGATTACAAAGGAAGAAGAGGGATTTGAAGTGTTCAGAATGTGAAGTGCTTGGTATATGAACATGTTTTTCATTGAAGTCGAGCTTATGAACATATGCTTCCTTGTGAAGCATCACAACATCTTCCTAGGTAATACTTTGCATAATATCAAGTCTTTCATTGAAGTTGAGCTTATGAACATACACTTCCTTGTGTATCGCAACATCTTCCTAGGTAATACTTTGCATAGTTGCAAGTCTTTCATTGAATCCTAGCTTTTGAACATACCCTTCCTTGTGAAGGATTACATCATCTCCACTTTGCATAATAGCAATTTTGAGCCTATCAAAGGACAACCCCAAGAATTAACCCCAAGAAGTTGTAAATCATGCCTAATAGCAAAATGAGACCCTCATGCACATAGCTTCTAGAATATTTTAGCTATGATCGGTCCATATGATAATTTTTTTTTTTAATGAATGTTCAAATTATAATGACAATAAGACTTAAAAAGATTGATAGTTCAATAAAAAAAAAAAGAATTTATAAATATTTAAAATTTGAAAAACTATTAGAAATAGTATTGTTACAAAGCCAAACATTTAAAAAATGAAAAATACAAACATTTGATTGGTCATTTGACCAAGGTTGAAAATATAATTCGTCATTTGACTAAAGTTGAAAATATATAAGCTTCTGGTAAAAATAGTACAGTTTTTTACCAATGAATGCCATAGTACCCTACCTACAACAAGAACTAATAAGTGTTTTTTTTTGTATTGAAAGTATGCAAAAATAACAAAAGATACAGGCAGCAGAGTGCTGCCAAAGTAATACAGCAAGAGCCCAAACTAAATATAGGCAGCAACAATAAGAACTAAGACTTACATGCTGTTCAGACTAAATACACACAGGTGAATAGGGTACAAACACAGAGCTGTTCTGAAAAATAATAAAAAATAGCATCTCGAATCTGAAACAAAAAGCAAGCATTTCAGCCATAGCAGCCATCCTGAAGCACTCTCCATAAAGCAACTGAAAGTGCCAACAGTAGACAACTTATCTTATGAAGCAAGATGTCAATTAGACTTCATTATACACTTTCACTGCCTTGATCTATAGCATACCATCTGAGATTGGATAAGCTGAAGTCGTTGAACTAATAAGTGTTGCACACCCAACTACCATAAGTAAGTGTTATGGTAGAGTTTCTAAAAGCAGTTAGATTTAGGTTTATTTTGTCACAGTGGCCTAATACAATTATACATCAACAACAAATGGTATAATTTTATTGGATTCATTTTCCCAATCTTTCATCTATTCCAATTTACTCCTTATATACCCAATTGATCTTTATCTCCTCCATTCTTAACACATTTTCACATACACTTTTGCATTTATCACATCCCTTGTATATACATTAATTCATTGCATTAAATTTTCTATTTTGTTGTCTTCCATCAATTCCTCTCCTAGACCTAAACAGAGTTCCCAACACACATACACAGAGAAAACAGAGCCCTGCAATGGAAAAAATTAGAAAAGCTTTCAATATCATGCAGTGGAAGCAAGCCTATTGACCAAAGCAAAGCGCATTGCTGATCAACTTTTTAGCATACTGTACCCTTCCCTGGACAAGCACTTTAACCCTTCCATCACGAGCAGCCTGGAAGCCATTAAGACAGCTGTCCTCGTTTGTGAGCACGGCGCTCATCCACGTCTGCACGTTGCTCATCTGGAACTTGAAACTTCCGCGCCTCAGATGCTTCAGCTCGGCCAGTGACTGATGGATCTGATCCTTCGTGTCGCCCAAATTCTCCACGCAATCTTTCAATGCCGAGCACTCTAGAGTAGCTCAAGTCTGAGACGGAACAATTTTTATTTTATACTTAATTATTTATTTTGTTTTTTAAAATCAACTGTATTTATTCTAGAGGGCATTGACATTTGAATGTGGGCGACGAATTGCTTTTACGTTACCCTGCCTACATGTGCTTCAACCGAACTGTAGGCACAAATTTTGAAACACGTTTTTCCTGTATTATTGAATTCCTTTTGTTATTGAAAAGACCCAATAGGTGAGATAGTTCCAATCGCTGAGACAGTATATGTGCATCTAAGGCCTAATATTTTTTAAGTTTAGTACTAGTATATGTGCATTTAAGGCCTAATATTTTTTAAGTTTAGTACTATTATATGTGCATTAAGGCCCAATATTTTTAAAGTTTAGTACTAGTAGTTGTGATTTTAAGGTTGTTAGTGTTACTATAAGTACTAATAATTGAATGGAATGTGCCCTTTAAATTTTAAGAGCAACCAATCATGTGATGCCACATCAGCCCACCAACAAAACATGACTTAATGCACACCTATTGGTCCAACCTTTTTTTTGGGGAACTATTTGACACCTCAACAAAAAGCATGCTGATGTGGCATCATATTTGATGATGTGGCCCTGAAACCTTAGTTATAAGCAGGGGTGTTGCCAAGTAAGCTACTGTAAATTTTTTGGAGTGATTCGAAATTGCCACATATGATTTTGAGAGTCGTGAAGTTAGGGTGCACCACTACTGGGTCCTCTCCCCTAGCAAAAATATTAACTTCCTAACCATTGACAGTCACCTTGCTTTTCAAACATTTTTTTTATGACTGCTATCTAGTCAATGATGTCTTTAAATTACTATGACATAGGTACTTCTGTATAACTAAATTATATAACTAGCAATTGTATTGTAGTGTGCAATGGGTATGTTGTGGAATGTTGACGAGAGTTTTAAATAGGATAATTCGGAAGAATAGTTTTGAACATATAAATTATCCAAAACTGTAAAAATAATTTATGTAGCATTTCATTGGGGCATGGCATGTATGACATAAAATTGAAAGTGCTATCATTGAAATTGATCTAGTAATTTTTTAACCCGTAGTAATATGATGAGTCTTGTAATTTAGGAACATTTTGTAGCATTTAAGCATGATTTAGACAACTTAGTAATCACTTTTAAATTGTAGCAGAACAATATGAACCTTTAAATATAACAAGTAGAAAAACAATTTCACAACAATGAATATTGAAAGACATGGGAATTGAAGCCAATTAAACATTATGCACCTTTTAGAAATAATGTGTTGGCCAAATATCAATGTGTTAAGCACTGCAAAAATGTTTCAAAAAATTATGTCTTTGAGAGGGTATGCATGGGAATGATTCATGTTTTTTTTCTCTAAATATTGCATTATAATTTAGTAAGTAGGTTACAATAGATAGGCTATTAAGGCTCATACTTACATACTCACACTATGAACAATCTCACAAAATTTAACAAAAACTTTCTAGAAAATTACATAACCCTGAAAGTCATAACTTACTGCAACTGTCCAACCTTATAATAATAACATTAAACGAGAGTTTTGTCCAGTCGACAGTTGTAATCATGTTATAATCTGCAGTTGGTGATGGCTCCTGTTAAAAGATAGTTTCAAACGATACTAGATTGTCATCATTTGAGCCCCTCTCATGCACTTTTCATGGAGGATATGCTGGTAATTTCTGTCACATTAAAAACTTGATAAATTGCAATGGGTTTACGAACAATAGTTTTTAAACAGGGATTTGGCTTGCCTTTTATCATATTGACGCTGCTTAGAATTAAGAAATGTGGTAGAGATTTGCGTATATTTAATTTTATTTTCTTGATTTGTGTCTATCACACGTCTAATATAATATATATGAAACAAAAGGATGAAATTGATATGTACATCTAATTCAAAAGAGTAACGGGGGTCTAAATTTATCAAAATGGGTGGTAGCATATAGAAAGAAATTTCAGTGTAAATGATAATGCCAACCTCTAGGAAGAAAGAAAGAATATTAATGTCCATGAATGACCAACATAGTTCAATGAGGTCCTCAAAAGACAGAGAGTTACATAGGTAATCAAAAGTGCCTACAACCAAATGTGAAGTATCTAAAATTAACGCTGGAAGCAATAAAACCAAATAAGAGGAGGGATGAACCACAATGGTTAATACTTAGATAAGTCGGTATGTACTTAGATAAGTCAGTATGTGCTATGCACAAAAACCATATAATAGAGGAAATCCCCTAGTGAAAATGTTACATCCCCAACTTAAGATTTAGCTTAATCTTACTTTTGCATCATAATCAGGATAATTAACTAGAGTTGAATGATTAGATGTTTGTGGAAAATATCAGATTAATCATTGTTTATGAGGAAACTGACTAATGCTAGTTAGATATGAGATTTCAAGTTGAAATGATTATTTAATTATCATGATTTACCAATCATATGATGATACACTAATCATGATTTTATGGTGGTGAGTTTGATTAGGAAAGTAATCATCCTTCGAAGACGGAAGGAGAGTATCATCCAGGAAGAAGAGATAGATGTCTGGAAAAGGAGTTAACCACCTATCTGAGTATCAAACTTTGTCCTTTGAAATGATCCTAGCAATTAGGGTGAGTTACGTCTCCTGTGTTAGTCTTTTATTTTCTCTTATCGACTGGCCAACTGGACTCTTCTCGACGTCTTTAATGTCGATTTGTCGAAATGACGATGTTCGTAAGAATATCTTTTTGAATCATTTGCCGATTTCGGCAAAGTTGTCGAGAACCCTTTGGTTCCATGTTTATTTTCCGCAATATGTTTTGCGACTATTTATCTAGATATTTATGTCTTTTAGTGAACAATTCTTTCAGGGGGAGCAGTGATCGACCTCATAGTTGCATCGTAAGAATGTGTCCTTATCTTATGATGATGATATTGATAACCCTTAAACCTTATATAAGGGAGTATATATGTATAATTACATAAGTTATATTGGTCTAAATGCTTTAAGAGGCTGAATATGATTAATAACTGCATTATTCTTTTATTCAAATGTTGTTCATGTTTTGGTGGGGGCACTCGACCAATCACCACCCACGAGAAGTGGGAAGGAGAGTGGCCGATGAGTGTACCCTATTCTCAAGCCATTATCTTAGCTAACCTATCAAAGATAGAAAAGGTGGCAATCTTTAAGCTCTAATGGGAATGGTTCTTGTTTGGCATGCATGCAGAGAATCGGTTAATATCAATTTGGATAGAGTCTTGTTTTTGTCGTTGGTTTGTATTATGTTATGTTATGTCTTTGGGTGACTCTCGAGTTGGAGAGACAGAGTGTTCAATACAGAGATATCGCTACTACAATGAAATCTTGGAGGAGTCAAGCTTGAAACTAGAGTTTATTTGGTGCCTAGCTGCAGTAGCCACTTTCGAATATGCATTTAATCTCCAAGTATGAGTTGTAGCTCATCGATTATACTTGCTAATCATATTTTGATATGAGTCTTCGATTGTTTATAATGGGTGTCGACCCATGTATACTATGCACTGTGGTTGAATGGATTACGAAGCCATTTTAAACTCAAAGTTAAATACTATGTATCATCATTGTGTTAACTGTATTATATTATTGAGGCCACATATAAGCTACTCTGTATGTAGTAAATCCTCAGCCAACTTGGAGCCGCAACAAGTGTGTTGTGCTCATATAAACCCTACTGTGGACCATATGGTAAGGTTTTGAACCCTATTAAACTTCTATAATTTTATATCATCGTTATGATTGATGAGGTATAAACAACCTCATTCCTTTGTTAAAACAAATAACCCTTTTTGCATTGCCCAATCACCCTAGCCTTGCCAATTTGTTTGTTTTTATAAGCAATATTTATCTATTTTAATGAAATGTTGTACAAATCTTTATTTCCTAAATTGATTGAAATTAGCTATTAAATGTTGATATAATGGTATGTAGAGTTGAGTAATTGTGCAGGATTAATGCATGGCCTATGAGAGGAGTGGACTTCAAGCAGCTAAGGTCAAGTGCGCCGGAAGTTGAGGGCACCAACAATTTTAGGTGTGCATTGATTGGAGACTCTTTTTCTATTTACTTCTATTGGTTATATGAGACTTTATGGCTCCACTCAGAACCTTTTATATGTTTTTATTCCACAAAGACATCAGTAGTTAAATTTCTATTTTTCTATTATAAGACTTTTTCAATGGCATTTTACCACCATCTGGAATATAGGATTTCATAATAGTTCAGTTTTAGTTAGTTGCTCAAAACATGGATATATATATCATACTGTGGAAGAATGAATATATCTCTTTTTGGCAAATAATCAGAGAGTTATGTTCTGCAATATTTTCATGAATGCAAATAGTATTATTCTGATTATTTCCTTTTGAGTTATGAAGATATGAATGGAGTTACCATGTTGTTGTGGAAACAATTGAATGTGATCTGAGTTAAAAGATGAATTTCTCCCAAGAGCTGGCCACTCGCAAGATAGTAGAGTAGATAAGTATTTATGTTTTTGTGGATGTTTTGTTTCAGATAGAGTTATTTTATGTTTAGTTTTATGTTGTGAGCCTGCAGGGTGTGATGTTTAAGACATTAGTTCTTAGAGCTCTATTTGTTTAAATATTTTTGGAGCATCTGCTTTAGTTTAAACTAATGTTTACTATTAGTTGTGTTGCAAATATGTGCCTATTAATCGGTGTTGTCATTGATGTCAACATATCCTTGTTGCCATTGGTGTCAACTATATCCTATTTTTTTCCCTGTTTAGAAGACTGGAATGTTGAGGATATTGAGAAAATTAATGAAGATCAATGTATGTGGACCATATGGCTATGTAGAGGATTGTTTGAAGCAGCTCCACTCAAGATTTGAGAGGTCCGCATGAAGATTTGAAGAAGCTATAGTTATCTGAGTAGAACCGGGTTTTGTTGTGTTCAGAAGAGACAAAGTGACAGTAAATTGGTCCGAATTGCTCCGCATTGAAATATTATGATCTACGAATCTAGAGGCATGTTTGGGAAGTCAGTGTGTATCATCAACTAAAGTGGTTCGTGGTTTGGAGGTCCGCAAGCAATCTTTCTAGTGTGGCAGTCATGGTAGACAGTGTTCTTGAGGCTCCAGATGAAGATGCAAGTGATTCTAATGATTTGGAGGAGTGCAGATGTTTTTGTTGAATTCAATGTGCTTGTGGAGGTCTCTGGATCGTGTGACTGCTATGTTGGAGGTCTGCATTGAAGATTGAGCTTGTTGGTGAAGATTTATTTCTTGGTATTATTGTTCTTCCCAGTCTTGGCTGACTGGATGATTCACTTGCGTGTTGCGGATGATCTAAGAGCAATTCTATGGAGCGTAGCATATTGATCAAGGAAGATTTGAGTTCCAGTTATGTTTGGTAGATAGCCTAGTGATTCACATTAAGTCAGATGCTTGTAATGTCGACCTTGATGTTTATTCCAAGGTTGATGAAGCATATAAAGGTGTGTAGTTGAGTCGTGGAAAATTATCCTTGAGTGAAATAACCAAATCCTAAGAAAGGATCAAAGGTAGAGTAGAGAAGAGGAGCAGAGGAACAAGAATAGTAAAGGATGAAGTCATAGTGAAGAAGTATTTGGGAGAAGAGCAAAATTTTTGTGAGCATTCAATGAGACTGAACTAGGCATGAAGAAGATGCTATTTCTTAGTTAATTCTTTCTGTATTAAACATAAATTTCTGTAGGCAGTGAGCCTCTTTTGAGCAGTGAGCTCTGGGCAGTGCACCCGAAGGCAAGTGCCTTCCCATTTTTAAGTACTTTTAACAGGGTACGAATCTTGTGGGTTAACCCCCACCGTGGTTTTCCCTTAACCGGGTTTCCACATTAAAAATCTTGGTGTCAAGTGTGTTAATTATGTTTCTGCTCATGTGTTATTGTTTCATGCTTTAATGTTTACATCATTAATATGTTTGTAAGTTGTGAAAGAAGATTAAAAGAAAGAAAAGGTTAATTTTGTGGGACAACTAATTCACCCCCCCTCTCAGTTGTCTGCCCTAATTCTAACAATTGGTATCAGAGCCAAGTTCCTTTGAAAGAAGCTTGACCGCTTGAGGAGATCCAGAATGTCGACTTACAAGAAAGATAGTTTGAGATTTGATGGAACAAATTACACTTTGTGGAAGATGCGCATGTAGTGTCATTTGCAATGTATGGGTGATGCCTACTGGTTGATAACTGAGAATGAGTATAAGATTCTAGAAAAGGTCCTACAACTCCAGATGAAATCAAAGATGTTGAGAACAACATTCAAGCTAAAGAAGCCTTGTTGAGTACCCTATCTGATAAATAAATGACAAATGTACTGGAGTTGAAAACCGCGTATGAAATCTGGGAGAAGTTGGAAACCCTGCATGAAGGTGATGAACATGTCAAATGTGTCAAGCTACAAAGCCTTAAGGGTAGATATGAAAGTTTAAGGATGAGTGAAGATGAAAATATTACCTCCTACATGCTAAAAGTGAATGAACTTGTGAGTGGTATAAGGTGTGTTGGTGGAAAATTGAAAGAATAAAAAATTGTTGCCAAAGTGCTCAGATCCTTACCTCCAGCCTACAAGCATAAAGTTGCTGCCATTAAAGAAATCAAGACTGTGACAACTGTTATAAGGGATCAGCTGGTTGGTAAGCTTTCAGCATTTGAAATGAGTGAGTTTGGTGATTCTCTTCCTAAGTCTGAATCTACATTTAAAGCCAGTACTAATGGAAAGCAAAGATATGATCCAGGTGATAGTTCTTCAAGAAGATTTGACAAGACAATGAAGGATCTTGAAGATGATGAAACCGAGTTTAATGAAATTGAAGCCCTTTTTTCCAAAAGATTTCCAAGAGGATCCAGTAAGTATGAAGGAAAGTTGCCATTCAAATGTTTTTCTTGTAATAAGATTGGTCATTTTGCCTCAAGGTGTCTAGAGAGAGGTTCAAAGCCAAACCCTAACAGACCTAGAGTTTAGAAGAAATACTACTATGTCCAAGAAGCTGGTGAAGAAGGAGTCATAGATGACGAATCTGATCATGGAGGTTCCACAAAAAGTCATTGGGTTTTCTTTGCTATCAAAGAAGAAGATCCGGTGGCTACTGAATCTGCTAGCTGTGTAAATGTGGAAATTGCCTTGGCTACTCAGGTTATAGAAAAAGATGAATGGGTAATTGCTACTGGGTGTTCTCATCATATGACTGGTGATAAAAGTAAGTTGGTAAGCTTTGAAAAATATGAAGGTGGAATTGTGAAATTTGGAGACAACTCAGCTGGTAGAATCCGTGGCAGAGGATCCATCTCTTTTGATGGTAAGAATAACACTAATGATGTTCTGTATGTGGAAGGATTGAAGCATGATCTTCCCAGTGTTGGACAATTGGTTGACAAGGGTTATGATCTCTGATTCAAGGATGGAAAATGTAGAATTTTGGAAAGCTCCGAAACTGAAATTGCATTTGGTACTCAGACTAGAGGTAACATCTTTCATTTAAGTAGTTCTGGTAAAAGTTGCTTGATTTCTTAGGTTGATCAGAGTTGGCTCTAGCATAGGAGAATGTGTCATGTGAATTTTGATAGCATTGTCAAGATAAGTTCCACTCAGGCTGTAAGAGATCTCCCAGGACTTGTGAAACCTACTGATAACATGTGCAGATAATGTCAATTAGGTAAACAGAACAGAACTTCATTCAAGACTAAAGAACAGTCTTCAAGTGGATTGTTGGAACTTGTGCATACTGATCTTTGTGGTCCTGCTAGAATTAGGAGTGTGTAAGGAGACAGATATTTTATGTTGAGCTGATTGATGATTACTCCTAGATGATGTGGGTAACCTTCTTAAAAGAAAAATCAGAAGCTCTTAACAAGTTTAAGGTGTTCAAGGTTATGGTGGAAAATGAGATATGTGAGAAAATAAAGTGTCTAAGATCTGACAGAGGTGGAGAGTTTACCTCTGGTGAGTTTGATACATTCTATGAAAAGCATGGAATAAAAAGATAGTTATTTGCTCCTAGGATTCCTCAGCAGAATGGAGTTGTGGAAAGAAAGAACCGGACCATTCAAGAAGCTACCAAGACCATGATGATGGAAGCAAATGTTCCACAAGTCTATTGGAGAGAAACTGTGAGTACTGTTGTCTACACTCTCAACCGGGTGTAGATCAAAGGCAATTCTGGTAAGACACCTTATGAACTATGGTTTGGTCATCTTCCTACTGTGAGATATTTCAGAGTTTTTGGTAGTAAATGCTATATCAAAAGAGATGAGGATCTAGGCAAGTTTGATACAAGAAGTGATGAAGGAATATTTTTGGGTTACTCTACTCAAAGCAAGGCATACCGGTGCTTTAACAAGAGATTGAAAAAGATTGTTGAAAGTGCTAATGTCAGAGTTGATGAGAGCAAAGAAGGACATTCCAAGTCTCTCGGATATGACTCAGATGATCAAGATGAAAGTCAAAGACAAGGAAGGCAAGTTTGTAACATCCAAATCCGACATGACAAGAAGTAACTAAGTTTTCACGATGGTAAAAAAATTTTTTTAACAAGGTAATCAAATACATAAAACTCATCTATAATACCTTACAACATTTTTCATTTTATCATAAACATGATTGCATTCTCATAAAGACTTAAAGAAATGATATTCATAATACACTTTGTTTTCTAACAAATGAAATTTTCTTGAATTAACAAATATTGGAAACATACCATTATCATGCATCTCGATTGTCAACCCATCACGTTCAAGACTCGACAGTTCCTCAATATTGGGAAGAGAAAGTATCTTCAAGGAGCTTAACCTCCAACCACAGACCGTCGGTCTCCCACACTCCTTCCTAACCGGAAGTGGCCCTACCCTACTCAAGAGGATAGACTTAGGATAACCATCGGTGTTTGCCATCTGAGCTCTGGTGTTGTAACCTACGTGTCTTGTTATCGTGCAGATCCCTAGATACCCTCTAGTCATGCATGACCCTCCACAAGAAAACGCCATCCAGTTACGGTGAACGTTCGATGTACTTGAGGATAGCACACCACCTTGGCCAAAGGATTTGTATTTAGATAGCGTTCTACAAACGCTTGAACTTGGTTCACCCACCCTACTCGACTTGAACTGGTCGAAATCCTACAGTTTCCATTTGTATAATTTGAACTAATTGACGACCTTGATGACCTCAAGGGTTTAGGATATCCTCCTATTATAGCGCATGGCGCAACATTTACTCTAATCTCGAGTTTAGAGCTTCATAATCCTATTTTCCTATAAAATCATTGTTTAAAGAAAACGTCCACTCCTAAGGGTTTCATAATTGTTTACACAACATATTCAAGTGTCTAAACCATTTTCCGTTATCCCAGAATTCAAGGATTCTAGACTCATAAGGTCTACAAAACGATACTAGATTCGTTGCATGCCACATAATCTGGATTCAGCATGCGGGTTTTTCACTCTACAGGCTCGTTATAAAACATGACGGTTTTCGACACAATCACATTAATTCCCTACTTCACTTTCCAAGTCAAAATAATTCCGCATAAGCTACTGAGGTAAGAATCGCAAAAATAAAACAATGAAAGATTTGGACTCTTCCTTATGATCCTAGAGATGTCCAAACATTTGGTCGACCTCTAACAAAAAATAAAAGACGAAAACGTCTCAAGCTAGTTGCAACTACTACCTCTGCTATCTACACATTTAAGTTTACACCAAACATGCTTTGAATCTGTGGTTTTAATCTCCCACACATCACGCACGCGGAGCAACATGATTTCTCGCAATGCAGCTATTGTTTTAAGTACTCTAGAGTAGTTTAACGTTGATAACTCAGTCTTAAAGAAACTCTTAATATTCTACGTCTTTACCGACGGTTTAAAGTTTGCAGCTCACAATTGCATCATGCAGTGATCAGTCTTTGATGAATGCACATTTGAGAGGTATGCTGTAACATCATACGTCGTCAACCATGAGAGTTAATGATCCGTTTTCTAAGTTATTGAGTTCTAACAGACAACTGCAATACTATTTCAAAGGTTTCTATTGCCATAATACAGCAATGATACTTTCATGATGATAAACTTCTCACAAAAACATAGAAAAAGACGTTTTCATCATACTATATTTGTTGTAAGCATTTTACCTTATTCAGCAAAGAAGAACACAACGAACGCCGAAGCCTCCCTTTAATCCTCACTGCCGACCACCACTGATAGTCTCCTTCCGTTATCTCATAGTTGATTTCTATGACAACCCCGACAGACTCCTCTCACTGCTGTTTATATCCTCCTTTTGAAGCCACCACCTCCTCCACGATGAAGGTTTCAAGTGCCTTTTCAATATACTCTGCCGTATCACTCTTTCTCCAGCTCACGTCAGTCCTTACAAACTCTCCCTTACCTCCTCAGAAGTCCATCCACCACAGATAAAATGATAACTACTTAGAAGAACGAACCTCTCCTTCAACACACAGCCCCCGATCTCTCTCCCTGCCTTCCCTAATATCTCCACTCACGTTTTTCTCCTACCAACCACAACAGCCACTCCCTAAAACTCCTCCTCCTCTACGCGGTTTTTCCTTCCTCTTCTCAACCGCTTGCCACTACTCCATCCTCTCCTTCACATAGCAACAGACTTTTATTCTTCCGCAGTTACTTTCCTCCTTCCCATTCTCACGACGGCCTAAAACTATATCATCTCTCTGCCGAACACCACGAACCATCACCCCTCCTTTCTCCGCAGCTTTCTCCTTCTCAACCATAACTGACTACTCCCTTCCCCACTCACGTCATGAAGGAATCTCCATTTAAGTCTCTAACTCAAATGTAACTACCACTTCACATACCTCCCATGCCGCGTAGGTGCAACTCTCTAAAATACTGCGGTTAGTTAAAGATTCTGCCCAATCATCCCCGACGCCTTTGCACTCACCTAGTGACGGGGATTCAAACATAAATGTACGGTTTCTGGCCACTCTAGCACCCATCCCCCTCTCTCTCGCGCTAAAGAGAGAGTGGTTTTTAAAACATAAAAAGACCTCCGAAACAAGCCTAAGGCCATGGTGGTTGACATAACTAATATAACCGACTTCAGGACTTAATACGACCATAAGAAAGATTTAATTCCTTCGGTAATGAGGCTTGCCAAGGACATAACAACCCGTCCTTACTAGGACAAAAGGCATCAACCTTCCTAAAACCAACTTAATATTGAATTGAGGAGTTTACGCTTGTCACGGCGACGGTTACAAAATGATTTGAGCTTCGTTGGGGTCGAGAAGGAAGGAGAGGCAAAGACCATTTTACTAAGAAACTCAAAGTCAGATTGATAATAACTCGTAGTCAAAGTTGGAAGAAGAGACTTACTTTTAGACGACGACTAAAATAAATGATTTCACGCTATGGCTACAAATCGACATTCGTCGATCTACCAAAATAGAACAAATTCACGAGTTCGACGCGTTTTACGTCAATCGCAACGGATTGATCGTAACGCAAACAAGTTCCTACAACGTTAAACGCACTAAGCCGACTTCTCGCGATTTTTGACTTCGAGACAAGATTTGCAATTTCGCCACAAGATGACTCAATAAATACTTATAGACGTGAATATTAAACATCTAAAATACATCGACTTACTATTATGGTCTTACGACGCCATCGACGTCTCCAAAATTCTACAAGATGACTTCCGACTAGGATGTTATACTTTATCCTTTGACGTCGACATCAAATAAACTACCCAAACTGACAAACAAGACTTACTTGTTGGTTTCCAGGCTTATCTATCTGTTTGGCGATCTCAGTGGCAAACACCTCTGGTTAGTTTCCAGAGTCTATACTCTCTCTCGAAGATACTTTCTCTTCCGTTGAACACTGTCCACTTGTTCCTGCATCGACAGACTCGCATGCAATTTTGTGGTCAAAGCATCTATGTTCAAATCAAAACATAATATATCCAAAACATCATTGCATTTATTATAGCGACTTTTAGTCTACAATATCACCTTGATCGTAATCATTAGATTCCACAATTCAATACAACAACTTTGTAAGATAAATCATCAATTTCCGTGTCGTTCACAACACATTAAATTACTAAAATTTGCAAGAAAGTAAATAGTATAATTGTTTTCAAAAAGAGGGATGTGACATATCCTTCCCCTTTAAAAATCATCGTCCCCGATGATTAAGTTTATCAAGCAAAAATTTAAACTTAAAACAAACTTTCTATAATGCAACACTAATGTCTTTAAAATGTTTTGGAAATCTTTGATAAATGTCTTTGTAGTTTTCCCAAGTGGCGCTATCCTCGCCATATTGGTCCCACTGTATTTTGCATTGCAAAACTTCTCGATTACGTAAACGAAGTTTACGCATTTCAAGCACCTTGAGTGGCTCGATCACAACCACCCCGGGTTCTTGCATCTGTAAGGCATTCCAGTTAAGGATGTGGTTATTACCCACAAAATATTTCTTTAAATACGAAACATGAAAAACATTATGCATCTTAGACAAGGCTGGAGGTAGAGCAACTTTGTAGGCAACTGGATTGATAATCTCAAGAACTTCGAAAGGTCCGACATAACGAGGAGCCAATTTCGAAGATTTACCAAACTTAATAGAACTCTTTTGGGGTTTCACCCGCAACAGCACCTTCTTGCCAATAGAGAAGTGTCTAGGCACTCGTTTGCGATCTGCATAACTCTTTTGCCTGTCATTGGCTTCTGCCAACCTCTTCCTAATCACTTTAACTTTTTCTTCCATATCAGCAAGCATTTCAGGTCCAATGCTTATCCTATCTTCCAGCTTATCCCAGCTTATAGGAGTTCTGCATTTCCTTCCATATAATGCTTCAAATGGCGCCATCTTAATGGCAGAATGATAGGAGTTGTTATAAGCAAATTCGACAAGAGGTAAGTATTCCTCCCATCTGTATTGCTGATCCATGCAATACATTCTCAAAAGGTCTTCCAATACCTGATTCACTCTTTCTGTCTACCCATCAGTTTCGGGATGATAAGCAGTACTTACATTCAGTTTAGTCCCTAATGTAGAAAATAAGGTTTGCCAAAACCGTGAAGTTATCCGAGCATCTCTATCAGATATTATCTTTTCAGGTACCCCATGCAATCTGAAAATCTCTTGCACAAATTTTCGAGCCAAAAGATGTGCTCCATCTGTCAAGTTTCCTGGTATGAAATGTGCAACCTTGGTTAGTTTATCCACAACAACCAATATTGCATCATGCCTATTCTTAGACATTGGCAACCCCTGGACAAAATCCATACTAATAACTTGCCATTTCCATTCTGGAATCTCATGTGGGTACAACAACCCAGCAGGATGTTGGTGTTCTGCCTTCACTCTCTGACAATCCAAACAACTAGCTACAAACTTTGCAGCATCGCTTTTCATTCCTTTCCAGAAATATAACTGCTTGACATCAGCTAACAGTTTTGTTACACCAGGGTGCCCAGAGTAAGGAGCACAGTGAACTTCCTTCCACACAAGGTTTCTAAGTTCCTCTGAATCAGGGACATAAATTCTTCCCTTGAATCTCAGCAATCCATCGGATTCAAAACTGAATCCGTCATATCTTGAGTCCTTAGGGTTTAGGTGCAGAGCCTGTTTCACTTGTTCACAATACTCATCCCCAGATAAGTTTTGCAATACTAAATCTTTAAAGTTAGCATGTATGGAGATTATAGAGGCTATGTGCCTTCTTCTACTTAAGGCATCTGCTACTCAGTTTTCCTTGCCCTTGATATAAGAAATTTCAAAGTCATAATCTGATATGAGTTCCAGCCATCTCCTTTGCCTTGCATTGAGATTTGGTTGTGTGAATATGTAGCGAAGGCTTTGGTGATCAAATTTTAAAATAAATGTCCTTCCCAACAAGTAATGTCGCCACATCTGAAGGGCGTGAACCACTGCTGCCATCTCTAGGTCATGAGGAGCGTAGTTCTGCTCATAATTTTTCAGCTTCCTTGACTCATAGGCTACTACTCTGCCATCTTGCATAAGCACACCTCCCAATCCTTCCCCCGAGGCATCCGTGATAACTTCAAACTCTCCCTCAGGATCAGGAACTTTCAGAATTGGAGCGGTTGTTAATTTTTCTTTTAACAAGTCAAAGGCCTTTTGACATTCATCCGTCCAAACAAACCTTTTTCCTTTTCTCTGTAAAGAGGTAATGGGACTAGCAATGCTTGAGAAATTCAACACAAATTTCCTGTAATACCCTGCCAAACCCATGAAACTTCGTACCTCTGACACATTGGTAGGTTCAGGCCATTCCATAATAGCTTTTATTTTGGCCAGATCAACTGATATCCCATCGGCTGATATTATGTGCCCTCAATATTGTACCTCTTTCTGAAAGAAAGTGCACTTGGAGAGTTTCACATACAGCTTATGCTCCCTTAATCGCTGCAAGACTATTTGAAGATGTCGTGCATGCTCCTCTTCATCCTTGGAATAGATCAGAATATCATCAATGAAGACTAGTACAAACTTATCGAGACAATCTCTGAATACGCTATTCATGAGATTCATGAAAGCAGCAGGTGCGTTGGTCAATCCAAAAGGTAACACCGTGAACTCATAATGACCATACCTCGTTCTAAAAGCTGTTTTGGGAATGTCTTCGTCTTTTAACCTTAACTGATGGTATCCAGATCTCATATCTATCTTGGAAAAGACCGATGCGCCACGCATTTGGTCAAATAGATCATCAATTCGTGGCAAGGGATACTTGTTCTTTATAGTTGCCTTGTTAAGCATCCTATAATCTATACACAACCTGAGAGTTCCATCTTTCTTTTTGACGAAGATAACCGGGGCTCCCCACGGTGATACACTTGGCCTAATCAAATTCTTAGACAAAAGCTCCTGCAACTGAGCTTTTAATTCCATAAGTTCAGTGGTAGTCATACGATATGGAGCTTTAGAGATTGGCTCCGATCCTGGTTTAATATCTATACCAAAGTCAAATGTTCTCTTCGGAGGCAAGCCAGGTAACTCCTCGGGAAATACATCTCTGAAGTTACACAGAAATGGATATCTTTCCTCAAAAGATTGCTTCTCCGAGGTTTCCTCTACTAGGTCCATCTTAACTGCAAAAAGTTGACACCCCTTTCGCCTAGCCCGCTTCAATTGTTTTGAAGATATGGATCTAACCTTTATTTCCCTTTGAATTCCTTGGAGATTTACAGTTTTGCCCATCTCATCCAGACACTCAATGGTTTTATGAAAACAATCTACTTTGGCTCGATGTTTCCACAACCAGCTCATTCCTAGGATGTCATCGTAGGACCCTAAAGGTGCTATGTATAAGTTTGCCTCAGTGGTGAAGTTAGAAACCTCAATCCTAGCTTCAAACAAACATTGCTCTACCTGAGCCTTTGAATTATTTGCATACTCTACTGTCCAAGGTTTTGACATAAAGCTAGCTTTTCTAGAAAATTTACTTAGAACTCTAGGTGACACAAAATTTTCTGTTGCACCAGTATCAAATAGAATAGAAACAGGAACTCCAAATAAGGTACCTATCATCTCAATAGGAGTGATCTGATACTCTGCTTGCCGATTGTCAAGAGCGGCATGAATCCTTTGCTGAAAGGCTTCTTGTTGTGAAGGAAGCTCCGTGTTCCTGGGTCTCCCATTTGGCTTCTTGTTGGGGCAACGGTTGGCATAATGATCCCCTCCACAAGAGAAACATCCTCCTATAGGTCCTCGCTTCTCAGATGGCCTACTTGCAGAATCACCATTCTTCTTAAAATTTGTATTTCTCTTAAAATCTTCACCCCTACGCTCATTACCAAATCCTCCTTGATTCTTTCGATTTCCCCTATCAAATCTCCTATTTCCATATCCCTTATCGTTTTTCCTTTTAAAAGACTGATCATTGTAGTTCTTGTCAAACTTCTTGCGTTTCTTATCACGGTAAGCAGAGATAGACTTAATCTTCTGCTCCTGTTTTATTGCCTTTTCATAAACTTGATCCATTGTGCTTGGACCATGCACCTCCACTTCACCACCGATCTGAGGGTTGAGTCCCATGATGAACTTTCTGATTTGGAACCTTTCGTCCTTTTGGTATTGGGGAACATACTTCAGTAACCTAGTGAATTTTTCTACATACTCAATCACAGATAGTTCTCCTTGCCTGAGGTTTTGGAAGTCCGTTAACTTCTGATCAAAATACAACTGTGGTAACCACCGTTTACGGAATAGTTCCACGAACTCATCCCATGTCACCTTCAAGGGACTTAGTTCCAACTCCATTTTCTTATTCATCCACCAAGTGGATGCTTCCCCCGACAGCTGATAGGCTCCCCACACGACTTTAGTAACCTCAGAGTAGTTTCTGATCTCAAAATATTTCTCCATCTCCGTCAACCATGCTTCAGCTGCATCTCCAGTTTTTGTTCCATCGAACTTTGGAGGATTAACCTTCTTCATATCCTTAGATAACTCTAAGGCAAGTTTATCCTTGGTTCTTCTTTGGGCTTCACTTGACGTGCCATTTTCCCAATGCTTACTCTTGCTTGTGAAGTGTGAGTTCTCGTTTCCATCCTCTGTGTTACCAGTTTCATCTATTTTCCTCTCTAGTTTGTTCAATCTTTCCTTGGTTTCAGTGAGCATGTTGAGGATCCTATCCAACTTGTCAGTGGAATTTTCCTGAGAGTTATGACCTTCCTGATCCTCCCCCTCGTTAAACCCTGATTGGTCCATGCTAGTTTAGTTTCACACCTGTTTAAACATATACTAATCAGTTTTACGCTTATTAAATTAAACACCATCAAAAGAACACAACATTTGATCATATTCATAATTGTTCTCAAACCAAAATTTTGTCTTTATTTATTTTGCAAAATTGTTTCAACATCATTAGAGATAGACAAATCTCATGTTTCTACATAATGTTATCTAGTGGAGTGTAACCTTCGGATTCATTGTCCGACACATAATCACGAGGTGTATACCCCTCGGACTCACTATCAGAAGATATCTCAATAATCTCAGCTCTAGGCACTACACGAGGATCTCTAGTGATCATGGGTATAGTGCTAGGTACAATCTCAGATACACTAACAGGTACACTAACAGGTACTCTATCAGTTACAATCCAGGAGCAACGGTTAATCATGGTTCAAAACGCCATCTCTGCTCCCTCTAGAAGTTCTCTCCTCACTCGCTTAAGTCGTGACATTGCATTGGCTAATGTTTCCACATCATCAAGCCAAATGTCATTCTCGTCATTGGTTTTCTCTATGGTCTTGACCATCGCAAGTCGTTTCTGCTTAGCTTGCAGATAACGCTTCTTACCCGCGAAGGATTTTCTTGCGGTTCTCTTGGTGTATGCCATCCTGGCACAATAAACCAAATCATTAGCTACCTGCATAATGATGATTTCCTAATCAGGTTAGTGGACTCATCAGCCCTAGTGCTGAACCTGGTTAGCTCTGATACCATATGTAACATCCAAATCCGACATGACAAGAAGTAACTAAGTTTTCACGATGGTAAAAAAATTTTTTTGACAAGGTAATCAAATACATAAAACTCATCTATAATACCTTACAACATTTTTCATTTTATCATAAACATGATTGCATTCTCATAAAGACTGAAAGAAATGATATTCATAATACACTTTGTTTTCTAACAAATGAAATTTTCTTGAATTAACAAATATTGCAAACATACCATTATCATGCATCTCGATTGTCAACCCATCACGTTCAAGACTCGGCAGTTCCTCAATATTGGGAAGAGAAAGTATCTTCAAGGAGCTTAACCTCCAACCACAGACCATCGGTCTCCCGCACTCCTTCCTAACCGGAAGTGGCCCTACCCTACTCAAGAGGATAGACTTAGGATAACCATCGGTGTTTGCCATCTGAGCTCTGGTGTTGTAACTTACGTGTCTTGTTATCGTGCAGATCCCTAGATACCCTCTAGTCATGCACGACCCTCCACAAGAAAATGCCATCCAGTTATGGTGAACGTTTGATGTACTTGAGGATAGCACACCACCTTGGCCAAAGGATTTGTATTTAGATAGCGTTCTACAAACGCTTGAACTTGGTTCACCCACCCTACTCGACTTGAACTGGTCAAAATCCTACAGTTTCCATTTGTATAATTTGAACTAATTGACGACCTTGATGACCTCAAGGGTTTAGGATATCCTCCTATTATAGCGCATGGCGCAACATTTACTCTAATCTCGAGTTTAGAGCTTCATAATCCTATTTTCCTATAAAATCATTGTTTAAAGAAAACGTCCACTCCTAAGGGTTTCATAATTGTTTACACAACATATTCAAGTGTCTAAACCATTTTCCGTTATCCTGGAATTCAAGGATTCTAGACTCATAAGGTCTACAAAACGATACTAGATTCGTTGCATGCCACATAATCTAGATTCAGCATGCGGGTTTTTCACTCTACAGGCTCGTTATAAAACATGACGGTTTTCGACACAATCACATTAATTCCCTACTTCACTTTCCAAGTCAAAATAATTCCGCATAAGCTACTGAGGTAAGAATCGCAAAAATAAAACAATGAAAGATTTGGACTCTTCCTTATGATCCTAGAGATGTCCAAACACGTGGTCGACCTCTAACAAAAAATAAAAGACGAAAACGTCTCAAGCTAGTTGCAACTACTACCTCGGCTATCTACACATTTAAGTTTACGCCAAACATGCTTTGAATCTGTGGTTTTAATCTCCCACACGTCACGCACGCGGAGCAACATGATTTCTCGCAATGCAGCTATTGTTGTAAGTACTCTAGAGTAGTTTAACATTGATAACTCAGTCTTAAAGAAACTCTTAATATTCTACGTCTTTACCGACGGTTTAAAGTTTGCAGCTCACAATTGCATCATGCAGTGATCAGTCTTTGATGAATGCACATTTGAGAGGTATGCTCTAACATCATACGTCGTCAACCATGAGAGTTAATGATCCGTTTTCTAAGTTATTGAGTTCTAACAGACAACTGCAATACTATTTCAAAGGTTTCTATTGCCATAATACAACAATGATACTTTCATGATGATAAACTTCTCACAGAAACACAAGAAAAGACGTTTTCATCATACTATATTTGTTGTAAGCGTTTTACCTTATTCAGCAAAGAAGAACACAACGAACGCCGAAGCCTCCCTTTAATCCTCACTGCCGACCACCACTGATAGTCTCCTTCCGTTATCTCGTAGTTGATTTCTATGACAACCCCGACAGACTCCTCTCACTGCCGTTTATATCCTCCTTTTGAAGCCACCACCTCCTCCACGATGAAGGTTTCAAGTGCCTTTTCAATATACTCTGCCGTATCACTCTTTCTCTAGCTCACGTCAGTCCTTACAAACTCTCCCTTACCTCCTCAGAAGTCCATCCACCACAGATAAAATGATAACTACTTAGAAGAACGAACCTCTCCTTCAACACACAGCCCCTGATCTCTCTCCCTGCCTTCGCTAATATCTCCACTCATGTTTTTCTCCTACCAACCACAACAGCCACTCCCTAAAACTCCTCCTCTACGCGGTTTTTCCTTCCTCTTCTCAACCGCTTGCCACTACTCCATCCTCTCCTTCACATAGCAACAGACTTTTATTCTTCCGCAGTTACTTTCCTCCTTCCCATTCTCACGACGGCCTAAAACTATATCATCTCTCTGCCGAACACCACGAACCATCACCCCTCCTTTCTCCGCAGCTTTCTCCTTCTCAACCATAACTGACTACTCCCTTCCCCACTCACGTCATGAAGGAATCTCCATTTAAGTCTCTAACTCAAATGTAACTACCACTTCGCATACCTCCCATGCCGCGTAGGTGCAACTCTCTAAAATACTACGGTTAGTTAAAGATTCTGCCCAATCATCCCCGACGCCTTTGCACTCACCTAGTGACGGGGATTCAAACATAAATGTACGGTTTCTGGCCACTCTAGCACCCATCCCCCTCTCTCTCGCGCTAAAGAGAGAGTGGTTTTTAAAACATAAAAAGACCTCCGAAACAAGCCTAAGCCCATGGTGGTTGACATAACTAATATAACCGACTTCAGGACTTAATACGACCATAAGAAAGATTTAATTCCTTCGGTAATGAGGCTTGCCAAGGACATAACAACCCGTCCTTACTAGGACAAAAGGCATCAACCTTCCTAAAACCAACTTAATATTGAATTGAGGAGTTTACGCTTGTCACGGCGACGGTTACGAAATGATTTGAGCTTCGTTGGGGTCGAGAAGGAAGGAGAGGCAAAGACCATTTTACTAAGAAACTCAAAGTCAGATTGATAATAACTCGTAGTCAAAGTTGGAAGAAGAGACTTACTTTTAGACGACGACTAAAATAAATGATTTCACGCTATGGCTACAAATCGACATTCGTCGATCTACCAAAATAGAACAAATTCACGAGTTCGACGCGTTTTACGTCAATCGCAACGGATTGATCATAACGCAAACAAGTTCCTACAACGTTAAACGCACTAAGCCGACTTCTCGTGATTTTCGACTTCGAGACAAGATTTGCAATTTCGCCACAAGATGACTCAATAAATACTTATAGACGTGAATATTAAACATCTAAAATACGTCGAATTACTATTATGGTCTTACGACGCCATCGACGTCTCCAAAATTCTACAAGATGACTTCCGACTAGGATGTTATACTTTATCCTTTGACGTCGACATCAAATAAACTACCCAAACTGACAAACAAGACTTACTTGTTGGTTTCCAGGCTTATCTATCTGTTTGGCGATCTCAGTGGCAAACACCTCTGGTTAGTTTCCAGAGTCTATACTCTCTCTCGAAGATACTTTCTCTTCTGTCGAACACTGTCCACCTGTTCCTGCATCGACAGACTCGCATGCAATTTTGTGGTCAAAGCATCTATGTTCAAATCAAAACATAATATATCCAAAACATCATTGCATTTATTATAGCGACTTTTAGTCTACAATATCACCTTGATCGTAATCATTAGATTCCACAATTCAATACAACAACTTTGTAAGATAAATCATCAATTTCCGTGTCGTTCACAACACATTAAATTACTAAAATTTGCAAGAAAGTAAATAGTATAATTGTTTTCAAAAAGAGGGATGTGACAAAGTTCAAACCCAGACTCAGATCCAGATTGATCTGAAAAATCTAGTGACTCAAGAGGATAGTGCAGAAGTGAAGGAACAAGCTCAAGAAATAGAATTTCAAGCAAATCCCAAAACACCTAGGAATGTAAGGATGAATCATCCTAAAAATCAGATCATAGGAGATAGAAATAAAGGTGTTCAAACTAGGAGAAGAATTGCTAAAGATCAAGAAGAGATTTGTTTGATTTCAAAGATTGAACCAAAATCAGCAAGTGAAGCCTGCAATGATGAAAACTAGGTAAAAGCGATGGAAGAAGAATTAATGCAAATTGAAAAGAATCACACTTGGGATCTTGTTTCCAGACCTGAGGATAAAAATGTGATTGGAACTAAATGGGTCTTCCAGAATAAATTAAATGAAGATGGTGAAGTTGTAAGAAACAAAGCAAGGTTGGTATGCAAAGGATATTCTCAACTGGAAGGAATTGATTTTGAAGAAACTTTTGCTCCGGTGGCAAGAATAGAAGCAGTTAGATTATTTCTTGCATTTGCTGCTTTTAAAGATTTCAATGTTTATCAGATGGATGTCAAGTCAGCATTCATAAAATGGAGAATTGGATGAAGAAGTCTACATTAAGCAACCAGAAGGATTTCAGTTTTTTGATCAAAGAGATATGGTTTGCAGACTAAGAAAAGTATTGTATGGACTCAAACAAGCCCCAAGAGCCTAGTATGCAAGACTAGATAAGTATCTACTAAAATTGGGTTTTAACAAAGGTACAACAGACAGTAATCTTTATATCAAAATTGATCATGAACACATCTTGATTGTTGAAGTATTTATTGATGATATCATTTTTGGTAGAAATGAGAGTACGTGCAAAACATTTGCTGATCAGATGTAAACTGAATTTGAGATGTCAATGTTTGGAGAAATGAATTTCTTCTTAGGTCTGCAAATCACTCAGTCAAATAAAGATATCTTCATATCTCAATCTAAGTATGTGAAAGAATTGTTGAAAAAAATTGGAATGGAACATTCAAATCTAGTGGGTACACCCATGGTAACTAGATGTAAGTTGAGTAAAAATGATGACTCCCCTAAGGCAAATCAGAAAAGGTATAGATCAATGATTGGATGATTGCTCTATCTGACTCAGACCAGACCTGATATCATGAATGCAGTTGGACTTGTCACTAGATTTCAAACTGATCCCGGAGAATCCCATGTTGTAGCAGTAAAGAAAATTTTTAGATATCTCAAATGGACACTTGATTATGGCTTATGGTATCCAAAGGATAATAACTTCACTCTTCGTGCATACACAGATGCTGATTGGGCAGGAGATGTGGATGACAAGAAAAGTACTAGTGGTGGTGCATTCTTCTTGGGAAGGAGATTGGTCTCTTGGATGAGCAAAAAGAAAGAGGCAATATCTCTGTCTATTGCAGAGGCAGAGTATATAGCAGCAACAAGTAATTGTACTCAAGTCTTGTGGATGAAGCAAATGTTGAAGGATATCAAAATTATGTTTGAAGAACCTGTTACAATTTTCTGTGATAATTCAAGTGCTATAAACATCTCAAAGAATTTGGTGTTGCATTCAAAGACTAAGCACATATCCATCAAGTTTTATTTTTCGAGAGAGAAAGTAAGTGAGAATGAAGTCAAAATGGAGTTTGTTTCTTCAAAGGATCAGATTGTGGATATATTCACCAAGCCTCTACCTAAGGATACTTTTGAGTATCTCAGAGGGAAGATAGGGGTTATTACCCCTCCTGGTCATAACTAAGATGCACTAGTGTGCATTAGTCTAGTGGAACTCACAGTCATATCTTGTGATCCGGATTGATGTTAAGGAGATACTACTCAGGGGGAGTAGTCAGTATGCAAATTTTAGAGATCAGCCTGAAACAAAAAAGGGGGAGAAAAGATAGCAAATATGTGCCCTTTTCCATTGATGTCAAAGGGGGAGAGAAGTCACGTGAAAAACTAGTTGTTGATGAAAGGGGGAGCAGTGAAGAAAGTAGTTGCAGAAGTGATAAGAGAAAGGGGGAGAAGTTCTTGTCTTGATGGTTGAATCAGTTTTTCACATCATATGTTGCCATCAATGACAAAGGGGGAGATTGTTGCAAATATGTGTCTAATCGGTGTTGTCATTGATGTCAACATATCCTTGTTTCCATTGGTGTCAACTGTATCCTATTTTGTTGCCTGTTTAGAAGACTAGAATGTTGAGGATATTGAGAAAATTAATGAATATCAATGTATGCAGACCATATGGCTATGTAGAGGATTGTCTGAAGTAGCTCCAGTCAAGATTTGAGAGGTCCGCATGAAGATTTGAAGAAGCTATAGCTATCTGAGTAGAACCGGGTTTTGTTGTGTTCAGAAGAGACAGAGTGACAGTAAATTGGTCTGGATTGCTCCACATTGAAATATTATGATCTGCAGATCTAGAGGCATGTTTGGAAAGTTAGTGTGTATCATCAACTCAAGTGGTTCGTGGTTTGGAGGTCTGCAAGCAATCTTTCTAGTGTGACAGTCATGGCAGACAGTGTTCTTGAGGTTCTAGATGAAGATGCAAGTGATTCTGATGATTTGGAGGAGTGCAGATGTTTTTGTTGAATTCAGTGTGCTTGCGGAGGTCTCTGGATCATGTGACTGCTATGTTGGTGGTCCACATTGAATTCACTTTGTTTTACTTTTGTGATGGTTTTGAGGGCTTTTACAGTCTTTCATTGAAGTCGAGCTTATGAACATACGCTTCCTTGTGAAGCTTCACAACACCTTCTTAGGTAATACTTTGCATAATTTAGTAAGTCTTTCATTAAATCCAAGCTTATGAACATACACTTCCTTGTGAAGCATTACATCATCTTCTTAGGTAATATTTTGCATAATAGCAATTCTAAGCCTATCATAGGTCAACAACTTCTCAAGGGCTACCCCAAGAATTAACCCCAAGAAAAATGAGACCCTCATGCACATAGCTTCTAGAATTATTTGTTCCAAATGTTGGATGGATTTTTTTTAGCTATGATTGGTTTCATATGATAATTTTTTTTAATGAATGTTCAAATTATAATGACATAAGACTTAAAAAGATTGATAGTTCAATAAAAAATTTATAAATAGAATTTATAAATATTTAAAATTTGAAAAACTATTAGAAATAGTATTGTTACAAAGACAAACATTTAAAAAATGAAAAATACAAGCATTTGATTGATCATTTGACCAACTGTGTACATTTATAAATATGTATATTTATAAATATTTAAAATTTGAAAAACTATTAGAAATAGTATTGTTACAAAGACAAACATTTTAAAAATGAAAAATACAAACATTTGATTGATCATTTGACCAACTGTGTATATTTATAAATATTTAAAATTTAAAAAACTATTAGAAATAGTATTGTTACAAAGACAAACATTTAAAAAATGAAAAATACAAACATTTGATTGATCATTTGACCAACTATATATATTTATAAATATTTAAAATTTAAAAAACTATTAGAAATAGTATTGTTACAAAGACAAACATTTAAAAAATGAAAAATATAAACATTTGATTGATCATTTGACCAACTACGTATATTTATAAATATTTAAAATTTAAAAAACTATTATAAATAGTATTGTTACAAAGACAAACATTTAAAAAATGAAAAATACAAACATTTGAGACCAAATGTGTATATTTATAAATATTTAAAATTTAAAAAACTATTAGAAATAGTATTGTTACAAAGACAAACATTTAAAAAATGAAAAATATAAACATTTGATTGATCATTTGACCAACTACGTATATTTATAAATATTTAAAATTTAAAAAACTATTATAAATAGTATTGTTACAAAGACAAACATTTAAAAAATGAAAAATACAAACATTTGAGACCAAATGTGTATATTTATAAATATTTAAAATTTAAAAAACTATTAGAAATAGTATTGTTACAAAGACAAACATTTAAAAAATGAAAAATACAAACATTTGAGACCAACTGTGTATATTTATAAATATTTAAAATTTAAAAAACTATTAGAAATAGTATTGTTACAAAGACAAACATTTAAAAAATGAAAAATACAAACATTTGATTGATCATTTGAATACAAACATTTGAGACCAATTGTGTATATTTATAAATATTTAAAATTTAAAAAACTATTAGAAATAGTATTGTTACAAAGACAAACATTTAAAAAATGAAAAATATAAACATTTGATTGATCATTTGACCAACTATATATATTTATAAATATTTATAATTTAAAAAACTATTATAAATAGTATTGTTACAAAGACAAACATTTAAAAAATGAAAAATACAAACATTTGATTGATCATTTGACCAACTGTGTATAGTTTCATTCTCTTCCTCAGGATGGAAGAGAGAGTGTGAGCTAGAAAACATACACTATTTTTTACCAGAAGCTTTATAATTTCATATAATAAGTGTTTCACACCCAATTATCATAAATAAATATTATGATAGAATTCTTAAAAGCGGTTAGATAAACTTTAGTTTTTAATTATATTGTGAAATTTGTATATCCATGTAAATTTTTATTTAATTTTGGGTTTATTTCAGAAAATAGCCTAATACAATTATACATCAACAACAACTGGTATAATTTTGTTGCAAGGTGAATTCATTACCCAATCTTTCATATACCCAATTGATCTTTTATCTCCCCCATTCATACACCCAAATAATCTTTATCTCCTCCATTCTTACATATTTTCACATACACTTCCCATTTATTACATCCTTGTATATACATTCATTCATCCCATTAGATCTACTACTTTGTTGTCTTTCTGTCAATTCCTCTCCTAGGCCTAAACAGAGAGTTCCCAACACACATACACACAGAAAACAGAGCCCTACAATGAAAAAAATTAGAAAAGCTTTCAGTATCCTGCAGTAGAAGCAAGCCTATTGACCAAAGCAAGCGCATTGCTGATCAACTTTTCAGCATACTGCACTCTTCCCTGGACAAGCACTTTAACCTTCCCATTACGAGCAGCCTGGAAGCCATTAAGGCAGCTATCCTCGTTCGTAAGCGCGGCGCTCATCCACGTCTGCACGTTGCTCATCTGGAACTTGAAACTTCCACGCCTCAGATGCTTCAGCTCGGCCAATGACTGGTGGATCTGATCCTTCGTGTCGCCCAAATTCTCCACGCAGTCTTTCAATGCCGACCGCTCTATTTTATCGAGGCCTGTGCTCGTTCGGGAGAGCGTGACGACCCAGGCCGTCATATTTCTGGCATTGGTGAGGCTCACATTGACGGCGGCCTTCACGAGCTCCTTCTGGCTTTGCTTCGCCTGCAGAGAGGCCGCGTAAGAGCTCAGCGACGCCACGCAGACGTCTGGGTAGAGAGTGATTTTGCAGGAGGATTTAATGAAGTCGCCGCTTTGGGGTTTTGCCGCGGCGGTGGACATTAGAATTGCAGCGATGATGAAAAAGGAGAATACAGGGGATGACTCCATTGCGATTCGAACTCGGGACGTGCTCGATGATGATGATGATGATTCTTAGGGTTTTAACTGTCCGATTTATAAGGTGGATTTGCCTAAAATGGTGCCGCAGGTGCAGTAAGCAGCGGTCTTTTCGTTGCAGGTCGTGTAATCAATGCGGGAGATTATCGCTGACCGGACTGGATTAATGCCTACTGACCTAATGTTCTCTGCAATTTATTTCAAACCCTCTAAAATTCAAAAAACGTAACAGACACTGATCTACCAAAACGTTGCGTTTACGGTCGGCGCATTAATCGCAAAACTAAAATTCAAGAAACGTAACAGACACTCATCTTCCATTAAAAAAATCGTGGTTAGGACGAATTTGACAAAATGGATGCTCTTGATGGCAAAATCCTTTTCAATCCTTGATTCTTAGACAAGAAGTTATAGCAAAAAGAATTCATGGATAACCTCCAAAAAAACAAAATAAATAAAAAACTCGAAGAAAACCCGCCAACACTTGACCTTTGAATTCGGACGAGAGAAGAAGATTTTGAGCTGCTTTCGGCCTAATTTCATTGGACTGAGATTTTAAGGCTTTGAAAATTTATTTTGACGAAACTCTGTTCGACCGCTCTTCATCTTTGCCCCCTTTTACCCGTTACTCTGGAGTCTGGATTAGCTCAAGTCTGAGACGGAACAATTTTTATTTTTATTTTTAGACCAAATTATTTATTTTGATTTTAAGAATCAGCTGTATTTATTCTAGAGGGCATTGACATTTGAATGTGGTTGATGAGTTGCTTTTACATTACCCTGGCTACATGTGCTTCAACCGAACTAATAGGCACAAATTTCGAAACTATAGGCACATTTTTCCTGTATTATCCAATTCCTTTTGTTGTTGAGAATCAATGGTTAGAAAAAAATATGAACTTCAAGCAATTTTTTAATGAGAGTTATCTATTTAAAATATTATGACATCCCTGTGTATAATTAAATTATATAAAACCAAATATATATATATCATAATCTTATATAAATTTTGACAGTTTGTTTAAAATCTCTCTTTTTATTTGATATGGTCTTCTTAAAATTTTGATTGTATTTTATAGCAAAAATGTCTAAATACAGCGATAGAACCATCAAATTTAGGCCCTGCTTTTAACTATTTAACACTTTATCGTGTTGGTAAAAATATGCTGTAAAAATGCTTAAATACAACTATACAACCATCAAATTTAGGCCTTGCTTCCAATAAAAATGGCTAAATACAACTATACAACCATCAAATTTAGGCCTTGCTTCCAACTATTTATCAATTGCGTGTTGGTAAAAATATGCTTAAAAATGCCTAAATACAACTATACAACCATCAAATTTAGGCCTTGCTTCCAACTATTCATCAATTGTGTGTTGGTAAAAATATGGACTTCCAACTATTTATTAACTGCTTGTTGGGTGCATGCAACTACTAAATGTAAGTATTATGGTTGAGTTCTTGAAAAGGAGTTATAGATAAGTTTTAGTTTTTTTTATTGTTTAATTTTTATTTAATTTTGGATTTATTTTTAGAGAATGAATTAATATAATTATATATTGATAAATGGTGTAATTCCGTGTGAAGTTAGATTCATTTTCATTTTCTATCTTTCCTCTATCTCCATTTATATATATTCTCATTTATTTGATCTTTTTTCATTCATTCTTATACATTTTCACATACACTTTGCATTTATTGCACATCACTCATCTATGAACATTCATTCCTGGCATTAGATTTATGGTTTTATTTTTTGGGTCAATCCTACAAGTGTAGTATCAATCTTGCATCTACATATTTGACCCCCAAATTTTCAAAATTTAAATCTAAATTTCCATCAACTCCTACCCATTTCTTTCCACTATGAGTCGATTTGCTACAAATTTGGTGTGATTTATTGCGATGTACTTGTATTTAAAGACATTCAATGTGCATTTATTTAGCATTAAAAGAGAACCAAATAATCATCAATCATCATTTGCATATCATTTTAGAAATACTTCAATTGGAGCACTAAAAGGAATCTAAGCCTACATCATCATTATAGATCACTTGCATGACTGAAGATTGTCATCCTCAATCATTTTTACAACTATAAAGTCAGTCTTTTCCAAGGGGTTGATGTGAGAGAACTTGACCCTACCAATCTAATAGCCTCTCCAAAGTATTTTTAAATATCGCTAGTTCTTGGCAATCAGTGAAGAGCAAAGAATTAAGTAAATCAAAAAGCAAGTTTGCACATTTAGCCAAATCAAATCTATGGGCTACACAATAGATATGTACTCATGGAGTTGACCTAGATTCATAGATTCAACCCATAATAGCATTAACAAACTATTTTGATTTCAAGATAGGGTATAGACAGAAAGGAACCATTTTTAGTCCTAAGATAGGTGGAATTCAATGTTACATCAAAGTTATTTCTTCTCCTAGGGTCATCATTGGATATGCAATATCATAACACGTGTGCATAATGGGATATTTAATATATGCATGAAAGATAAATAGATGTATCACTAGATATTAGGGGTAGAAAGGATGATTATATTAATTTTTTTTAAGGTATTGAGGGCAAGAGAATGGAATAAGTTAAGGATTGGATCTAAAGGATGAGAAGTTGAAAAATACAAATTTATCTCTTTACTTTTGATTTTCATGAGGCAAAAAAGAGGAACTTGTTATGCTAATTATGTAGGGAATGCATACATATTTGTTTAGTCCGAAGTGGTTGAAATGATGAAGGAGTTTGTACACCATACAAGAGATACATATTTGATTCAAAAAGAGGGATTTGACCTATGTACACTTTGTAGGATTGTGTGTGTGTCTGTGTGTGTAAATGTGAAATGACTCTTCTTGTGGGCATCCACCACTTAAGGGTCTCATACATCAAATTCATGTCACTTGGAAATGATAAGAAAAAATCTTTACCTTTTTTCATCATTTTTAATTATTTTAGACGTTAATAGATATGTTGTTTAAATGACTAGAACATGATAACATTGAAAAGAAAAAATTCAATTTTGATAGGTAGATATGACATGGGTGAACAATTATATTTCTAATTCCTTGTAGTTTACCCTATGCACGAGTATTAATTTATTTTTTTATGTAAAGGAAGTCAAACATGACCATGTACTCACATCAAATAGTTACTTTTTTATTTATATTTTATGTTCTAGGGATCAATGTCAAATTATTATAGTATAAAAATATTTTTAATGTATTTTATTTTCAAAATCTCATATGAAAATTCATTCAAGGCTTCTCATTTAGTTTTGGCCCTTTGGGTGTGATAGTGGTGGAAATGAAATGTTTAGTTACATGTATGAAGGGTATAAAAATGTCATAAAACAAATAGGTACATATGATATATGGTAAAAAGGGGAAATTTTAACATAAATTGTGTGCTAGGAGGTATAAAAATTCAAGATGTATGAGTAGAAATAAAATTAGGGGTATTATTTGAGATTCCATGGTTGTAGGTGATATAGGATAATTTTACTAAGTGAATCCCCCATGTTTCTTCTCCATTGTCTTAAAACTATGTAACTTCATCCCTTCACATTTACTTGCCTAGGTTAGCACTTAATTATTCATTTGTCACTGCCACAATTGTCATTTATTTAATCTAAATTGATTTGTGCTTGAGATGTATATATTTTATTGGATTAACCTAGATTAAGTTAAGGGAAAGGTAGTTTTCCTTTACACAAATATTGTTTGCATTTATCATTAATGTTAATAGTTGTCAAATGTTAACATTACGATAAGTAAATAAAGTTTAAAATTGTGTATTATGGATTTAAATGATAATAATTGTGAGGGAAAACCCACAACTTACATAAAATTATTTAGGCTATATAAATAATTAAAGCAATTGCTTAAATAGTTAATTGGGATTGGAAACAATAAAACTAAATTAAATGTAGAAATTAGATGAAATTAAGTGTGAAACTTAATTGGATTCTAAAGATAGGAAAATGGTGTTGAAGACACAGGGAATAAATTCACCATAATACTGGATTTTAGGACTTGATCAAATGAATGCCTTATAATCTAGAAACCAACAAAACTCTACTATGGTTCACCTATGGGAGAGTAGAACTAAACTTGATGCATGGATATGCACTATAAGTCCTGGGACTAACTAGTAGAATTCTGATACTTGAAGTTTGCTCACCCCAATCTCTTGGTGTCTAATTCTAACTAAGAAAATGTGGTGTTTATAGACACCTTTTAGGAATTTGATGAATCACGAGGGCCATGTTTTACTCAGTCAAACCCTTAGACGAATTTGATGGCTTTGGAACAAGGATTGAGGATAACATGCAAGCATGCAATAGACCTAGGATGACATATGCTTATGTAATATACTAATAATATTGTTATGATGCTCTCATATAAATGCTCTATGACAATTCTTTCATAACCCTCTTGTTAGGATAAGGGGTGCCATTCACCTTGCAATCCTAAGTTTTTAATTAATTATATTTAATAACATAGACAATAAATAATGTATGATCTCCAAACATATTGAAGTGAGATAAATGGGATGTCCATGTGTGGTGGGGACATTATTTATTTATTATCTACTCTTTGAAATACTTGGAATATTATGTAAGAAGACATTAAATAGGGAGGTTACATTGAAAAGGTAAAAATTGGGAGTTATAGAGTATTTTCCCAATTCACCACAAATATTGAATGCCCTCATGGAGCACTTAGGATTTGGATCTTGATTAATTTGACCAAATTATGATAGAATCTATAACATCTATGATGTGTAAGAAGGGTGTAAGAGGAGTAAGAGGGGTTACATATTATTTTGAGATGCTTGATCATGAACATAGGGGTATTGGCTTTTTGTCATGGCTCATGGTTTTGGATACCACTTGATGGTATATAGTTTTTTGTCATTTCTATATATTGGAGGCATAAGATAGTGGTTTGTAAGTTTCATTTGTTGGCACTTTTATGTTGTTAATTTGTTGTCAAATGGATAAGTGATTGTATTGGTGTATACTCTCTTGAGATTGATACAAGCTTGGGTCTCTTTAGTGGTGGAGTTTGAGATTTAATCTAGTGCCATGGTTTGCATTTTTTATGTTAGCTTCTTCATTCGTTCATTAATTTTATTAACTTAACCACATGCTTTATTGGATTAAATTTCTATTGTAATAATATTTTCATTTTGGTGTTTACTATGTTAATCAATTAGAGCTACACTTGATTTAGAAAGGGACGCCTTTCTTGTAGTGTTGTGGGTTTTTGTGTTTGCAGTGAGAGTATTATTTTAGTGGTTTTACAAATTTGAGTGTAGTTAGAGAAGTCATGGAAAGCATATTATGATTAGAGTTTGAGAAATTTGATGGCTCCAAATTTGATTTGTGGAAACTAAAAATGGAGGATCTCTTGGAAGAGAGATATCAATGGAGAGTTGTGATAATAGAGTCTAAGCCTGTAGATGTTTCAAATAAAGATTGGAGAAAGTTGGATAAAAAGGCATGGGGAATCATACAATTATGTCTTGCAAATTTTGTTCTTTTAAATATCTTAGAGGAGGCTACTGCTTTCAATTTGTGGAAGAGAATCAATGAAATCTACCAAATGAAGAGTCCAATAAAGAAACTTTATTTAAAAAGAAAATGGTATTCCTTAAAAATAAAAGGAGAAGACTCTATAGCTAAGCATTTATATGCATTTAGTCTCATTTTGAGTTATCTAGGTAGTATTGATGTTAAGATAAAAGAGTGAGATAAGTGTATTTTGTTACTTTACTTTTTGCCTAAATCTTGGGAGAATCTAATTGTTGCGTTGAGTGGTTGATATAAAAACTTCTTTGAACCTACAAGTCAAATTTCAATGGAATACCTTGTTCCTACAATTTAAGACTCTACTCAAGGATTGTGTCAAACTCAATCAACAAAATTAAAGGATGAATCATAGCAGACAAAATTATAGAAATATATATTTATGTTTAGTCTCTAGAAAAATAATGCAACATAACACATAAAAGAAAACCTCATGGTAAAATGAAATTTCCCCAAGATATCAAACTACAATCTCCTTTATTTTCTTTAACTCAAAACTCACTGATAAACAAAATAAACGTAGTATATATAAAAAACAATAGTAGGAAATAGTAAACATGCAACATAGAGAATATCTTGTTTATTTTAGTAGGAAGAATCTTTTCAAATTGTAACTCCGCCCCTCATTTTTACCATCATGTGTTGCTTTTATAGCCATAAAAGAAAAACAAGTAAAAGAAGTCTAAATTGAATTTCTAAATCTAAAAATAGGTAATTAAATGACGCTTGTTTCCCTATCCCAAAAAGATTGAGAAGTTAGAAACAATTGCTAAAATTAGTAAAAACAATTTTCCCCTATTTCTAACACTAAGCCAACACTACAAGAAGAGGTCCTTCAGTCAACTCCTAATTTAGTGGTGAATGGTTTACATCATTCTCCCCTTATTTAAAAAAAAAACCTCTTGGTTCAAGTCTAGTTTATTTAAAAACAATCTTCAACAAAAATAAAATGCCAAGAAACTCAAGAAGTTGACTACTACTATTTTTTCTCTTGGTGATGCATGATTGCATTTACTCTAGGATTCTACTACATCAAACATCTAGGTAATAATTTGTGAGCATAGTGCCCATAAATTTGGGATAGATGGTAGAATCATCCTTTTGACTTGAAGAACCAAGCCATGGTGTGCCCTTCCATCAGGTTAGATATGTAGTTTCTACATTTTGTATATTTTGAAGTTGACTTGCTATTGTAAGTCATTGTCACTTAAGTTGACTTGCTAAAGGAACTATATAACGTTCAATTGACTGGCCCTCACCTTGCAACACCGGCTCCTAAGATTAACCACAAATTGAAGGTTTTCATTAAATCTTCTTTGAGCGCGAAAGGAAAGATCTATGGTTAAGATTTAAACTACATTCAAAATCTAATGACTATTCTTTGTGTTTTAACTTTGATGGGCAGTTTCACCAATGAAGCCCTAACTGCATTAAGTTAGTTATGTCTTCTTCACTGAGGGCCAGTGAATTTGATAAATGGTACTGTACGAATGTTATTTTTTTTGGATTAACTGTTTTGCATTGCCAACGAAGAGATCTATGTGATAAACCGTAAAATGTGGTATATCTTATCTCACAAATGCATTTTTATTAATGTAAGGTTGATGGATGGTCATGTGTGACAAAAGAGTAAAATACACATCTGCAGATGAGGGTTTTAGAAGACTAAGGATTAAAGGATGTTTATGTTGATATGGGCCTATTTAGAGAAGATAGAGAGCAGCAAAATATGTTGAGTATTGCAGATGATAGAAAAAGAGAATGATGATGTAGACAAAGACTTTGATGTAGAGGATTTTGTTTTACAAAGTATATGGTAATTGTAGAGATAGTAAAAACTTCACATATCCTTGTCTTTGTAGTTTTTTTACGTGATGGGTTTGTGATGGGTTTGAACAATTTCTAGTTGCACTATCATGATTCAAAGACATAGGTTTGTAATAGAAGCACAAAGTATCATATTCTTGAAATTGATGAGAATGTATCTTGTATGTAGATGATCTTGTATAGTCCATGATTTGTAATCAAGATAATAGATTGCTTTGTTGCTTTGTAAAAGAAAGATGATTTTCTGATCAGAGGAGTACATATTGAGAGAACAGTGACATTTGTGATTGGTATGATAGAAAGAGATGTTTTCTTGTAATACAAATTTGTAGAGATAGAGTAGTGATATGAAGTGAAACAGAGCATCCCTCTGTGTTTTATCTTTTCATTCAAATTTGTGATGTGTATTAGATTGCTAGTGAGGCATGTTGTTTTGTTAGTGAGACATTCAGATTGCCAGTGAGGCATGTTGTTTTGTCAGCGAGACATTCAGATAGCCATTGAGGCATATATTGTCAATGAGACACCTCTTATAGCCAGTGAGGTTGATTTTCCAGTGAGGCATATTTTGTATCCAGTGAGGCTCAATAGAATCTATTTTCATAGTGGTTTTTCACCCTTCTAATGTTTTCCACTCAAAATACTGGTGTCATCTCTCTTCTTGATGTTGTGTCTTATGTTTGATCATCTTTGCTCATAGTCTTCTATTCAAATGTACTTGTTATGGTGATTCATTCAATATTCAATGTCTAATTCATTGAAGTGTCTTAGTTCTCTTTGCATTATTAGTAAAGCATGTTAATAGGTGAAAAAGTTTGTTTGTTCAATAGACCACTAATTCACCCCCCCTCTCAGTAGTCTTGTACTCCAACAAGGTGAGATGTTTTCTTGTTGAGGTGTGTTTCGTTGGGCAAAAGCTTGTCATCTTCTCCTCCTTTCTCTTGCTTATCTATTTCTTCTCGTCTTACCACTTATCTCTTTTAAAATAGTGTCTAATTCTTCCATAGGTTTTTGTGTTTTAGAGGAGAAAGCTCCATGATCAAATCTCATTTGTCTTGGTGGAATGTTTTGCTCATGATGACTACCTCCCGATCCTTGTAAGGATGGCAGGGGAGGAACCTCAGCATATGGTCCTTTTCCTTTTGGTCTAGAAAGTTCTTCAAATGTGGGTTGTTCGTCTCTTGTTGTTTCTTGAATAGAAGGACCGACCACTTGATGTAATAATTGTGTTTTGTAGTTTCTATAGCTCAAGAAGTTAAAATCTGCCCGTGGCTCTGGCTCCATTTTAGACCATTCCCAAAAGTAATCAAGGCTAAAGTGTTGTCTTGTAACCAAAGGTTTATATCTATTGCGAGGAATAGTATGCACTGGTCCATTCAGAGGAAATTTTACACAATTATGAATTGTTGAAGGGACAACTTTCATAGCCTTTAACCATGGGTGACCTAATTTTATGCGAAAAAGGTCAGAAATGGGGACAACATCAAATAATTGTTCTACAAATTTCTCAAATACAATAACCAATAAAGATATCTTCCCAGAAGTGTTTGTAAAGGTTCCCTTATGTGTCTTAATCATCATGTCCAAAGGGTCATAAAAGCCTTGTATCAATCCATGTGAATAGAGGAACTCTTCCATTGCCACATTAGTCATGCAATTAGGATCAATAAAGGTTCCATCCATAGGATTTCCCATTATCTTTACAGTGATATAAAGAGGTCCTTCAGTGTCTCCAATTGTTCTATCATGTGGTGTAAACACAATTTTAGGTTCGAGGACCTTTCTTTTCATGTAAGGCCTAGGAGGGAACCTATTGTTATTGTTGTGATTAGAAGCTATTGGAAACAAGGCAGATAACTGAGAAGGGGGGGTGAATTAGTTATCCTTATTTTTACTTTCTTTTCTTATCTAAATATTCAGTGATATATCAAAACATGAAAGCATAAGCAACCATAAGAACAGAAGTGAAATTAACACACACAACACAAGGATTTTTACATGGAAACCCTATTAGGGGATAAAACCACGGGGTGGCTAACCCAAGATTGTGTTCTTTGTTAAAAGAATAAAAGAGTACAAAATGGCACTTGCCAATTAGGGCTCATTGCCCGAGCACACTGCTCACAAAAGGCCCACTTCCTACAAGAGACTCACTATCTACAAATGCTTACAGATGATACCAAAATGTTTGAACTGATGAACAACATCTACATGTAAAAATTTAGTTCCGGTTACGCTCAATATACTGATCTAGCACATTTCATCCTTCTTTTGCTTAGTATCACTTTTCTATCACATTCTGAACTTAGATTACTGTCTTCTCACCTTTCTTTGCTTTTCTTCGCACTTATCTCAAACATTCATTGATATCACACCTTCAAAAGCTTAAATCCATTGGGTATATATATATATCCGCATCAAGGATTTCCAACAACTTTCTAGTCGACAACAAAAACACTTAGGATATTTGCAAGTTACTATTCTGTCGGCTGAATCCATACTTGATTGATGATGCGCACCAAAAACTTAGGTATAGAAGTCATTAATCATGTCAGCCAATAATGTATAATGCTACAAATTGCCTGATCAACACCTTTCATCCATCTAGATTGAAGTCTGGTGCTCTGTCAGTCAGTTCTTCCTCTGTCTGCTCTGTCTGATTGGAACCCATCACTCAGAAGCTCATATCTTTTTCATGCTTTATCACCAGAGGCTAAATCTCTTTTTGACTTGTCCAAGTCTGTAATTTACTGAGTTACACCATTTGAGAGATCTGAACCTGATTGTCAGACCATGTTGCATACTCTGTTCTTGTCCATCGAACCAAACCAATCTTCACTTTGACTTCCGGTATAGGCATATTATGTACTACAGATGTGTAGAATAGACTTTGTTTCCATCAATGATAACACTTATGAAGCCACACAGTGTCTCTTGCCAACAATCTCCCCCTTTGGCATTGATGGCAACACTTAGTGAAAAATGGCTAAGTGTCGCAGTAACTCCCCCTTTGCTTGTGCTCTGTTTCTTTATACTATTTTTCTGGTGCTCCCCCTTTGCTGGATTCCTCATTTTTCACTACTCTTCACTCCCCCTTTGACATCAATGGCAAAGGATGGAATCCACATACCAAAATTGTGCAAAAATTATTATATACATGGCCGCATATGTATATACAAATCATACATTATACTTACATATACTTAAACATATCCGCAAAGGTTGTCTTCAACTGTACAATTTCTATGGCCCAACTCCTCTTCATTCTATCCAAAATGGAGATGTGTCCACTTAACAAAAATGCATATGCTTCTACCCTCTTCAAATCTGTTGGATTACTTGTCTAGACTGTACTTTGAGCATCTGTTAAAGCATCATCCAATACCTCTAACTTAGGGAGGATTATTCCCATAAGTTCACCCATTCTATCCATCAGATTCCTCGTCTCCTTAACTAGTTTCTTTATCTCATTTATGATAACAACTGCTTGACATTCTTGGTTTACTAGAGAGATGGTAAGAGGATCAAAATTCTAGGACAGGCTTAACAACTTTTCTTCTTGTTCTTTCATCTTCTTTTCAATGTCCTCTGAAACTTTAGGCCAAGATAAACAAAATTTATATATATCTCCTCCATTCTTAAGAGTGTTTTCAATGCTCTTTATTCCAATGTCTAAGGTTCTTTTGTCATTGTTAATTAGTCCTTGTACCTCACTGAACCTTTTTTCAAAGAACTCTTTCCGGACCTTAGTTTTTGCCAATTTTTCAAGAGATTCAAAGTGAGAATTGACAGAATTAACCAAGTTTTTTAAGTTACCGGATGGAGAGGCAGATGCATCCTTTTGATATGTAGGCATGATCTTCTCTAGTACACTAGATACAATATTCAACAGTTCACTATCCTCCATATGTGATTTTAGAAGTTTCTCTTTTGCTTTGGCCTGAGCAAAAGATGCTACTATCATTATCTGAACCGAAGAGAGAGAGTCAAAATTCAGTGGCCCTTGAATCAACTTGGTGCAGGAGCACCTACCTGACAGCTGGCCTTCATGAGGCAGTTAGTTGTTTTAGGTCTTGTTTATGTTTCCAAGAAGGTCTGATAAGACCCAAATGCATGTAATAAGGTCATGCTGATCATGATAAGATCATGCTGACCATGCTTTTACTATTTTTAGGAAGTTTGTTAGAACAACTGTCATACTGTAGGTCCGGTTGGATCTCCCAGCCGCCTGGAGAGTTCCCAGCCGCTTGGAGTCGGGTCAGTAGTACTCGTAGGAAAATCTATTTAAGCATGAGGATCGGTTGACTGTAGATCATGGATCGGTAGTATAGTATTGCATTGAGCAGAGGAGTTAGAGTGTGCTGTGTGAGAGACAGTATATTGTATTACATCTTTGAAATCAATAAAGATCCTGTTTTCATCTTCTGTTTGATCTCCTTTGTGTAATCGATTTGCTGGTTTGGTGGTTTCATGGATTTGCTGATCCATTCCACCGGTTGATTCGTCTGATCGGTGGAATGGTTATGTACAGTAGGTTAGGTGTTAGTTTGTTTGTTTGCATGCAGGTGTGCAGGATCGCGGCTGAAAGGTGTTGAAGACCCTAGCATGGGCATGTGCTAGGTCGAGCTGATAAAGTGTGGTAGATCACCCTGGAAGTGGATCGAGTCATCCCAGGAGGTTCGGCGGATCAGAACAGTGAAAATCCGCTAAGGTTGAAAAGTTGTTAAAACGGCATCATCAGGATATTTCTGCTTATATCCTGCAGTCGCTTCGGGCATCATCATCCGAGTAAGAGGAGATCGGCATGATGCAGTTGAATGCATGAAGTGAAAGTGTGTCAGGGTGATCATCATCAGGAGGAGCCGAGGAGGGGTGCATCGGCATCAGGAAGAAGATCAGGTTGATCGCGGGCCGAAAAAGCTAAGTTTGGCCAACAGCAGGATATGACGTCATCATCATCAGGATATACGTCATCAGGATATTTTGGAGCAGCAGAATATTGAGGAGCTGCGGGTGACGTCATCGTCATCAGGATATACGTCATCAGGATATCGGGTGACGTAAGCATCGGAAGGGACAGTGCGAAGAGTTAAGGTTCGTCATCATCAGGATAAATGGGAGGAACCGGATGTTCTTTATCCTGTTGATTATCATGATGTTGAATATCATGATGCTGAAGATAGTGAAGACGGAAGTTGTCGCTGAAGTGAACAGTGGACGTCAGGAGGATGTTCGCGCTGGTCGAACATGATGATGCTGTCGATAATCGAATAAGGTGATGCTGTTGACATGCGAACGGGCGAGGCTTGTCATCAGGAGGATATCGGTCGGCGCAGGAAATATGATGATGCTGACAGTGTTAAGCAAAATATGATGATGATGATGATGATGATGATGATGATGGGCTGCAGACATCCATGCTGTATTGTAAGGTTATAGTGTGGATGCCTCTGCATCATAGTGGTATCAGAGCCCAGCAAAACATCTGGGCTGTTGTGTGTTGATTCTGTCACCGAAAGGGCAGAGGTAGAGTTGATTGTGTGTTGTGTGTTGATTGAGAGGTTGACAAAATGCCTCCGAAAGGTAGTGGTACTGCAAGGGAATTGCAGGAGATGAAGGAGAAACATGCTAGAGAAATGAGGAAGATGAAGGAGCTTGCTGAAGCACTTCAAGCCAGGCTTACAGCCCTGGAAAAGAACAAAAAGAGGGAAGTGGCAGACAGTGAGTCTGAAGAAGATGAAGATGCTGTGGAAGAATATGAAGAGGTAGCTGAAGATCTGGATGCTGAAGACCAGAAATTTGTAAAACTGTTAAAGGCAGTATAGAGTGATAAACCTAAGGTAAAGGTTGATGTTTCCAAGTATACTGGAAGTTTGAATGAAGATGAATTGCTGGATTGGATTGCTGCACTTGATAATCACTTTGAATGTGAAGATGTTGCTGAGGATCAGAAGGTAAAGATTGCAAAGACCAAGTTAGGAGGTCATGCTTTGGTATGGTGGGATTATGTACAAGCAGAGAGAAGGAAACAAGGGAAGTCAAAGATCACTTCATGGGATAAGATGGTAGCAAGGATCAAAGGTAAATTCTTGCCAAGGGATTATGAAATTCAGATGTTTAAGAAGCTGCAATTTTTAAAGCAGAAGGAAAGGGATGTGAAGGCATATACTGAGGAGTTTTATAAATTGAGTATGAGATCTGGTCATCATGAGAATGAGGTAGAAAAGGTGGCTAGGTACTTGGCTGGTTTGAGATTTAACATACAGGATGAGTTAGTTTTAGCTAATCCTAAGAATGTGGAAGATTGTTATCAAATGGCAATCAGGATTGAAGAAAAGATGAATAGAGGACATGATAAGTCCATGAGAGGAAGAGGAAACCATATGAGGGGAAGAGGAGCAGCCCCTACACAAAAGCAAACCAATGAGGGTCAAGAAGACACTGGTAAAGGACAGGGACAGTCTGATTTCAGAGGTGGATGGAAAGGTAATAGAGGTAGATTTGGAGGTGGTAGAGGTTCTACTACATTTTCAGGAAAATGTTACACCTGTGGTGAGTTTGGTCATCCATCTTTCAAATGTCCAGAAAACAAAGGTTCATCATCCAGAAATGATAGAACAAATGACAAGAGGGTACAACTTGTACAAGAAGAGACAGTAGAGCAAAGTGTGCAGAGTTCAAACACTTATCAAAAGGATAAGGAGCCTGATAATTATGCATACCCAGAGAGTGGAGAGTCTCTGCTAATGAGAAGAACAGTGACTACCATGAAGGTACATGACAAAGAATCCCCACAAAGAAGAGCTCTTTTCAAGACCATCTGCAAGAGCAAAGGTAAAAAATGTAAGGTTGTCATTGATACTGGTTCAACAGACAACATGGTATCTCAGGAAATGGTGGATAAACTGAATTTGGAAAGGATTCCACACCCACACCCTTACAAGGCGTCTTGGGTGAGTGATAGTCAATCACTTTTTGTCTTTGAACAGGCATATGTGGATTTTCAGATTGGAGCATATCAGGATAGAATTTTGTGTGATATTTTGCCTATGGAATGTTGTCACCTACTGTTGGGTAGACCATGGCAATTTGATAGAAGGGTACTGTATGATGGGTACGCTAATACCTATACCATCAAAAAAGATGGGAAGACTATGAAGTTGATGCCATTGCAGGCAAATGCTGCAGCACAGGGGGCAGCCAAAATCATTTTAATGGGAAAGAAGGAGTATGTGCAGAAGCCTAGAGGAGCAGGCATAAAGGCAGTTGAGGACACTGCAGGAAAAGAAGTTGTTAAGGACAATAGGTTGAAGACAATTTCAGTTTTGACTGACAGAGGTCAGCAGCAGGTGCAGAAACAGGTTTGCACACAGCAATCAGTTCAGAGGACTGACAAGGATGTTGTCATAGTTGGGACTATTGCTTGTCCTATAAAAGTTGAAAGGAAGATAGGATTGAACATTGCAGAAGTTCAAGAGGCAGTTCAGACAGAGGTTCTGGTCAGACAACCTGACAAACACAGGGTATGTGAGAGAAAGGCCTACATTGACAGGCATAAGGATTTCCTTGCCAGAAAGCCAGTTACAGTTCAGAAGACTTGGAGCAGCCAAGAGCCAGCAGAGGACAAAGCTGGAACAGATCAGCATATTGCAAAGGCAAAGTGTAAAGGTGGAGGATTTCCACATACTAAACTCATGGGACATGAGTTCTTTTCTGTTGGGGAGTATGGTGCAGGAGCACCTACCTGACAGCTGGCCTTCATGAGGTAGTTAGTTGTTTTAGGTCTTGTTTATGTTTCCAAGAAGGTCTGATAAGACCCAAATGCATGTAATAAGGTCATGCTGATCATGATAAGATCATGCTGACCATGCTTTTACTATTTTTAGGAAGTTTGTTAGAACAGCTGTCATACTGTAGGTCCGGTTGGATCTCCCAGCCGCCTGGAGAGTTCCCAGCCGCTTGGAGTCGGGTCAGTAGTACTCGTAGGAAAATCTATTTAAGCATGAGGATCAGTTGACTGTAGATCATGGATCGGTAGTATAGTATTGCATTGAGCAGAGGAGTTAGAGTGTGCTGTGTGAGAGACAATATATTGTATTACATCTTTGAAATCAATAAAGATCCTGTTTTCATCTTCTGTTTGATCTCCTTTGTGTAATCGATTTGCTGGTTTGGTGGTTTCATGGATTTGCTGATCCATTCCACCGGTTGATTCGTCTGATCGGTGGAATGGTTATGTACAGTAGGTTAGGTGTTAGTTTGTTTGTTTGCATGCAGGTGTGCAGGATCGCAGCTGAAAGGTGTTGAAGACCCTAGCATGGGCATGTGCTAGGTCGAGCTGATAAAGTGTGGTAGATCACCCTGGAAGTGGATCGAGTCATCCCAGGAGGTTCGGCGGATCAGAACAGTGAAAATCCGCTAAGGTTGAAAAGTTGTTAAAACGGCATCATCAGGATATTTTTGCTTATATCCTGCAGTCGCTTCGGGCATCATCATCCAAGTAAGAGGAGATCGGCATGATGCAGTTGAATGCATGAAGTGAAAGTGTGTCGGGGTGATCATCATCAGGAGGAGCCGAGGAGGGGTGCATCGGCATGAGGAAGAAGATCGGGTTGATCGCGGGCCGAAAAAGCTAAGTTTGGCCAACATCAGGATATGACGTCATCATCATCAGGATATACGTCATCAGGATATTTCAGAGCAGCAGGATATTGAGGAGCTGCGGGTGACGTCATCATCATCAGGATATACGTCATCAGGATATCGGGTGACGTAAGCATCGGAAGGGACGGTGCGAAGAGTTAAGGTTCGTCATCATCAGGATAAATGGGAGGAACCGGATGTTCTTTATCCTGTTGATTATCATGATGTTGAATATCATGATGCTGAAGATAGTGAAGACGGAAGTTGTCGCTGAAGTGAACAGTGGACGTCAGGAGGATGTTCGCGCTGGTCGAACATGATGATGCTGTCGATAATCGAATAAGGTGATGCTGTTGACATGCGAATGGGCGAGGCTTGTCATCAGGAGGATATCGGTCGGCGTAGGAAATATGATGATGCTAACAGTGTTAAGCAAAATATGATGATGATGATGATGATGATGATGATGATGATGGGCTGCAGACATCCATGCTGTATTGTAAGGTTATAGTGTGGATGCCTCTGCATCACAACTCAGGTTCATCCAGCTCCATCATTTCTTTGTCCAGGAAATTATGTATTGTCTCTGCAGTGTCTCTTGTTGGTGATTCAGACTTCTTTCCTTTAGAGATATCAAGACTGACTGGTTTGGATAAGTCATCACCAACATTTTCTATTTGTTCTTCTTCTTTTACCTTATCATCTTTCTCTTGATTCTCCTTCTCTTCTCTTCTTCCTTCCCCTTCTTCTTCAATGCCCAGAAGATTTGACTTGGCAACTGTGGGATCCGGAGGAATGACATTACCAGATTTTACTACTTTGTGAACTTCCTCTTCCAGAACAGAGGAGTCTAAGTCCTCAGATTTCTCTTCATCTATTTTTTTTAATCCTTCGACATCCTTGTCAGATAATTCTTGATTGATTACCTTTAATCCTTCAACATCTATGGTAGAAGGCTCTTCATCTGTTTCCTCTACAATAGGAAGATTAAATCTCTTCAAGGCATTTTGGAGAATTTCTTTTGTTTCATTTTGTATTTGGTCAGTTTCTCCAAGCATGAGTTTATTCATCCGGGACTTTCTCCGGAAATCATCTTTACAATCCTTGAAAACCATGTCCATTTGTTTTGGAGTGATAAAAGGACATAGTTGTATCATTATCTACTCCCGGATCTCCAAGTCTTTTGCCTTTGCATTGTCTTTTATTTGCTCCAATACTCTTCTAGGCTCTTAGGAATTAATGAAATTATTTCAATGAATTCTTTGTTATAGATATTCAAATACGTAACAGTTGCCTCCTCAAGTATTCTCTTGTCTGCATCATTGTATTCATCATAAAATTCTATTACTGGCTGCATGTTTCCATCCACAATGACTGCCTTAATGATGTCTTCAATTGAAAGAGTGGGTTTCTCAACAAATTCCTCTGTTTTCTCTTCATTTTTGCTATCAGAGGACTTCTCGAACGCTCTTTTCTTCTTCATTTTATTGATTTCTTCATATGATTCTGTCTCTTCATCATCCTTTTGGCTCATGTATGACCTTGTGGCTTTGGTCTTCATTCTCTTTTCTCCTTTCCTGGATGGCTTGACTTCTGGTTTGGTAGTCTTTGAGCTTTTAGGAGTAACAGGAGCATAACTCCTAGAAGATCTAGTTTGGGAGGAGGCTTGCACCGAAATGTTTTCTTTCTTTGCTTCTTGTCTTTCTTTTTCTGCCTTCTCTATTTTCTCTCTATTGGCTTCTACTACCTCCTTTGATATGCCAAATCTTTTGGCAAATTCTTCAACATCCTTTCTTACTTTTCTCTTTATCTTAGGCTGCATTAATTCAACATGTATTTTTATGCTTAGCTCTTCAAAGGTGCCAAACCTTTCTGCTTCAGTGTCTTTAGGTTGGCTCAACATGTGTTGAACATGTACCTCCAAAATGTTTTCATCGACCTCATATCCCATGGGCATTATCCACACAATTCTTGGCTCAACTGCCTCCATTAGGCATTGATCAGTGTCAACCATGAAGCAGATTGTGTCTTTGTATTTCTCAACTATTGATTGTGGTATTCTCTCTCTGGCATGCATCATGATTTGGAAATTCTTAAAGTAACCCCAGAGAGCTGAGTTTTGGGCTTGAGCATTGCCAAGTCCATACATGTAATCTCTTATTTGAATTGCAATGGGTTTATCATTTTGCCAGACCCAACCTTTTGATCCAAGTAACTCATTCATATAGTAGAAAAATAGACACAATATTAGACTGCCATATTTAAAAGAGTTTTTCTTGTCTTTCATGATCTTCTACAAGTTTTCCATTAGTTGACTCAGTAGAAGCTCACACAGATCATAATCTGCATTTTCCTTCAGCATCTAATATGCAACATAGATTGATGTACCAGACACAAAATTTTCCCTACCTGAGTGGTAGATTTTGTAGCCAATTATCATTGAAGAAAACTTGACATCTGGATCTGTGATGTCATCTATAGTCATTGCTCTTTTGCCAAATTTTGATCTGGTGGCTTCAGTTACCATTAGGTTCTTTATAGATTTGAGTGTGGGTAACCCACCAGTTGAATGCAGTCCCATCACAGCCTTGATGGCATCTTTGGTTATCTTGAATGGCCTCATTAGCCACATGAAATTATCATGCATCCTACTTAGAACATACCGGACCCATTCATCTTATGCAAAAGAAGGAAAATGTATGCAATGTTCGAAGTGTTTGTCCCTTAGGGTCTTGAATTTAGGTCTGAGTTCAAAATTCTCATCTATTAATTGTTTTTGATAGATGTTGATCAATTTTGAGTCTCCAAAATCTTTGATGTTTGCATGGATATAAACCCCAACATCTTCTACATGCAAGACATCGTGTGGAATACTGGAAAATGCACCCAAGGGATTGACTTCTAGTGACTTGTAAGGGTGTTTCTTGAATTTTGGTCTCGGCCTTTCAGAGATATTAACAACCATTGGAGTGGCCATTCTAGCAAAGAAATCCAGGGAAAATTTGTAGAAGGAAGTAGCTTTTCACGCCTTAGGGTTTGAAGCAAATGTTAGAGCAATTTTCTATTTGAATTCGATCTTCAGCTTGAACTTGAGTAAACTGTAGGATCTCTTCTCAGAGCTCTTCTTTCTTCTTCAAGAGTGCAAGTGTGTAAATAATGAGTGAAAAAACCCTTTTATCCTTGCACAAAACCTAATTCCCTTTTGTAATAAATGCACAAACTTTTAAGTCATCCGGTTACCCTGCTTCTCAAGTGAGCTTTTCATGAATCACCTTGCAGATCTTCAAACTAGTACCTTAATGTGTTGATAACACCCAGGTGTCTTAAAGACTTTCCTCTGGATCCGTAGATCAGAGTATTGTATTTGCAGATCATACCAGATCAATTTGTATTGCTCTGGTAATACTTGATGGTTGCCGGAACCAGATCTACTCAAGTGGTCATAAACCTTGTGAAACTTCATGCGGACCTCTCACATTCTGAGTGAAAGTTCTTTGGAGGATTTTATAGGAACCCTTCAATCCGCAACATCAGATGTTTACTCAATGTGCCAAATTCAGGGACTTACCAACTGGCTGGGGGAAAAAGATTTTCTCTATAGCTCCCCCTGAGCCAAAGCTCACCTTTTAATTTCTGGAAGGATTATCAGCACCGAATTCTGGTGCGGATGCATCTCCAATATTCATTGTACTCTTCTTTACCCAAATCTTGCTCATCTCCTTTTGAACTTCATCTGCATTTACTCTACCTTTTCCTTTATCTGGTTTTTGATCATGTTTTACCAGACCCCTTTCATCATGATTTTTGCTTCTGCAGAATCTGGCTATATGACTGGATTTATTGCAATTGTAACACACAACATTTCTTTGCTTATTTGGTTGATATCCTTTTAATCTACACTAATTAGCCATGTGCCCCATTCTATTGCAGGTAAAGCATCTACCATTGAAAGAATTGTTCATTTGCATATTTCTGCATTCATGAGATTTGTGACCATACCTTTTGCAACTAAAACATTGACTGGAGAAGGATGAATTATTCTAATTTATTTTGTTCCTACACTAGGTTGCTTTATGACTGAATTTGTTGCAATTGAAGCAATTTACATTGAAAGATGGATATCTTTGGGCATTTGGTTGCCTTACCAGAGGTCTTCTAGGCCTGTTTCTTTGACTTCCTGATCCAAAATTCTTTTGACCAGATCTAGAGCTTTCACCTTTCTCATATCCCAAGCCACACTTATCATCTACCCTCTTTTGACTTTCAAGAAGAACTTCAAGTTGGACTGAGCTTATCTTAAATTTTTCTTTGTATTCATTTGCAAATTGAAGATGTTGTGTATATCTGGCTCTCAAGTTGTTCTTTATTGTCTCCAGCTTCTTCAAGATCAGATTAAAGATGCTTGATTATTCTATCCATTTTGTGGCAGTCCTCTGTTTTCTCTTTGAGGGATTGTTTTAGGTTATCTTCAGTCTTTCTCTTCTCTTCAATTTCTTGGGTGAATTTCATAACCCCTGATTCCATTTCATGTCTTATCATAATGACTTCTTTTGACAGCTTCTCACATAACTTAGTTTTCTCATTCAAATCCTCATCAGTATTATTGGCTTCATTCTGATTTGCTAATTTCTGGAGTAGTTCATTTCTCTTTTTCACAGAATTACTCAATTTTTCTTTCAGCTCATTGATGAAATCATCAGTTTCCTTGAGTCTTTCTCTCAAAATATTTACCTCAGAGTGGGATTGTTCAAGATCATCTAGGGCAAATTGAAGTTGTTCTTTCATACCATATGCATCCATTGAGATTCCCAGATCTTCCTCAAGCTGTTAGGCTTGTTCAGAGGAACTTAGCTCTGATACCAATTGTTGGAAACAAGGCAGATAATTGAGAAGGGGGGTGAATCAGTTATCCTTATTTTTACTTTCTTTTCTTATCTAAATATTCAATGATATATCAAAACATGAAAGCATAAGCAACCATAAGAACATAAATGAAATTAACACACACAACACAAGGATTTTTATGTGGAAACCCTGTTAAGAGAAAAACCATGGGGTGACAAACCCAAGATTGTATTCTATGTTAAAAGAATAAAAGAGTACAAAATGGCACTTGCCAATTAGGGTCCATTGCCCGAGCACACTGCTCACAAAAGGCCCATTGCCTACAACAGACTCACTATCTACAAATGCTTACAGATGACACCAAAGTGTTTGAACTGATGAACAACATCCACATATGTAGAAATTCAGTTCCGGTTAGGCTCAGTATACTGATCTAGCACATTTCATCCTTCTTCTGCTTAGTATCAATTTTCTGTCACATTTCGAACTTGGATTATTGTCTTCTCACCTTTCTCTGCTTTTCTTCACACTTATCTCAAACATTCATTGCTATCACACCTTCACAAGCTTGAATCCATTGGGTATATATATCCGCATCAAGGATTTCCAACTTTCTAGTTGGTAACAAAAACACTTAGGATATTTGCAAGTTACTGTTCTATCGGCTGGACCCATACTTGATTGATGACGCGTACCAAAAACTTAGGTATATAAGTCATTAATCATGTCACCCTATAATGTACAATGTTACAAACTACTTGATCAACACCTTTCATACATCCGGATTGAAGTCTGGTGCTCTGTCGGTTAGTTCTTCCTCTATCTGCTCTGTCTGACTGGAACCCATCACTCAGAAGCTCATATCTTTTTCATGCTTTATCACCAGAAGCTAAATCTTTAGAATACAATAGTCATGATACCCTTTTTGACTTGTCCAAGTCCACAACTTACTGAGTTACACCATCTGAGAGATCTGGGCTGATTGTCAGACCATGTTGCATACTCTGTTCTTGTCCATCGGACCAAAACAATCTTCACTCTAACTTCGGGTATAGGCATATTATGTATTGTGGATGTGTAGAATAGACTTTATTGCCATCGATGACAACACTTATGAAGTCACACAGTGTCTCTTTCCAATAGAAGCCATGTGTATATGTTTTCAAATCAATGTGAAATCAAATTTTTAAAAGTTTTTCAAAAGTTATGCAAAAGACAAGTGCGAAACTATATGTGAAAATGACCTAAAATGCTTGATTTTTCAACTTTTTTCAATGCAAATGAGTGAAAGAAGAGGTGTTGTAAGGAAATTGATTAGGGGTAGAAAATAATATGTCTAATATCAGTCCAATAAAGCAATAATATCCTTCACAACACACCTTTGATGCAATCCTATAATGATGACAAGTCAAAACCTAGTGAAAATATAGCTAAAATATGTAATTTTTCACAAATTTTCAATGCAAAGGTTCAATAAAAAGGGTGTTGTACAGAATTTTAGGAGGGGAAATAGATTATAACCCTAATAACAGCTAATTAATGTAGAAAAATCTTTTACAACACGCTTGTGATGCAATTCTAGAGAGACAACAAGGCCAAATCTAGTGAAAATGCAAGGTTTTCAGACCCTAGACATGAAATTTTGCAAGAAAGCCACTATGATGAAATACTACAGTTAGAAATTAGTCCTAATGAGTGTTTGAAAAGGGTAGTAAAATCTGAAACAAGATTTTGATTTTGACTACAAACCCTAGCTAATGCAAAACTAGGTTATATGGAAAAATGCACAATTTCAAGCAATTTCTATCAATTTAAGCATGAAAATGCAATGTAAATGAATGATGAATGAAAAATTTATGTATTTTTAAATTAGATCTGATGATAATAACATAAATTAAATGAAATTAAATGCTAATTAATTCAAATTATTTGAAAATGCAAGCCTAAAATGCCAATTTTTTCAAAATTTTCAATTTTTTTGTAATTTTTCAAATGCAATAAGATGAACAATGAAATGAATGAATGTAAATTTGAAGTACAACACTCAACAAGGTGTAAAATTTATTAAAAACATGGGGTCACAAAAATGTTTAGTAGTAAAAAGAGGAAGATGGGGTTTTGGCTTATTTCAAAAGTTTATGTTAAATCCCCCTTTCACCACAACATTCAAAGATATTCAACTGAGTAGAGAACTCTACTACATATCTCATGTCACTTGGAACATAGGGGAAGATTAGAATTGTGTGAATTTGTTGTTTAATTAAGTTCAATTATGCTCAAAACCTGAATTTCATAAAATCGTAAACAAGCGAACAAATTACAGAAAATGATCACACACAGAGATATCAAATAACAACCAAATACATACCAGATTTCAAAGTTCATTGTGTGGAAAATTTGGGACTAATGAGCAGGTGCCCTAGTCCAGTGTACATGTTTTTGTTGGGATCTCTGAAGAATGTTTGCAACCTGTTCCTGCTGTCACAGAGATTTTATCGCTTTTAAATCTGGAGGACTAATGAGCGGGTGCCCCAGTCCAAGCCCTGGTTTTCTTCTCAGATTTGCAATTCTGACAGTCTGCACTACTCTCTTGCAACTCCACTTCTTTTGCTTTTGAAACCTATAACCTGCAATCATAGAAAAATGGGTTAGGGGTTGTGGTGTTTAGAGTCTTGCCTCAGTCAAGCCTTGGAGAGACATTCAAGTCTTCTGAACACCGTTGTTAGATAAAGAGTGTGTATCCCTGCGGGATAGAGACAAAATCAAAATGATAAATGATAGAAAACATAATTGATATCACCTTGTAGTGTAGATCTCATGGAAGGAAGATGTTCTTCAAGCCATGAGGAGATGGAGCCAAATTTGCAAATACAAACACAATAACAACACAAAATACTACTCTGCAACACAACGAATGCCTTACTTTAACATCAACTCATAGATCAAAAATGTCATCTAGTTTCCATTTAGTTTACAAATGAATCACTAATCATGCTTATATATGCAACTACAAACATTCCCACTAAGAATTTCATAATTCAAACTTGAGATGTCGGCATAGGACTAATAATGGTCATAAAACCGACACCCAAAAATATGTCCTGACTTAAAATAGGGCAGGACTAGGGCACAGGTGCCCAAGTCCTCCCCCTATTTCAGGCAAGCTTTATGTTAAGCTCATCCTCTAGGTCCCATTTGCCATGAAACTTCAGGGTTTTCTCATCGAGAGTCACCATTAACATGCAAGATGACCTAAATGCATTCTAAAGGACCCGGGAGTTAAACCTTAAGAGGGAAAAGCCCCCAAGGGGACATTTTCTAATGTAACACACACACACACATATATAACTTTTATATAATATGCATTTTTAGTTATATAATTTTTATTTAAAATATTTAATAAAATTATAAAATACATTTAAACTGGTAGGGTTATGGACCTATTAAATATAAGTTATTATATTTAAAAGAATTAGTTTATAATAAATAAGTTTACATTTTAATAATAAATATAATTTTTATAAATTAAAAGAGAGAGCAAGAGAAAAAGAGAGATATAAAGAAATAGGAATCTAGAGATAGAGGGAGAGAAGGGAGAGGGAGATATATATAGAGAGAGATGAAGTAAGAAAGAGAGATAGAGTGGGCGAGAGCTCAATAGATAGGAAAAGAGAGAGGTTCCCTCTATGAGAGGAACTAAGCTAACTTTTGGCATCAACGATTGACATTGTTGTAGAATGATGCAAAACAATCAACGTATTCTTAGCTGGGCATGTTTCTAATTACCAATTGGTCAAATGTCGATGTGAATGTTGTTATCCATACAACTTGCTTTCATTACGATTTGAGTCTCTTCGACGACTATTTTAGAAATGAAGGGACTTTTATTGTTTCATCTCTCTACAAATAGATTTGAATTTAGATTTGGAATGAGTTGCCATGTAGTAGGAACCTTACAAGACCATATTTGAAAGTGGAGTGAGACATTATAGAAGCACCTTTTAAAGTCTAAAATGGCCACCAAAATGAGAGGAGATTATATATTTGAAGTATATTATTATATTATAAAATTGTATCTTTAGATTATATATTATATGTTTAATATTTATATATATGTATTATTAAATTATAATTACTATATATATATAGTATAATTATATTTATTATTATATATGATATTTTATATAATCATATATCTATATTAAATATATTATATGTTTAATATTTATTTATACTTTTTATTTAATTATGTATTTATTCTATATATAAAAATATATATTTAAGTTATAATTATTACTATTTATTATATTTTATATACTATACATTATTAAATATAATATAATATATTTTAACATTTAATACTATTTAAATTGAGAGAGAGAGAGAGAGAGAGAGAGAGAGAGAGAGAGAGAGAGAGAGAGAGAGAGAGAGAGAGAGAGAGAGAGAGAGATGTTGCAACTCACAAGACTAGATTTTAAACATTAAATAATATATATAGTTGATGTAAGTGGAGGAATAGTCAATCCGAAGCTACCACCTGTCCATCAAGACCTTGGTTGTGCACACAATGTTATTTGCTAAATGACCTACCAAATGACCTCATGTATCGCACAACTTTATTAAAAAAGAAAAACAAATTACTAATTAACCTTTCACAACTCTTCTACATACCCATTACACACCAAAATGCGATTGGAGTTCTTTTTTTAATATTAACATTCAAATGAAATTGAAAGGAACACCTACCCTTCCACAACCAAGACTTAAAAAAAAAAAATTCTTTATCCATAAATATTAGTATGAACGTGAGTTTATCGTTTTGGTTTAGAATTGAAGCAATTTGAGGTGAAGGAATCGTGAAAAAGTGAAGCACGTGATGTTATCATCTTTTTCCAATCACAATCCATTCTTCCTCAACTTCACCAAAAGGAAAAGACTGCCTTGGATTTGGATTTGGATTTGGAATCGACATCAACACATGCAATAATCAACAAAATTATTTTTCTACTGTTTTCACGACTTAAAAAAACCCTCCAAAACTACGTAACTTCTTTCAATTCATTGAGTCGTGCAAAACGGTTTTGGTTTAAGTAGACGTGCTCATGTCAAGAACGTGCAATTGAGTGTGAACTTGTAAAAATGGAACTTGGAATGTGATAGGTGCCTAATGTTAATTTAAAATACAATATATCACAAATATGTGGATAATGTTTCATGAGCATGTTTTGATAATGACTATACTGTTACTAATGTCAACTTAAAATAGAATATATCACAAATATGTGGGATAATGTTTCATGAACATGTTTTGATAACTACTATAATGTTACTAATGTTAACTTAAAATACAATATATCACAAATATGTGGGATAATGTTTCATGAACATGTTTTGATAACTACTATACTGTCACTAATGTTAACTTAAAATACAATATATCACAAATATGTGGGATAATGTTTCATGAGCATGTTTTGATAACTACTATACTGTTACTAACATTAGTTAAATATATTAAAATAATATTAATTGAAAAAAGTACTAATACAAATTAAGCAAGGCAATAATACATGTGCATGTGTGTGTGTAACTACATCACTCAAGGTGTACAAAACAAAAGATAATGTGGTTGCAATAGAGGAGCACTTGGATAAATTATGAGAATAAATAAAAATAAATAATATAGCTTTCCAATAAATTACTTGTGCACTTTTTTTTCACGGATGAATTAGTGTCTTCTCTATTAGTTTGTATAAAAGAAGTATATATCACCATATGCACATAAAAAAGGATAGGTAAAATGACATCACACCCTAAAGTCTATGCACATTTTACAAAATCTACCCTATGTGCAAAGGCACAAAAGTCAATAGTCCCTAAGTTATCATAAATGAATGTACATTTCCACTACTTAGCCTTCAATTGAATAGTTATCCATTTTTTTGTTTTTAAATTGAAGGAAAACATTATTAATAACAAAAAAATTGAATACAAGAACAACACTACATGTTGCAAAAAATTTAGAGAGATAGCCATTGCTACATCATACAACATGTTGTTACGTCAAAAATTGTCCTCCTGTATGGAATGATACAATTTCCCTCGGTTTAGCTCCTCTCCTTTGGTGTCCTTTTAACCTCTTTATTTTTGGCCTTCCTAAAACCCTGACTGACCTATGTCTTGTTGAAAAAGTGTCATTTTTTGAGATAACTATTGACTGAACATGAAAAGAGAACTGGGATTTTGGGTCCTTGGAACCTCCTAGAGACAGATCTGACTGGAAAATAAGGGACTAGACTTGGGCACCTGCGCCCTAGTCCTACCCCATTTTTCAGGATTTTGAATCTTTGCGGGGTGTCGGCTCCCGCTGTGCATCTCGGGATTCCGTTTTCAAAATTTTAGCTTTCGCGCTATGTTGAGACGTTATTTCAAAATTTGAAATTCCTAAGGTTAGATATTTAAAGATATTTGAAAATCATTTTATCACACACAATGTAGATGCAAGCTTGATGCCAAAACTCCGCTAAAATTGCCATTAAAGATCAGTGATTTGTTGAAGCTCTTGAAGTTATTTGAATTTGCTATCATGTAGATAATGGATGGAGATTAGGAATCAAGATCTTGAGACTATCTTTCTCTTCCTAGGGTTTGCACACCTTTTGCATGATCGGGAGAAGGGTTGAAGCCTCCAACATCGAGCTTGGGGATCCTTCGCAGATACGACTGATTTGCCTTCTTGTTCATGAAAGTCTTCATTGCTTTCATCTCCTTGAGGTGAAGTTGTGTTTATTCATTGAGTTGAAACAAGTTATTGATCTTTCCTTGATGCTTGAGTCATCTAGGGTTTGATATTTTTGCATACACATTTGTTAGATGAGCACACACTTTTGCAGATCTTTATCTCTAGCTATTGTTGAGGTAGGAATACCAAAAATGGGGCTTGACTAAGGCAAGCTCCTATATAGCCGCAAACATATTTCTACCCTTTTTGTAGGTGCAGATTGTGTTTGATGGAATACGGTGAAAAGGAGCAACAAGAAGACGGATATTGCAGATACAGTCGTCACATAGTTTCAGATTTTTGGATCACGATACTTTTGGGACTAATGAGCAGGCACCCTAGTCCACTTGGAGAGATTCCTTATAATCTGGGAGCTACCAAAGATTGTCAGACATCTGATACAGAAGGTTTTTACAGATGAAAAGTTGTGGGAGTAATGAGAGGGTGCCCTAGTCCAGTTGGTCCTCATTTTCTGGGTGCATGCTCTCTATACCTTATTCTTTGTGTTTCTACAATTTGTTTGTCTCTAAATTCAGTCGATTACTGTTATAAGGTGTAATTAGGGTTTCATGACTAGTGAGTGAAATGAACTTGTGAAATCTTAATCTAAACACCTGATCAGACTTAGTTAGCATTAAGGAAAGTATAAGAAATCTGTAGCTTGACCTCAAGCTTGGTTCTTATCTTCTTAATGTTTAGTTGGTGAAAGAATTGGACTTAATCTTGTTTTAAGGAACCCTACTTTTTCCCCCTAAACATTTTGGTGAACCTGTGCTTTAAAAGAATTTGTATCCTTTATAACATCAAATCTAAATTAGTTTGCTGTCCTAAATCACATTTAGCTTACAAACCCTCTTTTATGAAAGTGCATGCATTGAATCTTGAATGATTTTCTCTATCTTTTCATTAAAAGAGTTTGAAATTATAACATTGTGTTTTGCATGGTGCTATTCTATTTCATTTTCACAAAGTTTATACTATATATCATTTTACATTTAAGTCTTGGGTTAATTTGAGCATGTTATAATGTTAGATTACTTTTTACAAGATTTTCATGTATATGATGAGCCATTTAGTTGTGATGACTTCAATATATTAGATGAAGCCCTTGAGGATTTTATCTTGATTGAACATTCCACTACAACTCCTAAACCGTCATTGTTTTGAAAAGATTAGTAAATATAATTTATGTTCCTAAACCTCAAGAAGAACCTGTGAAACTGAAAATAGTGGTCACCTTGTGTTCAGATGTGGTTCAACCATTTTCTAAACTGATACTCACTATTAGAGGTCTTCTGCCTTCTTCTCGACCTCCTGATTACATTTATAACTATGCTAAACAAATAACACATCAAAATTCACAACAACCTAGTAATACTATGGTTTCCCATACATATAATACTCAGAATAATAAAAAAAGCAAACAACAATCGAGCATTCCGATATCCTTACTAGCTTCTCAACCGATGCTTCCTCAAGCACCTCGTTTAATGCATAAAGTTGGTCAAGATTATGATCTTGTTGAGCAGCTTCATGCTACTCCTGCAAAGATTTCTCCTTGGGAACTTATACAAACTTTGCCTACATACCATGGAATGCTCCAAGAAGCTTTACAAAAGGTGACTGTGCCACCTGCTATCAAGCTGAATGATGTAGCAGCTCTATTAGATTGTATGCATGCAACAAAAACAAACATTATGTTTCAACAACATGAGTTGCCATCTCTTGAAGTTCAAAATCAATATGATCCTTTGATTATTTTCATTACAATAAACAAGAAACTGATTAAATGAGTTATGATTGATAATGGATCAACTCTTAATGTTTGTGGCATCAATTTATTACATAAGATTAAAGGTGATACATCTCTGATTAAGTTGGATAGGATTAGTATATGTGGCTTTGATAATGTTGGAAGACAATCTGTAGGCACTATAACTTTGTTGGCAAGAGACACTGCTAGGCATGTCAAGTGTTGTCATTGATGGCAACTGAATCTATCTTACACATCCGCATTATACCATTTGATCATACCGAAAGTTAGATTGCAGATTTGTCTAAGTCTGGATAGACAAGAATAGAGCATATGACAGGGTTCAACATTTTGGCCCGCATTTCTCCACAGGTAATTATGTTGTGCTATGGATCTGAGGGAATGTTAAGGGATATCAGGGCTACCTAAATCAAAAGATTTAGCCTCCGATGATGAAGGAATTGAAAGTTACAGGCATCTGAGTATCGGGTTTTGGTTAGACAGTTCAGTCCAGTGAAGAACAGGCTGACTTGGTGTTTGATCCTTGTGCGGATTAACAGAAGTGGTTGGTTGAGTTATTCATGAGATCCAGTGGTATTGGCTGACATGTGTGGTGACTTGAATTCATAAGTTGTGGTCTACATTGATGATTGTGCATAGATTCAGCCGACAGAACAATGATCTTGGAAATTTTTTTAAGTTTTCTTGAGGCCGATTGCAATTGGGGTAATTTCATGTTGTGAATATATATGATCAATGGGTGTGAGCATTTTGAAGTATGAGAGTGTGAATATGAGGTGAGAGGTGTGAAGTGTAGCAGTTACAAGTGCGAAAGAAAGAGATCTAGGGTTTGGATCATGGCAGAATAGTGAAACATGACAGTAAGAGATGAAGTGTGTGAAGTCAGTATATTGAACCTAATCAGAACTATAATCTTGCATTGTCAGATGTTATTCTTCAGTTCAAACATTTTAGTGAACTCTTGTAATTGATCTTGTAGGCAGTGAGCCTCCTTTAAGCAGTGAGCTCTGGACAGTGCACCTGAAGGCATGTGCCTTCCCATTTTGTAATACTTTTAATAGAGTATAAAATCTTGTGGGTTAACCCCCACCGTGGTTTTTCCCTTAATTGGGTTTCCAAGTAAAAATCTTGGTGTTCATGTGTAATGATTTTGTTGCTGCTGTTCTTAAGTTCATGTTTCTTTCTTTTGAATGTATGTGGTAAATTAGTAAAGGAGCAAAATAATAAGTTTTTTAGAACACTGATTCACCCCCCCTCTCAATGTTCCTTAATTTCAACAATTGGTATTAGATCAAGGTTCCTTGGAAGAAGTTTAATAGCTTGAGGAAGATCTGGGAAAGTGTTTCAGTGGGTTCATCCAGGTATTTTGATGGCATCAATGAACAACTTTAAGTTGCTTTAGAAGATCTTGATAAGTCTAGAGCAGAAGTCAAAGAACTAAAAGAGAATCTTAAAGATGCTAAGGATTTCATTCAAACTTTAAATGGGCAATTGAGCAAATCCATGGAAAAGAGGATGGAGTTGCTTCAGCGGTTAGCAAATGAGACTGAAGACAATGGCATGGATGAGGTTCTGAAGGAAAATTCAAAGGAATGTGAGAAGCTGGCAAAAGAAGCTGTTGTATTAAAACATGAAATGGAATCCAGAGTGATGAAGCTAACCAAGGAAATAGAGGAAAGGAAGAAGACTGAAGAAAACCTAAATTAGTTTATGAAAGAAAGAACAAAAGAGTGCTGCAGAATGGATAGAATAATTGGCCATCTAGAGTCTGATCTACAAGAAACCAGGTATAATGAGGAACAACTTGAAAAGCAAATTGTCATTCTCAAGCATGACCTAGAAGCTGCAAATGAATACAAAGAAAAGTTCAAGATAAGATCAGATAAACTCGAGGTACTGCTTGATAGTCAGAAGAAGGTAGATGATAAACATGGTCTGGGATATGAGAAAGGTGAAAGCTTTGGATCCGGTCAATGAAATCCAAGAAGGAATCCTAGAAGGCCTCTGATAAGGCAACCTAATGCTCAAAGGTATCCATCTTTCAATGGAAATTGTTTCAATTGCAATAAATTTGGTCATAGAGCTAGTCAATGCAAAAGTAGAGTGAATCAAAGTGGTCCATCTTTCTCTGGTCAATGATTCAATTGTAAAAGGTATGGTCATAGATCCAATGAATGCAGAAGTATGATGATGAACTACTCTAACAATAGAAGAAATGTCAATTCTTTCAATGGCAACTATTTTGCATGCAATAGATTTGGACACATGGCTAATCAATGCAGATCAAGAGGAAATCAAGTAAATGAACAAAGAAATGTTATGTGCTTTAATTGCAATCGATCCAGTCATATTGTAAGATTCTGTAGAAGCAGGAATGATGGTAGAAAAGGTCCGGTAAACAGAAACCAAAACATGCAGAGACAAGATAAAGGCAAGGGTAAAGTAGATGTGAATGAGATCCAAAATGAAATGAACAAAACATGGGTGAAGAAAGGTGAAATGAATGATGGCAATGGATCTACACCAGAATCTAGTGCTGATAATTCCTCCGAGAATTGAAACAAGAGCTCTAGCTCAGGGGGAGTTGCATTGAAAATCTAATTCCCCCTGTCAGTAAGTGGTTGCTTGAATTTGGCACGATGAATGAAGATAAAGAAGCCTATTGTAGATATATTGAAGCAAATTCTAGAAGAAAAGAATCTAATGTGATTGATTGCGGAGCAATTGAAGATTGACTATATGCAGAAATAGTGTAACTGGATGTATTAGGGCAAAGCATTTATTACAATGGAAAATTAGGTTTTGCGGAGCATAAAAGATCATTTACTCAACATTTGAATCACTTTGCATTTTAAGAGAACAAGGAGAAGAGCGCCTGAGCTGAGATTTCAAAGATTTGAAGTGCGAAAAGTGAATTCGATAGCTAACCCTAACCAACGAAATAAGGTATTCTCTGTGAAACTCTTTGAATTTGCAATCTTTGGATATGGCTACTCCATTGGTTGTTGACATCATCGAAAGGCCCCGACCTAAATTCAAAAAGCATCCACACAAATATGTAGAGGTCGATCCGTTAGGTGCCTTTTCAAATGTTTCGCATGGTGTGTTGCACGTTGAAGATATTAGGACTTATATTCATGCTAGCATAGATGAGTTTGGGGATTCGAAGTTAGTAGATTTGTTCAAGAATACTCTGAGGGATGAGATTCATGGTCTTAAACTTGAGTATAAGGTGCTACAAGTCAAACATTTCATTCAGGTTATTGGGTTCCCATCCTTCGGTGAGGATGAGTGGGTCCGGTATGTTCTGAGTCAGATGCATGCTAAATTCATGTGGCTGATGAAACCCTTTAAGATCACCAAGGATGCCATCTAGGCCGTAATAGGATTGAATTCATCTGGTGGACTACCAATGTTGAAATCAGTAAAGAATCAAACTGCAACTAAAGCTACCGGATCAAAATTTGATAAGAGGGCAATGACAATAAATGATATAACTGATCTAGATGTCAAATTTGCATCTATGGTGATTGGGTATAAGATATACCACTCTAGCAGGGAAAAATCTGTATCTGGTACAGCCATTTATGCCACCTATCAGATGTTAAGAGAGAATGCTGACTATGACCTGTGTGAGCTGCTGTAAAACCAATTAATGGAGAATCTAAACAAGATCAAAAAGGACAAGAAGAATACATTCAAGTATGGTACATTGGTATTGTGTTTGTTTTTCTATTTCATGAATGAGTTACCTGAAAAGAAAAGCATGTGTTGGACCAGTGATAAGCCTGTTGCCATACAAATAAGAGAGCACTTGAACAATATTGGTGACTCCAACGCCCAAAGGACTACTCTTTGGGGATATTTCAAGAAATTTTCAGAACATGATGCAATCAAGGGAAATAATCCCTACATCTGTGGTGGAAAAATACAAGGATACAATTTGCTTCATGGTGGAAATAGATCAATGCTTGATGGAAGTAGTTGAACCAAGGACTATATGGATCATGCCCATGGGGTATGAAGTTGATGAATGAATACTGGAAATGTATGCTCAACACCTTCTGAGCAAACCAAAAGATACTTCAGTTGAGAGATTTGGTACATATAGTGAACTCAGTGTGAAACTGCATGTTGAGCTTCAGAAACCTAAATCTAAGAGAAAGATACAAAGACAAGTTGAAATGTATGCAAAAACCATTGGCTTAACAAAAGAAGTTGTAAGACAAAATAGGGAAAGGATAGAGAAAGTTGAGAAGGAGAAGCAGGACAGGGAACGGGGAAGTGTTCCGGTAGAATCCTCTTCTAAGCCAAGGACTACTAGGAGTATAGGTTTAACCTCCGGTGCATCACCTTCTCCTATTGCAGAGAAATCCAAAGAAAAATCTATCGGTAAGGAAGGAAAAAGGACAAAAGTAATGGCCAAAAGGTCATATGTCAGTGTGGAGAAGGAAGATGAAGAAGAAACTGAGTTAGATGGTGAGGTTAAAGAGTTGAAGGCCTCAGGCACTAAGGCTGCTAAAGTGTCTAAGGAGAAGCCCTCCAGAAGCATAAAGTCAAAGAGAACAAAAACTTCAAGGGTTGCCAAAGACAAGCCCTCTGAAAGCATAAGGGTGAGCAAAAGACAAAAGACTGAGACTCATGTTAAAAAATCCACCTTGTCAATTAAAGAAATTGTAAATACAGTAACTGTTCATGGGAATTTGAAGCCCATAACAAAATATTATGATAGATTTGATAAAGGCAACAAGAGAATTTTGGAGGATGCTATTGTTAAGTACTTGAATACATTCAATAGAGCACTTGTGGAAATTTTATCTGAAATCCCTAAGAGTCTAAGTGATATATTGGAGATGAGAAAAGAAGCTACTAAAGCAAAGGATTTGGAGCTGAGAGAACATGTGTTGTCCATTTTGTGTCCGATAATCTCTAAAAGGGAAGCAGATAAAATTTTCAAAGAAGTCAAAGACAAATTCAGGAGCAAAATCAGGATGAACAAGCTAATGCTTGGAGATATTGATGAAGTGGTCAAATAAATAGAACAAATTTTGAAGAAAGCCCTGGACAAGAATAAGTTCTATAGTTTCACTGAAGAACCTATTGACACTGATGATACATCCATTCTAATTGATGAAGAGTTGTAGAAAAATGAACAAGTTGGAGTAGATGATGTCTCTGTTCTGAAAGAAGAAACATTGAATAAAAGAGATGAAGAGATGATGAAGGAAGTTAATGTTGAGTATGCAGAAGATACTCAAATTCCTCCAGACCAATCAAGCAGAGAAAAAATAGAGATGAATATGGAGATAAATGCTCCTACTGAAGGTGATTATGAGAAAGAGCAAAAAGCAGAAGGTGTTAAGGACAAGGAAGATCAAGAAAAAGAAATTGATGATGGAATTGATTCCTCCATTCCATATGTTGAGGAATTTGATAATGCTGCTGCTGAGGATACACAAAATCCTCCAGAAAGGAATGCAGAAGACATTTCTGATAAAGATGAAAGGAAGGATGCCTCTGATGATGGTGTAGAGAAAGCAGAAGCAGAGAAAAAGAATGAAAATGATAAGTAAGACAATGTGGTTGACTCTGAAAAGGGAAAAGATGCAGGCCCTAATGAGCATAAAACTGAAACATCATATTGGCCAAGAGACACTGTAGAAGCAGTGAAAGAAATTTTGGAGAAAGATAAACAAGTTGTAGGAGATTTAGATATAATACATGGTCCAATCAATTTTGATGCACTGTCACTAGTACAAAGATGAAGTTGGCCTCTTTTGCACAAGCTAAGGCCACAGAGGAAATCTTGAAGTTTCATATAGAAGATAGTGAGTTGCTTGGTCTTGCATCTGGCATTTTGGAGAAAATCATGCCTACATTTCAGAAGGATTCATCAGCTATTAGAGTTAGTCGACAGAAGATATCAATTAAATCCAAATAAAGATTAAACAGAGGAATGGAAATACACTGAAATAATAACAGCGAGAGATAAGTTTTAACGTGGTTCACCCAAAATCAGGCTACATCCACGAAACAAAGAGTCCAATATTATTATCCAGTAAATCAAACCGATTACAACTAGCAATCCCTGCAACTCAATACCGCTACAAATGCTACAATACAATATCAAAACCCTAACCCTTAGCCACTTTTTATCAAGTTTTTTGTCGGTTACAAAAATAGGGTTTTCTTATGTCAGCCAATGAAAAATAACTCCCGGTGCCTTTATAAAATAATAAAAAACTGTGTGAGGTTTCGGGGATGCTACCCCCGTGAGGGCACTACCCCTCGACCCCACCCTGTATCGCAATAGGGAACGCGCCAGGGGCACTTCCCCTACACCTCGCAAGGGGTGATGCCCCTTGACCCCGTCTTGGGGGCACTGCCCCTTGACCCCGTAGGAATTTGGGGGCAAACTACGCTGATAAAAGTGGGGTAAATTTAACCTCCGAGTCTGATTAGGCTCCATATAACAACATCAGCATCCCCCTCCAGTCAGTTAAAGAATCTAATAAACTCTGCAAGTACTCATTTTGAAACTTTTGAGGAGTCAGCAGAAGTTAAAGTCTAAAATGAATTTAATGAGGAGATTTGCTGAAATAAAGAGAATAATTAGTTATGATAGATCATTGCTTGATACTAGTGTAAAGAGTATTCAAAATGTCCTCTCTGAAGGTGCAGAGAATTATAAGTTTTGCCTAGCTCAATCTAAAGTTGTTGAAGATATTGAGAAGAAGATTAAGGACCTAGAGCTTAAATTGTCTAATATCTCTTAGTCCTATAGTCCCTTAACTGTGTTGGGTGAATATTTTGTCGTTAACTCGCTAACGGCAAAATGGGTATATCAGCCACAGCTATGATGAGACAAAGTCTCTCCTCTCAGCAAGGGGAGGTTCCCTCTAATTACTTAACTTTTGTAAATCAAACACTTATCAAATTTATGTACACTAAAAACTACGTTTGTGGTGGTTCCATCTCATCTCATTCTCTTTTTTCAGAATAGATGTTTATATTTCAAACTCTTGATATAAAACTTATAAATTATCACAATATCACAGAAACACAAAGTTTTCTGTTACCTTACTCACTACTTGTAACCGGAATTATTTGAAGTAGAATGCAGCCCAAAGTCTTCACTCCTCTTCAATATGATAAAAGTAATTCAAATATAACCACTTGCGGCACAAAGTCCCCAAACTGTTGTATTCTCACAAACATGAACATATAACCCACAACTGATTCGGTAACACAAAGTTTATCAGAATCAAATTAAGAGCGCTCTTTAATCACTTGAAACAAACTCAACACTTCAATTATTATCAAATAAGATTATGATAGCAAGACATAAGAACAAAACTATCATAACACAAATAATCCCAAGACAAAGATTGGAATTGAACTTGCTTTCTTGTATTGATAAATATTTGAATATTGATTTTCAAATAAACACAAAGTCTTGATTTGCTTTTCAATTCGCCAGAGTTTTCTTGCAATAGACAAAAGATAGATATTTACAAAAGAGGTCCCCTTTATTTATAGGGAAAGACCTTGAGAAAATCTAGGAAATCTACAACTACTTTGACTTATTCAAAAATAGGAGTCCTTATTGACTTGGGACTTCCTATTTTTTACATGTAATTGCATATCAAAAATGTACATGTAAAAATGTCCAAAACTGTTTTGAAAGTACATTTGAAAATCAGAAAATAAACTAAGGGGAAAACCAGCTTCAATTTGTGTCACCACCTTTTCTCACGTGGTCATCATACATAGTGAAGGTCGCCTGCATTTCAATGCTATCTGGGTTGAATGTGTTTTTGAAGATCATCCTGGCCCTCACTATGGCATCCCTTACTGTAGTGATTGACTTGGCATGATTGGTTAACCTGGTTTTCAGATTGTCCAAGGTTAACTGGTTGTCCAAGAGGTTGTCCACAGAAGTTATTGAAAATACTTTATCTTCAAATTCCCTTTGGAACATGTCTTCAAATTCTTTGACCATTTCTTCTGCTGACAGGAATTGGTTATCTTGTGATACCAAGTTACAAGGCAGTTCCTCCAACTTATGCAAAAGGTTGACATCATTTTCTTCGCTGATCTCTTTTGCAGCCTCAAGATCCTTGAGCAAATTCCTAAGCATACTGCTCCTGTACATCAGAGCTTCCTTAGTTTCAGTGTATGAATCCCTGTTAGAAATGGCGCCAATGGATATCAAGGTACTTATTTTCAGCTTCCTCATTTCCACCCACTTATCATGAGTATCCTCTGTGCGCTCAATATCATGAGAGATGGCATCAATGAGATCGTTGAGTTCTGCCCTTACTTTCCTCATCTTATTCGTTTTCTCAAATACCTCTGTGAGCAAAGAGATTCCCTGGGCTCGCATCTTGTCCAAGTACTCTTCAAGTACTTTCCCTCGGAGGTGGGTCTTTTCTACCTTCAAAATGACAGGGTCTTCTACAGATACGGCCTCTGGAGTAACTGCTTCTAAGTTCAAAGTGATCTTTCTTACCACCGCAGTCAGCTGTTCCACCTTTGCCTTATAGTAATCTTTCATTTCTTTTTCCCTGTCAAACTTCTGGATCAGGATGTCCATGGCTGACTGCATATCATTTTTAGCACTTTCATGGGTGATTTTGCCCAATTCAACCCTAGAAATTGAGTAGTCATTCATGTCAAAATTTTCAACAGTTGCATCCTGTGGGGGTTTTGCTATCTCCAAAACTTTCTGCCCCTTTTCTTCAAGTACCCTTGAAAGGATCTTTGGTTTCTTCGGAGCCTTAGGTTTTGCAGGTACCAGCTTGGTGAAATCAAAATCATCTGGAGAGATGACTTGCTTTTTTCTCTTTGGCGTGTAAGCTGACAACCAAGGTGGAAGCAGAGAAGTATTCACATTGGAGTCCATTCCTACCATTGGTGTTACTAGAACTGTGCTTGTGCTGGTGGTGGAAACAATAGGTGGGGTGTTGGTAAAAACCGCACCTGTTACATTGGCACTTGAAACTTGTTCAGTATGCATCACAAAATGATCAAACATAGATGTGTCACCAATATCAAAAGATGAAGATGACAAACTAGGAATGGAATCAGAAGAACGGAGAACATTCTCAAAAGTGCTATGGGGATTATCAAAGATTATTTTAGGAGGAGAGGAGGATTCAGAGGAAGGAATGATAATGGGGGAAGCAGGCACAAGGGGTGCAACAGGTGTATTGTCTTGTGGAGACAAAGCCTCTTTATCTTGTTGCTCTGAATCCTTGTCTTCGACATCCATCTCTTCTGTAGCCGGCTCTTCAGTTGCCGGATCTTCAGTCACTGGCTCTTCGACATCCATCTCTTTTGGTTTAGGTTCCTCCTCAACAACTTTGGCTTTCTTCGTCACAAATCTGATTTTAGGTTTATGTGTTTTAGAGGATGATGGAGCATCACTCTTATTCTTCGTTCTGTTTTCAACCCTCTTACCAGTCTGCTCTTGAACTTCAGTTTCTGAACCAGTGAGGAATTCCTTCAGCGTAATTCCTTTATCTTCTAGCCACTTATTGGTGTTAGCCAATATGGGCTCAAATCTCTTCCTTAGCGAAGTCAGCTCTTTTTGGGACCATTGAATTGGAGGTAGAGGAGTACCAGCTATCTGTTCTGCTTCATACTTGGCATCAACCAATTTGCCATCATCCACAAGGTCTTCTGGAATATCAACAAGTCCCAGATATTCAATTTGATCTAGAGACAGCCTGCTATAGTCCAGTTTCCTGATGTCTTCCTCTGTCCTCACATCTATCCAGACATCTTCCACCATGGGTTCATGAAACTGTGTTTTCCTCTTGATTTTATCCTTCACACCCCGGTAGTCAAATTTTGGCCTCCTCTTGAATTGCTTCATGGTGACCAACTGCATTTCCGTTTCAATAGCCCTTGCCTTTGCGGTAGTCAACACTGAATATCTGCCGATCTCTACTGGAAATCTGAAGCCAGGCTTCTTGAGTTCCATCTGTTTGTTATGCACGACAATCATTTGCCTGCACAACTCCATCAAGACCAGTCTATCTGAAGGAAACCTTGGAAGCATATAAGGGTAGCCTTGGAAAAAGCCAACCCTCAAGTAGGAGAAAGATGGAAATTGCAAAAACATACAACCAAAACCATTAACCACTGTCCATGCCTCATCTGAAATTCTTCTCTGCTCCAGGTGGGGATTAAAAAGACACAAGAATACAGCAAAGAATGCATCATTCACTCTCTTGAAATGGTGAATTGAACCTTTCAACGTTAGTTGAGAATAATACTAGTATACTGGGACTACTCTCCTATCCCCTTCTGACGACAATCCTGGAAAAATCCTCATGGAGGCTGCAATGTATACCAGGTAGGAAGTCATGAAGAACTTGGAGGTAGTGGATACCTTCGTCAGCTGATCATGCAAAGTGTTACTAATTTGCTCTCCCCAGAAAATAACTTGCTTGCCTTGGAGTATGACCTTAATGAAGGGATACATCCATTCATGAAATTGTGAAGAGGAAGACAAACCTCTTATCCTGCTGAGGAGGGTAATCAAGTCACCAACTTCTTCCACGAAATCACTTCGAGGAAAGCTGCGTGGCCACCTTGATAGACTTGACCTTGCGGTTTTCAACCATTTGTTGTTGATTACTTTCTTTGCCTTCACTGGATTCTTGTCATATTCTTTTTGAGCTTCAACAAAGTCAAGCTTCAACACCTCTGTTGCAGGAGGACACATGAACACCTTGTCAATGAACTCAGGATCCAACCTGATTATCACATTACCACTGGCGTCCACCACAGCTCTGATATCTTTGTTGTAGAAATGGGCACACTGAAGGACAAATTCTGTATTGTGAGCCGCCACCGGGAAGGAGGAAACCAGATGAATATTACTTTCCACTATCTTCCTCATCATGGCACTGGGGTTGCTTGACTTAGTTCCCTCTACAAACTCAGCCATATCAACATGGCCAATCTCTGTATCTCTAATGTCCTCTACATTAGAGTGGACTGAGGTGATTGGGAAAACACCTTGGTATTTGTACTTCATAGCTTTTGCCTTCTTCGGGGATAAGTCAGTCATTTGGACGAACTTTTACCGTGAAGAAGTTTGACGTCGAATGGAGCTCCGCAAGAGAAACTGCAATCAAAAGTCATGATCATGCAATCAGGGAAAATATGGGCAATCTAGGAAAATTGCATGTTGACGATCACGATCATGGGAATGCGCTTGAAAAAGGGCTATAGTGTGAGCTGGCCAAGAATCAGAGGAGAAGCGGGCTCGGGAAAACGAAATTGGAAATTTTCCAGTGTTAGGAAAATTTGAGATATTTTTTGCACGGGCGGCAAAATTCGCCGCCCTTGCATATGAGGGTTTTGGTATTATGTGCATCGGCGGCGAATTTTGCCGCCTTTGCATATGTTTGGAAAATTTGGTACGAGCAGCGGATTTTACCGCTATTACATGCAAAGGAATGAAAAGTTTTATGTATGAGCGGCAAATAATGCTGACGCTGCATATTGGACAACCAGTTGCAAGTTTATGGCTTTCGATGTTCTGTCGGCGAATTTCGCCGACACCACATGGGGGAAGTTCTATTCATGTCTGAACGGTGAATTTTGCTGACAATGCACTTGATAGGTGTCTAGCGGTAAACTCGGCCGCTGCTGCATTTGACTAACATTTGCAAGTTTATGTGCGGAGGTCGGGATGTTCACTGTTTCAAAACTCGGCAAGGGTTACATGGTCTCCGAGCAGGCTTGGCGAAATCCGCCGATATTACATCAATGGGATGTGCGAGGGTTTGGGGTATCTAAGACAAGCCCTAGGGTTTTCGGGGTAAAACCTAGGGTTTTCACGGGTGAACAAAACAACGACTATGACATGAAAAACAAAACACAAAGAAAAACGAAAACAAGAATCAAAACAAAGTGTTCTTGAAAAACTGGGAAGGAGGAGACAAAAAACGAGAAAGAAACTTACCCGTGGTGGAAGCGGAAACCCTAGTGCAATCCTCAACGCTAGATCCGTCGGTGAGTCAGAATGGTGTGATCAAGCGGAAGTTGAGGACGTTGAGTGAATCGCTCAAAAGACTTGAGAATAAGGAATGACGAGTGACAAGGGGAATAAAATGCTTTTAAAAGGCTAAAACTGGAGTTTAAATGCCTGGCACGAGTGGCCATTAATGGCACTCGACGGCAGAATCCCGAAGATCCCATTCGAGCGGCAATTTCGGCCGCTACGACATCTTAGTTGACAAACGTGCGACGTCGGCGAAAAAGGCCGTCCGAACATGAGCAAGTTGAAACTTCGATGAAAGACATGCGATGGCGGTGAATTTAACCGCTCTCGCATTTTGGACTCAAAACAATGTAATAGTGGCAAATTTTGTTGACATTACATTGTAACAAAAAACAAGCTTAATATGTAAGAGCGGCAAATTTTGCCGCTCTTGCATATCAAGAGTCAAAAATTTACTAACTTAAAAACGACTAAAATTAACATCCTAACCAATTTACGACTTGAACTTTCCTCGCAAATATTGAGAAATTAATTCAAGTAAACGTCGTAAACAAGTTTTAAAATGTCAACTGACCTCGCACTAGAACAAGAAAATCTTTTCTCGATTTGCGATCTTAGAGTGTAGATTCACGAAACGGACAAGTTTCGTGGGGTTGTCTACAAAAACGAGCGTAGCTGATTTTGAGAACAACAAACTAAGTCTGTAATAACTCCAAAATGTCAAGTAGTGAGTTTGCTTGATGAATTGAGCAATTTGGAGAAGGAAAAGGTTAAAGTTTTGGGGAAATTGGATGAACTCCGAAGATTGATTTCTCCTAAATTAGAAACAATTTTGATGTGATTAAGTTTATGTAGACAAGATTGTTTGTACATATGCGGAAGTATGAATATAGAATTTTTGTGTGAACTTTTGGACCCGGACCTCGACCTTTGCCATTGATGTCAAAGGGGGAGTGGAAAGCAGTGAAAAATGAAGAATTCATCTAAGGGGGAGCATTAGAAATCACAAGTGTAAGGGGGAGTTGTTCTAACACTTAGTCATTTTTCACTAAGTGTTGCCATCAATGTCAAAGGGGGAGATTGTTGGCAAGAGACATTTCTAGGCATGTCAGGTGTTGTCATTGATGGCAACTGAATCTATCTTACACATCCACATTAGACCATTTGATTATACCGGAAGTCAGATTGTAGATTTGTCTAAGTCCAAATAGACAAGAACATAACATATGACAGGGTTCAACATTTTGGTCCGCATTTCTCCACGGGTAATCATATTATGCTATAGATCTGAGGGAATGTTAAGGGATATTAGGGCTACCTAAATCCACAGATTTAGCATTTGGTGATGAAGGGATTGAAAGTTACAGGCATCTGAGTATCGAGTTTTGGTTAGACAGTTTAGTTCGGTAAAGAACATGCTGACTTGGTGTTTGATCCTTGTGTGGATTAAGAGTAGTTGGTTGAGTTATTCATGAGATCCAGTGGTATTGGCCAACATGTGTGGTGACTTGAATTCATAAGTTGTGGTCCACATTGATGATTGTGCATGGATTCAGCCAACAGAACAGTGATCTTGAATTTTTTTTTACGTTTTCTTCAGGCCGACTGTAGTTGGGGTAATTTCATGTTGCAAATATATATGATCAATGGGTATGAGCATTTTGAAGTATGAGAGTGTGAATATGAGGTGAGAGGTGTGAAGTGTAGCAGTTACAAGTGCGAAGGAAAGAGATCTAGGGTTCGAATCATGGCAAAATAGTGAAACAAGGTAGTAAGAGATGAAGTGTGTGAAGTCAATATATTGAGCCTAACCGGAACTGTATTCTTGCATTGTTAGATGCTATTCTTCAATTCAAACATTTCACTAAACTCTTGTAATTGATCTTGTAGGCAGTGAGCCTCCTTTGAGCAGTGAGCTCTGGGTAGTGCGCCCGAAGGCATGTGCCTTCCCATTTTGTAATACTTTTAACAGAGTATAAAATCTTGTGGGTTAACCCCCACTATGGTTTTTCCCTTAACCAAGTTTCCACGTAAAAATCCTGGTGTTCATGTGTAATGATTTCGTTGTTGCTGTTCTTAAGTTCATGTTTCTTTATTTTGAATGTATGCAATAAATTAGTAAAGGAAGAAAATAATAAGTTTTGCAGAACATTGATTCACCCCCCCTCTCAGTGTTCCTTAATTTTAACAAACTTTACCTATACAAGTTGGGCCTATGACTCTATCTACCCTGATTCATGTCATGCCTTGTTCTTTATCTTACAACATGATTCTTTGTAGACCTTGGATTCATGCATTGGGGGCAGTTCCTTCTACCCTTCATCATTTAATCAAGTTTCTTTTTAAAGATAAACTTCATACTATTCATGTTGATCCTGAACCTGACGACTGTTTACAAAGTGAATCACAAAAGCAAGTTGTTCATCATAAGATCTTAAACAATCTGAAACTTGACTTGTCAGCTCCTTTTGCCATAGATAATATTGAGCAAGAGTCCAAACAATTGAATGCATTCTTTGGTGATGATTGGGGTTCGTTAGATTTTACATCTCCTTCTATAGGTGAATATAAAATCAACAACCCTACTCCTGAAACATCAAATGTTGCATTGATATTATCTAAAAGTTTAAATGTAAAACCTAAAGTCTCTCTGGTAACAAATACAGGCAATACTTTTACTTACACTACAAATTATGAGACTTATGAAGCAACACCTTCTTCTAAGGAAATGGATTCCCTCTATGGTCGAGGATTTCAGATCCTTTATAAGAACTATGAATACGTAGGTGATGGTTTTGGTACTAATCAATAAGGAATTCATGTACTTATAGAATCTGCTTTGTGACATTACTCAAGTGGCATTGGATATAACCCTTTCAAGGAATCTAAAGCCCATAGACATCCTACTCCTAATGTGAATACAATATTGACACTTAATTTGATCTTTCCTAAGATGATTGACATTAATTGTCCTCTAGGAGAGATCCCTTCAGATATCTTTTCAACAGATGAAGTGATAATTGAATTCTTAGGTGCTTACAACAATATTCCTCGTTACCATCATAAACTTGGACTACCTTATTGTTTGAATAATAGTGCATATTTTGGAAGGTCCACTAGCATGATAAACACCACTTTAAAGTTTGAGGAAGAATCTGAAGACTTCCCACAATCACCCAATCTCCAAGACCACAGTACTCTACTTAATGGAAAGACTGTTGATGTTTTCATGGAGAAAGATAATACTAAAAAAATTATCCCTATAGGTGATTGTTTAAACACAGAAGAAAAAGAAAAAATGACCAAGGTGTTACATGAATTTCTTGAATTGTTTGCTTGGAATTACTCAAACATGCCTGGTATTGATCCTCAGATTGTAACATATAATATTGTATTGAAACCAGATGCTAAGCCATTTAAACAAAAGATTAGTAAGATGAATCCTAAGGTTGCATTACTCGTTAAGGCTATGATAGAAAAGATTTTACAAGCTGTCTTTATTCACCCTATTGTTTACTCACCTTGGATTTCGAATATAGTGGCTGTTGCTAAACCTGATGGTGATATTCGCATGTGTACCAATTTTAAATATTTGAATCTTGCATCTATGAAACATGATTTCCCACTTCCTAACATTGATATGATTGTAGATTCTATAGCTAGCCATGAATTACTCTCCTTCATGGATGGTTTCTCAGGATATAATAAAATCTTGATAAATCCTCAAGATCAATATAAAACATCTTTTATAACACCTTGGGGAACATTTTGTTGGGTGGTCATGCCGTTTGGACTTAAGAATGTAGGAGAAACTTACCAATGTGCTATGATTCTTATATTTCATGATTACATGCACAATATCTTAGAGGATTATGTCGATGATATCTTGGCGAAGTCTATTCATCGCCAAGATCATGCCATGACTCTCTAACAGATCTTGAGAGAATAAGGAAATACAACATGCAATTAAACCCCCGTAAATGCATTTTTGGTGTAGACAGTGGAAAATTGTTGGGGTTTATTGTTTCAAATCATGGTATTAAAGTAGATACAAAGAAAATTGATGCAATTGTTAATATGCCAACACCTAAGAACATATCTCAACTTCCTAGTTTGCAAGGGAAGATACAAGCCATTCGCCAATTTGTTTCACAACTCACAGATATGACTCACCCTTTTACACAACTACTGAAGAAGGATTCAAAATTTCAATGGAATGCTGAATGTCAGAATGCTTTTGAAGATTTAAAGACTTATCTAGCTAATCCTCCTTTTTTACAACCTATTATTTCTGATAAACCTTTCCTCTTGTCTATCTTAGCATCTAGTAATGATCTTGCAACTTTATTAGCACATCATAAGATTGAAGGCAAAGAATGAGTTGTATATTACATCAACTGAACCTTGCTCGATTATGAAGTGCGATACACTATTATCGAGAAGCATTGCTTAGCTTTAGTATTTGCAACACATAAACTTAGACATTATCTTTTAAATGTTGAAATACATGTGATAGTGAAATTCGACCCCTTGAAACACCTTTTCGCTAAAACTGATTTGTTGGGTTGTCTTTCTAAATGGGTTATGTTGTTAACTGAATTTGATCTTAAGTTTATATCTTAAAAAGTGATTAAAGGACAAGCGTTAACTGACCATTTAGCTAAAGCAGCCTCCCCCTTTGCTATACAAAATCAGGAGACATTTCCTGATGATCAAATCTTAGCTATTGATAAGAATTATAAATGGGAATTGTATTTTGACGGATCAAGATGTAGAACTGGCTCCGATGCTATTGTTATACTAGTATCCCCTATAGGTATGTTGATTCCTATGTCTTACCACCTAAATTTCTCATGCACAAACAACTTTGCTGAGTATGAAGCTCTTATTGTAGGACTTTGTGCCGCTTTGTCTCTTGACATCAAAAACATCACTATATACGGTGATTCACAACTAATTGTATGACAAATAACTGGGTCATATCAAACTAAACAAGACAAATTATCTCAATATTGTGACTTTGCATTATCTCTATTAAAACGATTCACATCATTTTCAATAGATACTATTCCCAGGAAAGACAATCGACATGCAGAGAATGGCAAGCGCAACTTCCCTTATATCCCCTAATGATTCTCTTGAGGAATTTACTTTTATTATTCATAACCTTAAAACACTGGAAGTAGAAGATCCTATAGTTGCGAGTACTGAACTCTATGGTAATAGAAATTTAGACAAATGTTTCTTCCATATATTCAATTATTTGCGTGACGGAACCATCCCTAATTCAAAATCTAAGAATGCCCAAGTTCATCTATGTAAACTTGTGGCACGCTACATCATCTTGTCTAATGTTTTATATAGATGAAGTTACAATGGTGTTCTACTCTGATGTCTAAGTAATTCAGAGATCCTGATAGCTTTAGAAGAAGCTCACTCTGGTGCATGTGGAGGGCATTTTGGAGGAAAATCGTTGGTACAAAAGTTATTACAAATGGGATATTATTGGCAATATATGGAACAAGATTCCTTTCCATATGTTAAAAAAAGGCCCGCAATGTCAACAATATAATCATCTAATCCGAGCACCTGCCCATGAACTTTTTGCCCAAGTTTCACCTTGGCCATTTTCTGTTTGGGGCTTGGACTTGATTGGTAAAATATCTCCACCTTCCTCTCAAGGGCATACTTTTATTATCACTGCTATTGATTACTTCACAAAGTAGGTTGAAGTCATTCCCTTACGATCCATGACTATTGATGTAATTTCTCAGTTTATACAAGATAACATCATTTCTCGATTTGGTATACCTCCCTCCCTAGTTTCTGACAATGGTACACCATTTAAGAACAAGGATGTGAAGAAATTTCTTGAAAAATCTCATATTCAACATCGCTTCTCTACGCCTTACAACCCTCAATCAAATGGCCAAGCAGAAGATTCAAACAATATTATTGGACATATTTTACAAAAATTGTTAATAAACATAAAAAAATATTAGCATACTCAACTATCCTACGCATTGTGGGCCTATAGAACAAGTATTCATATGGCTACTAGGAATACACCATATAATCTTGTCTATGACGCAGATGTGATAATGCCTTTGGAGTTAGAAATTCCTTCACTGAGAATTTCCCTAAGAGACATTATTAATGATGATACAAAATCTGAGAAGAGATTACAAGATCTTGAGATGCTTGATGAACGACGTATAAATGTTCTTGAGCACCTCAAGGCCCATTAGAAAAGTATACAACGTTTGTACAATGAACATGTTATACAACATTCATTCGACATTGGAGATTTGGTACTTTATGAGAATTAGGAGCATATAAATTATCTGATGAACTAGGTATGCCGCTTAAAGAACCTATTAATGCAACACACCTCAAGAAATTCCATGCTTAAGATTTGGTTGTTAAATGTTACTCTATAAAGCAAATTTACTAATTAGATTAGCTTCAATTTTGACAAGATATGATTATTTTGTCTTAATTCATTTAACATTACATCTTTTGTTTGGTTAATCATTGTTGTATCTTTCTTTATTATGGTCACCTTTGTATTAACTGAGTATAGCATAGAATTTTAGTTCTATGTGAAATTTGTTAATCATTGTGCTTTTTACTGTATATTCTACAAAGAATTGTTTAGTATATCACATTAGCATTAATTACATTTCTATATAAGCATTTAACATTTATCACTAGTTGCATTTCATAGAAATTACATGTGATAGATTAAAACATTGCGAACAGAGAGTAAGAAAACATCATATATATAGTTTCAATATACAAGAGTCGACTATCCCTTACAACAAAATGGGATGTCGTAGTACATGAGATATGTCACATAGTAGAACCTCGGTCACTAGTCCCCTTAGGACCTAATGGTGTGTGACTGACAAAAGGCTAACCACGGGTGGCTACGGATTATAAATGACTCCTAGAGACACTTCATGATCGTAACCCCCTGATCTCACCTCTCATTCCTAGCACCTTGTTATGTGCCTCCTGATACATCCACTGGTACCAGTCTCTCTTTGTCTGAGCTCTATCTTTGTCAGCTCTCACCTAACATAACTCAGGAAGTAAGACCTCACTGATGACAGGATCTCTCTCAGATGTGGGTACCACTACAATGCGATATTGTTGTGCCCAGAGCTCAGCCTCTACATGCTCATCTCTCTAAAGTAAGTCCTCTCTCTCCCATGTAGAGTGATCTAGGACAACCTCTACAACCACCTTATATCTAATGAATGGCGTGAATATCTCTGCATGTCACCCAGTGGATGGTCGTGATGAATATCCCGCTCGTACCCGCTTCTCAGCTACATCAGTAAGTACTATGTCTGCTATGATGCAACTCACAAAGTCTTGCCATGCATTCATCCCAACTACAAAATAGAAAATGGAATAGATATTAGAATCTCATATAAGCATCATAAATAATCATGAAAATAACTACAACAATAACATCTCACCTAAATCTCCATCTTGCTAGGATGGATCACAGATCACTGAAGGTGTAATAAGCTTTGCAGTCTGATTTATAGCTGGAGGAATAGACCTACTAGTCTCCCCTTGCTTGTGCTATATTGCTCTCTCAACACCTATAGGGACTAGACCACGAGCTCTAGACCGTGGCCTTGACTTGGTCTCCTTATCAGTGTCCACCTCCTGCTGATCCTGCCATGGTCTCACTCTGAAGACATACTATGCTGGGGTCTCCTCCTCCTCCTCATCATCATCGTCCACATCCTCCTCTAGATCATAGTATCCTTCAAAGTCATCAATGTATTCCTCTACCCTTGTTTCACTAGCGTGATCGACCTAAGGTTAAGGATCACCTATAGGGTGACTGGGTGGATAGATAGGAGTAGGCCATGCTATTTGCCACCAGATCTAGTACGCTCAAGTAACATCGACATCATCTACATCAGATATCGACTCTGCATCCTCTATACCATCATCATCAATAACCGCTACATCTACTACTGTTGGTCGTTAGGTGTTGTTTGCCATGACTACATTACGTACAGAGCACGCAAAGCTTGGATGCATCATGGGGACATCCTGTCAGCATCCAAACTTTCATGCTATGTAGGCATCAAAGTAAAACCATACCACACTATGATCGAGGCGAGCAGCCATCAACCAATCCCTCTGCATCCTCATTAACTATCTCCACTGACCTGGCCACTCTATATAGCCACAATATGGTCTCCAGATGATATCGATGGGCTACAATCTATCAAATACAACTCTCCAGTACAGTAGATCACCATGTCTCAAGCATCTGACAAGAGGATATGCATGGACTCATGGATAAGTAAATGCTAGCTCTATGGGAAAACTTGTAGGCCGCGTGCATCTGATGTACTTAAAGGCCCAAACCTATAGTAATGTGCAACACATCAAGCTCTGCCTCATATTGGACATATCGTCCCAACTTGCAGTAGAGGTGTACAAACATACTGCACCCCCACATGTACACAATCTGATGCTCCTCCATCTCTCTAATGGTGTACACAAGACCCCCGTGAAGGTGAGTGCCTTGTCCATAAGGTGTGACGACTAGTGTGACATTGACCATCATGATCCTCCGAACCAAAGGGATGTCAGTTCATCCCTGCTCTAGTAGTCAGAGTTGAATGTGTCCTTGCTCCACATGAGTGACTATACGACCTAGACAATACAACCGACTCTCATGAGTATACTCCACTGAACGCTACTCCATGACCCTCACTATCTCTCCTTGGACAGGTAGTCGCAGGATCTTGTACACATCCTCTAGCGTGATAGTCATCTTGCCTGTGGGTAAATGGAATGTGGATGTATCTACGTCCCATCTCTTCATTAGGGCCATCAACATGTTGCAATGAAATCTGATCATAGACATGTCAAACACCCACCATAAACCTACCACTTGCAAGTGACCTCTATCTACATTAGTCATAGTACTGATATGCTCTCAAAGTAGCACCATCAGGTGACCACCTGTGTGCTCTCGTGCTCTGGGACATCCTGTGGGTCAAGTAACAAGAAATGATGTTAGTTTTCATGATCAACTCATCAATCAATACCTAAACTAGCATAGTGTGCCTAAACCTTAGGGCTCGTGTCCTTTTTGGACTTGGGCACCCTAAAGGGACACTGGTGCCCCAAGGAGACTAGGGTGCCCTGATAGGACACGGGTGCCCTAGAAGGACTTGGGTGCCCTTGCCAGGGATCCCTATCCATTAGGACTTTCTTGGCACAAAAAATGAGAAAAGTAAATGAAATAAAAGTAGAATGATGACAAAAGTGCAAGATTAGAACCCTACCTCAACCTCAAAACGTCTCTCTACTACTCAGGCTTAGAGCATCTCCAGTCGTGGGGGCTGATACGAATGTTGGCTCGGCATGGTTGTTCTCCTCTTCTCCTTATCTTTCTCTCCTCTACACAATGATAAGTAACAATGAATAGTGAGAAATGAAAACTCCCTTTACATATAGTAAATGGATGAGAATTCCTATCACTATCTAGGTGCAAAATTGAATTGTTTTATTCTCAAGCCTCTATCTTGAGCTGCCGAACTCAGATTTCCATGTTGTTTGTTGCGTTGGAATCCTAGTTCCACTCTCTAACCTACCCAATGTGTTGTTCTTGGGCATTGTTTGTCAAAACAACCCTCACAACGCATTTCTCATCAAGCTTCCTTGAAATCAATGCATGTAGATATCTCCTTGTTTCTTCTTTTCGGACTAAGCAAGTAGAAACAAGGGAGGCATATATCTCCCTCAATTTCCTCCCTCATCATGTCTCATCACTCAACCCATTAGTAGTTATGGACTGACTTATTGGTGGTGGTTGCAGGTTGATTTGATTTAATTTTCTGACAAGTGTTCCTTTGCAGGTTGCGGTTCCGAACTTTGTGGTTTTTCATAATTATAGACTTAGGGGCTTCTTCCTTTTTATGACAACACTTTGGCTTCCTCTACAATAACCTTTTGGTTATCCTTTTCATGATTGATGTATTTACTTTCCTTTAGTTGCATATGCACGTAGTGTCATATGGCCACTAAAGTGGGGGCTAAATGTTACATCAAAATTTGTCCTCCTGTATAGAACGGTACAATTTACCTTGGTTTAGCTCCTCTCCTTTGGTGTCCTTTTAACCTATGTCTAGTTGAAAAAGTTTCATTTTCTGAGATAACTATTGACTGAACCTAAAAAGGGGATTTGGATTTTGGGTCCCTAGAACCTCCTAGAGACAGATTTGACTAAAAAATAGGGGACTAAACTTGGGTGCCTGTGCCCTAGTCCTGCCCCATTTTTTAGGGTTTTGAATCTTAGCGGGGTGTCAGCTCTCTCCGTGCATCTCGGGATTCCATTTTCAAATTTTTGGTTTTCGCATGATGTCAAGACATTATTTTGAAATTTGAAATTCCTAAGTTTAGATATTTAAAGACATTTGAAAATCATTTTATCACACACAATCTAGATGCAAGCTTGATGCCAAAACTCTGCTAAAATTGCCATTGAAGATCAGTGATTTGTTGAATCTCTTGAAGTTATTTGAATTTTCTATCATGGAGATAATGGATGGAGATTAGGAATCAAGATCTTGAGACTATCTTGCTCTTCCTAGGGTTTGTACACCTTTGCATGATCGGGAGAAGGGTTGAAGCCTCTAACATCAAGCTTGTTGGGAAATGAGGTGTCTCAACCTTTGTAATTTCCTAGCAATGTTTATTTATTTGTATATTAATTTATTGCCTAATGTTGTAATTACTTGTACATTCAATTTGGTCACATAGTTGAGGTGGCATAGTGACATGTCATCTTACTTGGAATGTGACTTGGATGGTCTGTGACTTGGATGGTCAAGTCAAACCTACATAGATTTGGGCATCCCATTTGAGGTGGCACTAATATGCCATGTGTCGGCATCTTGTGGTGTGTGGAAGACAATATTCCATATGACAAAATCTATGACGCGTAAGTGCCAAGTTTGGAGATTCCTATGACAAGTGATGACAAGTGTTGGTGAGGATCTTTGCATGAGGTAAAGGCATCTTTGGGCACCCAAGTTGGGATATGACATGTTGTAAGAGGAATATGCTATATTTTGAATTGTATGATAGATTCTCTTACAACATTAAAGGTTGTTATCTTGGGAAAATCTATGACAACTGTAAGATGCGTAAGAGCATCCATCATAGTCTATTTTTAGCTTGGAGTGCTCCATATTGGGAAAGTCAACTATGCCATGTATGACATATGTAAGGGATGTCTTTATAGCAAGGACAAGTGTCCTTTGATGTGGGATAATGGCCATGTGGCCAAGGTGGAGGCCTATCCCAAGATGCTCTCAATATTTGCCTTGTAATCCCTATATATTGCATAGTTTGTAGTTGTAGTTGCATAGTGTTTTTATAGGTACTGTTATGCTATCAGAATAACTCTAGAATCGACATTTGAATACTCTTGTAGGAACTTGCATTGCAAGTGTATTGTAAACACCCATTATTTCAGATACTACATTATGTAGGTTTTAGAGTGTGGGGTTTTTACCTGAAAAGGTTTTCCCCACGTACATCTTGTGTCTTCTTCTCTCTGTCTACATTCTTATTTTGTGTTTGCTATTGTAATATCTCTGATATATGTTTCATATTGCTGCAATTGTAAAGGTTGTAAAGAATTTGCATACCTCTCACCTCATTAGATTAGTTTAGGAAGTGATTTCCACACACCTAGCTTCCTTTCAGTTGGTATCAGAGCCTGGCTAGTTTTGGTCCTAGCTGCTGGGTAGGGGTTTTTTTATACTGATCTTAGATTGAGTGGGAGTCTGTGCAGAGTATTCTGAAATCTTGTTGCAGGAAGGAGATGGCAGGCACATCTGGAAGAATAGAGGTTGAAAAGTTTAATGGCAGTAATTTTGAGTTGTGGAAACTCAAAATGGAAGACATGCTCGTTGATAGAGACCTATGGGAAGCAATTTCTGGTGTAAAACTAGTGGCAATGTCCCAAGATGATTAGGATCTTAAAGATCGTAAAGCCAAGGGTCTTGTGAGACTTTGTTTGGCTGATTCTATCTTGTTAAATCTTCATGAGGAGAAAACTGCGAAGGATCTGTGGAAGAAACTTGGTGATGTTTATCAGACTAAATCCTTGGTAAACAAGTTGTTCCTACTAAAGAAGCTATATTCTCTAAGGATGGAAGATGGAGGATCTACTACTGATCACATGAATACCTTCAATATGTTGGTTGTACAATTGACATCCATGGGTATGAAGATGGAGGAGGAGGATTGTTGTATGAACCTGCTTTGTTCTTTACCGAATTCGTGGGATCATCTTGTTATGGCCATAAGGAGTACCGCATCCACTTTTAGAATGGAAGATGTGGTGTCTTCAGTATTATCTGAAGAGATGCAGAGAAAGTCATCTGAGTTAGCCAAAGAAGCTCTTACAGTTCATTGAAGACCTAAGGAGAAAGGGAAAAATAAAGACAAGAAAGATGAGAAGGGTAGATCCAAATCTCCTAGAAAGTCCAAGTACTGTGTTGGAACTATGGGAAAACTGGGCATTTCTGAAAGGAATGCAAAGAGGAGAAAAAGAAGAATGTCCCAGATTCAGATTCTGACAAGTCACAAGATGATGGTGATTCCTTCATTACAGCCTTGGCCACCCATGCATCTGATCATGTGTGGCTGATTGATTCTGGTGCATCTTTCCACATGACCTTGCATCAAGACTGGTTCATGAAGTATGAAGAGTTTGATGGTGGAAGAGTGTACCTGGGTGACGAATCTCATATGAAGATTGTTGGTCATGGAAGAGTCTCAATCTGATTCTAAAATGGTCAAGTGAAGGGGATCTCTAGGGTTATGCACATCCCAGGCTTGGCACGGAACCTGCTTTCTATAAGTAAATTGAATGATGTAGGTGTGTAGGTTGTCTTTTTGAAAGAAGGATGCAAGATGACTAGAGGAGCTATGGTGCTTGCAAAGGGTACTTGGAGAGGTACTTTGTTTTAGCTAGAGGCATGCACTTCATAGTACAATAGTTCTTCTGACTCGAAGAAAAGAGCTGTAGTTATTTCATCCCCACCATTGGAACCGGCAGTGAAAAAGTCTGTTGTAAAAAATTTAGATGGTAGTGCATTTTGGGTACCCAAGGGTGCTCATGCTCTAGAAGTTAAACTTCTTGCTGAAAAGACAATGTTATGGCATAAGAGATTTGGCCACATTGGTAAGAAGGGTCTTAGAACCCTGAAAAATAATAACCTCGTTGAGGGGTTAAATGATTGTAATCTTGAGTTTGACTTTTGCGAACATTGTATATATGGAAAGCAAATACATATTCAGTTTTACTCGAGTTCTCATAAGTCTTCTGGTGTATTGGATCTTATTCATTCTGATGTGTTTGGTCTAGTTAATGTTCCTTTGATCTCTAAATCTGTATATTTTGTATCTTTCATAGATGACTATAGTAGAAGGACATGGATTTATTTTCTCAGAAGCAAATTTGAAGCCTCTAGTCGGTTTAAAGAGTTTAAAGCTTTTGCTAAAAATTAGACTAGTAAAAAGATTAAGTGTTTGAGAACTGACAATGGTGGTGAGTTTTGTTCGATAGAGTTTGATAAGTTTTGTAAAGAGCAAGGGATTGAAAGACATAAGACAACTCCATATACCTCGCAGTAAAATGGAGTTGCAGAGAGGATGAATAGGACATTGATGGAGAAGGCTAGGGGTATGCTTAGTGGAGGAAGCCTCGAACAAAAGTTTTGGGCTAAAGCTGTAGCCACTGCTTGCTACCTAGTAAATAGGTCTCCTACATCAGCTCTTGTTGGTAAGACACCTATGGAGGTGTGGTTTGGTAAGAAGCCTTCAGTAAGACATCTTCGTGTTTTTGGTTGTGAGGCATATGCACATGTGCCTAGAGAGAAACAATCAAAATTGGAGAACAAGGCTGTTAAAAGTATCTTCATTGGCTATGGTGTTAGTGTGAAAGGATACAAGCTTTGGGATCCTATGGCTGAAAAAGTGTTGTATAGTAGAAGTGTTATTTTCAGAGAGCTAACACCTTCTTCCACTATTCTACAGCTAGAAGAGAAAGAAAAGAAAGAGGATGTGGTTTAGTTTCCTTCTACCCTTGAGAAGACTTAACCGAATGACTCTGTTGGACCTGATGATGAGGAGAGCTCTAGCAGCTCTGAAAGTTTAGAAGATGAAGTAGAACCTCCACCTCAGCCTTTGAGGACGTCCACATGAATCAGGAAGCAACCTAAGAGGTTTGGTTATACATTGCTTGATTCTAGTTGTGCTTTTGCTTTGCTTACTAATGCTGATGAGCCTAGAACTATGAAAGAGGCTATGGGCATGAAAGATGCAAGTTCCTAGAAGGAGGCCATGGAAAATGAGATGGCTTCTTTGGAAAAGAATAAAACTTGGGACTTGGTGCCTTTGCCTGATGGTCAGAAACCTGTTGGATGCAAATGGGTTTTCAAGAAGAAATTTGGTGTAGATGGTAGTGTTGAAAAGTATATAGCTAGATTGGTTGCGAAGGGGTACTCACAAGTGGAGGGAATTGATTATGGTGAAATTTTCTCTCATTGCAAAGATGACATCTATTTGGTTCTTGTTATCTCTTGCAGCTGCTTATGATCTAGAAGTGGAACAAATGGATGTGAAGACAACTTTCCTTCATGGTGATTTGGAGGAAGAGATTTATATGTCATAGCCAGAGCATTACATAGAAAGAGGTAAAGAAAATTTGGTTTGCAAGTTAAAGAAGTCTTTGTATGGTTTGAAGCAATCTCCTAGGATGTGATACTTGAAATTTGATGCCTTTGTGTTGTCGATTGGATATCTAAGATCAAAATCAGATCATTGTGTGTATTATAAGTTTTACAATGATTGTATTCTCATTGTTGCACTATATGTTGATGATATGTTGCTGATTGGGAATAGTAAGAATATGATTTCTGATTTCAAGTCTCAGTTGTCAACATAGTTTGAGATGAAAAACTTAGGGGCAGCTAGGTACATTCTAGGAATGGAAATTAGAAGAGACATAGCAAATATAAAACTTTGGTTAAGCCAGAGTAAGTATGTGAAGACCGTGTTGGATAGATTCAGCATGGCAGATTGTAGACCATTGAGTGTTCATATTTCATTGGAGACAAAGTTGTCTATTAATGATTGTCCAAAGTCTCCTTCTGAGATGGAGGCTATGAGCAGAATACCTTATGCTAGTGTTGTTGGAAGCTTGATGTATGCCATGGTCTATACAAGACCAGACATTGCCCAAGCAGTGGGAGTCCTTAGTCAGTTTATGGCTAGTCCTGGATGGGTACATTAGGATGTAGTAAAGCGAGTGTTTAGATATTTGTGGGGTACTTCTGAGTATTCCCTATGTTATCATGGTCATCCTACAAGACCTCTGCATTCTGTATGTATTCATGGATTTGTAGATTCTGATTAGGTAGGTGACATTGACAGCAGGAGATCCACTAGTGCTTATGTGTTTACTATGTTCGGTGGTACAATTAGTTGGATGAGTAAGTGACAACTTGTGGTTGTTTTGTCCACAACAGAAGCTGAGTATATGGAAGCAACTCATGCTTGTAAGGAAGCCATTTGGCTTAAGAGGTTGTGTTTAGATATTGGTGTTGATGCAGGACAAATTACTATTTGTTGTGACAGTCAGAGTGCGATTTGCTTAGCAAAGAATCTAACTTTCCATGCCAGAACAAAGCATATTGATATATAGTTTCATTTTGTGCAAGACATGGTAGAGGATGGGAAGGTGATATTGGAGAAAGTAGACATTTTGAAGAATGTTGTAAATGCATTGACGAAACCAGTGGGCACAGAGAAGTTCAGATGGTGTTCAGAGTCTATGGGCCTCTTGGCCCCTAGCAGTTAAATCTTGTCATTTCTTTTGGCTCTTGCAAGGTGTGTGACAAGTGGGAGAATGTTGGGAAATAAGGTGTCTCAACCTTTGCAATTTCTTAGCATTGTTTATTTATTTGTATATTAATTTATTGCCTAATGTTGTAATTACTTGCACATTCAGTTTGGTCACATAGTTGAGGTGGCAGGGTGACATGTCATCTTACTTGGAATGTGACTTGGATGGTCAAGTCAAACCTACATGGATTTGGGCCTCGCATTTGAAGTGGCACTAATATGTCATGTGTCAGCATCTTGTGGTTTGTGGAAGAGAATATTCCATATGACAGAATCTATGACACGTAAGAGCCAAGTTTGGAGATTCCTATGACAAGTAATGACAAGTGTCGGTGAAGATCTTTGCATGAGGGAAAGGTATCTTTGGGTGCCCAAGTTGGGCTATGACATGTTGTACGAGGAATATTCTATATTTAGCATTGTATGACAAATTCTCTTACAACATTAAAGGTTGTTATCTTGGGAAAATCTTTGACAACTGTAAGATGCATAAGAGCATCCGTCATAGTCTATTTTTAGCTTGGAGCGCTCCATATTGGGAAAGTCAAATATTCCATGTACGATAGATGTAAGGGATGTATTTTCAGCAAGGACAAGTGTCGTTTGATGTGGGATAATGGCCATGTGGATGCCTATCCCAAGATGCTCTCAATATTTGCCTTGTAATCCCTATATATTGCATAGTTTGGAGTTGTAGTTGCAAAGTGTTTTTATAGGTATTGTTATGCTAGCGGAATAACTCTAGAATTGACATTTGAAGACTCTTGTAAGAACTTGCATTGCAAGTGTATTGTAAACACCCATTGTTTCAGATAATACATTGTGTAGGTTTTAGAGTGTGAGGTTTTTACCTGAAAAGGTTTTCCCCACGTACATCTTGTGTCTTCTTCTCTCTATCTACATTCTTATTTTGTGTTTGCTTCTATAATATCTCTGATATATGTTTCATATTGCTGCAATTGTAAAGGTTGTAAAGAATTTGCATACCTCTCCCCTCATTAGATTAGTTTAGGAAGCGATTTCCACACACCTAGCTTCCTTTCAGAGCTTGGGGATCCTCTGTAGATACGGCTAATTCACCTTCTTGTTCATGCAAGTCTTCATTGCTTTCATCTCATTGAGGTGAAGTTGTGTTTATTCATTGAGTTGAAGCAAGTTATTGATCTTTCCTTGATGCTTGAGTCATCCAGGGTTTGATATTTCTACATACACATTTGTTAGATGAGCACACACTTTTACAGATCTTTATATTTGGCTATTGTTGAGGTAGGAATACCAAAACGAGGCTTGACTAAGGCAAGCTCCTATATAGCCGCAAACATCTTTCTCCTCTTTTTGTAGATGCAGATCGTGTTTGACAGAATATGGCAAAAAGGAGCGACAGGAAGATAGATATTGCGGATACAGTCGTCACAGAGTTTCAGATTTTTAGATCGTGATACTTTCAGGACTAATGAGGAGGTGCTCTAGTCCACCTAGACAGATTCCTTAGGATCTGGGAGCTACTAGAGATTGTCAGACATCTGATACAAAAGGTTTTTACAGATGAAAATTTTTGGGACTGATGAGCGGGCGCCCTAGTCTAGTTGGTCCTCATTTTCTGGGTGCATGCTCTCTGTACCTTATTCTCTGTGTTTTTGTAATATGTTCATTTGGATTTGTCTCTGAAATTAGTCAATTACAGTTACAAGGTGTAATTAGGTTTTCATGATTAGTGAGTGAACCAAACTTGTGAAATCTTAATCTAAACACCTGATCAAACTTAGTTATCATTAGGGAAATTATAAGAAATCTATAGCTTGACCTCAAGCTCAATTCTTATCTTCTTAATGTTTAGTTGGTGAAAGAATTGGACTTAATCTTGTTTTAAGGAACCCTACATTTTCCCGCTAAACACATGCACACAAGAGTGACCATTAAACATGAATGATCACTACCAAAACTCTATCCAAGATCACAAAGAAATAAATAGGAAAAGCAAGGCACTTTGGAATAGGCACTATGAATCCAATGTTGGAGTACATGACAACACTGAGAGGGGGGGTGAATCAGTGTTGTATAATTTTTAACATCTTTTGAACCTTTTAATTTACAAGACAAAGAATGAGAGAGAGTTCAACAATCTATCAAACACATATGCACAAGTATGATGATGAATAGTGTGAACATGACCTTATGAGCAAAACATTAGGATACATACACATAGAGGCAAACAACATGAACCATAACACAAGTTTTTCATTAGTGGAAAACCCTCATAGGGATAAAAAACCACTCTAAACTACCTCACTGGCTTAACCATGAAAATCACCAATTACAGAGCCTCACTGGCTAATGAATAGGCCTCACTGACCATGTAAGCCTCATTGGCTACAATGTACCTCACTGGAAAAATATACAATCTCAGATTAATACAAGGAATAAAAAGGGTTTCTCTATTTCAATACAAATCATGTGTATCTCTCTTTCATTCATATTCAATACAAACTTCTTCATTTGCAATTTCATCTATTACCTTGTCTCCAAAAATCAAAAATAATATCTCTATGTGTATGCCTTCAAAGTCTTCATCTGTATACATGCTCTGCCATCAATCAACTTTCAATCTTTGATCTTTCAATATCCTCTCTATGTCATAATCCTGCCTTTGTTATATTAATCATCTATATCTCCTCATCCATTCATTATTTACTACACATTAAGTTCTCTCATTTTTATTTTCATAAATCCCTATGCAAGAATGTATTCCTTCTGCTCATTCACATATTCACATATCAAAACAATCTGTCCAAGATCCTCCTTTTTAAATACAATCTTTTCTGCTACATATAGATCCTCAAAAACAATCTATGAAGAACCTGCAAAAATAAAATCATATTCCTCTTCTTTGCAAGACCATTCATATTCCTCTATCTGCAAAAAGAAAGTTCTCCAAAAGAAACTTAAAACTTTGATTATCTCGGACCCATTCTTCATTTCTATGAGAATAGAAAAAGAAGGCATTAAAAAGCCTTTAAACTTCACTCATAAGGAATATTAATCAACACTCCACTTATTATAGAAAAAAAAAGACTTCCTCCTTTATAGTCTTCAATTGCCATGAAGTGGAGTCAAAAATAGAAAAAAAATCTTCATAAAAATCTCCTAAAAAAATGCTTTTAAAAGCACCCACATAATTGCCTTTTGAAATGGCTAAATATAGCCTTTAAAAAAACACTTTCCTTGTAGTTGTAGAAAAATGACGTTCCAAGGCATGTCAAATTAGAGACTCAAAAGTGGGAGGATCAAAATTTAAACACTGCCATTAATTTCCTATTGCACATTTAAATATTAGCCATCGATTTGCATATTGGCATCCGATTGCACATATGGAAACCTACAAAAATGGTGGCACAAGGAAAGGAGGGCCGGTTGCCCTATGTTGGTGACCCCTCCAAGATGTCACTTAAGTGACATACAACCTCCTATATGGATTCAACACTTAAATAGAATATAAAGTGCAAATGTCATATGACGGGTGGTGTTTAGAGCTTAGGATTTTTTAGAGTTTTAAAACTTAATCATTTTTAGGAGACTTTAATCTCTACCAAAGAGTCTAACATAGTGTGTCAGACCACAATGATTAAAATGTCTCTGTCCACTTCTATGTAATGTTAAGATAGATTGATAACCCCTTTGAATTTGTTACAACAAAACTTTGCAAAGATATGCATTAGGGTTTAGATTAGTCTTTAGGGTTTTAGAGGTTGTAGGCTAGGAATCATAAAAAATGAATGACATATACATGTACCCTAACTTCTGCCTTAGCTGTAGAGCCCATGCTATCAAGCAAAACTCCTGATATAGATTATCAAAGCAAGAACACATGAACCTTATGTCCTAATTGCAATCTTAAACTCCAACATGAAACAACTTGAGCTTTGCAATCTTTGGAGACTCCTCAACATACACCAACCACCTCAATCCTTGAGCTTTGACATCAATGACAAACATTGTCATTAGCTTGATTCAAATATGATCAACCAACATCAACATGACCTTATCATGAAACACCTCCTTAACACCAAACTATGCAAGCATATTATCAAAGCCAAATATGAAGTCCTGTCAATCATCAATATAATCAACTCCAACTCCCAACTGAAACCAAAAACACTTATAACTCCAAACCAATGAGCTTGAAGCACAAACATCTCAACATCACCATTATCAACATATCATGATGAAGATTCTTAAAGCAACATCCTGACATCACACTGGTCCCATGTGAGGTACACCAAAGAAACATACACCTTTTGATCTCCTTTGCAACTCCTTTAGACAACAACAACTTCATCACCATATGAAGACAAGGCACATCTTTATCAACATGCAACAACTCTAGCAAACCACTGTCATCATCCTGATGAGTTAACCTATGAAATCAACCATCAATCATCCTATGAAATCAACCATCAACTTGTGATTCCTAACTAAGAGCATGTAGAATTCAACTCTTCTGCAAGAGCAATGACATCCCAATGAAAGCAATTTCATAACAAATCCTAAACCAGCATCATAACATGAAGCAAGAACTAATGACACATCAACTCCTTCAAATCAAACCTTCTTCAACTCAGGAACAAGAATATCATCATAACACAACCTATGACATGAAGACACTATCAATGACAAACAACTCAAGACCTTTTTGACATCAATGACAATCAACCTCCATCAATCTCCCCCTTTGTCATTGATGGCAAAACTACATGATGCATTCTCTCTCTCCCCCCCTTTTTGACATCAGATGACAAAGAAATGAAAAAACTCCCCCTAAAGTAGACATAGGCAAACACATTCTCAACTGCTATGCTGATCAAGATCACAAATATTGTCTAATGGCATTGGTTTGCAACCACCAACATCTGGAATTATCAATCAAGCACTCCCCTTGACCACAAACAACTAACATAGATCAAATATGAATTACAATGTTTAATCACAAACTTCTGACAATGTTTTGCCACCCACTTTGCATAACCACCTTCACAGTCCTGTCACATAATAGCAAAAATAATCTTTGTCCTTGCAACAAAAAACAATATCACTATCATAAAGAACCAAATCAAAACAATATTAATTCAACATACTATCCCTGCACATGTCATTATTATCAAAAGCCTCATTCAACTTTGTGTAAACCTTCATCTTGAAACAAGCATGAAACACTTTGAATATCACTTTAGAATGACATGAAGAAGACATCATATTATTTCTATGTGAGCACACTATTTATTGCCTGAATATATTATTTTTTCATACAACTCTGTCACAAGAAATTCATTATTCCTCCAGGTCGGCTACTAGATACAAGTGCCACTGTCAAACCACTCTATTGATATCTAGTTAATACTGCACTTCTTGTCAACTGATATAAACACTTCCAAATGCACATGGAGCAATGAAAAACGTAGTGCATATTTGAGAAAAATAGTGACCTTATATGCCACTAACCTATCCTTTTTGCAACACAATGTCAAATTTGATACATACAGAACTACATCTGCAACATACTGCAATCAACAAGAACAATTGTCTCTTGATTTTATCATTCAAATCAGACCATCAAGTCCATCATATGCTTACAACAATATGTAGGATTAAAATGATTCAAATGCTCATTTTGAAGTCTTCTTTCACAATCCATATGTCTCATGTCAGCAACTAAGCACTACCATGCCACTGTTATAAAGACTACTACACAATCACAACACACCAATGGTGAAATATTGTTATGTCAAATATAAAACCTTTGTCAATACCTTTGCAAAACCAAATGCAGAGACAAGTGCTATGAATTGACTTCTTCCATTTGCAACCTCCTCAGCCAACATATGCTAACATCTAATGAGATCTCATTGAGTACACCTTAATTGGAATTACACTACATGTACTCAACACCACTAAACAACTCTTTGTTATGACAACCAACACTTCACATTCTCACTAACATATCAAGAACACTCTAAACTACAACATCATGACAACTCAACCTTTGTAAGTATCAACATGATATGGACAAGATATAAACATGATCATTTATAAATAAGGTCATTCAACATCATCAAACTCTTTGTGCATTGAACCCCTGAACCTCTTATCAACATCTTGTATGCATTATGACATCAATGACAACATGAACCATTGATCACCTATATCACTGACATATACTAAATATCAACATAGTTATCAACACCATCATCAACTACATGAAATTCATTTCATAAGACTGATATGAGTAGCATCTTAGCAAACATTATCAGGCAAGAATCTAATAGTATGATAAACAAGACAAGATCATCATATTGACAAGCACCAAATGATCTCCTCCTGAAACTTCTTGGGGATAATTGATAGGACATGGACAACTCCCCCTTACTTCATGCTGCATCTCATGTAACAAATAATGTGTCTTGTGCATTATACACAACTTTAGGATCTATCGTTTCTTGACTTTGTTTCTGTCTCCAAACTTTCACAAGTTCTTTCATCTGTTCAGGTTTCTTCTTCCAAACCTTTTCAGCCTCTTTCCTTTTCTAACTTTTCAATCCAGGTGATGCTTTTCTTTCATACATTCTATAGTTTCTTTGTATGTAACCAACATTATTGCACTTGTAACACACTAGAACAACATTAGATTGATTTCTTCTGCAATCAACTGCTTTGTGTCCAAAATGATTACAGGTATAACAATAACCAAAAAAAGAGTAATTATACCTATACATATATGCTTGCCTTATTGGAGTAGTTCTTCTGAGATTTCTCCTTTGGTTGTGCATTTTGACAAACTCTTCTTTGGTTTTCACCTTAGCTTCAATCTACTTTTTGTCTTCAGGAGTAGCAACATGAAAACTTAGATCAATTTTCTTTCTAGGAGTCTCTCTGACTTTGGAACACTCTCCTTCTTCATAACCTAGACTAGCAGTGTCCTTATGATGCTTTTGTTTTCCCAAAATTTCATGCAACTTATTTGTGCTTTATTCAAACTCTTGATATTTCTTGGACAGAACCTTGAGACCTTCATAATCTTTTCTCAGATTGACAGTTTCAACCTCTAATTTTAGATATTCAATTCTTTTAACCTCAAGGTTAGATTTTGTTACATCTATTATTCTTTTGGCTTCCTCAATTTCAGTCTTTAGACTGATAATCATTTTGTCAGATTCATCAACATGAATCTTTAAGTTTATAATCTGATTTCTTGCCTCTTCAAGATCAAAAGATACTCTTTCAAGATCTGAAAGTGCTTTGTACTTGGAGTCTTTTTCTTGTTGTAGCTGCAACTCTAATCTATGGTTCTCCTTTTTGTATTTCTTGATCTCACCTCTAGCACACATGAGTTCTCCATCAACATCAACCTCACATTCTTGTTCATCATACTCTTGATCATAATCACTCATAATGTGACCTTCTTCTTCTGAATCAGATTGTACCTAATCTCCTTCATGTCAATGTCTTCTATCATTGTCACTTTCCTCAGACACCAAGCTTTCCTCTCCTTCAAGAGCATCACCTTGATAGATTCTTATCAATTCCTTCCACACATCCTGAGCTGTTTCATAATGCATAACTTTACAGGAAACTTCATTAGATAATCTAGACAAAATGGCCTTCTTTGTTGTATGATTGCATTCATAAGCCTCTTTGTTACTTGTAGTATTAGGTGATTGAGAGAAAATAAAATACCTATTCTCAACTGACATCCACACACCATACACTAAAGAAGATAGATAGACTTGCATTCTAATACACCAAATAGAGAAATCTGAACCATTAAAGAAAGGAACTCCTGAAAACTCTTCCTCTAATTTAATACCTGACTATACTTTTGAGACATTTCTATCAACCAATTTTAGATCAACATTTAAATTTGATATAGATGGTGCCTTTTGACCATTATGTGGCTTGACATTTCTCTTGCCCTTATTTCTTCTACACTTTCCCATGGTACTCCACTATTAGGAGCTACCCAAGCCTGTTAGACTTCTATAGGGAACCTATGGTCTAATACCACTTGTTGGAGTACAGGACAACACTGAGAGGGGGGGTGAATCAGTGTTGTATAATTTTTAACATATTTTGAACCTTTTAATTTACAAGACAAAGAATGAGAGAGAGTTCAACAATCTATCAAACACATATGCACAAGTATGATGATGAATAGTGTGAACATGACCTTATGAGCAAAACATTAGGATACATACACATAGAGGCAAACAACATGAACCATAACACAAGTTTTTCATTAGTGGAAAACCCTCATAGGGATGAAAAACCACTCTAAACTACCTCACTGGCTTAACATGAAAATCACCAATTACAGAGCCTCACTGGCTAATGAATAGGCCTCACTAACCATGTAAGCCTCACTAGCTACAATGTGCCTCACTGGAAAAATATACAATCTCAGATTAATACAAGGAATACAAAGGGTTTCTCTATTTCTATACAAATCACCTGTATCTCTCTTTCATTCATATTCAATACAAACTTCTTCATCTACAATTTCATCTATTACCTTGTCTCCAAAAATAAAAAATAATATCTCTATGTGTATGTCTTCAAAGTCTTCATCTGTATACATGCTCTGCCATCAATCAACTTTCAATATTTGATCTTTCAATATCCTCTCTCTGTCATAATCCTTCCTCTGCTATATTAATCATCTATATCTCCTCATCCATTCATTATTTACTACACATTAAGTTCTCTCATTTTTATTTTCATAAATCCCTATGCAAGAATGTATTCCTTCTGCTCATTCACATATTCACATATTAAAACAATCAGTCCAAGATCCTTCTTTTTAAATACAATCTTTTCTGCTACATATAGATCCTCAAAAACAATCTATGAAGAACCCGCAAAAATAAAATCATATATATCTCTTCTCTGCATAATCATTTCCATCTATGAAGAACCTGCAAAAATAAAATCATATTCCTCTTCTTTGCAAGACCATTCATATTCCTCTATCTGCAAAAAGAAAGTTCTCCAAAAGAAACTTAAAACTTTGATTATCTCGGACCCATTCTTCATTTCTATGAGAATAGAAAAAGAAGGCATTAAAAAGCCTTTAAACTTCATTCATAAGGAATATTAATCAACCCTCCACTTATTATAGAAAAAAAAAGACTTCCTCCTTTATAGTCTTCAATTGCCACGAAGTGGAGTCAAAAATAGAAAAAAAAAATCTTCATAAAAATCTCCTAAAAAAATGCTTTTAAAAGGACCCACATAACTGCCTTTTGAAATGGCTAAATATAGCCTTTAAAAAAACACTTTCCTTGTAGTTGTAGAAAAATGACATTCCAAAGCACATCAAATTAGAAACTCAAAAGTGGGAGGATCAAAATTTAAACACCGCCATTGATTTCCTATGGCACATTTAAATATTAGCCATCGATTTGCATATTGGCGCCTGATTGCACATATGGAAACTTGCTGAAATGGTGGCACAAGGAAAGGAGGGCCAGTTGCCCTACGTTGGTGACCCCTCCAAGATGTCACTTAAGTGACATACGACCTCCTATAGGGAGTCAAGACTTCAATAGAACATAAAGTGCAAATGTCATATGATGGGTGGTGTTTAGAGCTTAGGATTTTTTAGAGTTTTGAAACTTAATCATTTTTAGGAGACTTTAATCTCTACCAAAGAGTCTAACATAGTGTGTCAGACCATAATGTTTAAAATTTCTCTATCCAATTCTATGTAATGTTAAGACAAATTGATAACCCCTTTGGATTTGCTACAACAAAACTTTGCAAAGATAGGCATTAGGGTTTAGATTAGTCTTTAGGGTTGTAGAGGTTGTAGGCTAGGATTCATAAAAAAAGAATGACATATACATGCACCCTAACTTCTACCTTAGCTGCAAAGCCCATGCTATCAAGAAAAACTTCTGATATAAATTATCAAAGCAAGAACACATGAACCTTATGAACCTTATGTCCCAATCACAATCTTAAACTCCAACATGAAACAACTTGAGCTTTGCAATCTTTGGAGACTCCTCAACATACACCAACCACCTCAATCCTTGAGATTTGACATTAATGACAAACATTGTCATTAGCATGATTCAAATATATCAACCAAAATCAACATGACCTTATCATGAAACACCTCCTTAACACCAAACTATGCAAGCATATTATCAAAGCCAAATATGAAGTCCTGTTAATCATCAATATAATCAAATCCAACTCCCAACTGAAACCAAAAACACTTATAACTCCAAACTAATGAGCTTGAAGCACAAACATCTCAACATCACCATTATCAACATATAATGAATGAAGATTCTTAAAGCAACATCTTGAAATCACACTGATCTCATGTGAGGTACACCACAGCAACATACACCTTTTGATCTCCTTTACAACTCCTTTAGACAAAAACTTCATCACCATATGAAGACAAGGCACATCACTATCAACATGCAACAACTCTAACAAATCACTATCATCATCCTGATGAGTTAACCTATAAAATCAACCATCATCTTGTAAGTCCTGACTGAGAGCATGTAGAATTCAACTCTTTTGCAAGAGCAATGACATCCTAATGAAAGCAATTCCATAACAACTCCTGAACCAACATCATAACATGAAGCAAGAACTCATAACACATCAACTCCTTCAAATCAAACCTTCTTCAACTTAGGAACAATAATATCATCATAACACAACCTATGACATGAAGACGCTATCAATGACAAACAACTCAACACTTTTTTGACATCAATGACAATCAACCTCCATCATCCAAGGCATATTGCTCTCCTACACTAAAGCAATAAAGACATGGTCTTAAAAATAATCTCTTCTAAAAATGCACATCAACTTTAAAGGCACAAAAGGTTAAGAAAAAAATCATGAAAGACTAATTGACCCTCCCCGTGGAATACACAAAATCCAACCACAAAAAAATTATTAGACATTGCATTAAACAAGGACTACATTAGAAGTGGCAAGACACCATGCATGAACTCTAATCCATAATGTCTATGTTGCTACAACTTCAAACTTCCATATATGCTCCAAGAATTCATATGATTTTGTTATGCCCACTTGTGTGTATGCCTTGTGTGCTTTTGATGTATATGTTATATGCCATATCAAGTGTTATTTATGAATTATGTGATTAAAGTGTTATGAGTCATTGCATCAAATTTTGTGATGATGCATATTGTACCATCCAGGTATTTTGATGGTGTACTCTGGATGCTTTTGTGGAGATGTTTTGTATGAACATTGGTGTGTTCTCGATGAGGTTTTGTATTGACATTAAACTTCTGAGTATGCATTGTGGGATGCATATGTTGTGCATTTATATGTTTAGATCATTGTTGTGTTTTAACTTCACCATTTTCACTATATTTGATATAGTTGTGATTATTATATCTATTTCAATATTATAAAATATTGTTGATTATGCATCTTGTTTCTTGGATCACATTACTTGTAGATGATTTATAGTAGATGTGATGATTTGATATCATGATTATGATTTATATCACGTTGGATGTATTATGTTGCTTCAACTATTATTATGTGGAGCAAGAATGCCTAATGTTTGACCTAAGTGTGTAGGTAAATGGTTATTCCCCAAGGATGGTTATATTGGAGATGGTTTTCTTTAGGTAAAACATGTGTGTCAAACTCTATCTCACTCAGTTTGAATGTGAGATGAGCCTTGTGAATCCATGTGTAAACTTGGATCTAAATTAGTGGTAATTCTAGAGTTTGCATGTTGTGGAAACCCATAATGTGTATATGAATCCTTTACATGTGTTTATTTTATCTTTTTGCATTGCATTTAAATTTATTTGAAAATGTGTGTTTTCTATGTTTGCAAAATATTTAATGCTTGCATTGAAAAGATAATAATTATGCCTTAGCTAAAAAATATCTATGAAATTATTGTCTTTTAAAGTGAATTTAATTTCCCTTTTTGGAAATAAATTATTTTGTGCAAAGAGATAGAATTTGCATTATAGTTAGAAAATATTACTAAGCTATTTGTAATGCATTAGCTTTATTTAAATATTGTGTAAAGGTAATTTACTAAGTGGTTGAAAGAAAAGAAATAATGCAAATGTTTTATTTAAAATACCTATTTATTTCAAAAGACATTTTTGAAATATCTTTCAAATGGGAAATGGAGAAAAAAGCAAAATGGGTTTAAGGAATTTTAAACAAGAGGAAAAGGAAAGGCATTTTATTGTCACTTTTACATTTTGGCTTAAAAACTCCATCTCTTCCTCCTTTGAAAAATGATTTTGAGAGAAAGAATGAATGGAAATGCTTGAAGTTGGATTTGAATTACTTATTCTTGGAGTTGGAATGCTTGCAAGTGGATAAGTGTTGCATGGGTGTGTGTGTTTGCTCAAGAGGGAGATTTCCTCCATTGTTGCAAATTTGGGAAGAGGTAATTATATTATTTTCTTGCATTTGAAATGATATTTATTCAATTTTCATGCCCACAATAGATGGTTGGATATGGTCTCTTTGTTAGAATTTATTTGAATTGAATGTTTTAAATTTTTTTTGATCATTAAGGATGCATAGCATCATAATATTATATTAATATAGAAAGAGTATTTACATATTACAAAAAAGTCCTTTAGGCCAAGATATGATCAAGAAGATCCATAAGTAGACGACAAAAGAAAAGCCCAAATGACTAGATATTCCATATGAGAAGTAGGGAACCAAAAAAGACCCTTAGTAGAAAACCCTAAACATTTTCCATATTCAGATCAGTAACCCAGAAGCCATGAAGAGCAACAAGATTTTTCTCGTCCATGGTAGGATCCACCAGTGGTTGAAAGTGAATCATAAAATTCCATGCATTAAACACCTCTTCAATTTTCTCATGCTTTGAATGACCAAAAGAAGATTTGTGTGAATGAAGAGAATTCTCAAACAACTCTTTGTTGTCAGTTTGAAGGCTAGTGATTATAGATTGAAAACACAGTTGAAGCTTGGTTTCTTAATGAGGTCATCCCAAAGGAACAAACCACCAATTGGAGCCGACCCATCATGCAGATTGTAAATAGTAAAAGCCTCAAATAATTTAGCCTCAGGTATTAGATATTCATGTAAAAATAGGGTAGCTAGACGTTAACCATGTCAACATTTTGGAAGACGTCCATAGCATTTGATAAGAAATGAGAAACCAAATGAGAGGCAAAGCATACCCTAGATTGGGAGAAGAACTCTTTATCACAAACCTCCACCAAAGCATCTTCGACTTCTTCATCAAATAACTTAAAAGCCCTTGCCAAAAGTTCAGAGTTGATATTGCCATGTAGGGGTTGTTCCCATTGTTGAACTGGAAGGAAGATACATCCATTATGGGGAATGAGAGACATTTTCCAGGAGTTGCACAAATTGGAACAGGGGAAGAATGGCGAAGAAGTCACCATTATCGTCATAATAAAGATAGGTGCACACAAACCAGAATAAGTTTCAAGTTATGTTTCAATCTTTTAAAATGTCCAAAATAGATCCATGACTATGGAAAAGCTTGTTTGGAATCTCTTTTCCCAAATTTTATTGATGAATGTTGTTGTTGGGTATATTATACATAAGAGGGTATTTTCAAATTTTACAAATTTCCTTTAATTTAAAAAGTAGAAATTTTGGAAGTTGCAACCAACTCCATTAATGGAGGAATGGAAGATATTTTATGGTTTAACATTTTTGAAAATAAATGTAAATTGTATTTTAGACTTTAAATAAATGTTTATTTTGTGAAAATATTGGTCTCCTCCATGAATTGGAGTTTTGCATCTTTTGACATTGTGCTTTGAAAATTGTTGCATTAAATTTCATGCCACCCCCAAATTGTGACTCTAGAGTGTTGGACTTTTAGGATTGAGGTATAGAGTAAGAAAGGCATGGGCTCTCACTGCTTGATGTGATACAAAGAGATCGCTGGAGATATCAAGGGAGAGTTTTAATTAACTGATAATGTAATACATATTAGGATAATAAAATTATTAATAAAAATATTTGTGCTATGATTTGAATACTCGCGAAGGTTTGATCTTAGTCATGAAGAACATATCACAACTCTAGGAGTTGGTAAATTCAAAGTATTCATCATGAGAGGATAGTTTTCTACTCAAACTCTGCATAACCATTGTGCTATTGTGATGACACTCCTTGTCTTATATCTAGGATCCTCATCCTTTCCTATCATCAAATTTGGTATCTGATGTGGTTTGTGAACATTTACATATGCTTATGTGACTTGTATTATTGTGCATTCATGTGGATGTGGTGTATTTAATACATGTTTGTGTGGCATGTGTGTTGCCATATCTCCTTGTATTGTGTGAGTGTGCTTGTGCCCAATTTGATCACTCCTAGGATACTGGGGTGGACTTGAGGGTACCACATGATTGAGTGGTGCTAAACCACCATTTATGACATACAAACTTGGAGGGTTCTCATCAAAGATGGTGATGGACTCTTATAGTATTATGCATTTGTATCTCTCCTTATTGTAATTGCAATAATTGTAAATTGGGTCCTGAGACCATTGTAATAAGTGCATAGTTGTACTTTCATGTGTAGGTTATATGATCCATCCATGTTTGGGATGAGACCCCTTAATTGTAATAATTTATTGATGTCATTATGGATATTTTCACACCTTGTCTTGCGAGGATGTTTGTGTGATTATTATATTGAAGTCATGATGTTTGAGCATGTTAGCTTGAAATTATATAATGTTGTATTTATGTTTTTGAATGCCTTAGTGTTGGATTTTATTCCACCCATTGAGGTGGCAATGATCATATCACTACTTTTGACATGTGTCAAAGTTGGTGTTAAACATGCTTAGGTTTTAGTAATGCTTTTGTCATATTTTGTAATATAGTTTCTTTCCCTTATGTTTTGGGAGCAAGAGTTATCTTTTACCTTGTTCATTGGGAACTATTCCCTTTGATATGTCCTCCTGTGGCCAAGTTGGAGCCAATGATCCCTTGAATGTTTGACCCAAACTACTTTTAAATAGCACAAAAATCAAGGAAGTTATGCCTCATTGAGCAAGAAAAACAAACCTTATTATTTAATACATTAGCTATTTTTCAACACTCTATTTTGCAAGTCAACTTACATAGTCCAAATTGCATGCAAACTGGGTTTACCAGTCTGAATTGCAAGTTGCAATCGGCTTCCAAAACTTGAAATGCATGTGTTAGATTTAGGGCAGACAACTGAGAGGTGGGGTGAATCAGTTGTCCAAAAATTTTCTTGCAGTTAAACACTTAACTCCACTTTGTAATTTAGTAGCATAATAATAAATCAATCATGGAAACACAATGCAATGAATCAAGAGCAGAAACACATTAACACATGAGACACCAAGATTTTGACGTGGAAAACTCGATTAAGGGAAAAACCATGGGGTGATTAACCCAAGATTGTATTCTCTATTAGAAGAATAGAAAGAACAAGATGACACATGCCAATTAGGGCTCACTGCCCAAGCACACTGCTCACAAGAGGCTTACTGCCTACAAGAGACACACTGTCTACAGAATAATACGTATCACCTACTTGAACTGGAAAATAGTATCTTCACCATACTTGAATCAGTTCCATTTAAGTCCAATACTTCTACTCTGCCTTTCGGTCTCCTCCTTGCTACCACACTCACATATCCACAAGACATACTTAAAATGACTTTACAATCCCTTTTTTATACAAGACATCGACTTCGGAATAATCATCTAAGTCAGAAAACAACTACAAGAGCATCCACCAAATGTGTAACTCATTCGGTCGGCAAGTCTCAAGAAGAACACCATCATCCGGAAGTAGTTCTTCAATTGCAAGCTCCAACTCCAATGCAGACCACCAACACGAACTTGACACGATCTAAGGATCTCCACAAGCTTTCCTAAATCACCAAGAACATCCACACTTCATCTGCTTACTGGAATTCTTCTCTCCTTCAACCGGAACTTCAAGAACACAGTCTGTCATCACTGTCACAAAAGAATAGATGCTTGCGAACCTTCAAACCATGAACCAATTGAGTTGACACTTCATAAAGACTTCCTCAACACTTCCTTAGATCCGCAGAATAGGATAATGAATTTCCAGATCTCACCAGACCTTTCTGTATCACTCTGTCACCTCTAAACACTTACCAGAACTAGTTTTACTTGAGCGGCCACAACTTCTTCAGATCTCCATGCGGACCTCTAAAATCTCTCTACTGAACCACCTTAAGACACATATATACAAACCCTTTAAACTGCATTCTCTGATCCTCATCCTATCTTGGACTTTTATCTTACTGTCATCACTGTTCTTCACTGTTCCTGATTGAGATAAATTTTCTCAATATCCTCAGCACACAGCTCATCCAATCCTTATCATTAATGCAATAGGAGTATGTTGACATCAATGACAACACCAGTTAGGCCCATACTTGCAACAATCTCCCCCTTTGTCATTGATGGCAACACATGATGTGAAAAATTGTTTTGATCATCAAGACAAGAATTTCTCCTTTCTGTCACAACTCCCCTTATCAGTAACAACCATTCACATGTCTTCTTTTCCTTTCCTGCTCCCCCTTTGATCAACAACCACTTGTTTTTCACATGTCTTCTCTCCCCTTTTGACATCAATGGCAAAGGGCTCATACTTGCAACTCCAACACTTCAGAATCATACTAGCTGCTCCCCCTGAGTGGAAGCTCCCTATCAAGAGTCCGGACCATAAGATATGACTGTGATATCTACCAGACTGATGCACTCCAGTGCACCTTAGTTCATCACCGAAGGGGTAATAACCCCTAACTTCTCCCTGAGATACTCAAAAGAGTCCTTAGGTAGAGGTTTAGTAAAGATGTCTGCACTCTGATCCTTGGAAGGCACAGACTCCAATCTGACTTCATTCTTGTTCACTTGCTCTCTCAAAAAGTGAAACTTGATGGATATATGTTTAGTCTTTGAATGCAACACCAGATTCTTAGATATGTTTATTGCACTTGAATTATAATAGAAGATTGTGATAGGCTCCTCATACTCTATTCTTATGTCTCTTATCATTTGCTTCATCCACAAAACTTGAGTGCAACTACATGCTGCTGCATTATACTTTGCTTCTGCAGTTGACAGAGATATTGCCTCTTGTTTCTTGCTCATCCAAGAAACCAACCTCTTCCCCAAAAAGAATGCTCCACCACTGGTACTCTTCTAGTCATCCACATCTCCTGCCCAATCAGCATCTATATATACATGAAGAGAGAAATCATGATCTCTAGGATACCACAATCCATACTCAACTGTCCCTTTTAGATATCTAAAAATCCTCTTGATTGCCATGACATAAGATTCTCTAGGATCAGCTTGAAATCTAGCAACAAGACTAACAACATTCATAACAACAAGACTAACAACATTCATAATGTTAGGTCTAGTTTGAGTAAGATATAACAATCCACTAATCATTGACCTGTACTTTTTCTGGTCAGCCTTAGGAGAGTCATCATCTTTGCCCAATTTACATCCAGTTGCCATGGAGTATTCATTGGTTTTGAATCTTCCATCCCAATTTCTTCAACAATTCTTTCACATATTTGGTCTGAGAAATGAAGATTCCTTTCTTTGTTTGAGTGATTTGTAGACCCAAGAAGAAAGTTATTTCCCCAAGCATGGACATCTCAAATTCACTTTTCATTTGATTTGCAAAGGTTTTACACATACTATCTCTTCCTCCAAAAATGATATCATCAACAAACACTTCAATAATCAAGATGTTTTCATGATCAATTTTGAAATACAAATTACTGTCAGCAGTACCTTTGTTGAAACCAATCTTCAAAAGATGCTTATCCAATCTTTCATACCAGGCTCTTGGGGCTTGCTTTAGTCCATACAGTGCTTTCTTCAACTTGCAGACCATGTCACCATGATCAGACAATTGAAATCCATCCGGTTGCTCAATGTATACTTCTTTTTCCAAGTCACCATTCAGGAAAGTAGACTTGACATCCATCTGATAAACTTTGAAGTCCTTGAAAGCAACAAAAGCAAGAAATAATCTGACTACTTAAATTCTTGCCACCGAAGAAAAAGTTTCTTCAAAATCAACTCCTATTTGAGAGTAACCCTTGCAGACCAATCTAGCTTTATTTCTGATTACTTCACCAACTTCATTCAGTTTGTTCTGGAAGACCCACTTTGTTCCAATCACATTCTTGTTTCTAGGTCTGGGAACAAGATCCCAAGTGTGATTTTTCTCAATTTGCATCAGCTCTTCCTCCATTGCTTTAGTCCAGTTTTCATCATTGCAAACTTCATTCACTGTCTTAGGTTCAATCTTTGAAATCAGACAATACTCATCTGAATCTTGAGCAATTCTCCTTCTTGTTTGTACACCTTTACTTTTATCACCTATGATCTGATCTTCAGAGTGGTTCAGTCTTACATACCTGGGAACTTTGGGAATTTCTTGCACTTCTAATTCTTAATCAGGCTCATTAAGATTCATCTCTTCTTCCTAATTTACCGGATCAGTTTCAATTCGAACTTCAGAGGAGGCTTGGGCTCCTTGAATCAGAACACTATTCTGATCATCTTCATCATATTCATAAAACCTTGAGGGTTTTTAAATTCCTTCATCAACCTTCACATTTGTACTTTCTATCATTTTTCTCAGTCTCTTGTTATAGCACCGGTATGCTTTGCTTTGAGTAGAGTAACCCAAGAATATTCCTTCATCACTTCTAGCATCAAACTTTCCTAGATCTTCATCTCTTTTAATGTAACATTTGGTACCAAAAACTCTAAAATACCTCACAATGGGAGTGATGCCAAACCAAAGTTCATAAGGAGTCTTACCGGTATTGCTTCTAATTTGAACTCGATTGAGAGTATAGACTGTAGTGCCATCAAATTCTCTCCAATAGATCTGAGGAACATTTGCTTCCATCATCATGGTCCTAGATGCTTCCTGGATGGTTCGGTTCTTTCTTTCCACTACTCCATTCTACTGTGGAGTCCTAGGAGCAAACAACTATCTCTTTATTCCATGCTTCTCATAGAATTCTATGAACTCATCGGATGTGAATTCTCCACCTCTATCAGACCTCAGACATTTCAATTTTAATCTGGTTTCATTCTCTACCATCGCCTTGAATATTTTGAACTTCTCAAGAGCTTTTGATTTCTCTTTCAGAAAGGCTACCCACATCATCCAGGAATAGTCATCAATTAGTAACATGAAGTATCTATCACCTTGCATAGTCCTGATTCTTGCCAGACCACATAGATCAGTATGAACCAAATCCAATATTCTGGTAGAAGATTGTTCTTTTCTTTTAAATGAGACTCTGCTTTGTTTTCCCAACTGACATTCTTTGCATAAACTATTTGTAGGTTTTACCAATTTTGGAAGATCTCTTACAGCATGAGTGTTGCTTATCTTGATGATGTTATCAAAATTCACATGACACATCCTCCTATGCCATAACCAACTCTGATCAACTTGAACAAATAAGCAACTTTTACCAGTACCAACCAAATGGAAGATATTACCTTTTGTTTGAGTACCGAATGCAATCTCTGTTCTGGAACTTTCAAAGATCTTGCATTTTTCATTCTTGAATTAGAGATCATAGCCTTTGTCCACCAATTGTCCAACACTGAGAAGATTGTGCTTCAAACCTTCAACATACAGTACATTACCGGTTTTGTTCCTTCCATCAAAAGAAATAGTTCCTCTACCTCTGATTCTACCAATAGAATTATCACCAAACTTTACCACTCCTCCTTCATACCTTTCCAAATCTAAGAACTTATTTTTGTCACCAGTCATATGCTGAGAGCATCCACTGTCAATGACCCAATCATCCTTTTCTTCAACTTGTGCAGCCATAGCTCTTTCTACAACTTAATGATTGATAGATTCAGAGGGCATTGGATCTTCTTCCTTGATGGCAATAAACACCCAATCACTTCCAGATTTGTTTCCTGTCTTTGATTCATCATCTGTTACTCCTTCATTATCATCCTCTTCATGAACATAGTAACAATTCTTTTGGAACCTTGATCTGTTAGGATTTGGCCTTGAAAATCTTTCCAGACACTTTGAGGCAAAATGACCAATTTTATTGCAGTTAAAACACTTAAAAGGCAATTTCCCTTCGTACTTATTGGATCCTCTTGGTAGTCTTTTTGCAATAAGGGCTTCAAGCTGAGTAGTTTTAGTTTCTTCTTCTTCCAGATCTTTTCTTGCTTTTTCATACCATGATAATTTCTTTGAAGAGTTCTCTCCCGGATCAAACCTTTGTTTTCCTTTTACAGAAGCACTAGCTCTGAATGCAGATTCAGTCTTAGGGGGAGCATCTCCAAACTTGGTCATTTCAAATGCAGCCAATTTACCAGCCAATTGATCTCTTGTGACAGCTATATGGGCTCTGAATTCTTCAATGGCAGTAGCCTTGATTTTATAAGAGGCAGGAAGGGATCTGAGAATTTTACCAACAATCTCATCTTCATCCAAGACTCCACTAGCATTTCTAATTCCACAAACAAGCTCATTTACTCTTGGCATAAAAGTAGTGATATTTTCATCTTCTCTCATCTTCAGATTTTTGAATTTTCCTTTCAAACTTTGTAATCTTGCACATTTGACATACTTGTCTCCTTCATGCAGAAGTTCCATTTTTTCCCAAATCTCAAAAGCAGTTGGTAGGTCAACAACATTTGAAAGCTCTGAGTCAGATAATGCACTTAGAAGAGCTTCTATAGTCTGCAGATTGTTTTCAGCATCTGTGATTTTACTTTGGGATTTTGGGCCACCCTGTGGAGGAGTATACTTCATTAAAGCCATGTTCTAGTACTGCATTCCCATACATTGCAAGTGATATTTCATGCGACTTTTCCAGAGATTAAAATTGGTTCCTTCAAAATTTGGACTATCTTTCTTGTAGGACCACATCCTGGATCTCCTCAAGCGGTTAAGCTCCTTTTAGAGGAACCTGGCTCTAATACCAATTGTTAGATTTAGGGCAGACAACTGAGATGGGGGGTGAATCAGTTGTCCAAAACTTTTCTTACAGTTAAACACTTAACTCCACTTTGTAATTTAGTAGCATAATAATAAATCAATCATGGAAACAAAATGCAATGAATCAAGAGCAGAAACACATTAACACATGAGACACCAAGATTTTGACGTGGAAAATCTGGTTTAGGGAAAAACTACGGGGTGATTAACCCAAGATTGTATTCTCTGTTAGAAGAATAGAAAGAATAAGATGGCACATGCCAATTAGGGCTCACTACCTACAAGAGACACACTGTCTACAGAATAATAAGTATCACCTACTTGAACTGGAAAATAGCATCTTCACCATGCTTGAATTAGTTCCATTTAAGTCCAATACTTCTGCTCCGCCTTTCGGTCTTCTCCTCGCTACCACACTCACATCTGCACAAGACACACTTAGAAATGACTTTACAATCCCTTATTTATACAAGACATTGACTTAGGAATAATCATCTAAGTCAGCAAACTACAAGAGCATCCACCAGATGTGTAACTCATCTGGTCAGCTAGTCTCAAGAAGAACACCATCATCCAGAAGTAGTTCTTCCATTGTGAGCTCCAACTCCAATACGGACCACCAACACAAACTGGACATAATCTAAGGATCTCCACAAGCTTTCCTAAATCACCAAGAACATCCACACTTCATCTGCTTACTGAAATTCTTCTCTCCTTCAACTGGAACTTCAAGAACACAGTCTGTCATCACTGTCACCAAAGAATAGATGCTTGTAGACCTTCAAACTATGAACCAATCGAGTTGGCACTTCATAAAGACTTCCTCAACACTTCCTCAGATCCGCAAAATAGCATAATGCATTTCTGGATCTCACTGGACCTTTCTGTATCACTCTGTCACCTCTGAACACTTACCGAAACTGGTTTTACTTGAGCAGACACAACTTCTTCAGATCTCCATGCGGACCTCTGAAGTCTCTACTGAACCACCTTAAGACACATATATACAAACCCTTTAAACCGCATTCTCTGATCCTCATCCTATCTTGGAATTTTATCTTACTGTCATCACTGTTCTTCACCGTTCCTGATTGAGACTAATTTTCTCAATATCCTCAGCACATAGCTCATCCAATCCTTATCATTAATGCAACAAGAGTATGTTGACATCAATGACAACACCAGTTAGGCCCATACTTGTAACAATGAAGTCTAGAGTTCAAAGTCTTGTTACACATTGCATACTGCAAGTTGCAATCAATTTATAAAGTCTGAGGTTGCTAGAGGTTTGGGTTTCAGAGTCCCTTTACATTTTGAATATGTGCAAACTATAAATGGTTTCTAAAATATGAAGTCGACATGATCTTCGGAATTAGACTTTTCTCATACTTTGCAGTAGTGTAAACTATAATGTTTCCCAAAATTTGAAGTTGTTCTAGGAGTAGAGTTTGGAGTTAGTTTGACATTTTGCATAGTGCAATATGCAAAAGGAATCTGAAGCCCAAACAGGTGTAGAATGCAATTGCAACCCAAAAGATGAAACCCAAGTGTGTGTTGTAGGTTGCGAATTGCAATCTAATTCTAAAGTCTATGATAGAAAAGGCCTTACATAAATTGTAACTTGGGAAAGAAACCCAAATTTTAAGTCTTGATTGCAAAGCCAAGTTGCAAGGCTAAAGGGAAAGTCTAACCTAGTGCAAGTCCTTCCATGAAGTTTGAACTTTTGGTATTTTTGATCTTCTACTTCTTGTAATTCTAAGATATCAGAAGGGTGGTCTAGTAGGGTTGTTGTAGGGGTGTTTCAATGGCCTTGGAATTCCTAGCTCTCCTCTATATCTCATTTTCTATGTCAAGCATGGTGTTTTTAAGTCTTCCATTTGTGTCACTTTGCATTGTGCATTGGTGTGCATGCCAAGTGTGTCATTATAGGTTGTTATGACACCTTGGGTATGTAAGTGAGAAGTGTGGCCTTCTAAATGCTACTTTTGTATCACTATTTTTTTATCTAGTGTTTGTTTGGTTAATGTCTTGGGAAAAATTCTGGGGCATTACACTTGGTATTAGGGCCCCATGTTGTAGCATTAGGAGCTCTAGGTTATGTGTTTTTCTTGATGTGTTCAAGCATGTGTGGTTTTGTGCTATAGACAACATGTGTTGTTTCCCCAATATGTTGTCCTTGTATGCGTATTTTTGAGGAATTCATTGTTTGTGGGATTAGGTAGTGTTTAGGGTAAAAAGAGGGGTTTTCAATTTCAATGAGTGTTTGGGTTAAATCCTCCTTTCACACCTTACATTCAAGGACATAAACTGAGTCAAGCCACAACTCTTGAAAGAGGGATCTTCTACAGATTTAGTGTCACTTGGAATGAAGAGGAAACTTTGAATTTGTTGATTAATTGATTAATTAAAGCTTGATTATGCTTAAAACCCTAATTTCACAAAATCGTAAATAAATAGACAAATCGCAACAAATGCTCACAGACATAGATGGAATATTTAGAGTAGATACATACGAGACTTCAGAATTCCAGATGCAGAAAAGTTAGGTGCTAAAGAGTGGGTGCCCAAGCCCAAGGTGGCAGTTTCTTTAGGGACTTCCAGAATTTGTCTACAACTAGTCGCCACTGTCAAAGAGGTTTTCTGCTTCGGGGATCTAGAGGGCTTCGGAGCGGGTGCCCAAGTCCAAGTCCTACTTTTTCCTTCAGATGCGGGATCTCCCAACTCTGTCACAGCCTCCTGCAACTCCACTTCTGCAAATCATGACACCTGTTACCTGCAATTACAAAAAATAGGGTTGGGGGTTATGGTGTCTAGGAGCTTGCCTCAGTTAAGCCCCAGAAGGATATTCAAGTCTTCTAAACACCGTTGTTAGATAGAGAGTGCGTATCCATGCGGGATAGAGGCAAAAACCAATTGATAAATGATTGAAAACATAAATAGATATCACCTTAGAGGTGTAACTCACATGTAGATGAAAATCCTTCACATCATGAGAAGATTAAGCCAAATCTGCATAACAAACAAAACAACAAGGCAAGTCCGCTCTGCAACAATGAATACTTTGAATGCTCTAAAATTAGAAGTGTGCCAAAAACTCATAATAATCTTCTAGCTTACAAATAAAACCCTAAGCATGCTTATATATGCAACAAAACACATTCCCGCTCTAATTTTCTAATTCAAACTTGAGATGTCGACAACAGACACTTCTAACGGTCACATAATCGACATTTAAAATTTGGGACCTCACCAAATAGGGTAGGACTAAGGCATAGGTGCCCAAGCCCTTGGCCCCATTTTCAAGGTAGGGTCAAGTTCATCACTGTGCCCTCAACCTCATTTAACATGGGTTTTCAGGGATTTTCCATTGGGAGTTAAAATGAACATGCATGATTACACCTAAAGGACCCGGGAGCTAAACTTAGGAGGGAAAAGTCCTAGGGAGACATTTTCTGACGTAACAGGTAGACCATTATATTTTTTGAGAAGTTTATTTTAGGTGAATTTCCTTCTTGATGTCCTGAATGTGATGCAGCACACAACATACACTCAATACAATTTTGCCATTAATCACGTGAGAGCCAAAGATTTGAAGGCTGGAACATAAAAAAACTTCTATTCATCAACTTTGCTGCTACAATGAGAGAAAACTATCTTATATCCAAGAAAACAAAAAAAACAAAAAATTACCTTTTTTGGCAGATTTCAACAATTGTCAGATTTTGCCATTTAAGGTAATTTTACAATCATATCTTGAGAATCCAATTTTTTTCCAAAAGCTTCCTAAAACTAAGGAAGGACGAAAAGCCAACTAATATTCTAAATTTGAAACATGAGTTTCGATTTATTACAAAAGCAACTTTTTAAAAATGTAGAAAAAACATTAATTTGCCATTTTGAGGGCCAAGATGAAAGTTTCAAGCCCCAAAAAAGTGCCAAGATGAAGTCCAACTGACTAGGGTGGGTTGGGAAACCACTGGCCACCTCATAATGCATCCACTTGTAAAATTTCGTAGAAAACCCACATCCGAGTCAAAAGTTATGACCTCCAAAAGTCCCTGCATCATTCTCCTCTGGTTGAAAAGAATGCAGCTCCTACAAGTGAGTGTCTTCAAATTGCTGCCACTTGACTGGATCTAACCGTTGCACTTCCCACTCTGTAATCCACATGCTATCTGTTGGTGGCAATCCTTCCCACTGTACTAAATACTTGTTGTACTGCCCTTGCCAAGTGTAGATAGTGTTCTTATCAAGAACTTGTGCAATCTTTTCCTTCTTATGGGGAATGTGGTGGTGCCATGCCACTTCTGGTTGACTATCTTTAGCATCATCCTCACCATGGAATGCATATAAATCAGAAACATTAAACACAAGAGAAATACCGAAATTATCTGGTAAACTGAGCTCATATGCATTATAATTGATCTTCTTTGTAATTTTGCAAGGACCAATTTTCCTGTACTTCAACTTGTGGTATGTTCTAGTAGGAAACCACTCTTTTCTCAAATATACCATCACTAAGTCACCTTCATTGAATGTCTAATGTCAGCTACTAGCATCCACTGTATTCTTGTACCTCTCATTACTGTTCTGCAACTTCTGTCTCACTTCTTTCTGCAACTGTTGAAGGTGTTCTACAAATGCTTCCCCATCATCACTGACCCTATCTTTCATTGGTATTTGTACCAAATCTAGAACACCCTGAGGATTCCTGCCATACACAATCTAGAAAGGGGACTTTCCTATTGATCTGTTAATAGAACTATTATAGGCAAATTCGGCCTGGGGTAATGCCAAGTCCCATTGTTTTGGCTTTTCTCCAACAATACACCTCAACAAATTTCCTAGACTCTGATTGACTACCTCTGTTTGCCCATCCATTTGAGGATGATAGGCACTACTAAACTATAAATTGGTCCCCATCTTCTTCCATAAAGTCCTCCAGAAATGACCGAGGAATTTGGTATCCCTATGAGAGGTAATAGTCTTTGGAACATCATGTAGTCAAACAACTTCTGAAAAAAATAACTCTGCTACCCTTGTTGCATCATTAGTTTTCTTACAGGCAATAAAATGAACCATCTTGGAGAACCTATCAACAACTACAAAAATAGAGTCATTACCTCGTTGAGTATGTGGAAGTCCCAACACAAAGTCCATGCTCAAATCTATCCATGGTGCAGTTGGCACTGGTAATGGCATATACAACCCTATATTTTGTGAATGTCCCTTAGCCACTTGGAAGATCCTATACCTTGTTACATACCTAGTTATATCCCTTTTCATCTTTAACCAGTAATATTTATCTTCTATCAAGGCTATTGTCTTGTCCTTGCCAAAATGTCCAGCCAACCCACTACTATGAAATTCTCTGAGAATGTTTTCCCTCATAGAGTCAGCTGGTATTCATAGTTGTTTTCCTTTAAATAGACACCCATCTTACAAAAAATATTCACCCCTAAAGTGATCCAAGTTACCAGATACTGATACCTTCAATTGTTCCACAATCTCCCAAAAATCATCATCAGACTCATACAAATTTTTGATGGAATCAAAACCAATCACCTCAGTTTCCATTGTGGTCAAAAGTGCAACACACCTACTTAACACATTTGCAACTTGGTTTTGTTTTCTAGACTTATGCTTCAACACAAAATTGTAACCCTGCAAGAAAGAGACCCACTTGGCATGCCTACTATTCAACTTTTTCTGTGTGTTCAAGTATCTCAATGCAATATGATCTGTAAACAATACAAACTCCTGGGGAACTAGATAATGTCTCCAATGCCTCAATGCTTGAACAGTTGCATAAAATTCCAAATCATAAGTAGAATAATTCTTTTTCACTTCATTCAGCTTTTCACTAAAGAAAGCTATAGGTTTTCCATCTTGCCTAAGCACAACACCTATTCCCACATGGGAGGCATCACATTCTACTTCAAATACCTTATCAAAATTTGGCAATGCAAGTATAGGTGCTTTTGTTACCTTTTGCTTAAAGTACTTAAAGCTCTCCTCAGCATCTGTGGTCCATACAAACTCCCTTCCTTTGGTGCAATTTGTTATAGGGGCTACAATACTATTGAAATTTTGAATGAACTTTTGATAGAAAGTTGCCAAGCCATGAAAACTTTTTACCTCTGTGATGCTGCTTGGACTAGGCCATTCTAGAATTGCCTTGACCTTCTCTGGATCCATTCTGACACCATCTTTAGAAATGACAAAGCCCAAAAAAACCAAACTGTCCTGCATGAACCTACACTTCTTCAAATTGGCATAGAGCTTCTCCTTTCTTAACACACCAAGGATGAAACCTTTAAAAAAGAGAACATATTAAGAGGGCATGAGAGAGCACGAGAGAGAGATTTAAAAAGATTTGAGTTTACAGGGCGGAAGAATGGAGGAAGCGGGGAGCGCCCGCACAGAGGGGTGGCAGGGTAGAGGCCGCTGGAGGAAGAGGGACATTGGAGGAGTGGCGCTCGGGCAAAGATGGGAGGGACCACTGCAGACGGTCTGCGCTGAACAGAGGAGGGGGCAGCAGATACGACAGGACCGGTGGTAGCCACTAGAGGTGGGTGTAGGTCCAATGGGCGCCCTATTCGGTGGTCTCCAATGTCATCACCTACAATAGATCTTTCAAAAAAGCTTGCATAGAATGATTAGCAGTAAGCTCTGATACCAGATGATGCAGCACACAACATACACTCAATACAATTTTTCCATTAATCACGTGAGAGCCAAAGATTTGAACGCTGAAACATAAAAAAACTTGTATTCATCAACTCTGTTGCTACAATGAGAGAAAATTCTCTTATATCTAAGAAAACAAAAAAAACAAAAAATTACCTTTTTTGGCAGATTTCAACAATTGTCAGATTTTGCCATTTTAGGTAATTTTACAATCATATCTTGAGAATCCAGTTTTTTCCCAAAAGATTCCTAAAACTAAGGTAGGAAGAAAAGCCAACTAATATTCTAAATTTGAAACATGAGTTTTGATTTATTACAAAAGCAACTTTTTAAAAATCTACAAAAAAACACTAATTTGTCATTTTGAGGGCCAAGATGAAAGTTTCAAGCCTCGGAAAAGTGCCAAGACAAGGTCCAACTGACTAGGGTGGGTTGGGAAACCACTGGCCACCTCATAACGCATCCACCTATAAAATTTTGTAGAAAACCCACATCTGAGTCAAAAGTTATGACCTTCGGAAGTCCCTGCATCAGAATGCTTGGCAAAAATTCTTGTGATGTGTGAGTGTTTGAGTGACCTTTGTGGGATCATGATGGTGTTATTGTAACCACTTTTGATAGTGTGATTGTGAAGACCTATTTCTGAAGAGGAATGCTGATGTTCTTGGAGTTTTATCAAACATTGTGTACTCTCTTGTGATTGATGAATTTGGTTGTGAGAGAGATAATGTATTGTTCATATGCCTAATAATTGGAAGAAAAGTGAAGTGGCAATGCTTATATAAATGAATCTTGCATTGTGTACCCTTGTGTGCATATATCATGTTGCAAGAGTAGCATACCTTCTTACCCACTTTGTCATATTTGGAATCATCATTTACCTCTTGTTGTATGGTGACTAGAAATGCTTGCATGAAGTGCATCTTCCATTTGTCTTTTATGAGTGCATGTCATTATGTGTGAATTAATTATGTAGGCCAGTGAAAGAAAAATGCTAAATTATCAGAATAGATCATTTGTGTAATGACTCATATCCCCAAATTGCATTCTTTCCTAGGATTCATGTGAGAACTTAGGTGTGATATTACATTTTGTTAATTGGATAATTAAAGGAAAAAGGTTGTAATTCGGTCATGTATGCATGGGAATTGTGATGAATATTGTGTAAAGATCATGAAAACATTAGTGAATCCTACATCTTGTGACTCTAAATTGTGTTCTTCCCTATTTCATAGTGTGCATATTTTCTTGTGAAAGGAATTATCCATTGAAAGAATTATTGATTTGGAATCGAGTCCCTAACTGTATTATTATTCCTTGTGAAACATGTTAGTGTTATTCTCTTGTTGAATAGAAAACATGGTTAAGGTTTTCTTCTTATGTAAATCTCCCCATTGAGTGAAGTTTCACTTTTCACTCTTGTTATTTGTGCATTACATTTTGAATGTGTTTATTATCATGTGATAGAGAAATTATAGCATTGTATACATAGAATGTTGGGTAAAGGGCTTAAGTCCCAACTAAACTCTTTCCCTTTTTATGTTGCCATGTGTTGAATCTATATGTTGCATTAATGCATTACCCATATGATTGGTGAATTCCACCATGGTGTTGAATGTTAATTACTCCTTGATATGTGAGTGGATGTGTTGAGTTATCTTGGCCTGTGAGCCTAATTTTTTCTAGCTTAATCTTGGTTTGGTTAATAACTACTAGTGTGTGACAATGTGCATCATTGAATTGTAATTGTAATTCTCTTGAGTGTGATGTTTTGGTGAAATGTCATTCATTTTTAGAAAGGTGAATTCTAGTGGATGCCTTAGGAAATGTCATATAAAACCTTGTAATGATCTTGCATTATTTGATGTGGTTGTGATGGGATGAAGCTTTAATTGCTTGACAACCTAATTTATGCTTATTATGGATAAGTGAAAATTATGACCTTATCCTTTATGATGTGATTGGAGTCTTATAAGACTCATTTTCTTGGTGTTTCTTGAGTATGTCCTCTTACTCACCTTGGATTTTGGGTATCTAGGTGGAGTGTAGCATTTTACTCCCTTGCTTGTGAGTAGAATTAGTCATGTAGTGCATGTATAGTGTACCTTTAAGATTTTGATACTTTCTTTTGGTTATTGATGAATTATTTAAATGTTTACAAAGGCTAGCATTAATTTACTATTCTTGTTTACAAGTAGTCTACCCATCAAATTTTGACATTTATTCTTGTGACTTTTATGGTCATGCTTGATTTATTGTTGAAATTGAGCTCATTTTATGTCTTATTGTTGTAATTGATATTTATTCCACGTTTGTGTTCCTTTTATCATTGTGGTGACACTAGAATGTTTCAATTGCTGGTCATGTACCATGTATTGTTCTTCTCTATCATGTCCATGATGGGCCTTTGATGGATTGTATAAGGGAGTAGACTACGAAGAATGTGCTAGTTCTTGATGTTGTGTTGTTAGAACTATGGTAGTGTGAATTATTCATTCTTTGCTAAATATAAGTGACTATTATGTCAAGTGTTTGAGGAATCTATGACTTTTATTGTATTCATATGGACCACTTGATGTGAGTAAGCTTGCTAGTTGGTGTGGATGTCATGCCTAGATGGTAGTGGTTGATGTATATTTTAATTTATGTATGAACTTAAATATTTTTCTCTATCTGTTTGACTAGGAGAATGAGATATGTTGAAATCTTTGTATGGATTACATCTTGATTTAGTAGCTAGTAGGTGTTTGGGTGTTGACTTAGTCCATTGACTATGATTATCCTTTCTTGTCTCATTCTTGTTTTCCCTAGCCACATTTCCATGCCTCCTAATGTTCCAACATTAGTAGAGTGTATGATGTTGTGTTGTAGACAGAAAATCCATGTTATTAAATAACATGAACACACATGTCATGTCATTTAGATACGATTTCCACAACTTATGATGATGTTCTAACGTAGCGTAGGGTATGATGGTGTGTTAGTACATGCATAGACACATACTCTTGTTGGAACTCACTATTAGAAATGAAAGCAACACTACTTCAATGGAAATCTGATTCAAGATAAATTTCAGCAATCTTAAGTGTGCATTAACAATGGAGATTGTAAGAAAACATAAAACCCAATGCAAAAAAGATGTCAAACATGAAGAACTCAACACAATGACACTATTTTTACATGGAGAAAACCCTTGTGGTTAAAAAACTCCACCAGGAAAGAGGCACAAGTTTGTATTAATCTCAACAAGATTGTACAATACATCAACTACACAACTCTCTCCACAAGTCTTCAATCTGATAGCATTCTAGCAGCACCTTGTTGTTATATGGAGCCTAATTAGACTCAGAGGTTAAATTTACCCCACTTTTATCGGTGCAGTTTCCCCCCAAATTGCTATGGGGTTTGGGGGCAGCACCCCTTGCGAGGTCTAGGAGTAGAGCCCCTAGCGCACTCCCTGTCGCAATACAGGGTGGGCTCGAGGGGCAGCGCCCTTGCGGGGGCTCGGGGGCAGCGTCCCCAAAACCTCACACAATTTTTTATTATTTTATTAAGGCGTCGGGAGTTATTTTTCATTGGCTGACATAAAAAAACCCTATTTTGTAACCGACAAAAGTCATGATAAAAATGGCTAAGGGTTAGGGTTTTTGTTGATGTATTGTAGCATTTTGCAGCAGTATTGAGTTGCAAGGATTGCTAGTTGTAATTGGTTTGATTTACTTGATAATAAAATTTGGACTATCTATTGGTGGATGTAGCCCAAGTTTGGGTGAACCACATTAAAACTTGTCTCTCGCTATTATTTTTTCTGTGTATTTTCATTCCTCTGTTTAAGCTTTATTTGCATTTAATTGATATCTTCTGTCGGCTAACCCTAACACACCTGAGTACCTAAAATATGTATTTTAGAAACAATACATGGAAAATACTTATAAAAATATTTTCCACTCCATTCTAGGCATTCACCTTCTCTCTCCTAAGATTCTCTAACTTGTAAACATTAATTACCATCTTACAAGCATCTTACACTTGTCCAAAAACAACCATGCAAAGGTTGGATGCCCAAGACTAAATTTGGCCTCTTACAACATCTTATGACTCATTATAACCATCATAGATTTCACAAAAGAGTATCTTTCCAAGATAGGAACCTTGGGCTAAATATAACAAATATACAACTAACATATTCGTCATATGCATCATAGAATCTCAGAATCTTATGACAACTTGCAGCTGTCATAGATTCACTTACCAAACATTATGATAGTTGTCATACATGCCAAAAATAGTAGATTCCTCAAGGGAGCATGCCTACCCTCATTTAATTTGAGTTTTTACATTTGCGAATAGTAAAAGTCACTCCGTAATTACCTCTGGTTACTCCAAAATTACCCTGCCAGTGAAACTAGTACATCTCCTCATGGATAATTACAAATTACATATAATAAATGGAATAAATACCACATTGGGATTTACAAGGTTAATGGCACCTTATCCCAACATTCTCCCACTTGAAATTATACATTGTAAATCAACCCATAGGAAATCAAATGAAAAAATAATCAGGCACTAGAAACAAGGCCCATGACCTCTCTGCACCACACAAACTTCTCTATGCTCATAGGCTTGGTCAACGAATCTACAACATTCTCTTGAGTGTCTATCTTCTTTAGATCATTCTCTCTATTTGCAACTAACTCTCAAACAAAGTGATACTAAACATCAACATGCTTAGTCTGAGCATGATACATGGGATTCTTGGCCAAACAAATAGCACTCTGGCTATCACAACCAATCTGAATGATCCTGCAATCAAAACTAATATCTGTACATAGTCTCCTCAACCAAACTACCTCCTTAGAGACATGAGTAGCAGCCATATACTCTACTTCTGTGGTGGACAAAGCAACTGTGGGCTGCCTCTTACTCATCCAACTCACTGCACCTCCAAACAGAGTAAACACATAGCCACTAGTGGACCTTCGACTATCCAAGTCACTTGCCTAATCTGCATCCACAAAACCTTGTATGTCCAAAGATTTATCAGCTCTATTAGTACCAAAATAAACCAAACAATGATCATGAGTACCTATAAGATATTTAAACATCCTCTTTGCATAGTTCCAATGCTGTCTACCAGGGTTAGACATAAATCTACTCAAAACTCCCACTGCTTGGGCAATATCTAGTCTAGTGCAAACCATTGCATACATCAAACTCCCTACAACACTAGCATATGGCACATTAGACATATCCTCAAGATCATCCTTAGTCTTTGGACACATATTTAATGAAATCTTAGTACCGATGGGTAAAAGAACTCTAATTGGGTTACAGTTCTACAAACTAAACCTCTGCAAAATAGTATTCACATACTTTGTGACAACTAAAGATTTCTGTTAACTCTGTCCCTCCTAATCTCCATTCCCAAAATATACCTTAAAGCACCAAGATCCTTCATCTCAAATGCACCTAAAATTTGGGCTTTAAGCTCACTGATCATACTTTTAGTATTGCTGAAAAATAACATGTCATCAACATACAAAGCAATAACCAGTATAGAATCATCAATACAATGAATGTAAACACAATGATCCTTCTCACTTCTAACAAAACCCAATTTCAAAACAAATGAGTCAAAATTTTGATACCACATTCTAGGGGATTGTTTTAGACCATAAAGAGACCTCTTTAACCTGCAAACCCAATGTTCTTTTCCTTTTACCTCAAAACCTGTAGGCTATTGCATATAAATTTCTTCTTCAAGATCTCCATGCAAGAACACAGTCTTAACATCCATTTGCTCAATCTCCCAATCATAAGCTATAGAAATGGATAAGAGAAATCTAATAGAAGTCAATTTAGCAATAGGAGAGAATATCTCACCAAAATCAACTCCCTCTCTCTGGGAGTAGCCCTTGGCTACCAGTCTAGCCTTGTACTTTTCCAATGACCTATCTACTCCAAACTTCTTCTTTAAGACCACTTACAACCTATTGCCTTTCTTCCTTTAGGAAAATTAACAAGATCCCAGGTGTTACAAGAGTCTAAAGCCATCATCTCCTCCTACATGGCTAACTGCCAATACTCACTATCATCTATAGAAATAGCTTCCCTATAGGATCTAGGTTCATCATTAGTACTCAATAAATCATATACACAACATAAATTTGGTGGGCTATACCTGTCAACTAGATTCTGTTGTCTTGTGGATCTCCTCAAGGGTGGAGTAAGAGACTCTACTCATTCTTCTGCATGATCATTTACAACAACTTCTTCTGTAATTACAGACTCATCTTAATCAGAACTACTTGAATCTTCTTCTTCTTCACCCCCCAATCCATCATTCTATTCTTCTTGAGGTGCATCTTGCTGCTCTAAATCAAAGTGCACCTTCTTTACCTTTTCTTCTTTCTCTTTTGGCTGCTTAGGTTTAGAAATAGCTCTAAGTTCCCTAAAAATAACATCTCTAGAAAAGATAATCTTGCGGGTTAGTGGATTCCAAAGCTTATAACCTTTGACATTATCACCATATCCAATGAATGTACACTTTTCAACCTTTGGATCCAACTTAGATCACTTTTCCTTAGGCACATGAACAAAAGCCTCATAACCAAAAACCCATTAATGTGAAATAGAAGGTTTCTTACCTATCCACACTTCATAAGGTGTTGAATCAAGAGCCTTACAAGGAGATCTATTTATCAAGTAGCAAGAAGTACACACAACCTCTCCCCAAAAGCATTTATCCAACTATGCATCACTAAGCATATTTTTGGCCCTTTCTATAATTGTCCAGTTCATCCTTTCTGCAACACCATTCTATTGCAGTGTATATGGAGTTGTCTTTTATCTGATTATACTTGCATGCTTGCAAAACTCATCAAATTCCTTAGAGCAATATTCCCCTCCATTGTCAGATCTTAATATTTTTATCTTTAAACCTAATTGGTTCTCTACTAAGACTTTGAATTCCTTAAACTTAGTGAAAACTTTAGATTTATGTTTCATAAAATAAATCCATGTAAATCTGGATACATCATCAATGAAGGTGACAAAATAACAAGATTTTCCAATAGATTCATTATCCATAGGTCCAAACACATTCGTATGAATAATTTCTAATTTCTCTTTTGCTCTATTGCTTCTTGAAGGGAATGATTTTCTATTTAGTTTACCAAACACATAATGCTCACAGAAATCAAAGTGCCCATCAGAATAAGAGAAACCATCCAACAATTATTTATTCTTAATAGTTTTTAATACATTATTACTTGTGTGGCCTAATCTACGGTGCCACAACATACATGTATTTTCAGTAGTGGCCTCAGATACATAAGAGGAATTGCAACCTGTAGTGGATTCAAGCTTAAACAAGTTCCCAAATCTCTTCCCTTTCGCTACCACCAAGTTCCCTCTCACCAATTTGCGGCCATGCTTGTCAAATGTCACATGCATTCCCAAATCATTTAACCTCGAAACTGAAATCAGATCTATAGCTAATCCAGGAACATGCAAAACACCAAGGAGGGTTTTAATCCTCCCATCACTGAAACACAACAATACCTTTCCTTTCCTGACAATCAGATATGAAGAGTTGTCGCCAAGGTAGATATTAGCTCCATCATATTCTTTATATGTGGAGAGCCGTTCCTTATGTGGGGTGATATGAAACGAGCATCTTGAGTCAACCAACCAGTTTTCATTAGAAACAACATTATATGCAAAAAGTAAAACATCTTCACCTACATTCGAGGACTTATTTGAAGCACTCTCCCACTGTTTCTTGGGGTTTCTGCACTCCTTCACATGTCCCCTTTTACCACAATTCCAACATTTAACTCTGTTCTTTTTACTAGGAGTCTTAGACTAGCCCTTGGACTTGTCCTTAGCCCCTTTATGATCTCCCTTTGGTCCTCTTTCCTTAGACCTTCCCCTGATATTGAGAGCATCACCTAAACTATCTGAACTCTTCTTCCTCAATTCCTGTGCCAGTAAAACTGCAACAAGAGCATCCAACTTCAGATCTGTGAGGTTAGCAGTGATAGCCAAAATGACATTTCCCCATGATTCAGGGAAAGAACAAAGAAGCAAGATACATTTATCTTCCTCATCAACTTGAACATCTATTGAAGTAAGCTGACTCATCAACAAATTAAAAGAATTTAAATGCTCTATAATTGACTCACCCTCTTTCATTTTCAAAGAAAATAGTTTCCATTTTAAATAAAGTTTATTTACCATACTCTTGGCTTGATAGATCTCATCCAACTGATTCCACAATTTGTATGCGGTCTCTTCCTTTGCGACATTTAGCAGCATAGAATCTAAAAGACACAAACGGATAGTTCCTCGTGCCTTCTTATCTAGTCTAGCCCACTCATCTGAAGAGACATCATTGGGTTTCTTCTCTTTTTGAACAGCCAACCATTGGTTTCTTTCTTCCAACAAATCTTCTATTTTTAGCTTCCACAACTCATACCCTGTTCCATTAAACTTCTCAATGTCCATTCGAGAGGTTGATGCAACGGTGGAGACAGCCATAATAACAACACAAGATCTGCAAAACAAACACAACCAAATCTCCCACTGTAGCTATAGCTTCCACACTACCACCCAAGAGTTAAAGCTAGCCAGGCTCTGATACCAAATATTAGAAATGAAAGCAACACTACTTCAACAGAAATCTGATTCAAGATAAATATCAATAATCTTAAGTGTGAATTAACAATGGAGATTGTAACAAAACATAAAACCCACTGCAGAAAAGATGTCAAACATGAAGAACTCAACACAATAACATAGTATTTACGTGGAGAAAACCCTTGCAGATAAAAAACTCCACCAAGAAAGAGGCACAAGTTTGTATTAATCTCAACAAGATTGTACAATACATCAACTACACAACTCTCTCCACAAGTCTTCAATCCGACAACATTTCGGTAGCACTTGAGTACCTAAAATATGTATTTTAGCAACAAATACATGAAAAATACTTATAGAAATGTTTACCACTTCGTTCTAGGCGTTCGCCTTCTCTCTCCTAAGATTCTCCAACCTATAAACATTAATTTCTATCTTACAAGCATCTTACACTTGTCCAAAAACAACCATGCAAAGGTTGGATGCCCAAGACTAAATCTGTTAGGGTTAGCCAGCAGAAGATATCAATTAAATGCAAATAAAGATTAAACAGAGAAATGGAAATACACAGAATTAATAACAGCGAGAGACAAGATTTAACGTGGTTCACCCAAACTCGGGCTACATCCACCAAATAGAGAGTCCAATATTATTATCCAGTAAATCAAACCGATTACAATCAGCAATCCCTGCAACTCAATACCGCTGCAAATGCTACAATACAATACTCAAACCCTAACCCTTGGCCGCTTTTTATCAAGCCTTTTTGTCGGTTACAAAAATTAGGGTTTTCTTATGTCGGTCATAAAAAATAAGATTTTTTAAGTCGGCCCTAAAAAAAATTTTTCTCGGGGGCCTGGCCCGGCCCCGAACCCCGGCGAGGATACATGGCTAGTGTACAGTACTTTCCTGATCAGTCGCCACCTACCAAAAATCTCCCACTTGGAGATTAATTAGGCTCCACACAAAAATAATCTCCCACTTGGAGACTGATCCTGGACGACACCGCTACGCATGCAACTCCCACTGGAAATAAGCACCCTGGACTCTACTGTTTAATTTTTATTGTGTTCAGTCTAGAAGACCAATCGAAGCTGAAGAGCAGCTCAGCTTCTCCCTTGTCACTGCCTTTGTAAACATATCTGCTGGATTTTCATCTGTATGTATCTTTTCCAGCCTTAACTGTCCATTATCCAACACCGACCGAATAAAGTGATACCTCAACTGTATGTGTTTGGTCTTGGAATGCAAGGCAGAATTCTTTTCAAGATGTATGGCACTCTGACTGTCTGTATACAAAGAACTGTTAGCCTGTTGTTTACCCAATTCTTCCATGAAAGATTGTAGCCATATCATCTCCTTGCTTGCCTCTGTTGCAGTGACATATTCTGCCTCTGTGGTGGATAAAGCAACCACCTTTTGCAACCTAGAAATCCAACTCACTGATGTTCCACCTATAGTAAAGACATAACCTGTAGTACTCCACCTGGTATCAATATCCCCTGCCAAATCTGAGTCTACATAACCTGCTAAATCAGTATTAGAGCCCCCAAAACATAAGTGTTTATTAGATGTACCTCTCAAATATCTAAGAATCCATTTGACCGCATTCCAATGCTCAAATCTGGGATGACTCATATACCTACTAACGACTCCGACAGCATGTGCAATATCCGGTCTTGTGTATACCATGGCATACATTAAACTTCCTACAGCTGAAGCATAGGGTATCTTGGACATTTTCTCTTCCTCCTCTTGTGTCTTTGGACACATCTCCTTAGTCAATTTCAAATGACTAGGCAAAGGTGTACTGACAGCTTTGGCATTCTCCATATGGAATCTCTGCAACACCTTTTCAACATAAGCAGCCTGAGATAGAGTCAATTTTCTGTTCTTCCTATCTTTGCAAATTTTTATTCCAAGGATTTGTTTTGCTGCCCCCAAATCCTTCATATCAAATGACTGTGATAACTGATGTTTTAACTCTCTGATGTGATCCATGTTAGACCCAGCTACAAGCATGTCATCAACATATAAACATAAAATGATGTAGCTGTCATTATCCAACCTCTTAAAATAAACACAATGGTCAGAATTACACCTACTGTAGCCTTGCTCAGCCATAAAACTATCAAATTTCAAATACCATTGCCGAGGTGCTTGTTTCAGGCCATACAAGCTTTTCTTCAATCTGCACACTTGTTTCTCCTTACCTTTGACCTCAAATCCCTGTGGTTGTGCCATGTATATCTCCTCCTCCAAATCACCATGGAGAAAGGCAGTTTTCACATCTGGCTGTTCCAAATGCAAATCTTCAGCAGCCACAATACTTAAAACAGTACGAATAGAAGTCATCTTGACAACCGGAGAAAATATCTCATCAAAATCAATGCCCTATTTCTGTGCAAATCCTTTTACAACTAACCTGGCCTTAAATCGTTTCTTACCTCCATCTTCCTCTTTCAGCCTGTAAACCCATTTGTTTGGTAAAGCCTTTTTACCTACAGGTAACTTACATAATTCCCAAGTCTGATTTTTTAGCAAGGAGTCCATTTCTTCTTGCATGGCAAGCTCCCACTGAACTTGCGTATTCACCCGCATAGCTTCATCATACCCTTCTGGTTCACCAGCATCTGTTAACAAAATAGAATACAAAGAGGGAGAAAACCTTTCAGGAGGTCTACTTATCCTTGTTGACCGTCTAACATTCACTGGAGTTTGTGGTATTTCTGGTTGCTGTTGCGGAGCATGAGGAGCCACTGGAACATCACTATTTGGAGTATCATCCAGCACCACATAATCCTTTTCTTTCTTCTCATGCTGCTGCAACTGATCTTTGTACAACACCTTCTCATTGAATATAACATCCCTGCTTCTCACAATTTTCTGATTTTCAAAATTCCAAAGCCTATAACCAAATTCATCAATGCCATATCCAACGAAGGTACATTTTTTTGATTTCGCATCCAGCTTGGTTCTATTTTCAGAATCTATATATGCAAATGCTTCACAGCCAAAGGTTTTCAGAAAAGAATAACTCACCTTCTTGCCAGTCCATGCTTCCTCTGGAATACCACAGCCCAAAGGAACTGAAGGACCTCTGTTAATTAAATATACAGCAGTGTTGACAGCCTCTGCCCACATGTTTAAAGGCAGTCCAGCATGCAATCTCATGGTCCTTGCACGCTCCATTATTGTCCTATTCATGCGTTCAGCCACTCCATTTTCCTGTGGAGTCCCTGGAACCGTTTTCTGCCTACGAATTCCATTAAAGGAACAATAGTCTTCAAATTCTTTGCTGCAATACTCACCGCCATTATCAGATCTGAGACATTTTAATCTTTTACCTGTCTCATTTTCAACCAAGCTTTTCCATTTCTTAAATGTTTCAAATACATCATATTTCTGTCTAAGGAAATAAATCCAGACCTTCCTAGTTGCATCATCTATGAATGTAACATAATACCGAGAGCCACCAAAAGAAAATACCTGAGCTGGTCCCCATACATCTATATGCACAAGCTCCAACTTTTCATTTTTCTTTTGCTTCCCATCTCTGAGAAAACTGACTCTCTTTTGTTTTCCATACACACAACTTTCACAGAAATCCATATTAATACATTTCAGACCTAGTAAAACTTTCTTAGAATGAAGTACCTTCATACCTTTTTCACTCATATGCCCAAGTCTATTATGCCACAGTGTTGTTTCAGAACCTGCAGCAACTTTTCCAGTCTCTTCCTGCAAACTTGCAGCAACTGTTCCTAAACCTGTTTGTTTTTCCTCTATAAAATCTAAAGTAGAAGGAAAAGTATGACCTGTACAAAGATATAAGGTGCCTCCTTTTACACCTTTTTCTACTACTAAGGCACCTTTTGAAACCTTCCAATTTTTATCAGTAAATGTAACAGTGCAACCTTGTTCAGTTAGCTGCCTTGCTGAAATTAAATTCCTACTGAGCCTTGGAACATGCCTCACCTCTTGTAGTAGCCAATGATTCCCATTCTGCAACTTAATCTTGATTCTTCCCTTTCCAACAATCTGACAGGGTTCATTATCTCCCAAATAAACCAGCCCAAAATCCCCTTGGACATAATCAAGGAAATAACTTCTATGGGGCGTAGCATGAAATGAGGCCCCTGAATCTAAAACCCATGAATCATCAGCATTATCTAGGGAAAGAATCAAAGCATCATCTTCAGACTTATTGCTTACCACATTTGCTTCCTTATTGCCTTCTTGTTTGTCTCCTTCTTTATTTTTTCGAGACTAGCAATCTTTCTTCAGATGACCTGGTTTTCCATAGTACCAACAATCCTTCTGTCCTCTGGTTTGGGATCTTTTGTCCTTTGATTTTCCTCGTGACTTCCCATGACCTCCAGAACCTTTTCCTCTCTCCTTTGATCTACCCCTGCTTTCTGCGTTCAAAACACTACCTGATTTGGATCCACCTGAGCTTTTCTTACGAATTTCCTCACTCAGAATAACACCAACAACATCATCAAATTTTAGGGTATTTGAACCATAAACAGAGTTACTAACTGCCATTACCAAACTATCCCAGCTTTCAGGCAATGAACATAATATCAAGAGAGCTCTAACTTCTTCATCAAATTTTACATTTACGGAAGTCAATTGACTGACAATCGTATTAAATTTATTTAAATGACCTGTCACAGATCCACCTTCAACCATTTTCAAATTAAACAACTGCTTCATGAGAAATATCTTATTTGAGGCTAAGGGTTTTTCATACAATTTAGCCAAAGCTTTCATCAGACCATCTGTTGTCTTCGCTTCCGTTATATTGAATGCCACCGACGGTGCCAGGCACAACCGAATGGTTCCCAGTGCCTTTCTGTCAAGAAGATTCCAATCCTTATCAGACATTGTTGCCGGTTTCTTGGCTACTCCTTCCAATGGCCTCCATAAATCCTTTTGATAGAGGTAATCTTCCATCTGCATCTTCCATAACTGATAGTTCTGCCCATTGAATTTATCAACCTTCATTTTACCCTCGTCCGCCATTGCTCCCACTCAACCGTGAGACTTTCCTGCAGACGATAATCGAACACAACCTGCTCTGATACCACTTGTTAGGGTTAGCCGGTAGAAGATATCAATTAAATGCAAATAAAGATTAAACAGAGAAATGGAAATACACAGAATTAATAACAGCGAGAGACAAGATTTAACATGGTTCACCCAAACTCGGGCTACATCCACCAAACAGAGAGTCCAATATTATTATCCAGTAAATCAAACCGATTACAATCAACAATCCCTGCAACTCAATACCGCTGCAAATGCTACAATACAATACTCAAACCCTAACCCTTGGCTGCTTTTTATCAAGCCTTTTTGTCAGTTACAAAAATTAGGGTTTTCTTATGTCGGTCATAAAAAATAGGATTTTTTAAGTCGGCCCTAAAAAAAAATTTTCTCGAGGGCTACCGCCCCCGAATCCCTGCTCGGGGCCCGGCCCGGCCCCGAACCCCGGCGAGGATACATGGCTAGTGTATAGTACTTTCCTGATCAGTCGCCACCTACCAACAAAATTTGGCCTCTTACAACATCTTATGATGCATCATAACCATCATAGATTCCACAAAAGGGTATGTTTCCAAGATATGAGCCTTGGGCTAAATATAGCAAATATACAACTAACATATCCGTCATATGCGTCATAGAATCTCAGAATCTTATGACAACTTGCAGCTGTCATAGATTCACTTACCAAACATTATGACAGTTGTCATACATGCCAAAAATAGTAGATTCCTCAAGGGAGCATGACTACCCTCATTTACTTTGAGTTTTTACATTTGCCAACAGTAAAAGTCACTCCGTAATTACCTCCAGTTACTCTGAAATTACCCTGCCAGTGAAACTAGTACATCTCCTCATGGATAATTACAAATTATATATAATAAATGGAATAAATACAATATTAGGATTTACAAGGTTAATGGTACCTTATCCCAACACACACCGGTATACTGAGAGGGGGGGTGAATCATTATATACCAATTTTTACTTCAATTCTACTACAACAACAAGATCTTTACAACATCAATCAAATTATGTAAGAACTATGCAAATATAAACATATCCACACCTCCACACAAGGGAACATAAGATTTACATGAAAACCCAAAAGAGAAAAACCATGGTGAGAAAAGTTGCTTGGGTCTACTACCCAAATACAACCTAACAAATTGAGTCAATGAATTACAATATTTTGTAGGCACCAACCCATTGGAATTTCAACATGAGGACACCAATCATTTTATAGATTTATAGGCACCAACCTACAAGAGACTTCAATCCCCTTATAAAACTGAGCACCAACTCTGTCCCTGAGCACCAACTTAGAAGATGAAGCACCAACTTCAAGCAGTAGATAAATGGATCTAGATTAGTCCACATTGAGCACCAACCCATCTATGAAGCACCAACTTCAACTAACTGAAACAAGATCAAGTTCATTCCAAAATGGGGAATTGACCTTTCTATTGAGCACCAACTTAGATTCTAGACCATTAATTTCCACACACCCTGAAACATGTAGCATCACATAACATTTTTCTCCTCCAGATAAAACAATATTCTTATACTAGTACTAACACAAACTATGCGAACTCCAGATCATCTTCTATTCATGCCCTTCATACATTACTTACATAATGTATTACTTACCTTTTATTTCTCATTACTCATTATTTAAAACAACTTCAAGTCACTTATATATATACCATCCATGACTCTTTCTAGATCATCTACATTGGCTAGAAGGTGGCGCATAACTCTATGCCACATGAGACGTGTAGTCAAACTTGCATATACACTTTTATCCCAAATCAAACGCGGTAATGTAGGAATGAAATATCATTACATGCTTCATTTCAAAAATCTCTTCTATATCATCTACGTCAGCTTAGAACCACTTAACATATTTCTCCAAGACAACTCATGTTGGCCATGAACCCTTAATTCATGTAACGTGTAGTCATCTTGTCTCTAAACCCTATGCGGTAACATAGGAGTGAACTCATGTTATACGCTTCATTCCATGAACTTTCCTAGTCCTAAATTATCTACACACAAACTCCCATACTGGTGCACACATCTAGGATATTGGAGCAAGCTCTCAAACATACATACACTTTAACTTCTTGTCACATTGTTACATTGTCTTCACATTGATACTTCCAGATACCTTTGTGGTAACTCAAATCACTTGAAACTTGGACCAAACAAACATAATGTCCAACTAAACCTATCTCCCAAACTACAAGACCATACACCTAAATGCGGTAGTATGCAGTAGTCTTCACTAACACTCTTGTTAACCAGTTTCATTGTCTTGACTCAGACACTTCTAGATATCTTTGTGGTGATTCATAACTTCTGTAATTAAGATATAACATGAATTTTTATTTTCTCTTCATAACCTCCAAATTGTAAAGCCAAACAATCAACTATGGTAGAATGCGGTATCAGGGAACATGACAGTCTTAACACTGCTTCTGAGCAATAGACCTTAGAAAACTGTCGCAAACATCTCCATATTTCTGTAAACATAGTAGATAATCATGAATAGTTGATCCCAGTGTGTAAACATAATGAAAAATGATAACATTAACATCTTGCAATTATATTATCATCTTGCAACTATACTTTTCCCTCCATTGCCTTGACATCAATGAAAATATTTCCAATAATCTCCCCCTTTGTCATTGATGGAAACATAAATATAATTATCTTCTTTTGCATTTCCCCTCCTTAATATATCTCTCCCCTTTACTATATCTCTCCCCCTTTGACATCAATGACAAAGGGACACTGCATTATTAGTATGCTCAAGCTAAGAGTAATATCTCCCCCTGTCTACATCAGACATGATTGTCTATATTGTCTTCTATCTACCTTCTCCCCCTAAGAAGTAGCCACTATCCAACTAGGGATGAAGAATATGCCTTGAGCTGCTCCCCTGGACATATGTTCCAGTTGCACTTCTACTTGTGAGAAGAAGAAGGAGAAATAACTCCTAACTTTTGCCTGAGACATTCAAAAGTATCCTTAGGAATCAGTTTTGCGAAAATGTTTGCAATTTGATCTTTTGTGGTGACATATTCCAACTTTACCTCCTGATCTGCAACCTTGTCTCTCAAGAAGTGATACTTAATAGATATATGCTTAGTTCTAGAATGCATCATTGGATTCTTTGATATGTTGATTTCACTTGTATTAACACACAAAATAGGAATGGGCTCATCATATGTTACCTTGATATCCTTCAATGTCTATTTCATCCACAACACCTAAGTACAAAAAGATATTGCAGCTATGTATTCTACTTATGTTGTTGACAGAGAGACTGAATATTGCTTCTTGGTTAACCATGGAACCAATCTATTACCTAGAAAGAAACCTCCAGTACTTGTGCTTCTCCTATAACCAATACTGCCGACCCAATCTGCATCTATATATGAAGTCATAGAGAAGTCTTTCCCTTGTCATACCACAATCCATAGTCCAATGTGCTCTTCAAGTATCTATAAATCCTTTTAACAACCTTTACATGTGTCTCTTTTGGATTGGCTTGAAACCTAGACACCATACAAACTGCTTGCATAATATTCAGTCTTGATGTAGTCAAGTATAATAATCTTCCTGTCATGGACCTATAAAGAGTCTAATCATCTTGAAGTGACTCATCATCCTTTCTAAGATGACAACCTATTACCATAGGTGTACTTACTCGTTTGCAGTCATCCATATTGAACTATTTCAACATCTCCTTGACATACTTAGCTTGTGAAATAAAGATACCCTTGTCTAATTGAACAATGTGAAGTCCAAGAAATAATGAAAGTTCACCTATCAAACTCCTTCTGCATCTCTTTTGAAAACTTCTTGCGCATCCCATCATTGCCACCAAAGATAATATCATCAAGATATACAACTACTATCAACATGTGCTTAGCTTCTATTTTGATGTAGAGATTACTGTCTGCAATAACTTTCTTTAAGCCTTGATGGTGTAAGTACTTGTCCAACCTTGCATACCATGCCTTAGGGGCTTGTTTGAGACCATATAAAGCCTTTCTAAGTCTTCATACCAAATTCAAATCTTCTGATAGCTAAAATCTTTTAGGATTCTCTATGTAAACTTCTTCTAGATCACCATTCAAGAAAGCATATTCGACATCCATTTGATACACATTGAAGTCTTTGTGAACTACAAATGCAAGAAACATCCTGATTGCTTCCAAACTTTCCATAGGGGTAACTGTCTCCTCAAAATCAATGCCTTCCACTTGTGAGTAGCCCTTGCAAACCAACCTTGCTTTGTTTCTAACCACTTCTCCATCTTCTTTCAACTTATTTATGAATATCCACTTGGTGCTAATCACATTCTTATCCTTTGGCCTTGGAACCTCATTTTTATCAATCTGATTTAGTTCTTCTTCCATGGCATGAATCCAACTCTCATCTTTTGTAGCTTCTAAGAAATTCTTTGGATCTACTTTGGATAGCAAAGAGAAGTTTACTTGTTCTCTCAGTTTTCTCCTAGTTACAATTCCATCATCCTTATTACCAATAATCTGATCCTTTGAGTGAATTTTCTAGATATACTTTGCAGGTGTTTTAGTAGTATCCTTCTGTGATTCTTCCTCTTCAACTTCATCTTCTTCTGTGTAGGTAGATTCCTATGAGTAGTAGTCTTCTTGATCATATGTGGGTGAAAGTACTTCTTCATCAAATCTCACATTTTCACTCTCAATAATTTTTTGTAGCCTCTTGTTAAAACACTTGTATGCTTTGCTTCTAGTTGAATAAACAAGGAAGATTCCTTCATCTATTTTGAATCAAATTTTGCTAAGTTGTCTTCATCCATTCTGATGTAACATTTGCTACCAAACACCTTGAAATGCTTGACAGATGCAAGTTTGCCTTTCCATAGCTCATATGGTGTCTTAGTGGTGTTCACTCTTAGCTATCCTCTATTGAGAATATAAATTGTAGTTTGTAATCCTTCCTTTGAGTACCTATAAGGAAGTTTTGCATCACTGAGCATAGTTCTTTCCATCTCTTATACTGTCCTATTCTTCACAAAATTCCTCAAATTCATTTGATGTCAACTCACCACCTCTATATAATCTTAAGCACTTGATTCTAGCATTCATTTCATTCTCAACCATAGACTTAAATCTATTAAAATATTTTTATTTATATTTCAAAAATGTAACCCATGTCATTCTAGAATAATCATCAATGAGAAACATAAAGTACCTTTCACCTTAAAGACTCCTTGTTTTGGTAGGACCACACAAATCTATTTGAATCAGTTGTAATGGCTTTGTGGAAGAGTACTTCTTGGTCTTGAACCTTGTCCTTATCTGCTTCCCAATCTGACATTCCTTACAAAAGGTATTAGTAGGCTTAGCAATCTTTGGCATATCCCATGTTTAGAGTTAATATTCACAAGACTATCAAAATTGATGTGACCCATCCTCTTATGCCACAACTAACTCTCATTTTTTGTCCTAGAAGGCAATTCTTTCCTTTGACTTCACTAATATTAGACAAGTTATTCTCTGTCCTACTTGCTTCTACCACAAGTTTGTCAGTGTTTGCTCTTCTGATTTCACATCCTTGTGCATGGAAGATGAGCTTGTATACTTTGTTACACATTTGACTTACACTGAGAAGATTATGCTTCAGGCCTTCAACATATAGTACATCTTCTATTCTGGTTTTTTCATCAATGCTTATTGTACCCTTTCCACATATTCTTGCAGTGATGTTATCTCCAAACTTAACTGAATCACCATTCCACTTTACAAGACTCATGAATTTTATTTTATCTCCTGTCATGTGGCTTGAACACCCACTGTCTATTACCCAAGGATTTGCTTGCCCTTGTGCATGAAATGCAGTTTGGATAATCATTGAATTTTATTCTTCTTGACTATTATTCCTTTTTACTTTCCATTCCTTCTTATGATATTTTTTTTAATTTTCAGGAATGTCTATCTTTTTTTTTTGGTTATCAAGATCAGTCATTTGAGATTTTGACTTTGCCAAGCTACTTCTGCAAAACCTTGATATGTGCCCAAAATTGTTGCAAACATGACATATTATGTTGAAATCAATCAAAGGGGCAAAAAAGTTTCTACTTACATGATCACTTCTTCTCATTCTAGATCTACATTCAATGGCTCTGTAACCATACTAATTGCAAATGAAACAATAACCATAGAAAGCATAATTAAACTTGTTCATGAATGTCTATCTTGCAGGAGTTGATCTTCTAATTTTTCTTCTATGAGAGATGACAGGGATGAAAACAACTTCTTCATTTTTCTTACTCTCTTTCTTCATTGGGATTTTTTCATTTGACACTATCTTATTTGAGTCAGTCTTCTTTGCAGGAGCAGAAGATTGTGTGACTTCTTCATCATAGCCCAAACTTGATTTTATGAATAGAGTTCTCTGAATATTTATTATATCATCCAAAATTTTAGAGCTCTTTCCAAACTTGATATTCTTATTCAACTGAGCATGTACTTTTCAACTTCCTTTCTCAGAGAAACAATTTCTTCTTCAAGTTTTAAACACTCATCTGATTTGGCTTTGAGATTAGTGTTCACAAAGTTTGCAATCCTTTTTCCTTCTTCAATTTGAATCTTCAAGCTAACAATCATTTCCCCTGACTCTTTAAGCTTTGCCTTTTGTTCTTTTTTTCTTTCCTTACTAATCTCAAGTGGTCAAGAGAAGAGATAAGTTCACCTTCAAGATCAACTTCACATTCTTCTTCATCAATGAGTGTCATGTCTTCTTCATCAAGATCTAGCATTTCTTCACCATCTTCTACAGGGTTGTCTTCATAAGTTTAGATCATTATAGCATGATTTAAATTTCTAATTTTTGCATCAGATCTGATTGGTATCACATTACTTAATCATTTCCTAGTGGTATATTTGGCATTTTCACTTATTCATTATTAGGGTTTTCAAAAAAATTACATTTTTGGAAAACCTAGATAGTCTTGCACCTAGGGTGTGTTGATTAAACTCTTGTTCCAAATTTTTCTGATTATAATTGGTGGTCAAATCTGATTTTTCATTGCTGTAGCATTTCATAAATATCATTTGTGTTCAAAAATAATTGTTGGATCAAAGAATTTTGGTTTAAGGAAGTATTTAAGATCTAGGGTTTGATAGTAAAACCCTTGCTAGTCTTGCATTTAGTTGTTATATTTGAAATCTTGTTTTCAGATCTTTGTTATGATGAAGGATTGCTAAATATGATTTAAATTTTCTATGACTCATCATACGTGTCATATTTTTTTAAATTAGAAAGCAAGGACATTCATGCATTCATCTTCTCTTTAAAATTGTAAAGCAATAGCACAAACAAAACTATATAGCTTCATTTGACACTTATACATCTTCATTTAAAGAAAAATTTTCAAAATACCTCTTGTGTTTACTTAGGAAAATCATTTGCACATAATACACATCTTACATTCCCAAGACTTAGTTGTTGTGGTTACCAAAAATACCACATTTTTGGAAAGCCCTGCTTATCTTGCACTTGTAGGTCATTGATGGTAATCTTATTTTATATACTCAAGTCATGTCTAAATTCAATTGTACATTGTTGTTCCATATCACACTTACATGTATTATTGGCTTCTTCGCATTACTTATATTGATCAATATTAGAGGACTTTGCTAAATTCATCTCCATTAATGGTCATGAGAAAGATGATGGCGATAGTTCTTTTTCTACTACAATTCATGATAATACCATTGACATCACCTCTAAGGAATATGATGGTGACCTAGCTCCTCCTACATCACCCTATGCTTTGGACCCTCTCCCAAAAGTGAGAACATTTTGGTGCAAGAGGATGAGATCATTGATACATTTCTTAACATAACTCTACCCTCTCTTCATTCCAATTATCTCCCATCAAAAGATGAAGCATTAGTGGATGAAGATTCTTCTATTACAATGGATTCCCCACTGGAAGACATTGGGCATTCATCTCAAAAAGATATCAATATAAATTCCATCATCATTAATAGACTTATTCCACCCACTAAGGGGATAGTGAATAAGTACATTAATGTTCAAAATATTCCTAAAATCATTACCCATGAGGCACATAATTTGCCTCCTTTATCTAAACCTATGATTATAGTTCAAAGTGTTCCCAAACCATCTCGACCTCCTGGTTACTTTCTCAATATTGCAAAGAAAATTACTCAAAGGAATCAAGGTGTTAAAAATGTGTTGCAACAATATCATTATAATGCAGTTGCTCACACATACAACACCTGCAATAACAAGAAAAACAAGCAAGCACCGAGTGTGCCCATTTCTCTTCCACCTTCTCAAACTTTTCTTCCCCCACCTCCTCATATTTCTAAACATGTTGGTAGAGAATACAATCTTGTCGACCAGCTCTGTGCTACTCCAGCTAAGATCTCTCTATGGGATTTAATACAAACATCACCTACATATAATAGAATGCTCCAAGAGGCTCTACAAAAGGTAGTTGTTCCACCTTCTGTTAGACTAAATGATGTAGCATATGTGTTTATTTATATGCGTGACAACATCATATATCTTATTTCAACAACATGAATTACCTCCCATAGAGGTGCAAAACCAATATGAACCTCTTATGATATCCATCATTATTAATAAAATGAGGGTAAGATGCACTATGATTGATGGTGGATTAGGTCTTAATGTTTATGGAATAGACTTGTTACATAAACTCAATGTCGATACATCTATCGTCAAACCAGATACACTCGATATCCATGTCTTTGATAATGATGGTAGGAAATTACTAGGCACAATCACCTTAAATGTTAAGGCTAGACTTGTGATATTACCTACCCTTATCCATGTCATGCCTAATTCTCTTTCATACAATCTTCTTCTTGGTAGACGATGGATTCATGCCCTGGGGGTAGTCCCGTCTACCCTTCATCATTCAATAAAGTTCATTTTTGAAAACAAACTCCATACGATTGAAGATGATTTGGTGCTAGAAAGTTGCTTACAAATGGAAGTGAGACATCAAATTCTTCTAAGAAATTTGATCCATTCTTTAACAAAAGCCAAACCACTACCCTCCACTGCTAACAAAAATAATGGTCAGGGTAGTTTTAGTCCTTTGAATGCATTTTTCGATGATGATTGGGGTTTGTTAGATTTTACACCCACCTTTAAGGGTGAGCATAAAATCTCATGATCACACCCAAAAACCTCGAAGGTAAATGAGATTTATGCAACACAATTCCCTACTCCTAAAAAACTTAAAATCAAAAGTAATAATGATGGAAACTTTGATATTGATGAAGATCCTCTTTTTTCTAAATAAATGGTGGCCATTTGTGATAAAGTATCATCTCAATCTAATGAATCATCTTCTTCTAATGCATGTCTTGGTAATGATGACGTCCCCTTAGATTTCAACCCCCATGGGCTTGTTGAAACAAAGATTAACCCTCATCACCATGATCACAAGAATGATCCTTCTACTTTTTCTTCAACACATGATCACACTTCTTATTTCAAAAAAGATAGCCATATGACCTCTCCTCTTCCTTTGGACTTGGAGATGCATTGTGGGTGTGGATTCAAAATTCTTTCTAAACAAGGATACAATGGAAATGGGTTATGGTTCAAAGAACAAGGAATTAAGGAACATGTGGAGCCAACACCGCACTTGTCTAAAGCAGGTTTAGGTTTTTGACCTTCTCCTATGTTCTCTCCACCATGTTCATAACAAAAAGGATTGCTTCCTAGTCCACCTATATCTTCTCTTCTATCTCAACAAGAGTGTATGTTGTCAATTTTACTCACAAACCACAATCACTCTTCCTCCTCCAACACACAAAAATATTCTACAAAATAATCATTCAACACCTCATTATTGTGCATATAATCAAGCATTTGGCCATTCCACTAAGGCATGTTGAGTCTTGGGTGACAAAATTCAACAACTTTAAACATAGTATGGCTCTATCACTTTTCATCATACTTCATGTAGTCCCTATAGCACCTTGTCCTCCATATATTTCATAATAAGCAAGTTGGGGGAGGAGGATTTGTTATAGGTCGACTCATAAGTGTGGTCCCTCCTTCTCATTTGTCTTATTTTTGTAGGTAATGTTATCCCTGTATTGTGATGTTTTGTTGATGGTTAGTTCTCCCTTGGTACCCTTGTTAACACAAGGATACAAGGAGAACAAGCCCGTTGTGACATTCCTCTATGTGTATCTTCATTCTTCCATATGTCATAATTTGAAATTTCCTTATTTTGCTTTCAGATGATTTATCATCCTTTCATGTTCATTCATTTTATGTGTACTTTACTTTCATGTGATCTTTCTTTCGTTGTCCTCATATTTATGTGGCACCTTGTTGCAATGCTCAATGTCATACCATGACTACACAAGCCATTGAGTATCATGCATGTAAGCATTGCCTTGGTTTGCTCATCCTGGGGGCAACCCCTTGTGGTGATGTATCTTTTTAAGAACACATGTCATTTGGGCATGTGCTTTTAGAAAACTTTCATGCCTATTTTATATGTCTTCCTTATTTTACCTTAATGGAAATTTCTCCCTGATGGAATTAGAAATATTTTTAAGGTGGGGGCATAAATCATGCTATGATCCTTACTCTCATCTTTCTATCAAAACACTTTTTGATTATCATTGTTACTTCACTCTCTTGGAAAGGATGGTGGCAAGTTTGGAAGCAAGATCTTGAGTCTATATTATTCTCCTAAGTTGAAGCTCCTTGCATGTTTGGGAGAAGGGTTGGAACCACCAACTTGAGTTTGGCTAGAGTACCTTTGGGTATGGTTGCATTGCCTTCTTATTCTTTAAGGATTTGTGTAAATCCTCTTACGGGAGGTGGGTTGTGTCTTCCCTTGAGTTGAAACACTTTTCTTGATGTGGATTATGTGCATGATGTGTTTGTATCATCTTGTTCTTCTCATTTATAACGAACCCATTCTTAGCATTCTTATTATTACATCTTGGGGAATGATGCATGGTGATTGAGATACCTTTTAGATTGAGGTATCTTTTTTCATGCTGACTTAGGGTCTTCCGTTATGTGTTTCTTGTGATTGTATGATGAGTGTATTCTTTTCATATATTCTTATTCTCTATTTATTCTTCATGCCTCATGTGTGCCTCACATGTTTTCTCTATATATTCCTTATCTATTCTTCTTAAGTGCTTTGCGTGTATTCCATGTTTGTTTCATTCGTATTCTATGTATACTTTGTGTATGGCGTGTATACTTTGTGTATTGTGTGTATACCTTGTGTATGGCATCCATGCTTTGTGTATTGTGTGTATGCATTATGATTGCTCAAGTGTATTGCCTTGTGTACATGTCTTATCTTTTCTTATGTTCTCTAATTGCTTCATGTATGTAGAATCATCCCTTGTCACTTACATGTATGCAACTCCTTTTGCTAATCATCATGGACTTCTAGAATCCTAAACTTGGGGACTTGATCACCCCTTGAATTTAGCAACATTCTATGGATTCAGATATTTGTGAGTGAAATATGTCTTCTCCTTACTTTAGTGTGAGTTCAATCATAAGCTCGTACCCACACTAAAGTGGGGTCTCAATGTTATGGAGTAAAATTTTTACCCTTGTTAATTAGGACCTATTTTAACACCCATTAAAGAAATAAACAGTTAATTCTTGATCTTGATGAATAAACCCACAAAAATAAACTTAGGATAGGTCTAAGCCCACCTTAATTGGCACTCTTTGGAGTTTGTGGGGCTAAAGGACCAAGGTTCCTAGCACCGTGGTCCCAGATGTTAACCCTAACCCTATTTTTGTGGTGTCGTCTTAGAACACCTCCTTCAATTATACTATTACACATATGGTTCCTAAGGTTGTCATTGATGTCAACACTATCATGGAAGTGTGATGGTGTTCATGGTTGGATGTCATGTCCTTTCCAATAGAGAAGATACAGTTCATGGTTGGATGTCATGCCTTGATCAATGTAGAGTTGAGTATGAAGTTATATTAAGATGGGAATTAGAAGCATCAAGAAGATACATTAATATGGGAATTAGAAACACTAATACTATTAGATGTGTTTTTGATGTTGGGAAGATCTTACTGGTGGCCTGATACAAGTTTCATGGTGTTTGGATTATCGGAAGAGTGTTTTGCAGTTGACAGTCTGAAGATAGTGTTATTTCTGTGAAGGTGTTCTTAGTAGGGCAATGGAATACTATGCATTCCTCTTCATTTTTAGTTATGTCTATGCGGTTCTGGAATTGTGTTTAGGGTGCGATGAAGGTGATAATTCCAAAGTTTCAGATCATTTGTCCTTCCACTGTGAAAGTTATGCATGATAGAGTATCGACATGTGTTCTGGTAGAGTAAGGTAGTGATGAAGGCTTGTTGGAATGCTTCACATTCATCTAGATGTGAATGTTTGCCTTTTCAGTTTTGTGGACATGATTCTGGATGCACATTACATGATTTTTGTTGGAAATAGACAACCATAGAGACAAATTCCTCATAAATCAATAAGAGATTCAATGTGCAATAAACTAGAAATCCACATGCAAAAGAAATAGACAGTCATACCATCAATGGTGACACAAGATATACCCTGGGAAAACCCTCATAGAGGGAAAAATCTAGCCTCCAAAAGCATGCATCTCTTATGTATTATTCAACAATAAACAACAAATACATATACAGAGATCAAGCTCTCTCTACTTGCAATCCATGTGAATGAGCATGTAACCATACATCCCATGCCATGCTTCAAACCTTCACATAGCCAACCTGCAAGAAAAGCTACAAACCCAACCAAATAGCCAACTTGGCTAACTCAACCAACCTCTACAACTACCCTTGTGTTTTCTTTTATAGACATAAGCTCACACAAATACAACATGTGTGTCTACAAAAATATTGACCCCACATTTGATTATTAGTACTAAGTTTTCCCAATTAATCAAATAATTACAAATAAAGTAATTAACCCAATGTTACATACATCGATTATAGGTGACGTCCAAATAAATATCCAATGTGGCTAAACACATCACATTACGCACCACAATTCAATACTTATTTTACATAATAAAATAATACCAATGTTATGCAAGGTGTAAAACACACCTACTCCAACATTCTCCCACTTGTTGTATACATTGCATAAGGGATCAACATGTAAACTCAAAACATCAAGGGAAACCATCATGTGTGCCTAACATGTACCATATAACCATCCATGTGCTCCAATACCTGTAACAATAATCAAGGTGTCTGCCATCTCAAACAAGAATCTCTCCATCATCCATCTAGCCAAAAATATAGAATAAGATCCTCCAAAGAGATGCCACACTAAACTATCACATAGAAGCAAGAAACCTGCATAAACTGATATCTAAACACAAGCACCAAATCCAATGGTAACAAATAGGCTCGAGTAGCTGACAAGAATCAATCATAGCTAAAATAGCAACCACAACTAGTTGCTAATGCATCAACTAACCATACCTCCAAACTAATGTATACAAAAGATAACAAGTAGACCTTATGCCAACAACATATCCAACTCAAATAGCAATGATAACAAGTCCCTGTATATACTCAATCCTGCATAAAGAAGTCCTCCAAGGTAACAACACAATGCATGTGATAATAAACCTCAAGACCCTCCATACCGCAACATAATCAGAACATCCAACAAAGGAATCATATACATCCTGGAACTCCCACTACATGAGTAAATGTCAAATCTGAAAATAGATCAAGGCATCCAAATATCCACTAATAGCGCGAACATAGAAGATGTGGTTGAATCCTCTATCACATAGTGTCAAAGAACACACACATAGATATGGAAAATCAGTAAACTAAATAGCTGCAACATAATTCTCCTCATGTCCATATCTCTCCCAAATCCTCCACATCATAAGAGAAATAAGTCAAAGAGACTCAACAACTCCATACACATCTCAACTCCAATGTCATGTGAACACAAATATCTAGGAAGAAGAATAAGACCATTCAAAAGAGAACCCGTAAATCATAATCATGTCCTTCTATCCATACTAATGTGCTATAGCTATGAAAAGTATGATCTCCTTTACAACCCAAAAACAAGAAGCCTCCACAACATCTAATAACAAGATGCAAGCCTCTAAAACCAAAAGGTAGATCAAACTCATAACTAACCCAAATAACAAGAATAAGCCCAAAGCCACTAACCATCTCCATTACATACAATGATCTCACGACAACTCAGGATCAAACATAATGAGATAACTAATCAACCATGCATCTACTCCTCAAACAAGTCCTCACAACCATAATCCATAGCACAAGACTCAAACATGAGAAGATAAGACACAAATAAAAGAATGCATCTAAAAATTAGGTGGGCATACCTATTAAATCATTAATTGTTGAGTGGACAAAGAGTGGGGTTGAGATTGCTCCTCCAAGATGTACTAAGCCTCAAAGACTCTCTAAGAACAATCTCCTCAACATGTCCATGTTGGAGTCACGTCCAACCAAGCTGTAGGCTTGCCGGTCTTTCTATTGAAATCATAATCAAAGATCAACCATATCAATACATGTTTCTAATCCAAGAGAACTCAAGCCTCACCTAAGTCTCCAAGTATCCATGAGTACCTCCATGATCAATCCATGCTAAACTCCAAATGCAAAACCACACCATCATGAAGCTCCCAAGCACATGACCAATGTACCCAATACCAAGAGAACCATCAAGATCATAGTCAAAGCTCCCACTACATGTTTGCATAACCTAGGAACATATCATGACATCATGATCTAATCATCTCCTTAAAGGAAGATCACATTTCCTAATGCACATATCCTATCTCAAAAGAACCTGTATCATGCTAACACTCTAATCCAGAATCAAGAGTAAACAAAGACACAATACCAACCATCTAGTAAGCAAGGATCACCTGTCAAAACTAACAAACCATAAACAGCACCTCAACCAAAGACTCCAGGAGTCCTCCATGGTACCAAGATGTCAACATCTCAAAATCACATGAAGATAACCATACCCTGCCAAATCTCCCACTGAAGTGTGATACCAAGCTATACATGGAAACAACATAAATATCAAACCATCATACCCATCATTGTCAAAAGATACCATTGAAACCTATAGCCAAGCTATCCATGACATCATGATAAACATCTCCTACATGAAGAACATCCATGGCCCCAACACAATCAAAGAATCCCACTGTATTGACACAGCTCCCAAAAGGTCGAGCAAACCATAATGTCCAAAACCAAGAAGATGAACAAAACCTATAAACCTATTATGTCAGAAAATGTCTCCTTGGTAGATTTTCCCTCTTAAGGTTTAGCTTCCAGATCCTTTAGAATGCATTTAGATCATATTGCATGTTAATTTTGAATCCTGATGAGAAAATCCCTAAGTGTTATGGCAAATAGGACCTAGGGGGTGCTATAATGTTAAGCCTTGTCTAAAATTGGGAGGGAGGACTTGGGCGCTCACGCCCTAGTCTTGCCCTATTTTGGGTCAGGCCCTAAATCTAAGTGTCAATTATATGACCATTGTTAGGCCCTATGCCAACACCTTAAGTTTGAATTATGAAATTCTTGGCGAGAATGTGTGTTGTTGCATATATAAGCATGTTTAGGCTTTCTGGTGCAGTCACGGTAGGAGGGTTCACAGAATGAACTATCCAGACCGTGCAACAAGAGTAAACACAACTGAAACAACTAAAGGAAAATGGAACAAACACGGATTCAGTCATTTAGTATATCATAGAATTTAAATACAATTTGGTCAACAACATGTGGGCTTACAACTAGGCTAAAGACCTGATTACATACATGCACAAGATAAAGCTTTAAAGTCTTCTCATGAAGGAGCTAACTATCTCTCATCTAAATTATAAGAACTACTTTCCTAAGGATCTATTACATCAATATATATCATTTCCAGACCAATAGATTCCTCCGTGTCAGCTAAGGAAGGTCACAAACTCCAATGAAGAGTTGTAACGTGTTCACATATAGGTCAGACCTAAATGCATAGAACACTTCCTTAAATGAATAGAATAATGCGCAGACCCTTGGGGAAGGTCGACCATGAACCAAAAGACATTTAATGATGTGTCATTTAGAGTTGCAAGTCAAGGAATAATCCGCAAGCCTTCTCCTTTAGCTGATTATCAAGAACTGTTAGAATGCTCTGCTTTGAGAAAATAGTCAACTTCTGATAGCGATATCTTTCTGGTAACTAATCCAAATGCTCTAAATTCTTGATATGATGTAGATGAATGAATGTAGATGCTAAGTCCAGATCTGTAAGTTTGAAATGCCAAAACCAGACCACAAGCTGAAACTGTTTCTGACTGAATTGCCTAAACTAAACTAGAAAATGAAAGAACTGAAATGCAAATATTTTTGGTTGATGCAAGATTGCTCTTGAACCAGGGATGCTCTTGCATCATGTTGGTAATCATTTATGTTTAGGGTTTTAGGCTCGAGCCACTAGTGGTGCCTGCATAAGTATTCAGGTTTCAAGCATTTAAATATGCAGGCACCTTCCCAAAAATCTAGAAAATTTCAACATTTTCGGCCTTTGCAGTTGTAAAAAATGAAAAAATCATTTTGTATGCAGTATCTTTGTATATACAAAGGTGTTTGTATATACATGCAGGTTGAATGTGCATTGACGGGTCAGAAAACTCTATCGCCCCTTGAAAAATTGAGTTTAGATGCATTTTTGGTTGTATATCGGGCTCTAAAAGGTGCATATACAAAGGGGGAATCTTTTGCAGATTCTTGGGAATATTCTTGCTTTGTATATTGGGTCATATACAAAGCAAGATATACAAGGAGGTGCAAATATACATTTGCTACAGTAGCGAAGCAGGGATGCATGTGGTGGGGCCCGTGGATATACAAGGTGGAATGTATATGCAATATACATTCGGGTGCACATAAAATGGTTAAATACATTATAGGAATATTCTGGAGAAGATTCCTTGTTTGTATGTACAGGGGAATGTACATTGAAAGTATACAAAGGCTCGCGACATGCAAAGTGAACAGTGCAAAGGAGAGAGAAAATGGTCGGGCCCACCAGTTGTATACAAAGGTAGTTGTATGTATGCCGATTTACATTCAAAGCATGCAAGTGAAATATGCATTCCAGAACCGAAGGAGAAGTCTAATGCGGCAGATAAAAGTTTGAAATTCGCCTTGTATGTATGAGGCAATGGATGCAAGCAAGGGGACATACAACCTAGACGCGATGGAGGAATGAAATGCATTGAATAAATATTTCAGGTCCGTGGGTTGTATAAAGCGCTTGTATATGCCGATATACAAGCCAGACTTCAAAAGGGGATACATTCTGATGCATAGTGATTTGAAGTCTGCAGCTTGTATGTATGTATGTGTTGTATATCACAGATATACAAAGGATGGGGATACAAGCCGGACTCGAATTGAATTTCAATTTGTTCTAAACAAGTTTGGGGTCCGCCTTTTATATCAATCAGTTGTATATGCATTTTCTCTTGCATATACGAGGATTTTTGATAGGGTGAACAATAGCGATTGTATATGCATTTAAACATGCATATACAATGGGTGAAAATGGCAAAAATAGTGAATGGAAAAGTCAGCGATAGGAATATGGAGTGCCTACGTGGCATGATCTGGCAGGTGGGTGACTTTCCAGGCATTTTTTGGGGCCGTGGATCTCAGCGATGGAAGTAGATCAATGGCCATGTTTTGAACTTGCAGCAAGGGGTTTTCCCTATGCGTGTGTGGCTATTTTTGGGTGGGAAACTTCAGAGGCGTGCCATTGCTGCATTCTAGAGGTTGCAGGTGGTTGAGGCTTTAATGGCAGATTGTGCAGGAGAGTATGGGTCGTGTTGACAGCTCAACCACCTGAATTGATGAAGAAAATCCTGAGCATACCTACTCCCTCCTCCTTGTCCCTCGGCTGCATTAAATATTCTGAGCGCCATTCAGATCATGCATTGTATCTGGCAAATTTTTGATTTGCCTTGTGATTAATTTTGTTGAGTTCATGGTCTTGGTATAAAGGCCAAACTATGTCACTCTTTTTGGTTGTTGGAGACTTGGGCAATTTTGGGGGAAAGATAATGAAATACAGAGCATTTCCTTGCTGTTCTATCTCATTTTGGAGTTTAAGTATTGCATCTGTGATGTATCTTGTACATATGTTCAGTTTCAGTGTCAATTTTATATGAAAAATGCTTCTTGCATGTGTTTTGCTATCTATCTCCACTTGTTGTATGCATCTCTTCTTCTAAATTTGGTTGCTAAGGGTTTCTCAAATTCTAGAATACAAATTTATGTATTGCATACTTGATCTCTAACTTCCATTCAAGGAGTGGATTAAACTGTTTTAGGTTAAGGTATGGAGAAGAGTGTATGTCATCTGGGATATCTATAAGTATGGACAGTCAAATACTTATCCTTGGGTGATGTTTGTAAGGCAAGCATCAGTCCTAACCCCTTGAAACGTGAATGCTAGTTGCAAGCCATTCTTATGTATATGTCTATTTGACTCCTTGCCCTGAGATAGGCACTGGTCTGCCCTTGTGAAGTAGTCATGATCCAAAACCCCCGTCTTGCATCCAAACCATCATTTCAAACCATCCCATTATCCCAATCTGTTAGTTGTAGTAGGATTAGGAACCCCTGCATACTCTTATACCTGACTAGACAAATATGTCCAAGAACGTTGCCAACCTTGTGATTTATCACACAAATCTTGGTCCATACATGAGGGTATTCTGCCTGTTATCACAAAGTTAAATCTTTATGTCATTGAATGAGTCGAAGTCATATCTTTAGCAAATAGGGACACCCCCCTTGGTGCGGCAGAACCAGAAGTGAAGGGGAGGTAGCTCACGCAACCTCCCGTTTCTGTTGGCTAGATCTGCCCGTGCATAGGAACTGGCAAACCCTCTGCCGATTCAGGAAAAACACCAACAAAATTGGTGACTCTACTAGGGAGAGAAAGAGTCAAACTATTTGAAAAGTGAATTTGTTGCAGCAAGATCCAAAAATGACCATGTGGTGCTCTGTTGGCATGGTGAATCCAGAAAACAAAATGGCCTTGTTGATATATTGTCCTCTCTGTGAGAGGTGGCGACTCTGTTGATTGAACCTATTAGTGCTGCAACATATATCCAGGTATTCATCTTTGATTCAAAATGTTAAGTTTAAAACAACAGGCCTAGTTATGCTCTCAAAGGAGTCCATTTTTTATTGAAAGGTATAAAGCCCTAAATTTCACAGGAATAGGTGGTTACCCAAATGCTATTCCAAATAAAATTAGAAGATGTTTGCCAAAATATAGTGGATCAGATTTTGAATCGGCAAACAAACATCTGCAAAAATTTTGTAATTTAATAGAAGATTATGAGGTAGAGGATGAAGATGTTGTAATGAGACTCTTTGTTCAGTCATTAGAAGATGATACTAGAGTTTGGTTTTCAGACCTACCTGTATGTTCAGTTTCTTCATGGATAGATTTAAAAATTGCATTCCTAGAGCAGTTTGGTGAAAGATTTGATGTGGCCTCATTGATCATACATTTTATGAATATTCAAAAGGAAGATGAGGAGCTGGTTCTAGCCTTTGACCTTAGATTTATTAAGTTGCTCAAGCACATCCCTGAATATATGAGACCCAATAGTCCATTATGCTTAGCAATTTATTTGGCTACATTTGATGAAGAAATTAGTTATCTATTGAGAGATAAGGAACCAGCCACACTTCACCAGGCTTACTAATTTGCTATGGATATAGAAAACAATGAGAAATATGGAATGCCAATAGGTTTCATGGCTGCAAGTTGTCAAAACAGTTATCAAAGTGAATGTATTTATGCTTTTCCACAATGTTCATTAAAGGATGATTTTGCAGAGGGAAATATATTTCAGAATAATGTGTGCAGCCATGACATGATGCTTGAAGAAAATGTTGTAGAAAATGTAGGCACATCTTGTAATAATGAAAACAAAGATTGTTGTCAGCCTCTAGAAGACAAGCCCGCAGACACAAGATGCCCTCCAATTGATCAAGTGAAAGATATACATGAGGTTGTGTCCTATAGCAATATGCATATCCCAGTTGTGCCTGATTATTTGTGTGAAATGGATATGCAGAGATTCACTTTGAATATAGAGGATGTTGTTTTAAGGGACAGCAGTGAATGTATTAGTGATTGTCAACATTTAGATGCATATATGATCCTTTCAGATGATGAAATATATATGGATGTTGAATATGAGTGTTTCCTTGAAGATTCTGACCACCTTCACAGTGCAGAAGTTGAAAAATTTGCTTTTGATTATCAGTGCAGTGGTGAAGAAGAATAGGGTCACTATTCAGAGGTGAAGGGACAAGTTGCAGATGTGTGTGCTCATACAGTTGGGGATAGTGTTGGTTGCAGGGGTAACTATAAGGTTTTTGACAAAGGGCTGCATTCTGAGTTATTCATGCCTTCTTTTGAGACATTCCAGGTGGGCATTGATGATGAGATTGCTGAGCATAGTAATGATGAATATTTGAATGACTATAAAAGTAAATTTGATTATGAGATGTTGCTTGTGCCTGAATATTGCATGTTTGATACAGAGGACCTCTTATTTTTTGAAAAAGGGCAAAATTCTGATATGGATTCATTTGTTTCATGTGAGTTTGTCATTTTCCCAAGCAACATCAATGACTCATATGATGATGACATTCTACAACTAATGATAATGTACGCTGATGAGGCTTGTTGTAGATTTGTCAATGAAAAAGAAAGGAGCAGCAGCACAAATAATTGCAATACTGGGTGCTGCAAACAGTTAAAAGTTTTCAGGCTTTATTTGAAGAAATCAAAACAGAATCAAGTGTTTGACAAAGGAAAACTCTAGTTTTTCCTTTTTGGTGGCCTTGGGCCGCCAAGTAAATTTTAAATAAATGTGTTTCGTGTTGTAGGTTGGTGCATGTTCGACTCTGTTGCCCAATGGATAAGGGACCGGTCTGCATCCTAGAGATCTGAAGTCCTCGCCATGCCTGCAAGAGGCATGCATCTCCAGATAGAGCCTGTGTTGGTAATCATTTATGTTTAGGGTTTTAGGCTCGAGCCACTGGTGGTGCTTGCATAAGTATTCAGGTTTCAAGCATTTAAATATGCAAGCACCTTCCCAAAAATCTAGAAAATTCCAACATTTTTGGCCTCTACAGTTGTAAAAAATGAAAAAATCAGTTTGTATGCAGTATCTTTGTATATACAAAGGTGTTTGTATATACATGTAGGTTGAATGTGCATTGGCAGGTCAAAAAACTCTATCGCCCCTTGAAAAATTGAGTTTAGATGCATTTCTAGTTGTATATCGGGCTCTAAAAGGTGCATATACAAAGGGGGAATCTTTCACAGATTCTTGGGAATATTCCCGCTTTGTATATCGAGTCATATACAGAGCAAGATATACAAGGAGGTGCAAATATACATTTGCTACAGTGGCGAAGTAGGGATGCATGTGGTGGGGCCCATGGATATACAAGGTGGAATGTAAATGCAATATACATTCGGGCGCACATACAATGGTTAAATACATTATAGGAATATTTTGGAGAAGATTCCTTGTTTGTATGTACAGGGGAATGTACATTGAAAGTATACAAAGGCTCGCGACATGCAAAGTGAACAGTGCAAAGGAGAGAGAAAATGGTCGGGCCCACCAGTTGTATACAAAGGCAGTTGTATGTATGCTGATTTACATTCAAAGCATGCAAGTGAAATATGCATTCCAGAACCGAAGGAGAAGTCTAATGCGGCAGATAAAAGTTTGAAATCCGCCTTGTATGTATGAGGCGATGGATGCAAGCAAGGGTACATATAACCCAGACGCGATGGAGGAATGAAATGCATTGAATAAATATTTCAGGTCCGTGGGTTGTATAAAGCGCTTGTATATGCCGATATACAAGCCGATGTGCAATAAAAGAGATACAAGCCGGACTTCAAAAGGGGATACATTCTGATGCATAGTGATTTGAAGTCTGCAGCTTGTATGTATGTATGTGTTGTATATCACAGATATACAAAGGATGGGGATACAAGCCGGACTCGAATTGAATTTCAATTTGTTCTAAACAAGTTTGGGGTCTGCCTTTTATATCAATCAGTTGTATATGCATTTGCTCTTGCATATACGAGGATTTTTGATAGGGTGAACAATAGCGATTGTATATGCATTTAAACATGCATGTATAATGGGTGAAAATGGCAAAAATAGTGAATGAAAAAGTCAGCGATAGGAATATGGAGTGCCTACGTGGCACGATCTGGCAGGTGGGTGACTTTCCAGGCATTTTTTGGGGCCATGGATCTCAGCGATGGAAGTAGATCGATGGCCATGTTTTGAACTTGCAGCAAGGGGTTTTCCCTATGCGTGTGTGGCTATTTTTGGGCGGGAAACTTCAGAGGCGTGCCATTGCTGCATTCCAGAGGTTGCAGGTGGTTGAGGCTTTAATGGCAGATTGTGCAGGAGAGTATGGGTCGTGTTGACAGCTCAACCACCTGAATTGATGAAGAAAATCTTGGAGTGGCGGCTCAAATCCTAAGCATACCTATTCCCTCCTCCTTGTCCCTCGGCTACATTAAATATTCTGAGCGCCATTCAGATCATGCATTGTATCTGGCAAATTTTTTATTTGCCTTGTGATTAATTTTGTTGAGTTCATGGTCTTGGTATAAAGGCCAAACTATGTCACTCTTTTTGGTTGTTGGAGACTTGGGCAATTTTGGGGGAACGATAACTAAATACAGAGCATTTCCTTGCTGTTCTATCTCATTTTAGAGTTTATGTATTGCATCTGTGATGTATCTTGCACATATGTTCAGTTTTAGTGTCAATTTTATATGAAAAATGCTTCTTGCATGTGTTTTGCTGTCTGTCTCCACTTGTTGCATGCATCTCTTCTTCTGAATTTGGTTGCTAAGGGTTTCTCAAATTCTAGAATACAGATTTATGTATTGCATACTTGATCTCTAACTTCTATTCAAGGAGTGGATAAAACTATTTTAGGTTAAGGTATGGAGAAGAGTGTATGTCAGCTGGGATATCTATAAGTATGGACAATCAAATACTTATCCTTGGGTGATGTTTGTAAGGCAAGCATCAGTCCTAACCCCTTGAAACTCGAATGCTAGTTGCAAGCCATTCTTATGTATATGTCTATTTGACTCCTTACCCTGAGATAGGCACTAGTCTGCCCTTGTGAAGTAGTTATGATCCAAAACCCCTGTCTTGCATCCAAACCATCATTTCAAACCATCCCATTATCTCAATCTGTTAGTTGTAGGAGTAGGATTAGGAACCCCTGCATACTCTCATACCTGACCAGACAAATATGCCCAAGAACATTGCCAACCTTGTGATTTATCACACAAATCTTGGTCCATACATGATAGTATTCTGCCTGTTATCACAAAGTTAAATCTTTATGTCATTGAATGAGTCAAAGTCATATCTTTAGCAAATAGGGACACCCCCCTTGGTGTGGTAGAACCAGAAGTGAAGGGGAGGCAGCTCACGTAACCTCCCATTTCTGTTGGCCGGATCTGCCCGTGCATAGGAATTGGCAAACCCTCTGCCGATTCGGGAAAAACACCAACACATCAGACATCCAGGGTTATTGAAAAAGTGAGTCCTTCACTTTGTTGGGGCTAGGGGACAACCAAGATAGTCCACCTTTGCTTGATAAATCCATGATGAATCTTCTTCTGGTCTGCCTTTCCACTTCACAAGATATTCTTTGTATTGTCTTCCTCTGGTGCTACATTCGACTCTGCTATCCAAAATGTCTTCAATTTGCTCCGGTGCTTTTTGTGGTAACTGCTTCTTCAAGTATTCTTCAATGCTATCACTGAACTCTGCTTCATGATATTGATATAGGTCTGCAATGTTGAAAATAGGTGAAATACCCAATGTCTCTGGTAACTCCACTTCATATGCATTTCCTGAATTAAATTTTTTGAGTATCCTACAAGGTCCAAACTTCTTCATCTTCAACTTGTTATATGTCCCAACTAGAAATCTTTCTTTTCTCAAGTACACCATTACTTCATCTCCCACTTCAAATTCCTTATGTCTTCTCTTCTCATCAGCCTTCTCTTTGTACTTACTGTTCATATCCTCCAAATGCGTCTTCACCTAATTATGCACTATCTTCATATGGTCTGCAAATTCTTCTGCTTCTGCACTCCTCTTTTCTTCTGTACTGATATCTCTTAGTTCCACCACTCCTCTAGGATTCACTCTGATAACAATCTCAAAATATGTTCTTCCGATACTCCTATTTACTGAATTATTGTATGCAAACTCTGCTTGTGAAAGAATCAAATCCCAACTTCCGGCTTTGTCTGCAACCAAACATCTCAACAAGTTTCCCAAACTCCTATTCACTACCTCTATCTGTCCATCTATTTGTGGATGAAAAGTAGAACTGAACTTCAAATCTATCTTCATCTTCTTGCAAAGTGTCCTCCAAAAGTATCCAACAAACTTTGTATCTCTGTCTGAAACTATACTCTTAGGTAATCGATGCAATCTCACGATTTGTTTGAAAAATAGGTTAGCTACATGCACTGCATCAGTTATCTTCTTACAAGGTATGAAATGATCCATCTTTGAAAATCTGTCAACCACTACAAATATTGAATCATGTCCTCTCTGTGTCTTAGGCAATCCCATTACAAAATCCATGCTTATGTCTTCCCAAGGTCTCTCTGGTACTATCAAGGGTTTATACAATCCAATGTTCTGACTACTCCCTTTTGCAACTTGACAAACTCTACAACTCTGCACAAATCTCCAAACATCCTTATGTATCTAAGGCCAAAAGTAATTTTCACTTGCCAAAGCCACTGTCTTGTCAATGCCAAAGTGTCCTGCCAATCCACCACTATGCTTTTCCTTGATCAAATTATCTCTCATTGAACTTCTGGGTATGCACAACTGACTTCTTTTGAATAACATATCTTCCTGAATGAAATAGTCTAACCACTTCCTTCTATTTGTCACAACAGGTTCCTTACATGCTCTCTAAGGTTCTGCAAAATTAGTGTCTCCCTTATACATGTTCTTCAATTCATCAAAACCCAATACTTCCACTCTCATCTCGGTCAACAAGTTTCTTCTTCTACTCAAGGCATCAACAACTTTGTTTGATTTTCCACTCTTATGCTTCAACACAAAAGTATAACTCTGCATGAACTCTACCCATCTCATATGTCTCTGATTCAACTTACCTTGACTGTTCAGATATTGTAAAGCTTGATGATTTGTTTACAACACAAACTCCTTAGGCAACAAGTAATGTCTCCACTTCTTCAAGGCTTGAATTATGGCATAGAACTCTTGATCATAAACTAAAAATCTTCTCCTTGCATCATTCAACTTTTCACTGAAATATGCTACTGGTCTACCTTCTTGACTTAACACTGCTCCTATTGCATTTCCACTTGCGTCACAATCAACTTGAAATACCTTATTGAAATCTGGTAATGCCAAAATAGGTTGCTCTGTCACTTTTTGCTTCAACAACTCAAAACTTTTATCTACTCCAAATGGCCACTTAAAATCTTTTCTTTCACCTCTCATTGTCTCTGTCATAGGGTTACAAACTAAACTAAAATTTTTGATGAACTTCTGGTAGAAACTAGCAAATCCATGAAATGATCTAACCTCTCCAATGCTCTCTAGTGTAGGCCATTCAACAATTGCTTTCACTTTCTCAGGGTCCATCTTCAATCCTTCTGCATAAATCACAAATCCCAAATATACTAACTCTTCATTCATGAAACTACGCTTCTTGATGTTTATCAACAATTACTCTTCTCTCAACCTCTGTAAAACTTGTCTAATATGCCACAAATGTTCTTCTTTTATTTTACTAAAAATTAGAATATGATCCAAGTACACAATCACAAACTTACCCAAGAATTTCTTTAGAACTTCATTCATCCATCTCATGAAAGTACTTGGTGCATTTGTCAATCCAAAAGGCATCACTAACCACTCATACAATCCTTCATTTGTCTTAAAAGCAATCTTCCATTCATCTCCCTCTCTGATTCTGATCTGATGGTATCCACTCTTCAAGTCTATCTTTGTGAAATATTTTGCTCCATTCAAACAATCCATGATATCATCCATCCTAGGTAAAGGAAATCTATACTTAACTGTGATCTTGTTTATTGCTCTATAATCAGTACACATTCTCCATTCTCCATCCTTCTTCGGTGCAAGCATTGCAGGTACTGCACAAGGACTTAAACTTTCTCTGTTCAAACCTTTCCTCAACAATTCTTGTGTCTATCTATTCAATTCTTCATTTTCTACTGGTGTCATCCGGTGTGTTGCTTTGTTAGGCAATCTTTCTCCTGGTATAAGATCCATGTGATGACTGATACTCCTTATAGGTGGTAATCCTTCAGGTACATTATCTGATATGATGTCTTCATACTCTGTCAGCAACTCCTTTATCTCCTCTGGTTCAGTTTCTTTCTTCAATGCTTCAGGCTTCTTAGGGATCAAGGCATAACACATATTCTCATGTCTCAAACCATCCAGAAATTTCCTTCCATCTACCAAACAGATTCTAGCATTCCCACATACCGCATCTTTAGGATCATCCTCCAAATGAATCAAAGTAATTCTTTTCCCATTTGCTGTTATAGTATATGTGTTCTTTCTCCCATCATGTATAGCTTTTCTATCATATTACCAGGGTCTACCCAACAAGATATGAAAAACATCCATAGGCATAATATCACACAAGACTTCATCATGATAAGATCCAATATGAAATTTCACCAAATATTGTTCACTCACTAGTACCTTATGATCATCCTAAATCCATGCTATCTGATAGGGCTTAGGGTGTTTCAATCTTTCCAACTTTAGCTTAGTCACCATCTCCTCTGAAACTAGGTTATCTGAACTACCACTATCAATTACAACTTTACAACACTTACCTCTAGATTTACATCTATTTCTGGACAGACTTTTCCTCTGTGATGGTTCCTCATTTGTTTATGTTTGAAATAGTGCTCTCTTCATCACTAATGATTCTCCTTTCTCAGGTTTGCCAACTAAACTAGGTGATTCAACAGGTTCTTCGTCAACATAGGCTGCTCTTCCACTATTTTTTGTCCTCTTGCTTGTACTACCCTGATTACATTCAAATGCTCTATGCCCTTCACCTCCACACTTGAAACAAGTACCTCTGAATGTTTTCTTATCCAATCCTCTTCCTTCTCTTCTGTATCCTTCATTCCAATATGCACTAGGGTTTCCTCTCTGATAAAAATTTTAGTCATCTCTCTGGTAAGCTTTGTTATCTTTGTCATCCTTCTTAAATGGGCCGTCAAACTTGTTTTGCTCTGCCAATGATCTATCATATCCAAAAAATGTTTTACCTCTCTGAAATTTACCTCCTCTACCTCTCTATCTCTGATCATGTCTCTTATTCAGCTTCTCTTCAACTTTCAGGGCAAACTGATATGCTTCTTCCAAAGATGTCATCCTTACCAAGCTTAGTTCTTCTTGAATGTTCAATCTCAGTCCATTGATGTATCTTTCCACTTTCTCCTTGTTTGCTTCATTATGTCCTACCCTTATGATCATCTTATGAAATTCTTCAGTGTACTCCTTCACAGATTTCTCCTTTTGTCTCAGGTTTTGCAATCTTTTCAATAGCTCCAACTCATAGTCAGTAGGTATAAACTGGTTCTTCAATTTTGTCACCATCTGGTCCCACTTTGTAATCTTTTCTTTTCCTCTTCTATTTCTTTCTAACTAAACTTCTTTCCACCATATAGCAACATGTCCTTTCAACTTTGTCTTTGCAAATTTCACCTTCTCTAGATCTTCAATTTCCTCATATTCAAAGTATTCTTCCATATCATTTATCTAATCAATCAATTCTTTAGGATTCAAATTACTAGTATAGTTCGGTACATCAACTCTAGGTCTCTTTCCAATCTTTGAAATAACTTGCAACATCTTTATCTGATCTGATTCTTCTTCATTATCTTTCAGGGTTTCACATATCTTCTTCAACAACATCTAATCAGATTCACATTGTTCTCATCTCCATCATCTCATCCATTCTATTAGCCATTGTACCAACAAGAGGAACTCTCTGCGGCGACATCTTCCTAGGATCAAGTGCAAATTGCATCAGGTTCAGTGATCAGGCTACAAGCGACAACTGCCTCTCAATTGGTGATCGGTTGTGCACAAGTAACCTGCCTCAGATTGGTGATTTGCTTACAACAAGATCTTACAAAATCGCCTTCGCCAATTCGTTCAATTTGCTCTCCAAGATTCAAACTTTCTCTCTGATACGACTTAGTGCAGTCACGGTAGGAGGGTTCACAGAATGAATTGTCTGGACCGTGCAGGAAGAGTAAACACAACAGAAACAACTCAAGGAAAATGGAACAAATGCATATTCAATCATTCAGTATATCGTAGAATTCAAATACAATCTGGCTGGCAATATGCGGGCTTACAACTAGGCTCAAGGCCTGATTACATACATGCGCAAGATAAAGCTTTGAAGTCTTCTCACGAAGGAGCCAACTATCTCTCATCTAAATTATGAGAACTTCTTTCCCAAGGATCTATTACATCAATATATATCATTTTTGGACCAACAGATTCCTCCGTGTCAGCTAAGGAATGTCACAAACTCCAATGAAGAGCTGTAACGTGTTCACAGATAGGTCAGACCTAAATGCATAAAACACTTCCTCAAATGAATGGAACAATGCACGGACCATTGGGGAAGGTTGGCTATGAACCAAAAGACATTAAATGATGTGTCATTGAGATCTACAAGTCAAGGAATGTTCCACAAGCCTTCTCCTTTAGCTGATTATCAGGAACTATTAGAATGCTTTGCTCTGAGAAAACAGTCAACTTCTGATAGCAATATCTTTCTGGTAACTGATCCAAATGCTCTAAATTCTTGATATGATGTAGATGAATGAATGTAGATGCTAAGTCCAGATTTGCGAGGTGTGAAATACCAAAACCAAGCCACAAGATGAAATGCTTCTGACTGAACTGCCTAAACTGAACTAGAAAATGAAAGAACTAAAATGCAAATGTTTTTGGTTGATACAAGATTTCTCTCGAACCAAGGATGCTCTTGCATCACTTTCATTTGTAAACTAGAAGATGTCTAGAAGATGATTGTGAACTTTTGGCAAACTTGTGATTTCAAGATATTCATTGTTGCATAGCAGAGCATTGTTATTGTGTTTGTGATTGCAGATTTAGCTTCATCTTCTCATGTGCATGAACTATATTCATCTATGTGATAGCTACACCTCCAAGGTGACATTTATTTGTGTTTGAATCATTTATCATTTAGATTTTGCCTCTATCCCACAGTGATACACACTCTTATCTGACAATGGTGTTCAAAAGACTTAAATGTCTCTTTGGGGCTTGACTGAGGCAAGCCTCTAAACACCACAACCCCCAACCACAATCCTTTGTAATTGTAGGTTGCAAGTACTGAGTTTCATGGAGTGGAGTCACAGAGGAAGGTTGCAGACAACAAGGATTTAGAATCTGAAAGAAAGAATTAGAACAAAGCATTTTTGGGACATGGGCACCTAGGGAAATGTCCTCTAGTGTTTTAGACATTTGAATCCTTGTGACAGTGATATTCTACATCTGAAGAAGCCTCAATATCCCAAAGATCAGCTTGCCTTGGACACAGGGACTAGTCATAGTGTCCTCATATCCCGCGATAGAAACAGACAGAACAATGATCATCAGTACCTAAGGAGTTCTACATTCCATGAAGAAAACAATATCTTAGACTTGGGCACCCAGGGCATTGTCCTAAAATATTCTGAATCCTAAACTTCAAAAAATGGTTAGTTATTAATCTCTATGTTTTATCTCAATCTACAAGCATTTGTCTGAATCTATCAATTTGATCATTGTTTTGCATAATTAGGGTTTCTTACATATTTGAGGAATACATTAAGGCATTAGTTATCAATTTCTCAGTTTCCACATCATTCCAAGTGACATCCCAACCTATAGGTGAATCCTCTTGCACAAATTAAGGTTCAACTCGGTCGATATGTCCTTGAATGTTTGTTGTGAAAGGAGGATCTAAACCCATCAACACTAAAACATCAAAACATCAATTCAAACTTTCCCCTCTTTTCACATCCTAAACATTTTGGTGAACCCATGTTTTTGAATTTTTGCACCTTGCTGAGTGTTTTGCGATAGATTTGTATTCAATCATCTTATTGCATTAAAAAAACTACAAAAAAATTGAAAATTTTGAAAAAATTGGCATTTTAGGCTTGCATTTTCAAATAATTTGCATTTAATTCCATTTAATTCCATTCAATTTATGTTATTTTCATCAGATCTAATTTAAATTACAGAAATTCATTATTAATAATTCATTTGCATTGCAATTTCATGCTTAAATTGTTAAAAATTGCTTGATATTGTTCATTTTTCATAGAAACCTAGTTTTGCATTAGCTAGGGTTTGTAGTTAAAATCTTGTTTCAGATTTAAGTATTGTTTTAAAAAACTCATTTAGGACTGATTTCTAACTATAGTGTTTCATCATAGTGCATTTTTGCATTCAAATTTCACATCTAGGGTTTGAAATCTTGCATTTTTCACTAGATTTTGACTCATTTTGCATATAGGATTGCATTATAGGCATGTTGTGAAGGATATTATTGCATTATTGGGTTGATATTGACCTTATTATTTGCTTCCCCTCTTGAAATTCTTCACAACACCTCTTCTCTTAGTGATTTGCATTGAAAAATTGAGAAAAAGGTGAAAAATCAAGCATTTTTAGGTCATATTCATACATACTTTTGCACTTGTTTCTTGCATAAGTGTTGAAAATCTTTAAAATCTGATTTGACATTCATCTGGAAACATATACATGGCTTCGCAATACAACAATAATCCTAGGTTCACTCCTAGGCCTTATTTGAAAAGAAGAGCCCCTGAACTTGAAATAACATTTACACCTCATGACAAAGCAATGGTAGATACTGAAGGGCCTCTTTACATTACAGTGAACATAATGGAAAAACCTGTGCATGGAACACTTATAGACTCTAATTGCATGACTAATGTGGTTATGGAGGAGTTCCTTCTTAAACATGATTTGGTACAAGATTCTTATGAGCCGTTAGATTTGAGAATTAAAACACATAATGGAGCTTTGATGAATACATTTAGGAAGATAACCTTATTGGTCTCGGTATATGATAAATCCATGGATCAATTATTTGATGTTATCCCCTTATCTAACCCCTTCCATGTAAAACGAGAACATCCATGGCTTAAGGCTATGAATGTCATCCCCTCAACTTTCACAAATGCATAAAATTACCTTTGCATAGAGAAATACGTACTATCTACCATAATTCATATCAACCTATAGCTAAGGACAAGAACTTCACTTTTAATTACTTTTGGTTGCAACTTGATAGAGACCCTAAGCCATGAAGAGATCATCTTTCCTAGAATATAGACGATACAAAGAAAAACAACTAGATAGAGTGGTCATGCCTCCTTTATAAACAATAAGGGAAGAACAACATGCATTCGAAGACCCCCTTAGAGAAAAAGGAAAATGACAAAATGAAATAAGAATAAAACAAGATTTTTATGACTATGATGAAATAATTGGCATGATATAAGTGGATAAGGAAAAGTTTGATAACTCACCTCATCCACGAAAAAATGGTATTTATGCTGAGGTTCCTCCTTCGTCATCCTTACAAGGATCAGGAGGTATTCATCGACAACAAAACATTTCATCGAGACCAATGAGATTTGAACATGGTGATTCCTCCTCTAATGTGCAAACTCCTATGGAAAAACATAACAATGCCTTTGAAGATATAAATAGTAATACAAGAAGGAATAGACAAGCAAGGGAAAGGAGGAAGAGAAGACAAGATTTTGCCCAATGAAATGCAACTCAACAAAAAACATTCAAGGGTAAGTGAAAAAATATGGGGGGCCAAAAAGGGGTCTTAAGTGGCCACTTTTTTTCTTCTGAAATCAGGAAATGCTGGCCTTGGATGAGAAATTGAGCATAGTTACACTCAAAATTTGGAGATGCAACCAAAACAATGTTTGTAGTAATCCGAGTCTACTTTCTAAACTACAATTTTTTTTTGAAAATGGTATAGATTAAGAGGTTCAAAAGAGGGAGCCACAAAAATTGGTGTTGTTTATGTCAAAAAAACATAACATAGCATGTTTTGTGGCTCCCTCAAAAGGTCAACTTTTTTTTGGTATTTTAAAAATCGCTTTAGTGAGAAATTAGCTAACAACATGTAGTTTATGCCCAATTTTTCTAATAATTTTTTGATGAATATTTGATTTTTTACTAATTTTCAAAGTGGACACATTCTAAAAAATAGAACCTTGGCTGTGCTACCCCTATAAATTTTGAAAACTAATTGAAAATCATTTTTTTCTTTTTTTAATATGTGTAGAATGGAGTCTAGTTTCTAAATATGTAATTTTTTTGAAATTTCAATGAATAGTTAATTTATAATGAAAAAAAGACCAAACAATGGTTTTTGCCCAAAAACGGACACACAAACAAAAGAAATTAAAGATGAAAGGCTTAACATTGTCAAATAGCTAAGAGAAAGCCTAACATTACCCAGGTGTTTGATTTGTTCGATCTTGAAACACGTGCAAATTTGAGGGTTAGCACAAATGAAATTATGTGAAATCCTATAGAATGTGGAAAAACACGTCTCTGGACATTGGGAAGACACTCCAAGCCTTTGGGTTGGAAATGCAAAGCAAATCCCAAGCCCAAGGCTTGGGATTCCCAAAGCAAAACATAACACGAGCGCGTTATAACGTGCTTGCGTTATGTTCAACTTTGCATTTTTCCTTTTCCGCAAAAGTTTGTGGACTATTTGTCATGTTTGCAATAGTGCAAGCATATTATAACATGCTCGCGTTATGTCCCCCTTGAATTTTTTTATGTTCAAGGTTATTAATCATGTATGTATGTATGTATGCCTATATGTATGTATCTATGTATGCCTATATGTATGTATGTATGTATAGTGTTGAGGGTAGAGGAGGGTAGAGATGGGGGTGAGCCAGATAAGGGAGGAGAGGGGTGGATAAGGATTGAGTGATTAAGGTTTAAGGTTGAGGGTTGAGGGTTGAGGGATAGGATTTAGGGTTTAGGGATAAGGGATTAGAGTTTAGGACCTTAAGGGATTAGGGTTTAGGGTTGAGGCTTTAGGGATAGAGTTTAGGGTTGAGGGTCGAGGGATTAGGGTTAAGGTAGAGTGTTGAGGGTAGAGGGATTAGGGATAGGGTTTAGGGTTGAGGGACTAGGGTTTAAGGTATGGTTTTGAGGGTTGAGGGTTTATGATTTAAGGTTTAAGTGTTGAGGGTTAAGGATTTAGGGATAGGGTTTAGGGTTTAGGGATAAGGGATTAGGGTTTAGGGTTTAGGGATTAGGCTACCATAAATTATAATTAGGGATTAGGGTTTATGTTTTAGGGACTAAGGATTAGGGTTTAGGGTTTAAGGTTTAGGGATGTTCAATTAAGGGGCACCATAAATAAACTGGAATTTAGGAAGGGTTGGGAAAATTTTGTGAATCATCATGGGCTAGAGATTAGAGATTTTGTTGTGTTCAAGTACACATCCAAGTCATAATTGAAGGTTAAGATATTTCAAAGAACATGGTGTGTGAAAAACATCAATGCTCTTCGGCTTATGAATACCAACATTGATATAGATAAAAGATGCCCTTCTTCTAACAGAGTATACAGTTCAAGTCAACCAATGGGCAACAAGTTGTCAAATGAGTTGGTTTAATGCGCGTGCCTCCTTCTTCAAGGACCAGGTGGGCAGGAGTGTACAATTAAGGGGTACCATAAATAAAATGGAATTTAGGCAGGGTTGGGAAAATTTTGTGAATCATCATGGGTTGGAGATTGGAGATTTCGTTGTGTTCAAGTACATATCTAAGTCATATTTTAAGGTTAAGACATTTCAAAGAACAGGATGTGTGAAAAATATCAATGCTCTTCAGCTTATGAATACCAACATTGATACAGATAAAAATTCACTTCTTCTAACAGAGGATGCAATTCAAGTCAACCAATGGGCAACAAGTTGCTGATCTTGAATTGGTTTCTGATGAAGAAAATAATGATGTTGTTGAAGCAATGGAAGAAAATCAAAATTGTAAGTCTAATTTAATTTATTTTAACTTTCAAAGCAGGCATTTGAATTGTAGCTTTACCTAGAGGATTGGTATAACAAAAACTTAATTATGTTACAAGCCTTTCTTTGAAGAACCCTGGACATTATGGACCCTATCATCTAGAAAAGCACATGACAGTGAACTCTGCCCCACCTTTCAAATCAGATATTTACCTTTTTATTCAATGAAAATGAAGTCACGGAATGTAAACCGACCATGCATACTAGTAAGATCAAATTCTTTGCCTTGTATTCTTATTACTCTTACTTTATTAAGAGAAGAGTGTCAAAAAGAATGGGTTTAATTCTAAGCTAACATAAGGTAAAGTAGTTTTGTTATTACATTTTTCTGAGGGATCTCTAATAGTCTAATATAATGAGGTCTTCTATATTATGAACATCTGCATTTGTGTGAATGCTAAGCTTTAATATAGTAGAGTATTAAATCAATGCAATCAGCTATTTATTGGGTTAAAATAACTTAGTTTTTGTAATGGTTTGGGAATGCAGGAGTTGCCAAAAATAGGTGAATGTCCTCTACAATTACCAAGAGAAAAAAGTTTAGTAGTTCTTGTGGATAGAGCCAATAAAAAATGGGAGATTATTTGCCTGTTTCATAACAATATACCTCCCCTAAGTACGGGGTGGACAGCAAGAAACATAGATGTACCCCAATACAAAGATTTTCTCATAATGATCATCCTTCTGATTTCAACTGTTAATTACTCACTGTGGATGTACCATACACAAAGATTTTCTCATAGTTTATACACCTATTGGCATAATGAACCTCAGATGGGCTAGAAAAACATGCCATATAACATTACTAACATTAAAAAAGTTCATAGCCATTTTTTTGACATATTCTTGCAACTCAGATATCTTTAAGAAAAGAGTGTCAAAAATGATGGGTTTGACAACCTAACATAAGGCAAAGCAGTTTTGTTGGGTTTAGGGTTTAGGGTTGAGGGATTAGGGTTTAGGGTTGATGGATTAGGGTTTAGGGTTAATGGATTAGGGTTTAATGTTGAGAGTTGAGGGTTGAGAATTGAGGGTTTAGGGATAGGGTTGATGGTCAAGGGATTAGGGTTAAAGTAGAGTGTTGAGGGTAGAGGGATTAGGGATAGGGTTTAGGGTTGAAGGTTTAACGATTGAGGGTTGAGGCTTTAGGACTGAGGGTTAAGGGATTGGGGTTTAAAATATAGTGTTGAGCATCGAGGGTTTATGGATAGGTTTTAGGGTTTAATTTTTAAGGGTTAAGGGTTGAGAGATAAGGTTTAGGGTTTAGGGATAAGGGATTAGGGTTTAAGGTATAGTGTCAAGGGTTGAGGGTTTAGGAATAGGGATAGCTTTTAGGGTTTAGGGATGAGGGATTAGGGTTGAGTGTTGAGGGATTAGGGTTTAAGGTATAGTGTCGAGGGTTGAGGGTTTATTGATAGTGTTTAGGGTTGAGGGTTGAGGGATTAGGTTTTAGGGCTGATGGATTAGGGTTTAAGGTATAGTGTTGATGGTTGAGGGTATAGGGATAGGGTTAGGGTTGATAGATTAGGGTTTAGGGTTGACGGATTAGCATTTAATGTCAAGGTTAGGGTTAGAGTGTTGAGGGTAGACGGATTAGGGATAGGGTTTAGGGTTGAAGGTTTAAGGATTGAGGGTTGAGGATTTAGGGATGAGGGTTTAAGGCTTAACATATAGTGTCAAGTGTTGAGGGTGTAGGGATAGGGTTTAAGTTTTAAGGGTTAAGGGTTGAGGGATAGGGATTAGGGTTTAAGGTATAGTGTTGAGGGTAGATGGTTTAGGGATAGGGTTTAGGTTTGAGGGATTAGGGTTTAGGGTTGATGGATTAGGGTTTAAGGTATAATGTTGATGGTTGAGGGTTTAGGGATAGGCTTTAGGGTTGACCGATTAGCATTTAATGTCGGGGCTAGGGTTAGAGTGTTGAGGGTAGAGGGATTAGGGATAGGTTTTAGGATTGAAGGTTTAAGAATTGAGGGTTGAGGCTTTAGGGATGAGGGTTTAAGGCTTAAGATATAGTGTCAAGTGTTGAGGGTGTAGGGATAGGGTTTAAGTTTTAAGGGTTAAGAGTTGAGGGATAGGGATTAGGGTTTAAGGTATAGTGTTGAGGGTTGATGGTTTAGGGATAGGGTTTAGGTTTGATGGATTAGGGTTTAGGGTTGATGAATTAGGGTTTAATGTTGAGAGTTGTGGGTTGAGGGTTCAGAGTTCAGGGTTGAGGGTTGAGGGTTTAGGGATAGGGTTGATGGTCAAGGGATTAGGGTTAAAGAAGAGTGTCGAGGGTAGAGGGATTAGGGATAGGGTTTAGGGTTGAGGCTTTAGGGATGAGGGTTAAGGGATTAGGGTTTAAGATATAGTGTCAAGTGTTGAGCATGCAGGGATAGGTTTTAGGGTTCAAGTTTTAAGGGTTAAGGATCGAGGGATCATAGTTAAGGGTTGATGGATTAGGGTTTGATGTGAGCATTGAGTACATTGAGGTTTGAGGGTTGAGGGTTTCAGGATAGGGTTGAGGATCAAGGGATTAGGGTAAAAGTAGAGTGTCAAGGGTATAAGGATTAGGGATAGGGTTGGAGGGTTTAGGGATAAGGGATTAAGGTTTATGAATAGGGATAGCGTTTAGGGTTTAGGGATGAGGGATTAGAGTTGAGGGATGATGGATTAGGGTTGATTGTTGAGGAATTAGGGTTTAGAGATAAGGTTTAGGGTTAAGGGTTGAGGGATTAGGATTTAAGGTATAGTGTTAAGGGTTTAGGGATAGGGTTTAGGGTTGAGGGATTAGAGTGAAGGGTTGAGGGATTAGGATTTGACGTTGAGGGTTGAGGGTTGAGGGTTGAGGCTTTAGGTTTTAGGGTTTAGGGATAGGGTTGAGGGTTGAGGGATTAGAGTTAACGGTTGAGGGATTAGGGTTTGACATTGAGGGTTGAGGGTTGAGGGTTGAGGTTCGAGGGTCGAGGGTTTAGGGATAGGGTTGAGGGTCGAGGGATTAGAGTTAAAGTAGAGTGTCGAATGTATAAGGATTAGGGATAGGGCTGGAGGGTTTAGGGATAAGGGATTAGGGTTTAAGGTATAGTATCAAGCATGTTGAGGGTTTAGGAATAGGGATAGTGTTTAGGGTTTAGGGATAGGGTTTAGGGTTGAAGGTTGAGGGATTTAGGGTTGAGGTTTTAGGGATGAGGGTTAAGGGATTAGGGTTTAAGATATAGTGTCAAGTGTCGAGCGTGTAGGGATAGGTTTTAGGGTTCAAGTTTTAAGGGTTAATGGTCGAGGGATCAGAGTTAAGGGTTGAGGGATTAGGGTTTGATGTTGAGGGTTGAGTACATTAAGGTTTGAGGGTTGAGGTTTTCAAGATATGGTTGAGGGTCAAGGGATTAGGGTTAAAGTAGAGTGTCGAGGGTATAAGGATTAGGGATAGGGTTGGAGGGTTTAGGGATAAGGGATTAGGGTTTAAGGTATAGTATCAAGCCTATTGAGGGTTTAGGAATAGGGATAGTGTTTAGGGTTTAGGGATGAAGGATTAGAGTTGAGGGATGACAAATTAGGGTTCAGGGTTGAGGGATTAGGGTTTAGGGATAAGGTTTAGGGTTGAGGGTTGAGGGATTGGGGTTTAAGGTATAGTGTTGAGGGTTTAGGGATAGGGTTTAGGGTTGAGGGATTAGGGTGAAGGGTTGAGGGATTAGGATTTGATGTTGAGGGTTGAGGGTTGAGGCTTTAGGGTTTAGGGTTTAGGGATAGGGATGAGGGTCAAGGGATTAGGGTTTAAGGTATAATATCGAGCCCGTTGAGGGTTTAGGAATAGGGATAGTGTTTATGGTTTAGGGATGAGGGATTAGACTTGAGGGTTGAGGGATTAGGGTTTAGGGATAAGGTTTAGGGTTGAGGTAGACAAGGAACGACTGAGAGACATAGAGAGGGGAGAGGTAGAGAGGTAGAGAGGTGAGGGGGAGAGATAAGTGAGATATAGAACATGAGCTAATGGAACTAGAGGTGAGATATTGTAAAGGTGAGATACGCACAAATATTTATGGATCAATCTATAGTAGGACAAAACGTGAGTGCATTATAATGGGAGCACGTTATAATGCACTCGCATTTTGTCCTCCTATAGAAATGGTAAAAAAGTTGTTGACCCCCGTGATCCAGGCCCACATGCTCTATTTCATGCTAATTATGTGCGCGCTCCGACAAAAAAAAAGTGCTTTCATGCTGTTGGGAAGTTCACATGCACATTTTACGCATTCTACCACCTTTGCATGATCTTTCCACCACCTTTTCTACTTTTCCAACTTGAGAAGGAGGAAATAACATAGTTTTCACACCAAGTTTGATATATATCTATTCAAGTTTCAATTTTTGTAGTGTTGCAATGTTAATTGTGATTCAATTTTAGGAATTTAACATTATAGATTGGTTAATATTATTGTTGTTAGTAATTATATTTGAGTGTTATTCAATTTAACCTTGAAAAGGAAGCAAGTGGTGAAAAACTCAAATTGTTGAGGAGTTTGATGCAAGAAGAAAAAAACACTACATAATTGGGTACTCTCTCCATTCGAAGCTTCATTTTTTAGGTATGTCAAATCTTTACATGCATGTTCTTTACATTTTCCTTAATTCTATTTGAATTACTTTATCATGCTTTATCATACATGATTAAAATAGACACATTCCCAATCAAGAAAGCAACCTACAGTCTCACACGATGCCATGTGATGAGTGCCAAGTTACACCCATGAAATACATCTTTTTACCTTTCTTTGAGTGTTATTCAATTTAACATTGAAAAAGAAGCAAGTGGTGAAAAACTCAAATTGTTGAGGAGTTTGATGCAAGAAGAAAAAAAACACTACATAATTGGGTACTCTCTCCATTCAAATCTTCATTTTTTAGGTATGTCAATTCTTTACATGCATGTTCTTTACATTTTCCTTAATTCTATTTGAATTACTTTATCATGCTTTATCATACATGATTAAAATAGACACATTCCCAATCAAGAAAGCAACCTACAATCTCACATGATGCCATGTGATGAGTGCCAAGTTGCACCCATGAAATACATCTTTTTACCTTTCTTTTTCTCCTTACTGAGTCCATCTTTCTTAATGTCTGCACCCAAATAAGCAAGAAAGATCATTCTAGTTAATGATTAATTGAGATAGATTACTTAAGATCATAATTTCTAATTGAGTGACTAATGTGCATGGAATTGATGGAAAAATGCAAAAACTTATCTCTTTTTGAATCAACAGGTGTAGATGCCAGGAACAACAATTTTTGTGCATCTCCAGAGATAGTCTTCAATGATCTCTAGAGACAATACCAGAATACCACGACACTAGAAGTTTTGAAGGAAAGAGAAAGCCTCTCTTGAGCTGAACAAGGAAGGCCACAATGGCATCTCCGGAGCTACAGACATATCTCTGGAGCTGCAGACAGGGACATATATCTTCTGCACCTTCTGAGAGCAGGGCATATTTCCAGCATAAGCTACCGATCAGGCACTCTCAGCAGTGATCATAATACCCCTCATTTCACTCAAATCATCACCTGAGTGGTGAAGGGTCATCTTTAGTTAAACTGCTGGAGTTTTTATCTTTATAAAGTTTTTGCATGAGTTACGGATAGAACTGATTCAATACCCATATTTGCAGGGCCTCGCTGCCCAAATGTATTAAGACTCAAACTTAGAATTCTGAGTGGACTTCTGTTCCACTCAGTCTACTTTTATTGCATGATTATTTTCCATAGTTAGACAGCTAGTGTGATAAAGAGATGGATGTCATCTCATAGAAGAAATGGTAGATAAGATAAGTGATATGTCATCACTCATTTTCATATATACTGATAGAAATAGTAGAAGAAATATATGATGATTGATTTATTTTGATTCTGGGTAATCTCAGTTCTATGATATCAATATTTTTCATGAAAGAAAAGTGTATGGAATTGGATTGAATTTAGTTGTGATCTTCTTTTGTGTTGATTCCCTACTGTAGCCTTCAGCCCCAAGGGTGTGGAGCAAGGGCCCACTCTCACCACCAAGGCAGAAGGCTAGTACCACTATTTTATTGCTTCAGATTTTGATATGAAAAGTATTTACTGATTTTGATAGATAGATGCATGTTACTATTTTTAAGATTGCTTTGAGTAAACTTCCTGTTTAATTCTATTTCAACATTCCTTAAAATTTATTTAGTAAGTAGACAGATTAATCTTTTCAAATTAGTAGAAGCTGTTAAGATTAGCTAGGAAAACTGGTAACTGTAGAATCCCTAGTTGCAGACAACCGAGGACACAGCCCCTGGATTATTGACATTTGAAAATAGATTAAATGATGAGGTACAATGACACCTTGTCATTTTTGGCACCATTGTTGGGGATATCTTGTGTTAATTAGGGAAACTTAGTTAAAATAGTTTTTAGGATAGATCTGTATGGTTAGAGCTAGAGATTTAAAAGGAAGATATATAAAGCAGACACCCCAACAACAAGCCATAGGGGAAAGCAGTGGGGTGGCATAAGATCTTGTTGAAGAGAGAAACCTAGAACCTACCTTGGAAGTCCCACCTCAAAACAATAATCCCTTAGATCCTCCAAATCTTCCACTTGCCGATTATATCCAGGAGTTACAACAAAAGTTTCAGGCAGATCCTTTGATAGAACCTAATTTCCTAGAACCTCAGGGAGAAGAACCAGTACTAAACATGGAAAATGATAATCATGAGGAAGAGGAAAATCAATCTCCAAGAACCTTCTCATATCCTATTGTTTTGGCTGCTGGAGACAATGCTCCTATGAAGAATATCTCACCAACACACCTGCCAAATTTTAGAGGACTTTCTTTGGAGGATCCATATCAGTTTTTGTTTGAATTCAAAGTAGTCTGCCAAACTTATGATTATGGATCAGATAACCAAAAACTCAAACTGTTCCCTTCAACCCTGAAAGATTCTACGATGAGATGGTTTATGGGTTTACCCCATAATTCTATCCATTCTTGGGTTCAGATGGAAACAGAGTTTTTGGAAAAGTATCAAGATTACTGTAGATCCAGTAATAAAAATGAAGAATTGTTTAAAATTAGGCAGGGGGAGGAAGAGACCTTAGAGGACTATGTGGATAGGTTTAATTTTTCCTTGAGAAGGTATGGCAACCCAGTAGATAACTCCTTGGCCAAAACCCTATTTGTAAAAGGATTAGATAAAGAATCAAAACAGGCACTGGATCTAATGGGAAAAGGGAATATCAACAAAATGGATATACCTTCTATAGAAGAACTCTGCAGGAACTATTCTAGAACCCAAAATGGAGTGGGGTCATCCAAAACTTTTAAAGGGAAAAATGAAATAGGACAGTTAATGGAAGAGATTGTAAATCTAAAAATAGAAATTTTGGTCTAATTAAATACCACATTGGATGGAATTCAAGAAAAAACTAGAACAACTGATCAAAACAGAGCAATTGAACCACTCTCCATCTATTGTCCTAGGTGTAGAAACAAGTATCTATTGAGAGAATGCCCTTTGGACAAATTAGAGATTTGTCAGATCTATGATAGGGAACATCCTACCAGTCAATGTAGTCAACTTCCAGCCTTGAAAAGATTGAGTAAGAAGAATGCTGTAATAGAAGAGGAATTGAACTATGTGGGACAAAAACAAACTAGGAATTTCCCTTATAATCAATATCCAAACCAGCCTTCTTACAGGGATCCTTCTAATTGGGGAAATAATCAGTGGAATCCAACTTGGCATGGGCCTCAAAATAATCCTCCTTGGGGACAGCAAGATTGGCCAAGTCAATATTGGCAAAGTCAAAATTGGCAAAATCAGCCGTGGGGAAATCAACAGTGGCCACCACAATTTGGATCATAAAACATGCAACCTCAATGGGGTTCTCAATAGGGATATAATCAACAATACCAAGGCCAACCTAAACGTTTCCAACCTCAAAAACAAGCTTTACTAACTGGACCCTCCAACACACAAGGTCAATCACAAAATGAACCAGTTAGCCAACCACCTTTACCAGTTTAGCCTATACCAAACCCACGGAATAAACATGGAGCAACTATTTACACGACAGAGCAAGAAAATCTGGCTGGAATTAATGCTATCTATTCAAATAATCTCCAACTGCATTTTGGGAAAGCATTCCCAAGACCATCTCCTCCAACTATAGTTGAAGTAACCAATGATGAGGAACCTAAAAATTTGTCCACTCAACCCCCAGAGGAGATTACTAACGAAAAAGTGCTAGAAGAATCATCCTTGGACAACTCTGGAGTTTCTCCTAAAAGACTGACTCCCGAGAACATTCCTAAACACAATTCTGACAAGAGCTCTAGAGATGCTCCGGAGATGGAAAAACTAGCACCATATCCAGAACGGCTTAAACAGTATGTTCCCCAAAAAAAGATCTTACAAAAACAAGTCCAAACCAACCTGGAATCAGAACTTTTACAAGAAATCAAGCAACTAAACATTGAAATTCCTCTTCTCTAGGCAATCAGAGATGTACCAGAACAAAATCAGTTCATTAAACAGTATTGTATCAAAATGCAGGGCAGGAAGAAAAACTTTCCCTCCACAATACAAGTGGAAGGAAAAGTAGTAGATCTATTGATGGGAGAAATTCTCCTTCCAAAATATGGAGACCCTAGAAATCCTATCATAACTATTTTCATCTTAGGGGTAGAAATTTCAAATGTGATGACAGTTCACACAATGAACAAATTATCTCTATCAGGTATCCAATCCACAACTACAATTCTTCAACTTGCTAACTAGTCAGTAGTTGTTCCAAAAGGAGTAATCACTAATGTACCAGTTGTGATAGATTCATGGAAATTTTTGGTGGACTTCCCGATATTAGAACCTAGAAATCAGAGAAATGCTTATCCACTAATTTTAGGAAGAACATGGTTGGCTACAGCAGCAGCATCTATTGATTTTCAAACTGGAGATATGGTCATTTCTAATGGGATAGATTTGAAGAAAATATCTTTGTATCCTCTAGCTAAACCATCAATACATTATATAGGAAGAGTATGGGTGGATGAACTAGAGAACAATGACAACAGTGCCTCAGTAGCTATGGTAACCATCAAGGAACATCTGGGAGAGTTAGAAGAAGAAATATACTATGATACAACAAAAGACATCACTCACATCCTATTCAATAAGGATGTGATGGAACTCGGTCAAGATTCTAGGAGAGAAATTCTTACTTCTTCTCATTGTACCCTCGCCAACATCATTCCTTGTGGGGAAACCTTTTACAGAGACTTAGCCACTTTCCACATGTTGCTTCCACATTCTTGTCCTCTTAATACCATGACTCCAATGTATGGATTAACCACATCCATGGATCAAATCATAAAACAAGTCATGATTTTACCAGGGAAAACACTTAATATCAATACTCAGTTAACAACAAATCAGGAAGAAAAACTTATCCAACTTTGATTTCCCATTTAGCATCTTTTGCTTGGGAATACCAAGATATGAAAGGCATACCTCCTAAGATCTATACCCATCATATTTACACTGAGGATATTAAACCTGTTAGATAGCCCCAGAGAAGATTGATTCCTGCTTTAAAGGACATTGTCAAAACTGAAATAGAAAAATTACTTCAAGCAGGGTTTATATATCCAATCTTAGATAGTTAATGGGTCTCACCCCTTGTCATAGTGCCTAATAAGAATGGGAAATGGAGGGTGTGTATTGATTATAGAGAACTAAACAAGGCCACAAAAAAGGACTACTTTCCCTTACCGTTCATTGACCAAGTACTGGACAACCTTGTTGGGAGAAAGTATTTTTCTTTTCTAGATGGATTCAGTGGGTATAATCAAATTCAAGTAGCACCTAAAGACCAGGACAAAACCACCTTCACATGCTCTTGGGGAACTTTTGTTTGCAAAGTTCTTCCCTTTGGACTATGCAATGCCCCAGCTACATTTCAGAGACTTGTTTTAGCTATTTTTGCTGAACTAGCTAATGAATGCATGGAGGTCTATATGGATGACTTTACTGTGTATGGGGATAATTTTGAAGAAGCTCTCACAAACCTTGAGAAAGTACTAAAATGCTGTGAGAAAAATCAATTATCCCTTGGCCATGAAAAGTGCTTTATGATGGTGGAGGAAGGAATTGTTTTAGGACACCACATTTCAGCAAAGGGGATCAAAGTGGATCAAAACAAGATAGAAGTGATCACATAGTTGCCTTCACCCAAAAATCAGACAGATGTTAGAAGTTTTCTGGGTCATGCAGGATACTATAGAAGATTCATAGAAAATTTCAGCAGAATAGCTGCCCCCCTGTTTACCCTGCTTAATAAAGACATAGAATTTCTATGGACAGAAGAATGTCAATCAGCATTTGAAACCTTGAAAGAGAAGCTTATTGTCACACCAATTTTAAGAGGACCTAATTGGACTTTATGATTCACATACATACTGATGCTTCAAATGAGTCCATTGGGGTAGTTTTAGGACAAAAGGAGGAAGGAGAAAGTATGCATGTCATTTATTACATTAGCAAAAACCTTACCTCTGCAGAAAGAAATTACACCACAAATGAAAAAGAATTCTTGGTAGTCATCTATGCTATAAACAAATTCAGGCATTATATCACTAGATATAAGATATTTGTACACACTGATCATGCAGCCATCAAGTACCTAATGAATAAATTAGTAGTGGGTGCAAGGATCATCAGGTGGTTATTGCTATTGCAAGAATTTGATATTACCATAGTTGATAATCCAGGAAAGTTTAATTTGGTTGCTGATTTTTTGTCAAGATTGCATACAGGAGGAGAAAACCAACCAGTGGAGGACAAGTTCCCAGATGAACATCTTTTTGCTATCTCCTCTACTACACCTTGGTTTGCTGACATAACTAATCTTATAGCTACAGGTTTGTATCCATCCCATTTTACCTCAAAACAAAAAAAATATTTAGTTAAAGAAAGTTTATCTTACAAATGGTTGAATGGTTTACTATTTAAATGTGGTCCTAATTTCATTCTACGCAGGTGTTTAAAAACTGATGAGATTTTTGATGTGTTGAGAGCATGTCATGATGAACCATCTGGTGGCCATTACTCCTTCCACCAGATAGTCCACAAGATCCTCAGAGCTTGTTAATGGTGGCCCTCTCTTCATAAAGATAAAAAGAAGTATGTGCAGCACTGTGACCAGTGCCAAAGGATGGGATAGCCAGCCTTTACCCAGGAGATGTTACTGCATCCTCAAGTCATGATGGAACCATTTGAGCAGTGGGGTCTAGACTTTGATGGACCAATTTCTCCACCATCATTAGGCAAGGAGTACATTCTGGTATGCACAGACTATGTTACTAAGTGGGTTGAGGTTCAAGAATTACAATTTGCAAGAGAAGAAAAAGTTGTTGATTTCCTTTATAATAAGATTTTCTTAAGGTTTGGAGCCCCAAGATCAATAGTTTTAGACAGAGGACCTCAGTTTACTTCACAAGTAATCAAAGCATTCACAGATTTATATCAAGTCAAGCACAGAAAATCTTCACCTTACCATCCTCAAGCGAATGGACAGGTAGAAGTAACTAATAGGGAACTTAAAAATATTCTGACAAGGACAGTAGCAATGAATAGAAAGGATTGGGCTAGCAGATTACCTGAAGCAGTTTGGGCTTACAATACCACTTGGAACTCCACAACAAAGTTCTCACCATATGAATTAGTTTATGGGAAAGAGCCTATTTTGTCTATAGAATTTGAACTCTAGACACTTAAAACTGTATTGGATATTGGTCTACCATTGTCTATAGCTCAACAAAACAGAATTTTTCAGCTCAATGAGTTAGATGAAATTCGGACAGAGGCCATTCAGTAAACAGAACTGATTCAATATCAGAGGAAGCAATGGCATGACCAACACATCAAAAGGAGGACATTTCAACAAGGTGATTGGGTTCTTCTTTATGATTCTAAATTCAAAGAGTTCAAAGGGAAATTGTAAACTCATTGGATGGGTCCTTATCAAATAAATGAAGTTTTTAAAAATGGAACTGTATTATTGGAACCTATTGATGGAAGCACAGACACATTCTTAGTAAATGGTCACTGAATCAGACTCTATAAAAGACCATCTACTAAAGAGGAGTTTCTTAATGATTTATGTTTTGATACAGAGGATGCATCCTCTATCACAGTGTTGGATTGATTTTTTAAAAAAAGGAAGGTTGAAAACCAGCAAATGGTTGCCTTCTAAAAAAAAAAGAAAAAAAAAGGAAGGTTGAAAACCAGCAAATGGCGGCCTTCTAAAAAAAATAGAAAAAAAAAATAGAGAAAGATGGAAAACCAGTAAATGGTTGTTTTTCTCAACCAAGGAGTTGAAAACTAGCAAATGGTGGTTCCCTTCTTCAGGACAGTTGAAAAAAATTGAGCTATGGAGATGATCAGGTGCCGGGAGTTAGTCAAATGCACCTCTGGTGCTTCCCAAACTAGGAGCACCTCTGACGCTCTATCAATAAAGAAGTCAATTTCAATAATAGGGGAGGGGACCCACCTCTCCAGGCAGTAAAGTGGACACATCACATACTTTATCACAGGAATAAAATAAATCAGCACGTATTTCATTTACAGGGGTATTCACAAAGATGGCGCTGACATCACCCAAAGAACATGGATTCTCGAACCACTCAGCACAATGATTGCAGGTCGTGTACCAATGAAGTAGTGGGCATCATCTCAAGCCACCAAAAGCTGCTCATATGCTGCGACGCGTGCAGTCTCATAAAATGACACAGCATCTTTGCCATGTACATCACCATCATCATTAAAAATGATCCAGGTAATTCTATCTTTAATTAATCATTAATAGCAACTGTCTTGTCTTTTTGTTTTTGCATGCCGCCACTATGACATGTCCTCCAGCCATCATTTCCTTTTCTAAATTCACGCATGCCGCCATCTGTGCTGTATTGCCACCTTGTCTCCAGAGTGTCCTGTCACTCTGTCGCATTTATGACTTCCTAGGTACTCTAACTAATTTGTAAATCTTCCATAAGCCTAAGATGAGAAACATCACAATCCTCATTCGAACCTCTGAAGTACCCTGAAGAACAGAGCAAATTGAACAGTCCTCCAGAGCCTATAGAGTTAAGAGGAAAGGATAAGCTATAGATTTAGGAGAGTGAGGAATTAAGCATAGAAGGTGGAACCAATTTAGCAATGAGGGTAAAGAAGAAGTTTGAACCAGAAAGTACTACGGGTCTTCTGCAAGATGAAGCTGCAGCAAACATTCTAAGAGCTGCAGGATGGCTGGACTTTCTAGAAAAAATTGAAGGGTTTCAGGAAGATGTCGTGGATGAATTCCTCAGAAATCTAAGGGGCAATTAGATAGCTATCAGAGGAGTCCGAATCAATTTCTTCTCAGCCACTATCAGCCACATTTCTAGACTTCCTGAACAAGGTGAGAGGTTTTATTACTTGAAAACCTTATACACTGATTTAATTAAGAATTCGTTCAAGGTGAATCTGCAATTCAACTGCATTCAAATAAAAATAAAGTAAAAGGAATTCTTAGGTCCACACTGCCAAACCCTTGGCAATCTGTTGCCACCTGGTTGATGAAATATTTTACTTGTGATGGTCAATTCTCTCTAGTTTTAGGGCCAATCATGAAAATGCTGATTTTTCCAAGGCATGGGAATAGACACCCTAAGTTTAGCATAAACATCCCCAATTTCCTATATTCTGCCATCAGGGCAATTGCAAAAAAAAATCAGCAAAATAAGGGTCCCATGAAACATCATGGTTTAATTTTTCTAGTAGTCAAACACCACTTCCTATCTCAGGCAAATGGGGAGGAATTATGGAAAAACTTTCTTGAACAAAATTCCCAAGACAGAGGACTAGAGATAGCACAGCCAGGAGGTGAGAGTTCTCCTACTCACCAAGAAGAAGAAACTGAGCCTTCAGCCTCCTCCATAGCTGTTCAAAGAGGAAAGAAGTCCTCACATGAGGCAACTTCATTTGCAGCCCCTGTTCTTGATAAAAAGAGAAAGGCAAAGAAATTACAGAGCCTACTCCTAAACAAACCCTATATATGACTCGATCAATTAGGAGAAAGATGACTCAAACTAAGGAATCTTTCCCTAAGGAATTAATAGAGGAGAGGCCAGGACAGAGAGCAGAGAGATTCTGGGCCGAGGAACCATCTCATGATTCAGATGAGATCCCTTTGGTCAGGAAGAGAAAACAAAGAGAAGTTTCCCCAACACCATTTGTTCATTTGGGGTCAAGCCCAATTTTAGAACCATCATGTGCTCTGGAGACATAACACAGACAAACTCTTACTATTTCCTTAGGAACCGCAAGAGGACCCTTAGGACAGGCAGTCTACAGAAAAAGATGAAATAGGGCAAATGGGTACAGTTGGCAGTACAGGGCAGATGGCCATGGAAAACCCTAATGATCAGCAAACAATAGAAGCAGAAGTAGAAACCTTCTCTCATCCATCTGATCAAGAGGATGTTGAAATTCCAAAAGAACAACAATTGTTAGAAGAAATTGAAAACCTAAAGAGACTACTCTGGGGGAAAAATCTAATTATTACCGAACTCAAGAAGGTCAGAATAGAGGTAGAAATGGAGCAAAAACAAGTCATTGAGAATCTACAAACAGAACTCCAAAGCAAAAACAAGATCATCTAGGAGAAAGAAGCAGAATTAGAGGCTCGAAAAATTGAGAAAGAGGTAGAATTGGAGGCCCAGAAAATTGAGGCAGTCAAACTGTTGGAGTAAAAAGAGAAAGAAGTAGCATAGAGTGTTTTTGAGCTCACCATGGCTAGAGACAATAGCCTCACAATAATGGCAGCATTGATTGAGAAAATACATAGCCAGGATAGAAAGTTAACTTGGGCCAACAACAAACTAGATGACCAGGAGGAATATATTCAAGAATTGGATGGCCCAAGGGCAACCAATGAATAGGAAATCCAAACAGATGCATATGTGGGTCCAATCCCCATTGACATTCCTAAAGCCATGTTCCATTGGGAGAAGAAGTGTAGAGAATATGAGGATTCCAAGCCTATGTTACAATTACAGAGGGCAATCACTGCCAAAACAAGAAGAATAGAAACTCTGGAAGGCAAAATCATTAAAATGGCCTCCCTTTCTTCAGAAATTCTATCCTGTAGGCCTCCAAGTGCCAGCTATTCTATGTTCTTACAAGAAAGAGTACTACAGAGGAAATTCTCTTTAGTGCTGTCTGGCCTGGTTGAGGATACAGAGACAACAGAAGGATTCATGACAACATATACAAGGAGTAATGATGAGGACAAGAAATTCCTATGTGAATTATACCTGCATGGTGTTGTGTGGTTACACAACATGCCCCATTTTGACTTGACAAAATAGGGACCCAACTTTGCTGGCTTGCTCCCTTGCTTTTGTGTTCTAGGCGGTAATGGTAAAAAAACATCAGTTGGTATGTATGTGCTTAATGTCAGGTGTATTTGTGATCTTGAAGTCTGAACCCAAATTCCAAAGTCTGAATCTTTCCTCAAGAAGCTTGCCATGTGAAAGAGTGTAAAATTCTAGGCAGGTTTCCCTTTTACATCACCCTGAAATTCAGCCAAATGAGAAAGTTATGGCCAGTCAAAGTTCTAGTCAAACCTGATATTCGAGAGGGGGGGTCATATTCCAAACATTAGTCACCTTGTGTAATATCACCCTGATATTACAAATATCACCTTGATATTATAAGATCACCCCGATGCCAGTTTATCATTCGATAATCATTTGGTCTTAAACCTTGGACGTCAATCTTACGTGATAGTGGTATTTACTCGTCAGACAGCTTCATATATTTTGCGGGGGTCATATTTCGAATATCACCCGATCTTTCAAATATCACCGGATCTTTCAAATATCACCCTACCGCAGAATATCACCCTGCCACAGAATATCACCCCAGTGCCAATATGATGATGACGTCATCCAACACTGATGAACAGAAAAAATCACCCTGACGGTGACGTCATCATCCATTTTACCTCGCGGAGGTATTTTTCCAACGATCGCCCTTTTAAATAACATGATGATGATGTCAGCTTATCCCATTCCATAAAGGACCCAATATGATGGTGACATCATCAATCAGCTTGAACCCTGAAGGTCATCTGATTTCTAACATCCGTCATCTTTTCTAATATGACTGATCTTTCATAACATGACAGTGACATCATTCTGACTCGATATATAAAAAGCTCGACATGACCATGACGTCATCTTATTCGGAGGGTGATATTCCTCAATATCAGGGTCATATTTCTTAACATCACCTGATTTCCTTCAGTATGACCATGACGTCAGCCTTTCACATTTTAACGAAGCCCGTCCATGATGATGACATCGTCATCATATCCCGATCTATGAAGAGAGTCATATTAGTTAATATCCCTCATATTAACTAATATGCATACCCGGACCCGATAGTTTTATTCAATGGAATTTAGTGAACATAAACGTATGCATATTTGTATGCATAAAGTCTTGTATGTATCTGTGATACAAAGTGATCTGCAGAAAGTGCACAGGATACAAAAGTGAGCCTAACAGTGAAAGGGGTCATCAGGACCTGATATGACAATGACATCATCATTTCTCATCCGCATAACAGTGAACAAAAGTGCATGTATTACATATGCATAATCTTATGCATGCAATAACTGAAAATGTAAGGCTTGCATATCATATGAAGGGTCACATTATCCTTGGAAGACAAAAAAAGCTACCAGAAGGTGAAACTATTTGCAAGAATTCATAGAAACTCAAAAAATTAGGAAATTTTTGACCTTTCCCTTGGTAGGGTCATAACTCCTAGCTATTTTATCAGAATTTAAACTTTTTGGACTCATTGGAAAGATAAACTAGTTATCTAGTTTGAGCTGCCCAGTTACTTAGGCTTAACGCCTTGAGCCCTAATTCCACTCCGAAGGCCTCCGAAAATGCAATTTATCAAGATGTAGAAAATACCAAAAAATCATATTTTTGATATTTTTAACAAAATCACTCAAATGATCCTGGACCTGATCAGATATTGAGCCATTTTAGGGCCTGATAGCATGTTTTCTAGTCAACGATAGCCACCTAGACCCTCTTGACCACATATGGACATTTAATTACGCGAATTTTCACAGATGCTCAATATTCGTAACCTGATATATATAGGTTTGCACATTCAGCCTGTTTTAATGTAATTTTTATCTTCCTACTGGCTATTAAATGAAGTTGATTCTTATTTCTTGTCTGTTTATTGCAGGACGGTGGAGCTATTTGAGGCTAAGATCAGGATGGCTGAAAATTATAGAGTTGCATGCAGAGATAACATGAACCCGAGCTGAGGAGGATATTGTCAAATATGCTATTTGTTAGCTAGAGGATGGACTAGGTCAAAGATGCTGGAATATTCTATGCCAGCTGTGTAGTTGCCAACTGGCAGGCACGTGCTATTCATCTGGACTGTTGATCTTAATAGATAAATCTTGACTGTAGGTCATTTGTAACCGTTCCCTCACCTTATTCTATAAAAGGTGCAGGGATGTGATAATTTGAGGATTTGGAAGCTTAATTGAAATTTGACTGTTGAAATATCAGGGCCTATTTCAAAGCTATTGTAAGCATACATATCATTGCATACTTAATGAAAGAGAAGACCATTTGATTACAAATCATTATAAATCCTAAGTAATCAGTGTTTGAAATCTTGATACATGTTTTGATTTGTTGCGTCCCTTGGAGTGCTTATCAGTCTGTATGTGTTGTCTTCATTCCTTTTCCTTTGAAGTTAGCATCATCTGTATCTAGCTGTGGAACATCCTGGTGAAAATATGGTTTGATTTCTTCTCCTCATGACTATATCTGGTATGTATGTGGTTCAATAGCTAAGATTCACGAAATTTGAAGTATTCTTTTAATTTTCTTTAAATTTCAAAATAATTCACCATCATAATTGCAAATAACAGATAATCAGAAGCAAATAACATGAAATATGCTGACATCTCATAGATAACTGAATATCATTAGCATGTTTGAGCTAAATGCATGTAGTATTGAAAATATCATGCAAAGAATTGAAGTAATGATAGAAATCATGCAAATATCAACCTGTAGGCACATTATTTGAGTGAATTCATAGTGCAGAGGTAGAATTGTTGGAGATTTATGTAGAATATATATAAAGGACAGGATATCTGGAGAAATACTAATGAACTTTGTAGAAATTATTGAAGAACGTAAGCCCCCTGAATGATTAACAGCAACACACATCAACCACTGAGTAACGTCAGTAGATTATGAACTAATCAACGGAGACTTGGGATCATGAATTCTTTGAGTTCATCATATCTTTCAAGATGAGTAAGGGTTGTCGTGTAACTTTTATTCTATTTTACTTATGACTAACATCATGATCAACATAAATTGGTGCTAGAAGGAGGGCCTGAACAAAGAATCTATGGATTTTCTATAAATATTTCATAAATATTTCATCATTTGAGGTTAATGTCTACAAATATCTCTTATCTGAGAGGTTTTGACTGTATCTTTGCAAAGATCTAGCTCAAAGCTTCAAAGATTTGGCCAACACTTTCTGAACTTTCAAGTTTTATTTTGAGATATGATAGATCTCATTAAAATTTCAAAATCCTAAAAAAAAATTGAAAATAGAGTCTCATTTTGATGGATGCATATGAAAACAATTGTCAGGTTAACATTCCTTTATTTCAGGAAACTTTGAATAGGCATCTTTATCCTCAAAGTTTATCTAACTTTGGTTTATCTAGTTGTTGCAGGATACACTAGACTGTAGAACATAGTGAAATTAATTGTCTAACTTTTCTTATAAGGTTGGATCTATATTTGAAAGGAAAAATATTCTTTATAGATGTGTTCAGGGCTGAAGCCTGGTGGGAAAATGAAGAAATTCTGGAGCAACAAGTAGATGCAGCACCAAAAGTTATTAGTTGTCCAGACACTGAAGTGGACCGCTTTAAAGATTTTGAATTATACTTGTCCAAAAATATACAGTGTAGTCAAATATTAGGTTTATCCACTGATGATGTCCTGATTGAAAGTTGGTGCACATTACATGACGAAGAGCATTCAGAAAGGGATTGTGACGCTTGCTTGGTCATGTTGGAGAAGACTCAAATTCTAGAGCAACAAAGAGAAGCGACACCCCTAATGATGAGTTGTTTAGAAAATACAATAGCTGAATCGGTTCTAGAAGGTAAAGAGGAGGAAACATCTTTCCTTGGGTCATTTTATGGTGAGAATTGGAGTTCTCTACTTTATGATAAGGGTGAGGCAGAGTGCAAGTATGAATCTTTTGAAATTTATAGAGAAGAAACCTCTTGTCAGGATAGAGTTTTTGATTCTGATCCTAATACTTTTGTTAAGGATGAGGAAACATCTTTCCTTGAGTCATTTTATGGTAAAAGGGAACGGAGACACGTGGAACAATTTAAATACACTGCTACTGATAAAGTTCCTATGATAGTAACTTGAGGAGTTGTAGAAAAGGAAATAAATGTTGATTTACTATCTAACTCGTTTAAATTGAATGATCAAATGCAAGAATGTTGCAGGTCAATGGAACTAGATACCTCACTAGATAGAAAATGTGAGTTATTTGATGAACAACTCATGAAAGTTGAAGATGCAGAAGGCTTTGGAATTGTTGTGCATAATCAGATGCCAATCCAATGTCATTTTGAAAATGAAATAGGGCAGTATTCCTATCAATTGGGAGTTATTTCACCTTTATAGTTAAATGATTTAGGAATGATAAATTTGTATATATCAAGTTATGAAGATACTCATTTAGATGTTGATGTGCAGAAAATTAAAGAAAACATTGAGGTGCTGCCTCAAGTCAAGAATCAGACATACATCTAGAATGAGGAGACAGAGCTGGATAAAGATGAAGGATTAATACTTCAAGAGTCACACATCCTTCAATTTGAAGTGAGACTAGACACTAAGATGAGCAATGAGAATGCAAAGTTAAATAGAGGACCAGCTGTCAATGAAGAAGCATGTTCAATAGGATCAGAAATACATTAGGTTGTATTTCTCCTTTCCACAGTAAATAGTGTTTAATACTATTTTGATTATGGAAATTCAAGAGATAAGACATGCATATGGATTAATCATGAACATGATGAGCTTCCTCAGTTGCTAATAATCAGAGGTTATTTTGTTAAACACAATGAATTTAGAATACAAGAGTATTTTTTAGAATAAAAAGAGGAATTTGCTAAGATCAGAACCATAACTAGTGCCCTGATGCTCCTGCACAATCTAAGGAAGTATGCAAATACAGGTGTCTTTGGGTCTTTTCTTGGGTTTTATTTGCCTTGTAGGGTTTGTATATAGTATGGTAGAGTAGTTGTTTTGTTTCCTTTCTTTGCTTTCTTGTTTTGTTTTCTGTTGTTTCCTTTTGTAGTTAGTTGTTTGTATAGTTTGCTTAGTGTGTTTTGTTTTTGTTATGTTTGCTTGTTGAGTTCTATTTTGGTTAGTCCAGATGATGCAGCTCATCACCCTAAGAAAATAACTAAATTGTTAAGATTCAAGTGATGAGAATAAATTCATATATAGTTTATGACTCATTTTGAGAAGTATTGGTGTTCAGGTCTGTGATATTTTTTCATCAGGATGCCTTTTCTTGACCAAAGTGACTCTTTCACAATGACTCACCTAACAGCCTTGGGTTTGTTGAACACACAAGTATATATGTTAAGTGAACAATCTAAAGGGACTCCCCTGCTACCAATGCAATCTCCAACCTAAATCAGAGAGTGACCATACCTTACATACTAAGCTTACATGATGACATCAGATTTATAGAATATAAAATATTAAAAAAATTAGAAAAGAAATAAAATTAGGCCATCTGAGTAACCTTACCGAGGCTATAGACACTTGCTGGCAGTGGGGCTCTACTTAGGGGGATTGTATAGATAACCTTGCCGGGCTATGGACGCCTGCTGGCAGCAAGGCTCTATCAGGTTGGCTATGAGCGATGCTCCCAAACTATGTAGCTTAACATCAGCTACTCATGCTTTCAACTTGCTTTCAAGATGAGGATAATTAATCATTTGCACACACCTGATCCTTTATTAGCATTGTTGCCATGATGAAAACCTTATCATTCAGAAAGATTATAAGTGCTCATGCTTGGAAAGAGTTAGAATACTATGTTAGAGTGTGTTCACATCACTTGAATCATTGGAATTTAGTTTGTTTTCTTTGGTGGCAAGTTGTTGTGTGGTTACACAACACACCCCATTTTGACTTGACAAAATAGGGACCCAACTTTGCTGGCTTGCTCCCTTGCTTTTGTGTTCTGGGCAGTAATGGTAAAACAACATCAGTCGGTATGTATGTGCTTAATATCAGGTGTATTTGTGATCTTGAAGTCTGAACCCAAATTCCAAATTTTGAATCTTTCCTCAAGAAGCCTGCCATGTGAAAGAGTGTAAAATTCTAGGCAGGTTTGCCTTTTACATCACCCTGAAATTTGGCCAAATGAGAAAGTTATGGCCAGTCAAAGTTCTAGTCAAACCTGATATTCGAGGGGGGGTCATATTCTAAACATCAGTCACCTTGTGTAATATCACCCTGATATTACAAATATTACCCTGATATTATAAGATCACCCTGATGCCAGTTTATCATCTGATATCCATTTGGTCCGATACTCCGGACGTCAATCTTACGTGATAGTTGTATTTACCCGTCAGACAGCTTCATATATTTTGCGGGGGTCATATTTCAAATATCACCCTGCTGCAGAATATCAGCCCAGTGCCAATATGATGATGACATCATCCAACCCTGATGAACAAAGAAAATCACCCTGACGGTGATGTCATCATCCTTTTTACCTCGCAGAGGTATTTTTCCAACCATCGCCCATTTAAATAACATGATGATGACATCAGCTTATCCCATTCCACAAAGGACCCAATATGATGGTGACATCATCAATCGGCTTGAACCTTGAAGGTCATCTGATTTCTAACATCCGTCATCATTTCTGATATGACTCATCTTTCATAACATGATGGTGATGTCATTCTGACTCGATATATAAAAAGCTCGACATGACCGTGATGTCATCTTATTCGGAGGGTGATACTCCTCAATATCAAGGTCATATTTCTTAATATCACTTGATTTCCTTCAATATGACCATGACCTCAGCCTTTCACATTTTAACGAAGCCCGTCCATGATGATGACAACGTCATCATATCACGATCTATGAAGAGAGTCATATTAGTTAATATCCCTCATATCAACTAATATGCATACCCAGACCCGATAGTTTTATTCAATGGAATTTAGTGAACATAAACATATGCATATTTGTATGCATAAAGTCTTGTATGTATCTGTGATACAAAGTGATCTGCAGAGAGTGCACAGGATACAAAAGTGAGCCTAACAGTGAAAGGGGTCATCAGGACTTGATATGACAATGACGTCATCATTTCTCATCCGCATAACAGTGAACAAATGTGCATGTATTGCATATGCATGTCTTATGCATGAGATAACTGAAAATGTAAGGCTTGCATATCATATGAAGGGTCACATTATCCTTGGAAGACAAAAAGAGCTACCGGAAGGTGAAACTATTTGCAAGAATTCATAGAAACTCAAAAAATTAGGAAATTTTTGACCTTCCCCTTGGTAGGGTCATAACTTCTAGCTATTTTATCAGAATTTAAACTTTTTGGACTCATTGGAAAGATAAACTAGTTATCTAGTTTGAGTTGCCCGGTTACTTAGGATAAATGCCTTGATCCCTAATTCCGCTCCGAAGGCCTCCAAAAATGCAATTTACCAAGATGTAGAAAATACCGAAAAATCATATTTTTGATATTTTTATCAAAATCACTCAAATGATCCTGGACCTGATCAGATATTGAGCCATTTTAGGGCCTGATAGCATGTTTTCCAGTCAATGATAGCCACCCAGACCCTCTTGACCACCTATGAACATTTAATTACGTGAATTTTCACAGATGCTCAATATTCGTAACCCGATATATATAGGTTTGCACATTCAACCTGTTTTAATGTAATTTTTATCTTCCTGCTGGCTATTAAATGAAGTTGATTCTTATTTCTTGTCTGTTTATTGCAGGACGGTGGAGCTGTTTGAGGCTAAGATCAGGATGGCTGAAAATTACACAGTTGCATGCAGAGATAACATGAACCCGAGCTGAGGAGGATATTGTCAAATATGCTATTTGTTAGCTAGAGGATGGACTAGGTCAAAGATGTTGGAATATTCTATGCCAGCTGTGTAGTTGCCAACTGGCAGGCACGTGCTATTCATCTGGACTGTTGATCTTAATAGATAAATCCTGACCATAGGTCATTTGTAACCGTTCCCTTACCTTATTCTATAAAAGGTGCAGGGATGTGATAATTTGACGATTCGGAAGCTTAATTGAAATTTGACTGTTGAAATATCAGGGCCTATTTCAAAGCTATTGTAAGCATACATATCATTGCATACTTAATGAAAGAGAAGACCATTTGATTACAAATCATCATAACTCCTGAGTAATCAGTGTTTGAATACTTGATACATGCTTTGATTTGCTGCGTCCCTTGGAGTGCTTATCAGTCTGTATGTGTTGTCTTCAATCCTTTTCCTTTGAAGTTAGCATCATCTGTATCTAGTTGTGGAACATCCTGGTGAAAATATGGTTTGATTTCTTCTCCTCATGACTGTATCTGGTATGTATGTGGTTCAATAGCTAAGAATCACCAAATTTGAAGTATTCTTTTAATTTTCTTTGAATTTCAAAATAATCACCATCATAATTGCAAATAATAGATAATCAGAAGCAAATAAAATGAAATATGTTGCCATCTCGTAGATAACTGAATATCATTAGCATATTTGAGCTAAATGCATGTAGTATTGAAAATATCATGCAAAGAATTGCAAGTAATGATAGAAATCATGCAAATATCAACCTGTAGGTGCATTATTTGAGTGAATTCATAGTGCAGAGGTAGAATTGTTGGAGATTTATGTAGAGCAGATATAAAGGACATGATATCTGGAGAAATACTGATGAACTTTATAGAAATTACTGAAGAACGTAAGCCCCCTGAATGATTAACAGCAACACACATCAACCACTGAGTAACATCAATAGATTATGAACTTATCAACGGAGACTTGTGATCATGAATTCTTTGAGTTCATTGTATCTTTCAAGATGAGTAAGGGTTGTTGTGTAACTTTTATTCTATGTTTGCTTATGACTAACATCATGTTCAACATAAATTAGCACTAGAAGGAGGGCCTAAATAAAGAATCTATGGATTTTCTGCAAATATTTCATAAATATTTCATCATTTGGGATTAATGTCTACAAATATCTCTTATCTGAGAGGTTTTGACTTTATCTTTGCAAAGATCTAGCTCAAAGCTTCAAAGATTTGGCCAACACTTTTTGAACTTTCAAGTTTTATTCTGAGATATGATGGATCTCATTAAAATTTCAAAATCTTAAAAAAAATTGAAAATAGAATCTCATTTTGATGGATGCATATGAAAATAATTGTCAGGTTAACATTCCTTTATTTTAGGAAACTTTGAATAGGCAGCTTTATCCTCAAAGTTTATCTAACTTTGGTTTATCCAGTTGTTGCAAGATACACCAGACTGTAGAACACAGTGAAATTAATTGTCTAACTTTTCTTATAAGGTTGGATCTATATTTGAAAGGAATAATATTCTTTATAGATGTGTTCAGGGCTGAAGCCTGGCAGGAAAATGAGGAAATTCTGGAGCAACAAGCAGATGCAGTACCAGAAGTTATTAGTTGTCCAGACACTAAAGTGGACCGCTTTAAAGATTTTGAATTATACTTGTCTAGAAATATACAGTGTAGTCAAATATTAGGTTTATCCACTGATGATGTCCTGATTGAAAGTTGGTGCAGATTACATGATGAAGAGCATTCAAAAAGGGATTGTGACACTTGCTTGGTCATGTTGGAGAAGACTCAAATTCTGGAGCAGCGAAGAGAAGCGACACCCCTAATGATGAGTTGTTTAGAAAATACAATAGCTGAATCAGTTCTAGAAGGTAAAGAGGAGGAAACATATTTCCTTGGGTCATTTTATGGTGAGAATTGGAGTTCTCTACTTTATGATAAGGGTGAGGCAGAGTGCAGGTATGAATCTTTTAAAATTTATAGAGAAGAAACCTCTTGTCAAGATAAAGTCTTTGATTCTGATCCTAATACTTTTGTTAAGGATGAGGAAACATCTTTCCTTGAGTCATTTTATGGTAAAAGGGAATGGAGACACGTGGAACAATTTAAATACACTGTTGCTGATAAAGTTCCTATGATAGTAACTCGGGGAGTTGTAGATAAGGAAATAAATACTGATTTACTATCTAACTCATTTAAATTGAATGATCAAATGCAAGAATGTTGCAGGTCAATGGAACCAGATACCTTACTAGATGGAAAATGTGAGTTATTTGATGAACAACTCATGAAAGTTGAAGATGCAGAAGGCTTTGGAATTGTTGTGCATAATCAGATGCCAATCCAATGTCATTTTGAAAATGAAATAGGGGAGTATTCCTATCAATTAGGAGTTGTTTCATCTTTATAGTTAAATGATTTAGGAATGATAAATTTTTGTATATCAAGTTATGAAGATACTCATTTAGATGCTGATGTGCAGAAAATTAAAGAAAACATTGAGGTGCTACCTGAAGTCAAGAATCAGACATACATCTAGAATGAGGAGACAGAGCTAGATAAAGATGAAGGATTAATACTTCAAGAGTCACACATCCTTCAATTTGAAGTGAGACTAGACACTAAGCTGAGCAATGAGAATGTAAAGTTAAATAGAGGACCAGCTGTCAATGAAGAAGCATGTTCAACAGGATCAGAAATACATCAGGTTGTATTTCTCCTTTCCACAGTAAATAGTGTTGAATACTATTTTGATTATGGAAATTCAAGAGATAAGACATGCATATGGATTAATCATGAACATGATGAGCTTCCTTAGTTGCTGATAATCAGAGGTTATTCTATTAAACACAATGAATTTAGAATACAAGAGTATTTTTTAGAATACAAAGATGAATTTGCTAAGATCAAAACCATAACTAGTGCTTTGATGCTCCTGTACAATCTAAGGAAGTATGCAAATACAAGTGTCTTTGAGTCTTTTCCTAGGTTTTATTTGCCTTGTAGGGTTTGTATATAGTTTGGTAGAGTAGTTGTTTTGTTTCCTTTCTTTGCTTTCTTGTTTTGTTTTCTGTTGTTTCCTTTTGTAGTTAGTTGTTTGTACAGTTTGCTTAGTGTGTTTTGTTTTTGTTATGTTTGCTTGTTGAGTTCTATTTTGGTTAGTCAAGATGATGCAGCTCATCACCCTAAGAAAATAACTAAATTGTTAAGATTCAAGTGATGAGAAAAAAATCATATATAGGTTATGACTCATTTTGAGAAGTATTGGTGATTAGGTCTATGATATTTTTTCATTAGGGTGCCTTTTCTTGACCAAAGTGACTCTTTCACAATGACTCACCTAACAGCCTTGGGTTTGTTGAACACACAAGTATATATGTTAAGTGAAAAATCTAAAGGGACTCCCTTGCTACCAATGCAATCTCCAACCTAAATCAGAGAGTGACCATACCTTACATACTAAGCTTACATGATGACATCAGATTTATAGAATATAAAATATTAAAAAAATTAGAAAAGAAATAAAATTAGGTTGTCTGAGTAACCCTACCGGGGCTATAGACACCTTCTGGCAGTGGAACTCTACTTAGTGGAATTGTATAGATAACGTTGTTGGCAAGACACACTATATGGATTCATGATTGTTGTCATTGATGGCAACAAAGTTCATCCCACACATCCCCAGGACATGGTATGTCTATACCAAAAGTCAGAGTGAAGAATGTTGTGGTCCGGTAAATAAGAACAGAGCATGTGGCGAGGTCCGACAGTCAGGTCCGGATCTCTTAGAGGAAGTATCTTGGTGAAGTACGGATTTGGGGAAGTCAAGAGGACTACCTTGAGTAATAGATTCCAAGGATTTAGCCTCCGGTGATAGATGAAGAAAAAGATATGAATACTTGAGTATCAGGTTCCTGATTGGCAGTGTGACAGAGGAAGAACTTACTGGCAGAACATCAGACATTATTCTGGATGTGTTACTGATGATGGTAAAGATTCTTAAGGCATAAGTTATGATTGGCTAACATGATTGATGACTTCTACAAGTATATCCTTGATCCACATTACTTGGTAAGCAAGGATTCAGCCGACAGATCAGAGTTTGTGGAAAATATTGACTATTCCGGGTGCCGACTAGAAAGGTGATGAAATCACTTTTGCACATATATATACAAGATGGATTTAGTTGTAAGTGGTGTCGTGGTTTTTGGTGATGTGCAAAGAAAAGTAGTAGAGCCGAATAAAAGCAGAAAGGAAGGTCCAGTATGTGAAAGGAGAGCAGCACAAAAGAAGAGGAAAGATGAAGTGCAACAGATCAGTGTACTGAGCCTAACTGGAACTGAACTCCAGCATATGTTGATGCTCCTTATCAATTCAAGTATTGTATTACACTCTTTATAAATTGAAGACAGTGTGTCTCTTGTAGGCAGTGTGCCTCTTGTGAGCAGTGTGCTCGGGCAGTGAGCCCTAATTAGCAAGTGCCATTTTGTATTTTCATTCTTCTAACAGAGAATACAATCTTGGGTTAATCACCCCATGGTTTTTTCCCTTAACAGGGTTTCCACATCAAAAATATTGTGTCATGTGTATTTCCATTTCATGTTTATGTTTGCTTATTTAAATTAATGTTGCATTGATTATTAAGAAAGTTCAAAAAGCAGAAATAATTAGGATAACTGATTCACCCCCCCCTTAGTTATCAACAATTGGTATCAGAGCCAAGTTCCTCCTAACAGAGTCTAACATCTTGAGGAAGATCTAGAAATTTAAATGGATGTATATGGTTTAAGGGAGCAACTCAAGACTGCCCTTGATGATCTTGAGCAGTCAAACTCTGAAGTCAATGAATTAAAGGAAAGACTCAAATAGGCTTATGATTTCATGAGAGAACTAAAAGACAAATTAAGTCTCTCTATGAAAAAGAGAAAGGAGCTACTTCAACAATTGGCAAGTCAAGGTGAAGCTAATGATACAAATGAAGATCTGAAGGAGAAAACCAAGTTATATGAAAAGTTATCAAAAGAAATCATTATGGTAAGATATGAAATGAAATCGGGAGTTATGAAGTTTACCCAAGAGGTTGAAGAGAAAAGAAAAACTGAAGATAATCTAAGACAATCTCTCAAGGAGAAATCAGAAGATTGCCACAAGATGGATAGAATTATCAGACATCTTGAATCTGATCTTGAAGATGCTAAAGATAATGAAGAAAAACTTGAGGATCAAATTGTCTCTCTCAAAAGGGATCTTCAAACAACAAATCAATATAAAGAAAAATTCAAGATAAGTTCTGCTCAACTTGAAGTTCTTCTTGAAAGTCAAAAGAGGGTAGATGACAAGTGTGGTTTGGGATATGAAAAAGGAGAAAGCTCCGGATCCGGTTAGAAGAATTTTGGATCAGAAAATCCAAGGAACAGGTCTAGAAGACCTCCGGTAAGGCAGCCTAATGCTCAAAGATATCCATCCTTCAATGGATACTACCACAACTGCAATAACTTTGGTCATAAAGCTAATCAGTGTAGGAAGAGAATGAATCAGACTAATACATCCTTCTCCAGACAGTGTTTCAATTGCAAAAGGTATGGTCACAAATCTCATGAATGCAGAAATATGCAAATGAACAAATCATTCAATGGTAAATGCTTTGCATGCAATAGAACAGGTCATATGGCTAATCAATGCAGATCAAGAGGATATCAATCAAATATACATAGGAATGTTGTTTGCCAAATTTGCAATAGATCCGGTCATATTGCAAAATTCTGTAGAGACAAGAATCAGGACAAAAGAGGTCCGGTATATCATAATCAAAATCAAGACAAAGGAAAAACACAAGTGAATGCGGATGAAGTTAAAAGTGAAATGAACAAGATTTGGGTAAAGAGAAGTACAAAGAATGTTGGAAATGGATCCGCACCAGACTCTGGTGCTGATATTCCTTTCAGAAACTAAAAGGTGAGCTCTGGCTCAGGGGGAGCAACAAAAAGATAAGCCAATTCCCCCAGCCAGTCAATTTGTGCCTGAAATTGGCACATATGAAGCTGCGAATCAAAGGGTTCCTAGAGAAACATCTAAATAAGGTATGGTGAATATTTGAGACATCTGCAAAAGATTTGAAGAGTCTAATCTTTCTAGAATTGATCTGGTAAAACAGTCTTATGGTAAAAACAGGTTCTTCACAAAGTTTGGTCTGGTATGATTCTAAAATTGAGACATCTTGATCTACGGATAAATCAAATGATTGAGGAAGGTAAGAAAGCCTGTAGGAAATCACTGAGGACAACTCTAAGTATATCACTGTGATCCGAAAATATACATATTTCAGAGTAAAGAAAACAGAGCAACCGGAACAACTTAAGTTGCACATTTATTGCAATATAGAATTAGGGTTTGCACAGAAGTATAAGGGCTCATTCGCTCATCATTTGCACATTCACATTCGAATAGAAGAGGAAAAGAGCTTCACAAACAAGTCTTCTTCATCTCTCACAAGGATCAATCGCGGAATTCAAGTCAATTGGCAATCTTTTCAGCTCATTCCAGGAACCCTAAAAGCTTAAGAGGTATTTTCCACTTTTGAAATCCATTTCTGAATCCTTTTAAGATGGACACACCAAATGTTGTAAAGATCTTTGATAGGCCGCGACCTAAATTTAGAAAGCATCCTTATAAATCCCTAGAAGTTGATCGCCTAGGCGCATTTTCAAGAATTCCGCATGGGGTTTTACACGTAGAAGATGTTAGGGCATATGTTCATGCAAACATTGAAGAATTTGGGGAATCCAAACTGGCTGATATCTATCACAAACACCTGATAGATGACTCTTTTGAGCTCAAACCTCAGTATAAAGCTATCCGGGACAAGCATTTTGCATAGTGCATTCACTTCCCCTGTTTTGCAGAAGACGAATGGGTCCGGTACGTATTAAGCAGAATACATGATAACTTCATATGGTTGAATAGACCATTCAAGCTCACAAAAGATGCCATTAGGGCAGTTACCAGATTGCACTCATCCGGTGGGATACTTGTTCTAAAATCTGTCAAAAATCAAACGGTGACTGAGGCTACCGGATCAAAGTTTGATAAGAGGGCAATGACAATTGAGGATATCATTGATCCGGATATCAAGTTTGCATCCATGATCATCGGATACAAAATATATCACTCTAGCAGGGAAAACTCAGTACCTGGAACTACAATATATACTGCCTATGAAATGTTAAGAAAGAATGTTGACTATGATCTCTGTGAGCTCCTTCTGAACCAAATTCTGGAAAATCTGCAGAAGATAAAGAAAGACAAGAAGAACTCCTTCAAATATGGTGGCTTGATACTATGTCTGTTCTTCTATTATATGAATGAGCTACCCAAATCTAGTGGTTGGATATGGAAAAATGACAAGCCGGTTGCCATACAAATCAGGGATTATTTGCATGGACTTGGTGATGTTAAGGCACAGAATACAACACTCTAGGGCTATTTCAAGAACTTTCAGAGTATGATGCAAGCAAGAGAGAGAATGCTCTAGTTGAAAAGTATAAGGATACTGTTTGCTTCATGGTAGAAACTGATCAGTGCCTTATGGAGGCAGTGGAACCAAGAATAGTATGGATCATGCCGATGGGGTATGAAGTTGATGAGAAAATTGTTGAGCTGCATATTGAACACATGTTAAGTCAGCCAAAAGATCCCAAGGCAGAAAGGTTTGGAACCTTTGAGGAGCTAAGTGTAAAGATCCATGTGGAACTCAGACAACCAGAGATCAAGAGGAAGGTAAGAAAAGAAGTTGAAGATGTTGCAAAAGGCTTCGACATATCAAAGGAAGCACTTGATGCCAACAGGGAAAAGATGGAAAGGGCTAAGGAAGAGAAGAAAAAGGTAGAAAAGAAAAGTGAGGAAAGTGTTCCGGTAAAAACTTTCACCTGGACCAGATCATCAAAGAGATCTACACCTACCACTACCAAAATCTCTAAGGCATCAAAACTGGAAGTCCAGGCATCCGGAAAAGGAGAAAAGAGAACAAAGAAAAGGGCAACAAGGTCCTATGTTAGCCTAAAGGATGATGAAGAAGTTGAATCAGATGAGGAGATAAAGAAACTAAAAAAGAAGAAGAAATCATCCGGTGAACACTCTACCGGTCAAGAAGAAGAAGAGAAGGAAGAAGAATTTGTTGAAAAACCCACTCTATCCTTAGATGTTGTAGTGAAAGCAGTCACTATGGATGGGAACCTGCAACCCTTAACAAAATTCTATGATGCATATAATGAAGTAGATAAAAAGATTCTGGAGGAAGCCACAGTTAAGTTTTTGAACACTTACAATAAAGCTTTTATTGAAATTATCTCTCTAATTCCCAAAATCTTAGAGAAAAGGCTTCAAATGAGGAAGAACAATGCTCGAGCAAAAGATCTCAAGATCTAGGAATAGGTTGCCATTCAGCTCTTTCCTTCAATCACTCCGCAACAAATGAATATGATCTTCAAAGATTGCAAGGATGAGTTCTAGAGCAAAGCCGGGATGAATCAGCTCATGCTTGGTGAAACTGACAAAGTGGCAAGAGAGACTGAAGAGATCCTCTGAAATGCTTTTAAAAAGTTCAACATTCCCATCATAGAGGACTCCGGTGAAGGAAAAGACAAGGGCTCAGAATCCTCTACTCCAGAAGAGGTGGCTCATGAACAACCAAATATCTCTCCTTCGATTTCCCCTACAGTCTCTGGATCTAAAGGAGAAGAAAGAATAGAGGAGAAAGAAGAAGAAGCAAAAGAAAGAGAAGAAAGCCAAGCTAAGAAGAACAGAAGTGACAGTGTAGAAGAGAAGAAATCTCTGTCTCCGGCAAGAGACACTGTAGAAATTGTTTAGGACTTTTTGACAAAAGAAATGTTGGAGAGTGATGAACCGGAGTTACTTCAAGGTCCGTTTAACTTTGACTCTCTCTCCCCGGTTCAAACAATGAAGATAGCTTCATTTGCCAATGCAAAGGCAAAAGAAAAATTCCTGAAGTCTTACATGGAAGATTGTGAGCTAATAGAAGCTGCATCCGGTGTTTTAGAAAAGATCATGCCATCTTTTCAGAAGGATCACTCAGTCTCCTCATCAGGTAATCTTAAAGCTCTTATTGATTTAGTCAGCACTCATTTTGAGTCTTTAGAGAAATCAGCTGAGGAAAAGGTCCAGAAAGAATTTTTGGATAAGAGATTCTCAGAGCTGCAAGGATTAATATCAAATGACAGAAGAGTTATGGGTATTGGGATAAAAAGTTTGGAAAATGCCCTTAAGGATGGAGGTGATGTATACAAATTTTGTATATCCTGGTCCAAAACAACAGTGGAGATTCAGAAGAAAATGAAAGAATAGGAGGATAAACTGATAAAACTTTCTCAAAATTTTGATCCACTCACTACATCCATAATAAATCAAGAATGTCAAACAGTTGCAGTTTTGAATGAAATTAAGAAGCTTGAAAAAGAGAAGAAAAATAGAATCAGTAGGTTGAGTGAGCTCAGAGGGATAATTATCCCTAAGTTAGAGGCCATGCATGAGGCCATAAAAGAAGCCCAGATCACAGCCTAGACCAGTGATCCAATAGATCTAAATAGGGCAGATGCGTTTGCATTCCTGTTAAGCAGTCATTTATCAATTTTGGATAGAATGAAGCAAAGTTGGGCAACAAAATTTGTCCAATTGAAGACAACTTTTGTAGACATTCTTCAGTTTATGTGAGTATGTTGTATGCGGCTAAGAATAGTTAAATTTTTGAAAATTTTGATGCGTGGTTCCCACCCTTTGCCATTGATGTCAAAGGGGGAGTGAAGAACAGTGAAAAATGAGGAATCCAACTAAGGGGGAGCTCCGAAAAATGTATATAAAAATAGAGCATCAGCCAAGGGGGAGCATAGTGTAAACACTTAGTCATTTTTCACTAAGTGTTGCCATCAATGCCAAAGGGGGAGATTGTTGGCAAGAGACACTATATGGATTCATGATTGTTGTCATTGATGAAAACAAAGTTCATCCCACACATCCCCAGGACATGGTATGTCTATACCGGAAGTTAGAGTGAAGAATATTGTGGTCCGGTAAATAAGAACAGAGCATGTGGCGAGGTCTGACAGTCAGGTCCGGATCTCTCAGAGGAAGTATCTTGGTGAAGTGTGGATTTGGGGAAGTCAAGAGGACTACCTTGAGTGATAGATTCCAAGGATTTAGCCTCCGGTGATAGATGAAGAAAAAGATATGAATACTTGAGTATCAGGTTCCTGATTGGTAGTGTGACAGAGGAAGAACTGACTGGCAGAACATCAGACATTATTCCGGATGTGTTACTGATGATGGTAAAGATTCTTAAGGCATAAATTATGATTTGCTGACATGATTGATGACTTCTACAAGTATATCCTTGATCCGCATTACTTGGTAAGCAAGGATTCAACTGACAGATCAGAGTTTGTGGAAAATATTGACTATTCTGGGTGCTGACTAGAAAGGTGATGAAATCACTTGTGTGCATATATATACAAGATGGATTTAGTTCTAAGTGGTGTCATGGTTTTTGGTGATGTGCGAAGAAAAGTAGTAGAGCTGAATAAAAGCAGAAAGGAAGGTCCAGTATGTGAAAGGAGAGCAGCACAAAAGAAGAGGAAAGATGAAGTGCAGCAGATCAGTGTACTGAGCCTAACTGGAACTGAACTCCAGCATATGTTGATGCTCCTTATCAATTCAAGTATTGTATTACACTCTTTATAAATTGTAGACAGTGTGTCTCTTATAGGCAGTGTGCCTCTTGTGAGCAATGTGCTCAGGCAGTGAGCCCTAATTAGCAAGTGTCATTTTGTATTTTCATTCTTCTAACAGAGAATACAATCTTGGGTTAATCACCCTATGGTTTTTTCCCTTAACAGGGTTTCCACGTCAAAAATATTGTGCCATGTGTATTTCCATTTCATGGTTATGTTTGCTTATTTAAATTAATGTTGCATTGATTATTAAGAAAGTTTAGAAAGTAGAAATAATTAGGATAATTGATTCACCCCCCCTCTCAGTTATCAACAAACCTTGTCGGGGCTATGGACGCCTGCTGGCAGCAAGGCTCTATCTAGGTTGGCTATGAGGGATGCTCCCAAACTATGTAGCTTAACATCAGCTACTCATGCTTTCAACTTGCTTTCAAGATGAGGATAATTAATCATTTGCACACACCTAATCCTTTATTAGCATTGTTGCCATGATGAAAACCTTATCATTCAGAAAGATTATAAGTGCTCATGCTTAGAAAGAGTTAGAATACTATGTTAGAGTGTGTTCACATCACTTGAATAATTGGAATTTAGTTTGTTTTCTTTGGTCCCAAGTTGTTGTGTGGTTACACAACACACCCATTTTGACTTGACAAAACAGGGACCCAACTTTGCTGGCTTGCTCCCTTGCTTTTGTGTTCTGGGCGGTAATGGTAAAACATCATCAGTCAGTATGTATGTGCTTAATGTCAGGTGTATTTATGATCTTGACGTCTAAACCCAAATTCCAAAGTTTGAATCTTTCCTCAAGAAGCTTGCCATGTGAAAGAGTGTAAAATTCTAGGCAGGTTTGCCTTTTACATCACCCTGAAATTTGGCCAAATGAGAAAGTTATGGCCAGTCAAAGTTCTAGTCAAACCTAATATTCGAGAGGGGGGTCATATTCCAAACATCAGTCCCCTTGTGTAATATCACCTTGATATTACAAATATCACCCTGATATTATAAGATCACCCCGATGCCAGTTTATCATCCGATAATCATTTGGTCCAAAACCCCAGATGTTAATCTTACGTGATAGTGGTATTTACCCATTAGACAGCTTCATATATTTTGCGGGGGTCACATATATTTTGCGGGGGTCATATTTCAAATATCACCTGATCTTTCGAATATCACCCGATCTTTCAAATATCACCCTGCCACATAATATCACCCCAGGGCCAATATGATGATGACGTCATCCAACCCCGATGAACAGAGAAAATCACCCTGATGGTGACGTTATCATCCTTTTTACCTCACAGAGGTATTTTTCCAACGATTGCCCTTTTAAATAACATGATGATGACGTCAACTTATCCCATTCCACAAAGGACCCAATATGACGGTGACATCATCAATTGGCTTGAACCCCGAAGGTCATCTAATTTCTAACATCCATCATCTTTTCTAATATGACTGATCTTTCATAACATGATGGTGACATCATTCTGACTTGATATATAAAAAGCTCGACATGACTGTGACGTCATCTTATTCAGAGGGTGATATTCCTCAATATCAGGGTCATATTTCTTAACATCACCTGATTTCCTTTAGTATGACCATGACGTTAGCCTTTCACATATTAACAAAGCCCGTCCATGATGATGACAACGTCATCATATCACAATCTATGAAGAGAGTCATATTAGTTAATATCCCTCATATCAACTAATATGCATACCCGGACCCGATAGTTTTATTCAATGGAATTTAGTGAACATAAACGTATGCATAAAGTCTTGTATGTCTCTATGATACAAAGTGATCTATAGAAAGTGCACAGGATACAAAAGTGAGCCTAACAGTGAAAGGAGTCATCAGGACCTGATATGACAATGACGTCATCATTTCTCATCCGCATAACAGTGAACAAAAATGCATGTATTGCATATGCATGATCTTATGCATGCGATAACTGAAAATGTAAGGCTTGCATATCATATGAAGGGTCACATTATCTTGGAAGACAAAAAGAGCTACCGGAAGGTGAAACTATTTGCAAGAATTCATAGAAACTCAAAAAATTAGGAAATTTTTGACCTTCCCCTTGGCAAGGTCATAACTCCTAGCTATTTTATCAGAATTTAAACTTTTTGGACTCATTGGAAAGATAAACTAGTTATCTAGTTTGAGTTGCCTGGTTACTTAGGCTTAACACCTTGAGCCCTAATTCCACTCCGAAGGCCTCCGAAAATGCAATTTACCAAGATGTAGAAAATACCAAAAAATCATATTTTTGATATTTTTATCAAAATCACTCAAATGATCCTGGACCTGATCAGATATTGAGACATTTTAGGGCCTGATAGCATGTTTTCTAGTCAACGATAGCCACCCAGACCCTCTTGACCACCTATGGACATTTAATTACGCGAATTTTCACAGATGCTCAATATTCATAACCCGATATATATAGGTTTGCACATTCAGCCTGTTTTAATGTAATTTTTATCTTCCTGCTGGCTATTAAATGAAGTTGATTCTTCTTTCTTGTCTGTTTATTACAGGACGGTGAATCTATTTGAGGCTAAGATCAAGATGGCTGAAAATTACACAGTTGCATGCAGAGATAACATGAACCCGAGATGAGGAGGATATTGTCAAATATGCTATTTGTTAGCTAGAGGATGGACTAGGTCAAAGATGTTGGAATATTCTATGCCAGCTGTGTAGTTGCCAACTAGCAGGCACGTGCTATTCATCTGGGTTGTTGATCTTAATAGATAAATCCTGACCGTAGGTCATTTGTAACCGTTCCCTCACCTTATTCTATAAAAGGTGCAGGGATGTGATAATTTGAAGATTTGGAAGCTTAATTGAAATTTGACTACTGAAATATCAGGGCCTATTTCAAAGCTATTGTAAGCATACATATCATTGCATACTTAATGAAAGAGAAGACCATTTGATTACAAATCATCATAAATCCTGAGTAATCAGTGTTTGAATTCTTAATACGTGCTTTGATTTGCTGCATCCCTTGGAGTGCTTATCAATCTGTATGTGCTGTTTTCATTCCTTTTCCTTTGAAGTTATCATCATCTGTATCTAGCTATGGAACATCCTGGTGAAAATATGGTTTGATTTCTTCTCCTCATGACTGAATCTGGTATGTATGTGGTTCAATAGCTAAGAATCACCAAATTTGAAGTATTCTTTTAATTTTCTTTGAATTTCAGAATAATTCACCATCATAATTACAAATAAAAGATAATTAGAAGAAAATAACATGAAATATGCTGACATCTCATAGATAACTTAATATCATTAGCATATTTGAGCTAAATGCATGTAGTATTGAAAATATCATGCAAAGAATTGCAAGTAATGATAGAAATCATGCAAATATCAACCTGTAGGGACATTATTTGAGTGAATTCATAGTGCAGAGGTAGAATTGTTGGAGATTTATGTAGAGCAAATATAAAGGATAGGATATCTAGATAAATACTGATGAACTTTTGCAAAATTTACTAAAGAACGTAAGCCCCTGAATGATTAACAGCAACACACATCAACCACTGAGTAACGTCATTAGATTATGAACTAATCAACGGAGACTTGGGATCATAAATTCTTTGAGTTCATTGTATCTTTCAAGATGAGTAAGGGTTGTCGTGTAACTTTTATTCTATGTTTGCTTATGACTAACATCATGATCAACACATGGGTTCTGTGTTAATGATAGAACTTTCATTCTTAATCATTTTGGAGGGGAATGCCAACTTAAAGCATTTATGTCCCTAATGAGGAATCATCAGACCTAGAATGAAAGGATGGAAGATCATCTCAAGAAAGATTTAGAAATAGATCTCTTCATCAGGAAGGAATGTCCCAATCCCAATGCTTTTAAGATCTAATTCAGGTCCCTTATCTATCATCCTAAGAGTAAGAACAAAATTTTGCCATTATACCTAAAAAGTTTGCAAGAGTGCTCCATCGATTTTGTTCTTTTCATGACCAGTTCAGCAAACCCAGTACTTGCCATAGCAAAGAAAAGATGGAATATTTTGACCTCGGAGAAGAAAATGAGAGAGGTGGTCACCCCTGCAAACTTAAGATTATTTATGAGAAAAGAAAAGTTGATATCCAAAATGATGGATAACCATAAGTAGGAATGGATAGGTTGACGGTTCAAAGCCCCTCTAATAATTGAGCCACTTCTTATCTGGGCTGAGTAGATAGAAGATGAGAAATTGCAGGACTGGTTGAAGCAGGTTGACCAATACAGAGGCAATGGTGATACCAACCACAAAACTTGGACCACCTATGCAAAGGATTATAGCTTGACTGACAAGATACTTCATCATATTAAATCCAGATTGTGAGAAGCAGGAGGACTTGCCAAACCTTAGGTATGGGGGGATGATGAGCGCCAAGTTGCACCCATGAAATACATCTTTTTACCTCTCTTTTTCTCCTTCTTGAGTCCATCTTTCTTAATGTCTGCACCCAAATAAGCTAGAAAGATCGTTCTAGTTAATGATTAATTGAGATAGATTACTTAAGATCATAATTTCTGATTGAGTGACTAATTTGCATGGAATTGATGGAAAAATGCAGAAACTTCTCTCTTTTTGAATCAACAGGGGTAGATGCCAGGAACAACAATTTTTGTGCATCTCTGGAGATAGTCTTCAATGATCTCCAGAGACAATACCAGAATACCATGAGACCAGAAGTTTTGAAGGAAAGAGAAAGCCTCTCTAGAGCTGAACAAAGAAGGCCACAATGGTAGCTCCGAAGATAGGGACAGATATCTTCGGCGCCTCCTGAGAGTAGGGCATATTTCCAGCATAAGTTGTCGATCAGGCACTCTCAACAGCAATCATAATACCCCTCATTTCACTCAAATCATCACCTAAGTGGTAAAGGGTCATCTTTAGTTAAACTGCTGGAGTTTTTATCTTTATAAAGTTTTTGCATGAGTTACAGATAGAACTGATTCAATACCCATATTTTAAGGGCCTCGCTGCCCAAATGTATTAAGACTCAAACTTAGAATTCTAAGTGGACTTCTATTCCACTCTGTCTACTTTTATTGCATGATTATTTTCCATAGTTAGACAGCTAGTGTTATAAAGAGATGGATGTCATCTCATAGAAGAACTGGTAGATAAGATAAGTGATATGTCATCACTCATTTTCATATATACTAGTAGAAACAACAAAAGAAATATATGCTGATTGATTTATTCTGATTCTCAGTAATCTTAGTTCTGTGATATCAATATTTTTCATGAAAGCAAAGTGTATGAATTGGATTGAATTTAGTTGTGATCTTCTTTTGTGCTGATTCCCTACTGTATCCTTTAGCCCCAAGGGTGTGGAGCAAGGGCCCACTCTCACCACCAAGGCAAAAGGCTAGTACCACTATTTTATTGCTTCAAATTTAGATATGAAAAGCATTTACTAATTTTGATAGATAGATGCATGTTACTGTTTTTAAGATTGCTTTGAGTAAACTTCCTATTTAATTTTGTTTCAGCATTCCTTAAAATTCATTTAGTAAGTAGACAAATTAATCTTTTCAAATTAGTAGAAGCTGTTAAGATTAGATAGGAAAATTGGTAACTGTAGAATCCCTAGTTGCAGACAGCTGAAGACACAGCCCCTGGATTATTGACATCTGAAAATAGATTAAATGATGAGGTACAACAACACCTTGTCACCATGTATATTTTCTACATTTGGGCTCTTTAATAATTATGTGTAATAAACAGACCTTAACATACCATGATATCAAACTCTACAAGAATAAATCCTTAGAACATAATAAAAATACAATCCCACTATTATCTTGTCGTATTAACAAGTTAAAATACAAATGAATAGGTGCCAAGATCATACAAGTATGCACATGACATGATGATTTGTATGCACATATCTTGGGCTAGGACATTCCTTATGCACCTATTCATGATGATTTGTACATGCACATGACACAACAATTGTTGTCTATTCCTTCACAAGCCACCCAAATCCTAGTATCCCTAGTACCAACAAAACACCTTCTCAATTCTAAATCCTAGTAGCCCTAGTAATAACAAACATGTCAAATTGGGTCTGCTTCAACCTTTTCAAGCATGAAATCCCATGTACTCTTTTCATGGCTGCAATAATTTGCTTTGTATGCTTTGTACCTATTTTGGTTGAGTGACATTTACTCTTTTACATGATGATTGTATGTACATTTACTATGAAGGGTTGAATGACATATATTTTAGTTATTTGTATGGATTCATTTCTTAGGAACTAATATTGGTCTCTTTATCATGCTACAGACAAATTCTCCGTCATGCCAAGGAAACGATCAAGAATTAAACCAACACAGGAAGAGATAGAAGCTAAGAATGCAAAGAAAGCAGTGGCTATGAGGGAACTTCGTGAGAAGAGAAAATTGGACACGATAAATGAAGACATGCCAAGTGAAGAGGAACCACAACCATCACAAAGAGATATGGTATTGGTGGCACAAAGAGAACGAATGCAAAAACTTCGTGCTACGAGAGATTTGAATACCATAGTTGGAGACACGTCCTCTACCACAAGTCAACATGTAGGGACACAATCTACCACATTTCAAGTTGAGAGTACATCATCACTCACATGTGATGAAGGAGGTATGCCATCATTCCCACCTCAACCTCAAGGTATGTCATCTATTCCATCTTCGATCGAAGGTATGCCATATAGCCCATCTCATTTAAATATTGATGAAATTCCTAATGTTGAGATGAATTTATCTAACTTAACACCACCTAGAATTTTGCATAGAAAGCCAAAGTATTTGATTGATATTGATGAGAATATTTTGCAGCCAATGGAAAGTAAGATTCCAAAACACACTTGTAGAAGATATGCTCATAAGATTTGGAGATTGTTCTTTGAAAAGTTAAATGAGACTGCAAGATGTTAACTATTCCTTGAAATGATGTGAAGTATAAAGTATAGGTCCATTATGAAGATACTTGGGTTGAGAACATCAGAGGCTTCAAGTGAAAAATCTATTGTCAAGAATCTAATGAGTGCGTATGAGAGTGTGGGTAACACCTCATGCACAAAAAATAGTAATGCAACATGATGTGTGATTACATCGACTATAGTAAGTAGTCAAGCAAGGAAAGCCCATCTCATTAGAAAGATGAGTCAAGAATTGAGAATTAATAGGAAAACTTTATCAAGAGCCATTGGAAGATGCCACAGAATTGAGGACACTAATGCCAATGAATTATGGGCGTTCTCAGGGAGACTACCACAAAAAGATAAACCAATTGTTGAAGCATTGAGATCACTAATTGAAGACTTTTGGAAGAATTACACAAGGGTATCTCCGAATCAAAGGGATGTGGTAAGAAGGAGAATCAGTAGTCAGAACCGTGAGCCACATCCAAAGCATTTTTTTGATGAGACTCAAACATAGTTTTATGGTAAATTTCTAGAGAAGTATCCTCAAATTAAAATTTGTCAAAGATATTTTGAAATGCTAAAACCTTTCTATGTCAAGATAAATCACACACACACTACTTATTGTAGATTACATATTGAATTTTCTAACCATTTTGATGTTTATAGGTCTATATGTTTAGATAAGCATACTAACAATGTTTTACAGGGTTGTGCCATACGTGCCCCACCAACATCTTCAAGAGACTTCATATCAAGAATTTTATGTGAAAGAGAGGAAGGTCAAATATTCTACAAGAAATTATTCTTGGATGGCACATGTCATCGTTGCGGTGGCTTGCAACATTTGCCACTATGTGAACATATGGAAAGAACACATGCGGTTGGAAATGAACTAGTAGAGTTTGGCAAGTATAAAATAGTGGCATACAACACAAAATATGGTAAAGAAGAGAAGAGGTGTGAATTAGTTATTGAAAAGATTCCAGTGTATCAGTTTATGCCTATATTTCATGATAGCATAGTGTATGAGTATACAAGACATGCCCATAGAGCTCGATGGTTAGACTTGAAATTCAAGTTATGCAAGGACACATTTTTGGTTGGTAGCATTGCTTCAGTCGTCGACTTTGTAGAGAACTACAGTCTACAGCCACAGCGTGAGGTGCAATCACAATATCACAACTCCACACAGGGTTCTATATTTGTGCACATCGCATTCATCCATGCGAATGATAGTACAGAGGATGACAGAAAGATAATAAGGGAGTATAATTTCTATAGTAGTGATGATCGCACGCATTCTACAGAGTTCGTGCAAGGTCGCTTTCAGGTGTTCTACAATGATTTGGCTAGAAGGGGAATATCATTCAGTCAGCATATCATATGGTCAAATAACTATGCGTCACAATTCAAGAACTCGCAGAATTTCTATTGGCTGAGTAGGAGGCATAATTTTACAGGTATTCAACATATGTGGAACTTTTGTGAGGCCAAGCATGGAAAGGGGGAGCATGATGGTGCAGGAGCATGTATCAAAAGAGCCATAGCACGAGGAGTTAAAGTATAAAGACAATGCAAAGTTAGCAGATGAAAAGTTGATTTTCAAGTGGTGTAATGCTTCCATGGGTCCAGGTAATGAAGGTAAGTCTTCAGTTCATATATTTTTTTGGTTGATAGATGATACTAACATTGCACCATATGAGGACTGTTGTACATTGACATGATCAAATGAGATGCACTCTTTTAGAAGCTCAATTACAGGTTCATTGAGTATCCATATGCGAAAGATGTCATACTTTTGTTCTTCCTGTACAATTCAAGCCTGGGATGAGTGCGAGTCAAAGGAGTGGGTTGACGAATGACAGTTAAGTTATCTTAGCCCACTTGACATGTATCGACCCCCAATGGCACTGGAACTAACACAGATGGAATCATCAGTTGACTTTGACCACATATCAGATCTAGTTCAACCAGGTAATATATCAATTTGCATAGTTTTTGAAATTCCTAATGTCATCTTACTTTGTAGTGTTTTTGTAATGTTGACTAATTTCATCTAATTTGCTACACATATCAATGTAGGGCACGTATATACAATTATTGCAGATGAAGATAATGAAGAGAGAACATATTATTACTTATGTCATTGTGTTGAGGCCAAAAAGAAATTGGAGGCCCCAGTTATAGATGGAGAAAACATCGAATACCCTACAGGCTCAGTGGTTATTGCTGGAACATGGCTTAGAAGGTACCCACATAAGAGTGTTGATGTTTGGCTATTTTAGGACTTTGACACGCATCGGAAGATTCTTCATTACTCAAACCTTGTCATGGCATCCAATGTTCATTTGATATAGTATCGGGGTAGACCTTTGAACAAAATCTTGTGGAACGTGCGTGAGTCTGACCATGAAGCAATACTTGACACAATAAAGAGTAGAGAAGACCTGGATGGTTCATTGGATTAATTTGTAAGTATTCACATTGATTTTGTAAAGTCGTGTTACATTGAGTTGTAAGTATGCACATTAATTTGTAAGGTTTGTCTTTTTTATTTCCTACTGTACTTTTACACGTATACACATTTTTACATCATCATGTTATGCTTCATGGGGTTAGACCTAAGTGATGGATGAAGTTGATCCTGAGAATAATGTATAAAATCTAGGTAATGTATAAAATATAGGTGTCTCTAGGTGTCTTGGTTTCTAACTAGATAATAGGTGTCTCTAATTGTGATGTAGAGGCAATGGGATAGTTGGAGGATGGCAAACTAGACAAGGTTTCCTTATGCTCTAAAGCCCAAATTTCATGATCATTATACAAAAGTGGGAACAACAGTTAGAGACTCTGAATTCTTGATGGAAAAGGTGATTTTAGATGCTATGGGACCTATTCCAATCATTGCCAAAGGCAAACCAAACTCAGGATTAACACTTCCTTCACAAACCCAAGAAATGGCTTGTAACCCTAAAAAATGAGAACAATCCTAATAACTTTTGATACAGATCTTCAAACACAGAACTTGGACAATCAGTACATACCCATTTGGACTCCCTATCACATATCTAAAACTAGGTATAGGTTGTTTTGGATCATATACCCTAACCTATAACTCCTCTCAATAACCTAGATCCCTAATTAGGCCTAAAATGCAAAGAGAACCCCCTTAAATTCACACACAAAACTCAACCAATGACTTGAGCACTTAGTATTCATGCCAAAACTATTAATTTTGTGGCTTTTGTCCTCCTACAATCTGTTGTTTCCAAAAATGCCTCTATGGTTCCTTCTCTATGTCTCTAAACATCACCTAACACATGGTTTTGTTAGGTTGCCTCAAATAAAACTTCTTCTCCTTAGATTTTCTACCAAAAACTTATCATAGCATACTAGAATAGACCTACTACAACCCATTCCACTGATCAAAAGTGAATCAAATTAGTGGAATAGCCAAAAAATGCATGATTCTTACCAAAACCCTAGATAAGGGTTTCTTAAACTATTTTCAGGAAAATGAGTCTTACTCTACTCTAGAATTGTTTCAAGATGCCAAACTAGATGCAAATGAATGCCAACTCACTCTAGTTTCATGCCACCACCATAGTCCTTCAGTTGCACTAATGGTGCAGGGGCACCTAGGTTGTCATGCCTCCAAGAGGGGTCAAAATATGAAATTTTATTTTGATTGAGTCAATTGTATGTAATAAGGTCTTCTAAGACCATTTCATTTCTTTTTAAGTCACTTTGAGTCATTTGGGGTCAGTTTGAGTCTTTGAGTCCTATTGCAAAAAAGTGTCAATGTTGTCAAGTTGCACAAAGCAACTTTTGCATTTTAGTGTCATGCTCCTGATGCAACCAAACTGACAGTTCCAACACGTCTGGATGGGTACATTTACGCTAGGCATGGTCCTATTTTTGACCCAAACATGTTGAAATAGTTTGAACTACATTGTACTGACGATATCCCTGAAGAGTCCAAAGTGCAAAAAGGTAGCAATCTTTGACGAGATGTTACTTGAAAACCATGTCACTTAGAAACATTCCATCTGAGGCAACACAATCATGTAGAGTGCCTCTACAATAACCTCTCTCAATTTTTTATATCTCTGAGGCATTTGCCCGTGGTGAAAGCTTTTCTACTGCCCCAAAAATCGTCAGAAGGAGGCAATGTAAAGTTGCAAAGGGGTGTAACTTTCATCCTACTCCTGATGCGATCAAACTAACTATTCCAACACATTCGTATGCGTACATTTACACTAGGCATGGTTCTTTTTTTCACCCAAACATGTCGAAATAGTCCAAGCCACATTGTACCGACGATATCCCTGAAGAGTCCAAAGTGCAAAAAGGTAGCAATCTTTGACGAGATGTTACTCAAAAACTATGTCACTTAGAAACATTCCGTCTGAGGCAACACGATCACATAGAGTGTCTTTACAATAACCTCTCTCAGTTTTTTATATCTCTAAGGCATTTGCCCATGGTGAAAGGTTTTTTGCTGCCCCAAAAATTGTCAGAAGGAGGCAGTGTAAAGTTGCAAAGGGGTGTAACTTTCATCCTGCTCCTGATGCAACCAAACTGACTATTCCAGTGCATCTGGATGGGTACATTTACACTAGGTATGGTCCTTTTTTTCACCCAAACATGTCAAAACAGTCCAAGCTACATTGTACCGACGATATCCCTGAAGAGTCCAAAGTGCAAAAAGGCAGCAATCTTTGACGAGATGTTATTCGAAAACCATGTCACTTAGAAACATTCTGTTTGAGGAAACATGATCATGTAGAGTGCCTCTACATTAACCTCTCTCAAGTTTTATATCTCTGAGGCATTTACCCATGGTGAAAGGTTTTCTACTGCCCCAAAAATTGTCAGAAGGAGGTAGTGTAAAGTTGCAAAGGGGTGTAACTTTCATCCTACTCCTGATGCGACCAAACTGACTATTTCAATGCATCTGGATGGGTACATTTACGCTAGGCATGGTCCTATTTTTCACCCAAACATGTCGAAACAGTCTGAGCTACATTGTACCGATGATATCCCTAAAGAGTCAAGTGCAAAAAGGCAGCAATCTTTGATGAGATGTTACTCGAAAGCTGTGTTACTTAGAAACATTTTGTCTGAGATAATGTGATCATGTAGAGTGCCTCTACAATAACCTCTCTCAGTTTTTTATATCTTTGAGGCGTTTGCCCGTGGTTAAAGGTTTTTTGCTGCCCCAAAAATTGTCAGAAGGAGGCAGTGTAAAGTTGCAAAGGGGTGTGACTTTTGTTCTTCTCCTCGTGTGGCCAAACTAACAGTTCCAATGTGTCTGGATGGGTATGTTTAGGCTAGGCATGGTCCTGTTTTGTACCCAAACATGCCGAAACAGTCCGAGCTACATTGTACCAGCATATTAAATTATTGACAAATATTGAATCATATAAACACATAGAAATCATTTTAAAGCATAAACTAACTCCTCCAAGTCAAGGTGCAAATTAAGGTATGTGAAAAAACTAAATATTGAATGGGCACCTAAGCTAGATGAAGACTTTTTACCCACCTCATCCTTCAATCATTATAATTGTTCCCAAAAGACATCATCAAAACATGAAAAAACTCCAAGACTTGTAGTTTTAAGTTGATTTCCTCCAAGGCACCAATGTGAGGTTGTTTTGATGGCAAAGGGTGCCTTGATTCATGATGTTGAATCTCCTTCCTCCTAGGCACCAAAATGGATAGTTTAGACAAGAAAAGGCATCTTAGTATACTTAGCTCATTTCTTGGCAATTTGATGGCTTCAATCACTTGTTCAAACCTATAGGAGACCATTTTACACTTAGGCGTTAGATCTTAGGATTTAGAATATCTTCCTTCAAGGTGCCAAAAAGAGGTTATTTACACACAAAAGTGCACCTCCATACAAAATGCTTATTCTCCTTTCACTTAGGCACTCATTCATGATGATCCAAGTGACAATAGGCGCCTAGACTTCCTTTGGTAAGATTTAGTCATTTTGAAGGTTCTAACACTAGGCACTACAGTTGGAAGTGATTTGAAGTTCATTTTCCTCTAGGCACCCAAAATGAATGGTGGAGACAAGAAAAGGTGCATAGGCTTCTTTTGACAATTTTCAAAGTCTTCCTAAGTTATATTATGTTATATTGACCCTTAGGCGCAAATGGATGATCTAGGATGACTCTACGTGCATATCCAAGGTGATATCTTTCTAGGCGCAATCTTCACTAAGTTTAGACTTCACTTTACATCAAGGCGCCAAAATGGATAGTTTAGAAAGAGGCAAAAATACGCCTAGAGGTATGATGCTTAGTTTGATGTGTATGATCAACTTTGATAATCAAGATGAATTGCCTCCCTTAAGGTGCCCTCCTTTATACTTTGAAACATCCTTTCAATATCAAGGCGCAATTTTGAGGTTGTTTGGATGATGAAAGGCGCCTTGAGTACTAGGTAGAGTTTTGAGGTTTTGCAAGTAGAGAAATGTGCCTAAGGTCTTAAAGCAAATTTGCACCTAAAACTAAAAATTCTTGAGGTATGACTTATGGAAGCTTATAGCCCCAATGTTATGTTGCATACTAAAATTAGGTAAGACTTAATGTAATCTCATAACCTCGCCTTATATGCAAGAGGAATTGCATTTAATAACCACAATGGTCATCAGGTGCTCATAAGCATATGATTTTGACTATCTTATTCAAAACAACAAACATACTCTTTGCATCCCAATATGGTATAATAACAAGAAATTAAGAAATATTTTCAATTGACCAACTCATAAAGAATATGGATCAGCATACTCATTTGAATATTTTCAATTGAGCAACTCATAAAGAATATTAATATTTTCTATTCAACATGATGATTGATTTTTTTTTTAAATACAACTTTTGTCTTTTAGTTCCAAAATGAGGTTTAGGTGATACTTGAATAACAATAGCTAGCTTATTAGATCAACAAACATCCTATGTAATACAATTGGACTTTAAATATTTGAAGTAGCCATCCACAAATATCCATTCAAACGTGGATTTATAATGCAAGTATGGACGCCATCAATAAAAAAGATTTGTATTAACCAAATATCCATATAGGCATACATCAATATCTGTCGATATAAGTATAACATATATACAAAATAGCCATATAGGCTTACAAGAATACCATATAGGCATACAATGTCAACTATATGCAATACAAAATATATGTCCACAAATGCCATATAGGCATACAACAAAGGAACACAATAAAAAGTCATTCCCCTTTGGCTGGTGAAGAGAATAGATCACGGGCAGCCTTTGATCTTCTAGGGGATGGAGATGCGTATTTGGGTGGTCTACTACGAACCTGAGGGTTGCTCCTATTTAGTTCTTCCTGCATCTTTAGCTATTACAATAAAAAGTATAGACATTAATATATAGAAATTACATGTTATAAAAATGAAACATTTAACAAACTAGTCACTTACCACTACCATATAATCTGTCTCCTCACTTGCCTTAGTAGCAGGAATAGGCCATGGTGATGTCATGTCCTATAGAAACCATCCAAATAGAAATTAAACTTCAAATCAATAATCTTTTGATTTTTCAAAAATAAACAACTATAACAATGAATGTAAATTAAAATTTACTAATCTACCTCATACCCCTGTCAATGCCATGGAGCTATGAATCACAAAGGTCACACAATGCTCCATTGCCCTATGAACATCGGGAGGTGTCTCCGCAGCCTGCATCATCTGAAAATAAAACAACATTATTCAATTATGAAAACTATAATAGTGATGCAAATCATGGCTCCTAACGTACACACACATTCATCTAAACATGGAAGTACATACAATAAAACATACAAGTCACATACAAAAATCTAGTAAGTACAATTCATTCATTAAACTATTTATTTTATTACCTCCGTGAAGCTTTGAAGTCCACCACGGCTGGCAAGTGTTGTGAAATCTCCACTATTAACCTATTCAACATCCAAAATCAGATATTAGAATACCATTCATATAATGATGCTATTCACATGTAATATTTATAATTGTTTACTAGTTACATACCCCAACAATAGATGATCTAGTGTAATATGCAGGTGGAGAACCACTGAAAATTGCATCAACGCTATGACCCTGAAATTTCATTAAAATCATCAAACTAAATTAGTTAATCATGCATTTCAAAAATGAAATTTAATAAATTAAATTCAATAAACTTGCTAATATTTACTTGAGTATCAAGGCTGAAAGTCTCACTCAGGAGGGTATCTGTCATCACCATCTGCTCAGCTGTAGATGTAGCCTGTGCACCTGCGTCCTGACTATCCATGGGGTCATAACCATAGGCTGACCTGCAAGTCTGACAAGCATGGGGTGGGACCCTACTCCTTGCACTATCTCCCAACCCACTCTGTGTTGCAAGACTGGCATGCTCTATGATGCTCTGGGTCAAGGCACTAATGGACTAAAGTGTATCAACCTCAACACTCTCCTTCACAATGGAAGGGATAGAAACATGCTCATAGGCTAGTCTATTGATTACTCATCTCACTGCCCGCTATGGGTCAACACGTGCCCCTGGTCTATCTTGTGCTGACCCCCACCTCTACCCTGGAAGTCCCGCATATCAAAATAGTTTGGCACTTTATTGAGGACAAACTATAGTAGAGTTTCCTCAAAAAGTATTGCGGGACCTCATTATTATTGTATGAACAATGGTCAAAAACCATCCACCACTTCTGCCCAAAATTGTCCCTTATCACTTGGTTGTTGCACCAATGGATAGGGAACCTCTTGCATGTAATGGGTGGAGGTTGATTTGTTTGTGGGTTTGTGAAAATCGAACACAAGTCTAATTTTGTAATTTGTAATTTTTTCATATCTTGGTATGACAACTTGTCTACATAATAGTCTCTAAACTCTCTCCTCTTATCCATCCAACTAGATATTTGCTTGCTAATTGAATCTACATTTGATAACATAGATTCAAGAGATTCGTCAAGCATGGACCTATGCAAGGTTGAAGTGGAAGGATCTTTCAACCTTGCAATTAAATCTTCAATTTATTTTTTATTGTTATCAATTTGCCCCATTAGATTTTCTTGTGTTCCAGGGGCATGTCAAGGAATGGATGGAGGAGGTTGTTGTTCCACAAGTATTTCCTCCTCAGGATTTTGTGGATTTTGAGGAGGAAGAGGAGGAGGAGGAGGTGCATTAACATTTCCTGACAATTAACGAAATTTACATTAAAAATCAACTCAAACCTACCTATTTAGAAACAAATTCAAACAAAAAAACAAATAAAACTCACTCCTTTGGCATGCTTGACATCGTGGTAGAATTTTGGTGATGAATCAATAAGATTTTGATGTTGAATTGACTTTTCCAAAACGCAAGTGCGCTTCCTAGGGTTTGCAGGCCGTGGGTATAGAGGAGAATAAAGAAATGAAATGAGATGATAAGTTTTTTTTTTAATTTATAATAAGTCATAACGTGCTCGTGTTATGCATTAAATTTTTTTGAAAACAATTTGGCCACTTTTTGGCCCCCCAACTCTTTGCACTTACCCTCAACCTAAAATTGAAACAAACAATGAAGAGCTTAATGAAGATGAACTTAAAGATAATGATAAGAGTTGGGCACTTGTCCCTTATGTCCCACTTTCCTCTAACATTTGGAAGTGGAAAGATGATAATTTGCTCATCGATAACCTTTAGTTCGGTTGTCCCTACAGGTAAGTATTTCTAACCCTTTACCTCTATGATGTAATTCCCCTCATGATGTGTTATGTGTTGTTTAGGCCTCCTAGGATGACCCTTGATTCTCTTGTAAGGTCAAGGATACTAGGAAACTACTTCTATTGTGACCCTTCTTCTATTTATATCATCATTCTTCTATATTACTTCTCCTCTATTTTCATTATTATGTGTTGTGTCTTAAGGACATGGCATTGTGGTTGGTGACCTGGGGGCTCCCTCCTACATGATTATCCCTAAGGCACTTGTTCTCCTCTCTTGATTTATTTTTTACCTTCTTCTAGTGGTTCTACCTAGTTGGGCGGATGATGAAAAACAAATAAGATTGATACGGACCACATGTCCCTTTAGTGAGTAAGCAAAAATGGACCTAGTCCATACATGACGATGGGGTTGATATATAATATCTAATGCTTAGCTAGTAGAATCACTCCGTGTGATATTTTGATGTTGTATTATCACACTAACAAACCATAACAATACTACTGCTCCATGCACTTTGTTTATCTTGGGTCTCGCCTTGCTTATACTCGGTTATGACATCTCTGCAGTATAGCCCCACAGTTATACTTGGGTTCTGAATCCATAGTATAACATTGGTTGTTGATGTGATTATGTTTATGTATTATTTTGATCATGTGATGTGGTTATTCTCTTATGAAAACATTTCTAAGCTCTTTTCTTGCAGGAAATTATGTGTTTGTGGGAACATTTGGTGATCGTAAAGTACATGTCACCTCTGGGGGCATGGACTTTGCGAGAGCTCGTGTTCCCTTGTGTGTTTTCTCTCTACCTTAACGTTCTTGATATTGGTACATGATATCAGCCACCTTAAGGTGGGGGCATATAAGGTAAGTTGTCTGATGAATTTGGTACTAATGAAGCATTTTTGTATGCCCTCTATGGAGGCTGGATGTTGTATCTCCAAGCGAGTGTACATCTTTATTTTATATTACAATCATTAATCCCTCTGCGGAGGCAGGATATCATGCATATCCTTTTCATTTTAAGCCCTATACAGAGGTAGGGATGGTATATTTCTCGAGGAGAGTGCACATACTATCATTTCTAAAAGTCCTCCAAGCGGGCGGGATTGGTGTATCCTCCCTTAAGCGTGTCTTTGGCGGTTGTTGTGGTGAAGCCCAACCATCAATGTGTGCCTATAACATGCTTGAGATAGTGGCGAACCTAGAAATATGCTCCTTCCATTGCTTGTTTATCATGTTTTCTCCATGTCTTCCATGTGTGTGTGTATGATGTGTTTGTTCCCAAGCATAGTCTAAAGACTGATGGCGATGAGCTCCTCCTATGCTTTGGGATTTGTATGGTGTGTTTGTTCTCAAGTGTAGTCTAAAGACCAGTGGTGATGAGCTCCTCCTACACTCTGAGATTTGTATTGTGTGTTTGTTGCCCCTTATGTAGTTTAAAGACTAGTGGCGATGAGCTCCTCCTCCATTTTGGGTTGTGTGTTTACTTTCCATGTACTTGCATTCACATTCATATATATATATATATATATATATATATATATATATATATATATATATATATATATATATATATATATATGTATGAAAATAAAAAAAAGAAATAATCACTACATTCATTATATTCACTATGTTTTGTATGTCTTCAATATTGTCTTCTCTATGTTTTGCATGCCTCTTACTGTCTTCAATGTGTTTGACATGTCTGCACCATGCTTGGCATGTTTGTTGTGTTTGTTGACCATACTTTAATGCATGTATGGGCCTTGCGTTCATGCATACATTAAAGTGGGGGCTAAATGTATGTCAAAAAATGTCCCCTTGGGGGCTTTTCCCTCTTAAGGTTTAGCTCATGGGTCCTTTAGACTGCATTTAGATCATAATGCATGTTAATTTTGAATCCCGATGAGAAAACCCCTAAGTGTTATGGCAAATAGGACCTAGGGGGTACTATAATGTTAAGCCCTACCTAAAATTGGGAGGGAGGACTTGGGCGCTTGCGCCCTAGTCCTGCCCTATTTTGGGTGAGGCCTAAATCTAAGTGTTAGTTATATGACTGTTGTTAGGCCCTATACTAACACCTTAAGTTTGAATTATGAAATTCTTGGTGGGAATGTGTGTTGTTGTGTATATAAGCATGTTTAGTTTTCATTTGTAAACTAGAAGATGTCTAAAGATGATTGTGAACTTTTGGCGAACTTGTGATTTCAAGATATTCATTGTTGTAGAGAAGAGCATTGTTATTGTGTTTGTGATTGCAGATTTAGCTTCATCTTCTCATGTGCATGAAGGATATTCATCTATGTGCTTGAGCTACACCTCCAAGGTGACATTTATTTGTGTTTGAATCATTTATCATTTAGATTTTACCTCTATCCCACAGGGATACACACTCTTATCTAATAATGGTGTTCGGAAGACTTGAATGTCTCTTCGAGGCTTGATTGAGGCAAACTTCTAAACACCACAACCCCCAACCACACTCCTTTGTGATTACAGGTTACAGGTACCAAATTTAATAGAGTTGAGTTGCAGAGGGAGGTTGTAGACAAAAAGGATTCAGGATCCAAAAGAAAGAAGTAGAACGAAGCATTTTCAGGACATGGGTGCCTAGGGCAATGTCCTCCAGAGTTTCAGACATTGAAATTCTTGTGACAATGGTATTCTACATCTGAAGAAGCCCGAATATGCTAAAGATTAGCCTGACTTGGACACAGGGACTAGTCATAGTGTCCTCAGCATATCCCATGATGGAAACAAATAGAACAGTGATCATTAGTATTGTAAGAAGTTCTACATTCCACGAAGAAAATAATACCTTGGACTTGGGCACCTAGGGCATTGTCGTCAAATATTCTGAATCTCAAAGTTTGAAAAATGGTCATTTATTAATCTCTATCTTCTATCTCAGTCTACAAGCATTTGTCTAAATCTATCAATTTGATCATTATTTTGCATAATTAGGATTTCTTACATATTTGAGGAATACATTAAGGCATTAGTTAGCAATTTCTGAGTTTCCACATCGTTCCAAGTGACAACTCAACCTATAGGTGAATCCTCTTGCACAAATTGAGGTTCAACTCAGTTGATGTGTCCTTGAATGTTTGTTGTGAAAGGAGCATCTAAACCCATCAACACTAAAACATCAAAACATGAAAACATCAATTCAAACTTTCCCCCCCTTTCACATCCTAAACAAAACCAAACATCAATCCAACACCACCAAAACTGCACCTATAAAACAATCATGTCATACCAAAGTCCCAACCAAAAAAGGAACATCCATGACATTATGATTAGCACCCAATGCACCTACACCAAGCTCCCATCAAGTCTCACACAACTGTACCATATAGTCAACAAACATAGGTCCCATATCATGACTATATCAGGTAATAGCATCTCTCTCTATATCTAATAATGACAAGAAAACCAATGTAACATGTGACTAAACCAAGCCACAAATTTGAATCTACATCAACACTGAAACACCTATGGGCATAGACAACCCACATCCAAGTCATATATGCAAACTGTAGGCATAGACAACCTACAACACTACACAACCTGTAAATCTCACAATGCTCCATGTAAACTCAACAATACATGTATAATGTTGTCAACCAAGGATAATCAGAGATAAATATGTAAGTCTGCTATGACTCAAACACCAAATCATCCCAAATTCAATTTGCCATCAACTCACAAAATCACCAAAAGTCAAAGGAACCAAAATAAGCTCAAACTGATATAATCTGAACAAACCTCAGAATATCATCTCCAAACCTATTCCACTATGTAGTTCTCAGAAATACCTTTCAAATGCCTATAAGAAGTTTGAAATCTGACTCTATATGCACCTGTTATGCCTGGTCAAAGCTCAAAAGTAATATTTGGCTTCCAACTAGCAAAAACTGGTCAAAATGGAAAAATCAAGAAAAATCTCTGTCACCATTGTGTAGTACAGGCAAAGAGCTTTCTATCGACTATAAGAAGTCAAAAAATCTAACCTGCTGGGCAAAAGTTATGCCCTTGGAAAAAAATTGCCTGGTTAGGCTAAACAAACAAGCCCTAGTGGCCCTCCAATGGCAGGTGGGTGGCTGATCGGTGGCCAGCTGGTGGCCTACCAATGGCGTACCAGTGGCGGCAGCGCCTGAGTTCGTTGAGGCAGAGAGAAGGTGGCAGAATTAGAAATTGATTTCAAAAGGTTTAAATGGGTGTTTGAAATGTTTAAAAAAAAATTATTTTAAAATTTTTAAATATTAAAAAATATTTTTGTGAGCCCCGAAGGGCTTAAAGCCGAAACCTAGCTCGGCCTGTCGGGTCGGTGGTCAAGACTAGAGGGCTGAAGCCCTACTGGCCCGGACTCACCAGTTGGGGGCCAACAAGGGGTTGACTAATGTCGGTGGGGTCTGTGTACCTCGTACTGGCTGTCAGTCGGTACCCTGGCACAAGCTAGATAGTATGTGGGCTCTGTAGACCCCCCAATTATTATTTTTTTATTATAAAAATTCTGCAAACCTTTTTCATGCAGCAAAAAAATTTAATGACATTTTTCTACACATGAGCATACCTGCGTTGACGTAGTGCATAGGAATATTTTCTGCACCTGTAGAATCTTCTAGCGCGCAGTACCGTATGGCCGATTCTCTACGGATTCCTCTAGGGCATCAAAAATGGTGAAATTTTTCTTGTCTCTAAATATAGGTTAATTATGTGTTTTTCTTCACCTGCAGCAACTCTTGAATCCAATGGCATGGTCTATTTTTGTCTAGGAGGCTTCTTGCAAAAGCTAACCTCCAAAACCCTCCATGCAAAGAGCTCAAATCAAAAACCCACATGTCAAATTTCTATCAAACCTTAGATCTGCAACAACCCAAGTCTGCAAACAACCTTGTAACCATGGATTCCACTATACACAAAAAATCCACTCATAGCTAGGATTATAAAATAGGGATTTTCATCCAAATCATGGCAACCAAACTTTCATACCAAATGTTGGAAATATACAGCCATAGAGACAAATTCCTCATAACCCAATAAGAGATTCAATGTACAATAAACTAGATATCCACATGCAAAATAAATAGACAATCATACCATCAATGGTGACACAAGATATACCCTGGGAAAACCCTCATAGAGGGAAAAACACAGCCTCCAAAAGCATGCATCTCTCATGTATTATTCAACAATAAACAACAAATACATATGCAAAGATAACCTCTGAAACATCAAGCTCCCTCTACTTGCAATCCATGTGAACAAGCATGTAACCATACATCTCATGCCATGCTTCAAACCTTCACACAACCAACCTATAAGAGAAGCTACAAACTCAGCCAAATAACCAACTTGGCTAACTCAACCAACCTCTACAACTACCCGTGTGCTTGCTTTTATAGACATAAGCTCACACAAATACAACATGTGGTATTCTAATACCATTTTCCCCAAAACCATGTGTCTACAAAACCATTGACCCCACATTTGATTATTGGTACTAAGTTTTCCCAATTAATCAAATAATTACAAATAAAGTAATTAACCCAACGTTCTATACAACGATTCCAAGTGGTGTCCAAAATAAATATCCAATGTGTCTAAACACATCACATGATGCACCACAATTAAATATTTATTTTACATAATAAAATAATACCAATGTTATGTAAGGTGTACAACACACCTACTCCAACACTTTCTTGTAGTTTCAATATTCTTGGTGATCCGCAAGCTTAATTTTTTAATGACAGTATGTTGCAGTGTGTTCTAGATGACCTGTTGTTCTCAGAGTTTATGGTTGAAGATGTATGGCACAAAATCTTTGATGTGTGGAGGTAAAGGAGTGTTTGGATATGTTGTATGAGTCTGGTAGACTCATTTGGAAGATTTTCATGAAGATCTTTCTTGTTTCCAATACCACATAAGGTTTTCAAGTTGTTATGGCTATTATGCTTCAAGTTTCATATGTCTATGCTTAAGGCTGTCCTATTTTCAAATTAGCAAAGTGTGTGGATGTAATTCCTTGATGTTTAATGTTGTGAAGGATGTTTTGGACCTGGTTAAGCAAATGTTTACATCTGCAAGGCATGGGTCTTCTGCTGGTGTAGTGTGTAGTCTTGTTTAGGACTTGTCCTCTACATGTTTCATGTTGTGTGTTTTTTGGCCAACTTGTAAATGTATCTTTCATGTTGTCTCTGGCCAACAAGCAATGTAATCAATGTAATATCATGTATAAATTGTAAATCAAATTGATTTAGGCGAGGTGTGATTGATAAGTCTCGCAAGTAAGATAAGGAGCACAATGAATGCATTATGATGTATGACTGAAGGAGAAAGAGAAGGTGTCCTAGAGGCTATCCTAATTCATCTTGAAGATATTTGTGTGATAGGAAGGAAGTGAAGAGTGTGCCTAATTGATCCAATTATTAGAAGAAGTAGAATTGCAATCATCAAAGGTGTGAACTTCAATGTCAATTTTCAAGCAGTAGAAGGGTTGTCATGTTGTAATTCTTTCTGAGCTTGTTCACAATTTAGTGAGTAGTTGCTTCCTTGGGAGCGACCTTAAAATAAAGTCTTCAAAGAGTTGTAGCTTCTTTGGGAGTGACCCTAAAGCAAAGTTTTTAGGGAGTAGATGCTTCCTTGGGTTGTAGCCCTAAAACAAAGTCAGCAGGGAGTAGTAGCTTCCTTGGATTGTAGCCCTAAAACAAAGTTGTAATTTTGAGCTTCATATATTGTGAGTTAATCCTTGCCATGGTTTTTCCCTTGTTGGGTTTTCCATGTATATCTGGTGTTATGTGTTGATGTGCATTGTGTTAATCTTTCGTGTTGATGTTGTAATGCTTAAGTTTTAATCTACTCTGGAGGACTTAAAGTTTGATTTGATACTGATTCACCCTCCCTTATTATCCTAGTGTGTTTAACAATTGATATCAGAGCCAAGTTCCTCTGAAGGAAGCTTAACCACTTGAGGAAGGTCCAGGATGGCACTTAATGGATCCAACAAGATACCTAGGTTTGATGGAACAAATTATACTTTCTAGAAGCTAAGAATGGAAGCCTATATCAATTCTCTAGGGTGTGGTGTTTGGGACTCTATCAAGACTGGTTACAAAGTTCCTTCTACTATTCCTATTGATTCTGATGAAGTTAAGAAGTATGATAACAATTCTAAGGAAAAGTTTTCTATCATGAGTTGGTTAGCTAATTTAGAACTCTCAAAGGTAATGAGTTGCTATTCTACTAAAAACGTTTGGGATAAAGTTGCAACCATTTATGAAGGAGATAAGAAAGTAAAGAAAGAAAAGATGCAAATCTTCAAAAGTAAATCTAAGACCCTAAAAATGATAGAGGATGAAGACATTGCTAGATATATGCTCTGGGTGAATGAAGTGGTCAATGACATCATAGGTCTTGGTGGAAAAGTGGAAGAGGATGAAATTGTGAAGAAGGTTTTGAGATCTCTTCCCAAATATTATAGCCATAAGGTATTTTCTATTGAGGAGAATGCAAACTTGGATACATAAACTGTAGACAAATTGTTTGGTACCCTTACTTCTTTTGAAATGAGAGAGTTTGGCAATGATTCTCCAAACAAAGAAGTTGCTTTCAAAGTCAGTAAGAAGACAAAGGATGAAATTGCTAATGAAGATGAGAGCCTTGATGAGGTTGAAACAAATTTTGTGAGAATATTGAAGAAAGGCACTGGCAAATACAAAGGTAAGTTACCATTTAAATGTTTCAATTGTGGTAAAATTGGACACATTGCTTCAAAATACAAACTAAGAACTAGAAGCAAGGAGAATAGTTTGTATGCTAAGGAAGAAGGCTATTCATATGAGATGTATAATGAAGATCAATACTCATCTGATGATGAAAGAGAAGAAGTCTTATTCATGGCAACAACAAAGGAAAATAACAAGAAGAACATTGGTCAATAAGCATCCACAAATCCAAAGACAAGTGATGTGAGCAAAAATGATCATGTGGCAAATGGAACACACGTAGAAAAAGAAAATAAAGAATATAAATCTAAGCCTAAAGAAGCAATTGTTAACTTGAAGATTCAAGTTGAAGAAGGCAAGAGGATTGAAGACTGCTTAAATACCAAGCTCAATGAGAAAGCAGCTAAATGTTCAAAACTTGAGGAAGAAGTTGTCACTTTGAGAAAAGAACTTGAAAAAGCTAAATAACAAATTGACAAGGGGTTAAAACTGAAAGGAGGTTTTGAAATTCTTGATGATATAATTAACTCTCAAAAGCCAACAAAAAAAAAATCTAGCCTTGGGTTTGAAAAGAGGAAAGGTCCTATAACAAATACATCTGCAAACTTGTATGATAACTTCAAAGAAGAAGGAAGGTCTAAAACAAAGGAAGAAAAACCCTGCACAAAAGATCCTAAAAAGATTTCCTCCAAAGATGTAAAAGAAGATGGATTCATTCTTGTTCGAAGACAAAGAAAGAACAAGAAGAACTTTAGAAAGCCTACTCCTAGACAAACTGCTCCCACCAGGTACTCTCAAGATTTCAATGGTAATTGCTATGCTTGTAATAAGTTTGTTCATAAGGATGTGGAATGCTGAAGCAAGATGAATCAGAATTCATTTAAGCCTCCAAGGTATAATGCTATGAACTCTTATGGTCAGTGTCATGCTTGCAACAAAGTTAGTCATAAAGCTAATGGATACAGAAGTAAAATGATGAGGAATAGTTTCATGAACAAGAACAATGCCATGACTTCTCAATTCTTCTATGGTCACTATAGACACCTAAAAATGTCTTAACCATCTAACTATCCTTCGACATCATCCACAACACCAAATTTTCATCCAATTAATTAATTAAATCATTATTTAATTAATTATTTCATCCTCCCTCATCAATTCATCCCTAATATTGAATTAATTTAATTAATTCAATAGTCACACCTTACTAACATCATCCAATTAATTAAATAAATAAGAAAAATATTTATTTAGTTAATTTGTCCACTTCCCTAAACCTAATTAATTAGGTAAATCATGTTTATCTGATTAATCAAACCTACTAATTAGTGTTGTTATAAAGAGCCTAATCAGACTCGGAGATTAAATTTTCCCCACTTTTATCAGCACAATTTCCCCCCAAATTATTTAATAGGGGAGTGCAGGGGGTAGTGCCCCCAAAGCAAAAATTGCCTATTATTTTATAAAGGTGTTTGGGAGTTATTTTTTATATATTGGCCGACATAAAAAAACCATATTTTGTAATTGACATAAGGCTTGATAAAAGTGGCTAAGGGTTAGGGTTTCAGTTGATGTATTGTAGCATTTTGCAGCGGTATTGAGTTGCGAGGATTGTTGGTTGTAATTGGTTTGATTTACTAGATACTAATATTGGACTCTCTGTTGGTGGATGTATCCTAGGTTTGGGTGAACCATGTTAAAACTTGTCTCTCGTTGTTATTATTTCTGTGTATTTCCATTCCTCTGTTTAATCTTTATTTGCATTTAATTGATATCTTCTGCATGCAATCCCTAACAAGTGGTATCAGAGTGGGTTGTGTTTAATTATCATCTATAGGAAGGTCTCAGAGTTGAGTGGGAGCAATGGCAGACGAGGGTAAATTGAGGGTAGATAAATTCAATGGGTAGAACTATCAATTATGGAAGATGCAGATGGAGGATTATCTCTATCAGAAGGATTTATGGAGGCCGTTGGAAGGAATAGCCAAGAAACTGGCAGTAATGACTGACGAGGATTGGAATCTTCTGGATAGAAAGGCACTAGGAACCATTTGGTTGTGCTTGGTACCATTTGTGGCATTAAATATAATAGAAGCGACGACAAGTGAACTCATGAAAGCTTTGGCTAAACCATATGAAAAACCTTTAGCCTCAAATAAGGTATTTCTCATGAAGCGTTTGTTTAATCTGAAAATGATTGAAGGTGGATCTATGATAGATCATTTAAATGAGTTAAATATGATTACCAGTCAATTAACTTCTATAAAAGTGAAATTTGATGAAGAGGTGAGGGCTCTCTTGATATTATGTTCTTTGCCAAAAAGATGGAATAGCTTGGTAATGGCTGTAAGTAACTCTGTCTCTGGTTAAAATACTTTGAAATTTGATGATGTTGTTGGTGTTATCCTTAGCGAGGAAATGTGATGGAAAAGCTCAAGAGGGTCCACATCAAGTAGTGTTTTGAATGCAGAAAGTAGGGGCAGATCAAAGGAGAGAGGAAAAGGTTTTGGAGGTCATGGGAAGTCATGAGGAAAATCAAAGGATAAGAGGTCTCAATCTAGAGGACAAAATGATTGCTGGTACTGTGGGAAACTAGGTCATCTGAAGAAAGATTGTTGCTCTCAAAAGAATAAAGAAGGAGACAAACAAGAAGACAATAAGGAGGCAAATGTGCTAAGTAATAAATCTGAAGATGATTCTTTGATTCTTTCCCTAGATAATGTTGATGATTCATGGGTTTTAGATTCAGGGGCCTCATTTCATGCTACGCCCCATAGAAGTTATTTTCTTGATTATGTCCAAGGGGATTTTAGGTTAGTTTATGTGGGAGATAACGAACCTTGTCAAATTGTTAGAAAGGGAAGAATCAAGATTAAGTTGCAGAATGGGAATCACTGGATACTACAATAGGTAAGGCACGTTCCAAGGCTGAGTAGGAATTTAATTTCAGCAGGGCAGCTAGCTGATGAAGGTTGCATTGTTAAATTTATTGATAAAAATTGGAAGGTTTTAAGAGGTGCCTTAATAGTAGAAAAATGTGTGAAAGTAGGCACCTTATACCTTTGTACAGGTCATATTGTTCCTTCTACTTTAGTTGTTGCAAAGAAAAAACAAACAAGTTTAGGAGCAATTGTTGTAGGTTCGCAGGAAGAGACTGAAATAGTTCCTGTAGGTTCTGAGACAACACTGTGGCATAACAAACTTGGGCATATGAGTGGAAAAGGTATGAAGGTACTTCATTCTAAGAAATTTTTACCAGGTCTGAAATGTATTAATATAGATTTCTATGAAAGTTGTGTGTATGGAAAACAAAAGAGGGTTTTCTCAAGGATGGGAAGCAAAAGAAAGATGAAAAGTTGGAGCTTGTACATACAGATGTATGGGGACCGGCTCATGTATCTTCTCTCAGTGGCTCTCACTATTATGTTAATTCATAGATGACACAACTAGGAAGGTTTGGCCTTATTTCCTTAGGTAGAAATTTGATGTATTTGAAACATTTAAGAAATGGAGAAGCTTGGTTGAGAATGAGATGGGTAAAAGATTAAAATGTCTCAGATCTGATAATGGTGGTGAGCATTGCAGCAAATAATTTGAGGATTATTGTTCCTTTAATGTAATTCGTAGGTAGAAAATGGAGTGGCTGAGGGCATGAATAGGACAATAATGGAGCGTGCAAGGAGCATGAGATTGCATGTAGGGCTGCCTTTAAACATGTGGGTAGAGGCTGTTAATACCGTAGTATATTTAATTAATAGAGGTCCTTCAGTTCCTTTAGGCTGTGGTATTCCAGAGAAAGCATGGTCATGTAAGAAGGTGAGTTATTCTTTTCTCAAAACCTTCAGATGTGAAGCATTTACACATGTAGATTCTGAAAATAGAACCAGGCTGGATGCAAAATAAAAAAAGTGTATCTTCGTTGGATATGGCATTGATGAATTTGGTTATAGGCTTTGGGATGTTGAAAATTTGAAAATTATGAGAAGCAGGGATGTTGTATTCAATGAGAAGGTGTTGTACAAAGATCAGTTACAACAGCATGAGAAGAAAGAAAAGGATTATGTGGTGCTGGATGATACTCCAAATAGTGATGTTCCAGTGGTTCCTCATGCTCCGCAATAACAACAAGAAATACCACAAACTCCAATGAATGTTATATGGTCAACAAGGCTAAGTAGACCTCTTGAAAGGTTTTATCCCTCTTTATATTCTATTTTGTTAACAGATGTTGGTGAACTTGAAGGGTATGATGAAGCTATGCAGGTGGATACAAAGGTTTAGTGGGAGCGTGCAATGAAAGAAGAAATGGACTCCTTGCTGCAAAATCAGACTTGGGAATTATGTAAGTTGCCTGTAGGTAAAAAGGCTTTACCAAACAAATGGGTTTATAGGTTGAAAGAGGAAGATGGAGGTAAGAAAAAATTTAAATCCAGGTTAGTTGTAAAAGGATTTGCACATAAAAAAGTTATTGATTTTGATGAGATATTTTCTCTGGTTGTCAAGATGACTTTTATTCGTACTATTTTAAGTATTGTGGTTGCTAAATATTTGCATTTGGAATAGCTAGATGTGAAAACTACCTTTCTCCATGGTGATTTGGAGGAGGACATATATATGGAACAACCCCAAGGATTTGAGGTCAACGGTAAGGAGAAACTGGTGTGCAGATTGAAGAGATTGTATGGCTTGAAACAAACACCTCAGTAATGGTATTTGAAATTTGATAGTTTAATGGCTGAGAAAGGCTATAGCTGATGTAATTCTGACCATCGTGTTTAGTTTAAGAGGTTGGATAATGACAGCTACATTATTTTATATTTATATGTTGATGGCATGCTTGTAGCAGGGTCTAACATGGATCACATAAGAGAGTTAAAACAATAGTTAGCATAATCATTTGCTATGAAGGATTTGGGGGCAGCAAAACAAATCCTTGGTATGAAAATTTGTAGAGATAAGAAGAACATAAAATTGACTCTATCTCAAGCTGATTATGTTGAAAAGGTGTTGCAGAGATTCCATATGGAGAATGCAAAAGCTGTCAGCACACCTTTGCCTAGTCATTTGAAATTGACTAAGGAGATGTGTCCTAAGACACAAGAGGAGGAAGAAAAAATGTCTAAGGTACCATATGGTTCAGCTGTAGGAAGTTTAATGTATGCCATGGTATGCATAAGACCAGATATTCACATGCTATAGGAGTCATAAGCAGGTATATGAGTCATCCCGGATTGAAGCATTGGAATGCGGTAAAATAGATTCTCAGATATTTGAGAGGTATATCCAATAAACACCTATGTTTAGGGGGCTCTAATACTAATTTAGTAGGCTATGTGGACTCAGATTTGGTAGGGGATATTGATACTAGGTGGAGTACTATAGGTTATATCTTTACTGTAGGTGGGACAATGTCGAGTTGGATCTCTAGGTTGCAAAAGGTGGTTGCTTTATCCACCACGGAGGCAGAGTATGTAGCTGCAACAGAGGCATGCAAGGAGATGATATAGATGCAATATTTCCTAGAAGAATAGGGCAAACAACAGGTTAACAGTTCTTTGTATATAGACAGCCAGAGTGCCATACATCTTGAAAAGAATTATGCCTTGCATTCAAAGACCAAACACATACAGTCAAGGTATCACTTCATTCGGTCAGTGTTGGATGATGGACAATTACACCAAGAAAAGATCCATACAAATGAAAATCCAACAGATATGTTTACGAAGGTAGTAACAAGGGAGAAGTTGAGCTCCTCCTCAACTTCGGTTGGTCTTCAAGAATGAAAACAAAAAATTAAGACAACAAAGTCCCAGGTGCTTATTTCTAGTGGGAACTATAGGGTCAGCAGTGTTATGATCAGTCTCCAAGTGGGAGATTTGTTATATGGAGCCTAATCAAACTCGGAGGTTAAATTTTCCCCACTTTTATCGGTGTGGTTTCCCCCCAAATTATTTAATGGGGGAGTGCATGGGGGCAGCGCCTCTAAAGCAAAAATTGCCTATTATTTTATAAAGGCGTCAGGAGTTATTTTTTATATATTGGTCAACATACAAAAACCCTATTTTGTAACTGACATAAGGCTTGATAAAAGGGGCTAAGGGTTAGGGTTTCAGTTGATGTATTGTAGCATTTTGTAGTGGTATTGAGTTGCAAGGATTGCTGGTTGTAATCAGTTTGATTTACTGGATAAGAATATTGGACTCTCTATTGGTGGATGTAGCCCAGGTTTGGGTGAACCACGTTAAAACTTGTCTCTCGTTGTTATTATTTATGTGTATTTTCATTCCTCTATTTAATTTTTATTTACATTTAATTGATATCTTCTACATGCAATCCCTAACAATTAGCCTACACCTAACCTAGTTGAATAAATAGTCATTATTTAATTAGCTATCCTAGCCTACATGACCCCTAGACCTGGATTAATTAAATAAATCATTATTTAATTAATCCTAAACCTTGATTACCTCATTCATTAATTTTTTCCATCCATGTTAAGTAAGTTAATCACCTTGATTAACTTGGTCAAAGCATGATTAACACCTCCCACACCCACAAATTAAAAATTACAAAATATTCACAAACACTCCAACTCATTTTTACCATTTTCATGATAAAACATCTTCCTCTTTTTTAGCTTACAAATGTAAGAAACCAAAAATGTGTATGTGTCACATGTCTCTCACAACTCCACATAAAATGGGATTTTAATTCCAACTCATCCCAAGGAAATTAATTTTAAATTTCCTCATCCATCTAAATCACATTTAATGCTAAGTCCTCAAAATGAATAAAAGATTCATTTTTATTCTCCACCCCCAAATTTGTTGATCAAATTCTAACCCTCCATCTCACAACCAATCTCATCCATTAATCTCAACAATGAATTTCCACCATTGGATCAAAATCCCCTCCGATTTGCCTATAAATACAAGCCTCCACAAGCCATTTGGGATCTAATTTTTGAATTATGTGCAAATTTCTCTCATCCTCTCCATTTTAGCTAGGGTATGTGTTGATTTGCATTAGTGTTGAGAGCATTTCACATTGAGAAGCATAGTCATAGGTGAAGCTAGAGCTTGTGGGTCCTAAGCTCTCGACCTTATCAAGGAGTGGGAGATTCTTCAAGGTATATCTTATGTTTTTATGCATTTGGTATTGTTATTTTACCTTGATCTTTTCTCTTGTTTTCATTTGGCACACCCAGTGGGACTCCATGGCCCCTATTTAACCCTTGTTTGTTTGAGTTTTTGCAAGGAAATGAGTTTATAGAGTTTTGGCGCCAAAACCTCTGGGTTTGATGCCATCCTTGCGCGGTTTGCTGCCAACTTCCTGATTCCTGGCACCATAATACACTATTTTGGCACCATATTTGGATGACTATGTGTTAACATTTAAAGCTTAGAAAATTTTTTTAGGTGTTTTAGAGGTTTTTAGAAGGTTTTAGGATCTTTTCTTTTCTATTTTTATTAGAAGAACACAGATACAAGGGGTTATAATGTGAAAATTTGTCTAGGGACACATGAAATGGTTTTTTGTCTAATCTTGGCATAGTTTTTGGTATATTAACCTATTTCTCACCTCTAACCTAGTTTTTGAGTGTTGCTTGATAGGGAAAGAAGTTTTCCAACCTTGTTTAATTTGTTATTTTCAAGACTAATGTGTTTTTTAGTAGGTTTTGGGAGACTGCCCCATTTTGGCACCATCCACACACAGAATGATGCCATCTAACCAAGGAGCCAAGGTAAGATAGGTAAAAACATGTTTTGATGCCATTTCCTTCAAAAAAATGCCATTTTGAGAAATTTTAGTGCCATTTTGAGAAATTTTAGCGCCATGTTAAGTTTTGGCGCCATCTGTCTGATGTGTAGCGCCATTTTTATTTTTTGCTTAGTTGTCAGTCGGTGTTTTGATCTTGAAAATATTAGCACCATTTGTTGTTTCTATAGCACCATTTTTTTAATTTTTAGCACCATATGATTTATTTTTGATGCCATTTAACTGGTTTCTAGCGCCATTTCTTTCTGTTGTGGTGCTATCTAGTTGACTAGTTTTGGGATCTGTGCAGATAGCTAACTGGTTTTTGCAGGTGATAAGAATGTTAGTCAAAGAAAAAATTCAAACTACTAACACATTTCATTGTAGGATTCCTCCTTTGTGTATTTGCATTTGTTAGCATAGGAACACTTGATTTGGTGCATTTAAAATGAACTTGTGTGTTTAAAATAGGAACATTCCAACTTGGTGCTCTAAAAAGAACAAGTGTTTGTTGTGTTTGATGCACTTGTACATCCTGTTATTAGATCTCAAGGTAGAACAAAAGTATCATTTCCCCTTGCCTTGTAAAGGATCTTGGGTGTAAGATAAATTGTTATATCTTCTTTTCTCTTTTTAAGAGAGCCTACCTTAGTGGGGAAAGAGGTACTCACCCCAAGGGATGACTCTAAGCGGTGCTTTCAATTCGGTCCACTATATAAATTATTTAGGCGAAAGCTGAAGACTTCTTGGTGAAGTATTCTTATTCCAACAGTTCCCTAGTATCCATACACTTGTGTGTGTGATATGTCAACCCCATTCGTTCCTTGCAAAAGGATTGTTGTAAGTGGCTAGGATAGTCTCTTAAGTGAGTCACTGCCACATGAATAAGCATCAAGTCACTGAATTTCCACTAGACACCTTAAGTTAGAAGCCTACCCTATTGACTTGTTGGTGTCTTGTTCAATGCAAGGGTACAATGCCCCCAGGATTACTCACCATATGGCTCCCCTGAGATGAGACAGAAATGCTCAGCTTAACATAAGCTACTCGTTAGCTTTCCAAGGAGAGGATGATTGGGTCATCCTTCAAGTCCTGGAGGCCCCTACATGTCCTCTCTTGTAAAGACAAAAGTGTATACACCCACATTAGGTGTTCCTACATTTGCTTTGATAGAGATTCAAAGTTGTGGGCTTGAACAAGTTGCCATTCGCCATTGACCTTAGGTAGACTAAGCATTGTTTCAAGTGTATTCAATTGTGTCTAGACCCATGGAAATTTGGCCTTGAGGGGCTATAACGTCTATACTTCCTATCAAACATTTGGCCATTGTATTATCTTGCTTTATTGATTATTTTTCCAAGAAATCTCATTGACATTATCCAAAAACCATTTGAACCATTTGAAAAGTCAAACCATTGAACATTTGAGCCTTCCAAATCCACCATTTGACCTTCAAAATCTAAACGTTTGAGTCCAAAAATCCAAGATTTGTAAAAAAATTGCCAAAAACCTAGATAAAATACAAGACACTATCTCACTTTGGCGCTATAACCTCTTTGTCTGGCGCCTTAAAATTCCCCTATGGCACCATTTCCTTTGACACCATAATTCACTATTTTGGCACCATCTGCCTGATTTCTAATGCCATTTCACTGTATTTTGATGCCCTATCACTGAAAATTGACACCATATGAAGACTAAATTCTGCACGTGTCTAGAAAATTGTCCCGAAATCCTTGAGTCTTGCCTAGTCAGAATATGTGGTCACCTTGTCAAAATCCATCAAAATCCAAATTCACATTTGATTATCATCCACAACCATTTTGTCCAAATTCATCCATATATTTTCATTTTAACCTTAGAGGAAATAAATCATTTTGACTATTGGACCCCTCATCTCATATCATTAATCAATCACCAAGTCTAACCATAATCCATCTTTTTCATCTCCACATAATCCAAACTAATCCTACATTTTGATTTTCACCTTTGGACCTTTAATTCATCCATTCCAAAATTCATCTTAAATCCAACATTTATCCAACCTTATCCTATTCATCAAATCCAAAATCTAAAATCCTCCAAAAATCCAAACATCAATCAACATCCAAATTCATACCTCAAATCAACTTTGTGCAAGAATAAAATCTAGGTCTTACTATCCTCTATTATCCCATTTTGCTTGTTGGTCATTAGTCTACCTTCAAGTAAAATAATCCTCTCCCTTTTTTTTGCCTAAGGTCATAAGTCTACCTTAAGCAAAGAGGGACATCCTTTTTATAATCCAAAGATCTATATTTATTCAAGCTCACTTTTGATTTGAACATCCTTTCCAAACATCATCAAAATTTATCCAACATCTTGAGCCATCCAAACATACAAATCATCTAAGGTTTTTCCTTAGTTGATTATCATCTAAAAATCCATTTATCCAAATCATCTAAGGTCTTCCTTGGTTGTGTTTGGATAAGGTGCCATTAACCTTGTAAATCCCAATATTGTATTTATTTCATTTATTATATGTAATTTGTAATTATCCATGAGGAGAACATGTACTAGTTTCACTGGTAGGGGTAATTTCAGAGTAACTAGAGGTAATTACAGAGTGACTTTTCCTATTAGCAAATGTAAAAACTCAAAGTAAATGAGGGTAGGCATGCTCCCTTGAGGAATATACTATTTTTGACATGTATGACAATTGTCATAATGTTTGGTAAGTGAATCTATGACAGATGCAAGTTGTCATAAGATTCTGATAGTCTATGACGGATATGTTAGTTGTATATTTGTTATATTTAGCCCAAGGTTTCTATCTTGGAAAGATACTCTTTTGCAGAATCTATGACAGTTATGATGCATCATAAGATGCTGTAAGGGGCCATATTTAGTCTTGGGCACCCAACCTTTGCATGGCTATTTTTTGTACAAGTGTAAGATGCTTGTAAGATTGTAATTAATGTTTATAGGTTGGAGAATCTTAGGAGAGAGAAGGTGAATGCCTAGAATTGAGTGGAAAACATTTCTATAAGTATTTTCCATGTATTTGTTGTTGTAATACATATTTTAGGTGCTCAGGTGTTGCAGGAATGTTGTCGGATTGAAGACTTGTGGAGAGAGTTGTGTAGTTGATGTATTGTACAATCTTCTTAAGATTAATACAAACTTGTGCCTCTTTCTTGGTGGAGTTTTTTACATGCAAGGGTTTTCTCCATGTAAACACTATGTCTTGTGTTGTGTTCTTCATGTTTGGCATTTTGTCTGTAGTGGGTTTTATGTTTTGTTACAATATCCATTGTTAATGCACACTTAAAGAATGCTGAAATTTATCTTGAATTAGATTTCCATAGTAGTGTTGCTTTCATTTCTAATAGGTTGATTATTATCCAAATCATCTTCAGACTACCTTAGTCACATCATCATCCCTTTTCAAATTCATCACCTACATCCTAAAGATATTTCATCCATCCTCTATTCTTTATTTTATCCCACCCCTTTGGTCCAAAATTTTTGAAAATCAATTCAACCATTTACTTTTGAGGTCTTAAGCTCAAAGGTTTCTCATCCATTCATATCATTTATCATCCTTAGGTTTACAAATTTTGAGATTTATTCTCTAAATCCAAAAACTATACCAAACCATACCATATATTTATCATTATTCATCCTTAGGTTTAGAGTCTTGAGATTTTGTTTTCTTAAGGATAAATCTTTATTCCCTTTCATCAAATTTTCATCATCACCTATCCTTCGGTCCAATACTTTGGAATCCATTCTCTAAGGTCTCAATCTTCATCCGTCCAACCAAATCCACACTCAAATCCATTGTATGCCCTTGACAAGGTCTCAATCTAGGAAGAACAAAGAAATGGAACCTTTTAGAGTCAATTTTGGCATAGGGATGCCTCAAACCAACCAAAACAATGTCCCTGTAGTCCAACAACTACCATCATTTGATGGTAATGCTATGGTAAATCCTTTTCCACCTACCCAAACAAACAACACCAACAATGTAGACCAAGATGTCCTAGATTTCACACAAGACACCGATTCCATGGACATACTCAATAGAGTCCTAAAATTGGACCCCAATAGATATCTTAAGTTCCTCATTCAAAATGGTGCCTGTTGAAATACACTGGACAACTAAGAGGGGGATGAATCAGTTGTCACAAAAACTTAGCTTCACATGCATATCAAACCATCAACAACTTAATTATTCATAATCAGAATTAACCATGAAAGCATGAAACCATTATCTTAATCACAATCACACATTCAACATAGTAGACACCAGATTTTTATGTGAAAAACCCTAAAAGGGAAAAACTACGGTGGGTGTTAGCGCACAAAAATATATAAGTTATAGCAATACTAAAAAATAGAGGCTCACCTCCCTACAAGGCTCATTGCCCAAAATGCTCACTGCAAAGAATGACTCACTACCTATGGATGGCTCACTGCCAAAGGGTGGCTCACTACCAAGATGGTGAACTAATTGAATAGCATCTACTCCATGCCAGAGTTCAGTTCCATTGAAGCACAATATGACTCCTCTGCTTTGTTCTTTCACACTTTCACACTTATCTCCTCATATTCACAACACACACACACACTCTTTCGCAGCTTCATTACATACTTTTATATAATTCATCAACCTTGGAATATACATCAAGGTTGGCATGACAATCATCAACCGTTGGATCAATCTCCAAGGTCGGCATTACAAACATACATAAAATAGGTCTAGACCTAATACAAATTTAGCTAAGGAAAAGATGTAAGAATGTATGTGGATCACTCTATGCCTTAGCCGGTACTCACACACAATCCTCCATGCCACGAAATGCTTCTACAATCTTCGATGCATCTCTGCAAATGATGAATTCAACCAGGTCGGCCAAGACTGATGATAGTACTGGGTTTGCAAGAATATTCTTTATTCATGATCCAATTTTCTCTTTACAGACCAATACAAAGGTAGAAAAATTATTAGGAGACATCCACGAGCACGTTGTAATCACCAAGAACTACCACACAATCTCTAACAACTTTGTCAAGAAGATTCTTTAAACCAAAGCACAAGAACAACACTGCCAACCACTGTCATGAGTAAAAGATAGCTTGTGGACCACCAAATAATGAACCATTACACTTGAAGGAACTTAACATCATCACATACTTACTTCCAAAACCGCATACCAAAATACTTCAATGCAAAGGAATGCGAAGCGAAACACTTTCTCCCTGTCACCACCAAACATATAGAAAAACCAGTTTTCACACTGGTGAACACAACTTACTCAAATCTTCATTCTAGAGGCTCAACCTTGGAATATAACATCTTTAGATAGGCTTCTAAATAACTTCCAATCCGTAGGCAAAGATATTCATTTTATAGGAAATGCAAAGCATTCTTTTAGATTGTTCTTCTGGATGTAATGCACTATTTCTACTGCGATTCACTATTTTTACCAGATGAGCTAATTTTCTCAATATCCTCAACATCTACAAGAAAGTAACAAAATAAGGGTACAATTGACACCAATGAAAACACCGATTAGGCACATACTTGCAACAATCTCCCCCTTTGTCATTGATGGCAACATATGATGTGAAAAACTAAAAAGACCATCAAGACAAGATTCTCCCCCTTTCTCTTTACACATCTTCATTCTTTCTCCCTTAAGTTTTTCACATGATTTATCGCCCCCTTTGACATCAATGGCAAAGGGTGCATACTTTCATCTTGTTGCTCTGATCCACTTACTTTATTAGAAACATCTAGCTACTTCCCCTGACAAGTAGCCCTTAAGACATCAATCCATATCAAAGGATGACACTTTGAGCTCCACTGGATTGATGAATTCCTATGCATCTTAGTTCAGGGTAGGAGGGGTAATGACCCCTAACTTTTCTCTAAGATACTCAAAAGTATCTTTAGGTAGAGGCTTAGTGAAAATATCTACAATCTAATCCTTTGTGGACACATATTCCAACCTTACTTCATTATCTGTCGCCTTCTCTCTCAAAAAGTGACACCTTATTGATATGTGCTTCATTCTTGAGTGCATCACTAGATTCTTTGAAATGTTTATGGCACTTGTATTGTCACAAAAGATTGCAATTGGATCTTATTACACAACTCTTATATCCTTGAAAGTCTGTTTCATCCATAACACTTGAATGCAACAACATGCTGTTGTAATATACCCTACTTCTGTAGTTAACAAAGAGATTGAATCTTGTTTCTTTCTTAGCCATGAAACTAATCTATTACCTAAGAAGAAAGCAGCTCCACTTGTGCTCTTTCTGTCATCAACATCTCCAGCCCAATCTGCATCTGTATAAGCACTGAGAGTGAAGTCATTGTCCTTTGGATACCATAAGCAATGATCTAGCGTACCTTTTAAATACCTTAGGATTCTCTTAACTACCATCACATGTGATTCTCTTGGATCAAATTGAAACCTTGCAACAAGACATACTGCATTTAGTGATTCATTAGTTTTGCTCAACTTGCAGCTAGTCACCATGGGAGTACACACCGGTTTAGACTCTTCCATCCCAAACTTCTTCAACAACTCTTTCACATACTTAGACTAAGATATGAAAATTTCTTTATCTAATTGATTTATTTGCAGAACTAGAAAGAAATTTATCTCACCAAACATGGACATCTCAAGCTCTTTTTGCATTTCACCAGCAAATTTCATACACATACCTTCATTTCCTCCAAAAATGATATCATCAACAAAGACTTCAACAATCAGTATTTTATCTCCATTAATCTTGAAATAAAGATTACTGTCAGCAATACCTTTATTAAATTGTAACTACAGTAAGTACTTATCCAACCTTGCATACCAGGCTTTAGGGGCTTGCTTGAGTCCATACAAGGCTTTCTTTAATCTGCACACAACATCTCCTTGGTCTGATAACTTAAATCCTTCCGATTGCTCAATGTAGACTTCCTCTTCCAACTCACCATTTAGGAATGTAGACTTTACATCCATCTGATAGACTTTAAAATTTTTGTGGGTTACAAATGCCAGAAATATTCTGATTACCTCAATCCAAGCTACTAGAGAAAAAGTATCTTCAAAATCTATTCCTTCAATCTTTGAATATCCTTTGCACACAAGTCTTGCCTTATTCCTTACCACATCTCCATTCTCATTCAACTTATTCCTAAAAATCCATTTGGTTCCAATAACATTTTTGTTAGCAGGTCTGGGAACTAGTTCCCAAGTATCATTCTTTTCTATCTGCTTTAGCTCTTCCTCCATAGCTTTCACCCAGCTTTCATCATTACATGCTTCATTCACAGTCTTTGGTTCAACCTTTGAAAATAGATAGTAATTCACTTGTTCTTCTGCAACCTTTTTTCTTATCAACACACCTTTATTCTTGTCACCTATAATTTGATCTTCAGAATAATTGATTCTTACATACCATGGAGTCTTGACAACACTTTCTAGAGCCTCTTCTTCATCGTGACTATCTTCTTGCTTATCCTTCTCTTCATTTACTATAGTCACAAGTTCATCTAGTTCATAACAACTCAGGTCTAATATTCTTTCTTGGCCTTCATCTACCTTGACATTTGCACTCTCAACAATCTTTTTGAGCCTTTTGTTGTAGCACCGGTAAGCCTTACTCTTGGTAGAGTATCCAAGGAAGATTCTTTCATCACACCTTGCATCAAACTTTCCTAGATCTTCATCTCTCCTGATATAGCATTTGCTTCCAAAGACTTTAAAATATTTTACTGTAGGAATTTCTCCATACCATATTTCATAAGGAGTTTGAATACCATTACCTTTCACTTGAACTCTATTTTGGATGTAAACAATAGTATGAATAGCCTCTTTCCAAAACATTTCTGGCAGATCTACTTCCTTCATCATAGTCCTAGCAACCTCTTGAACCATCCTATTTTTCCTCCACAACTCCATTCTGCTAAGGAGTCCTAGGTGCAGACAACTGTCTCTTTATCCCATGCCCTTCATAGAAAATGTTGAATTCATTTGATGTGAACTCACCTCCTCTATCAGACCTCAAGCATTTGATCTTCAACTCTATTTCATTCTCAACCATTGCCTTGAAAGATTTGAACTTCTCTAGGGCTTCTCATTTATCTCCTAGAAAAGTAACCCAAGTCATTCTAGAATAATCATTGAAAAGCAACATGAAGTACATGACACCTTGTAGACTTCTCACACTTGTAGGACCACAGAGATATGTATGCACTAGATCCATCAAACTGGAAGAAAATTGTTTTTTGCTCTTGAAACTTGTCCTTGTCTACTTTCCTAACTGACATTCCTTACAAATTGTATTGAAGGGTCTCACAAGTTTTGGTAAATCTCTCACAGTCTGACCTGAACTTATCTTTACCAGATTGTTAAAGTTTATATGACACATCCTTCTATGCCATAGCCAACTTTCATCTACCTGGGCCAGTAAACAATAATCATTAGTTCCTCTTAATTGATAGATGTTACCTTTTGTCTTCTTACCGGTGGCAATCATAGTTCCAAAGCTTTCCATGATCTTGTACCCATTGTCTTTGAATCTTAGATCATATCCTTTGTCACACATAGGACCAAAACTCAAAAGATTATGCTTCAAACCCTTCACATATAGAACACTATCAGTATTATGCTTTCCATCAAATGAAATAGATCCTTTTCCACAAATCTTACAAACTGCATTATCTCCAAACCTAACCAGTCCCCCATCATACTTTTCCAAACTTACAAACTTACTTTTGTCACCTATCATGTGATATGAGCATCCACTATCAATGATCCATTCATCCTTATCTTTCTCAACCTGAACAACCAAAGCACTTTCTTCCACTGGTTTTTCTTCCTTCACACAACTAGTAGAATTAGTAGACACATGATCTTCTTTAATAACAATAAATAGGCATTCATTTGCACTAGTACTAGCATCATCAGATTCATCATTAGTCACACCTTCTTCATCAAAATCTCTGATATAGTAGCATCTCTTTGGAACTCTAGGCCTTCTCTCATATTTTTTATTATTTCTTTCAATTCTTTTAGGACATCTAGAAGCATAATGACCTACTTTACAACAAGAGAAACATTTGAAAGGTAATTTACCTTTGAACTTATCGGAGCCTCTTTGTAGCTTGTCAACAAAGTTAGCTTCAATTTCATCAAAGTTGTCATCCACTTTGTATTTCTCAGCTCTGGAGATCTTTTTTGAAGTACTAGCTTTAAAAGTTGATTCAACTTTAGGCAGGGCATCACCAAATTCTCTCATCTCAAAGGCTGTAAGCTTTCCAAGTAACTGATCTCTGTCAATAGTTTTCATAGTCATGAATTCTTCAATAGCAGCTACCTTGTGACTATATGACTTTGGTAGTGATATGAGAATTTTCATCACAACTTCCTTATCACCGAGAGTTCCTCCCATACCCTTTATTCCAGTGACAAGTTCATCAACTCTTTGCATAAAGGTTGTTATGTTTTCATCTTCTTTCATCTTCAAACCCTCATATTTAACTTTCAGGCTTTGTAGCTTGGCTTCTTTTATAGAATTATCTCCTTCATACACATTTTTTAGCTTCACCCATACCTCATTTGTAGATTCAAGGTCCACAACTTTTGACAACACTGAGTCACTTAAGGAACTTAATAGAGCATCCTTTTCTTTGACATCCAACTCATATTCTTTGATTTTATCTTTAGTCGTCAAACCATTTTGAAGGATGGTATATTATGTTTCTACAGCTTTGCATACTTTATAACCAAGACAAAGAAGAAGGCTTTTAATTTGTACCTTCCAAAGAGCATAATTTGTCCCATCAAAATGTGGAGCTTCATTCTTATAAGACATCTTGGATCTTCCTCAATTTGTTAGGCTTTCTTCAGAGGAACCTTGCTCTAATACCAATTGTTGAAATACACCAGACAATTGAGAGGGGGGGTGAATTAGTTGTCACAAAAACTCAGCTTCACATGTATATCAAACCATCAACAAATTAATTATTCATAATAAGAATTAACAATGAAAGCATGAAACCATTATCCTAATCACAATTGCACATTCAACATAGTAGGCACCATATTTTTGTGGAAAACCCTAAAAGGAAAAAACCACAGTGGGTGTTAGCCCACAAAAATATATAAGTTATAGCAATACCAAAAAATAGAGGCTCACTACCCAAAATGCTCACTGCCCAAGGATGGCTCACTACCAAAGGGTGGCTCACTGCCAAGATGGTGAGCTGATTGAATAACATCTACTCCATGCCAGGGTTTAGTTCCATTGAAGCACAATATGACTCCTTTGCTCTGCTCTTTCACACTTTCATACTTATCTCCTCATATTCACAACACACACACACACACTTTTACAACTTCATTACATACTTTTATACAATTCATCAACCTTGGAATGTACATCAAGGTTAGCATTACATTCATCAACCGTTGGATCAATCTTCAAGGTCGGAATTACAAACATACATAAAATAGGTCTAGGACTAATACAAATTTAGCTAAGGAAAAGATGTAAGAATGTATGTGGATCACACTATGCCTTAGCTGAGACTCACACGCAATCCTCCATGCCACAAAATGCTTCTACAATCTTCAATACATCTCTGCAAATGATGAATTCAACCAGGTTGGCCAAGATTGATGATAGCACTAGGTCTGCAAGGATATTCTTTATTCACAATACAATTTTCTCTTTATAGACCAATTCAAAGGTAGGAACGTGATCAGGAGATATCCACAAGCATGTTGTAATCACCAAGAACTACTGCATAATCTCTAACAACTTTGTCAAGAAGATTCTTCAAACCAGAGCACAAGAACAACACTGCCAGCCACTGTCATGAGTAAAAGATAGCTTGCAGACCACCAAATCATGAACCATTACACTTGAAGGTACTTAACATCATCATAGACTTACTTCCAAAACTGTAAACCAAAATACTTCAATGCAAAGGAATGCGGAGCAAAACACTTTCTCCTTGTCACCACCAAACTTATAGAAAAAGAAGTTTTCACACTGGTGAACACAACTTACTCAAATCTTCATTCCAGAGGCTCAACCTTGGAATATAACATCTTCAGATAGTTTTCTAAATAAATTCCAATCCGCAGGCAATGATATTCATTTTACAAGAAATGCAGAGCATTCTTTTAGATTGTTCTTCTAGATGTAATGCACTGTTTCTACTATAATTCACTATTTTTACTGGATGAACTAATTTTCTCAATACCCTCAACATCTACAAGAAAGTAACAAAATAAGGGCATAGTTGACACCAATGACAACACCAATTAGGCACATACTTGCAACAGTGCCACCATACCTAATGTCACTACATCATCACAACCATCCACACCCCATAATATTCCTAACACATCCCAAGCTCTCATTGGGAAGGCAATTTTTAGATGAAGATTCAACTAGCCTGTTTATAGAAATGGATAGTAAGGCCATGTCAACTCTGCTATAAGAAGTAGTGGCGTGATCAACAACAACAGAAAGTGTTGTAGACAACTTAGTGTTTCAGGCTTTGCTTGAAGAAATCAAAAAGAAAATAAGGGAGTGCTGGTTCTTCCTTTGGGTGGCCTTGGGCTGCCAAAATAAATTTGGAAATGTAATTTGTGATACAGGTTGGTGTGGGTGACTCTGTGGCCCAATGGATATGGCACCTGGTCTCCATCCCAGAATTCTAAGGTCCTCATCATGCCTACAAGAGGCATGCGTCCCCAACCAGAGCCAATGGTGGTACCCCACTTAGGTTTAGGGCTTTAAGCGAGTCTCATCAAGGTGTTCTTCATTTTCCTTAAAGTCTTGCAGTCTTCTTCTTCACTAGGGGTTCTAATCTATTGTTGACCACCTGCTAGGGGTTTCTGGTCACATACGTTGTAATTTAAGGCCTTTTGAATCATTCAATGACCGGCCCCCTTTGTCTAATATTACCTTTTATTCCCCATCATATTATGAAAAGCTAAGTCTTAAGTTTTTAAAGGGCTTGGGGTGCCATATGGCTATTTATTGCGGCATTGCGCTACATCATCAGTGACGCCATTGTTCCCACATGTGGCAGTGATAAGGTACCAGTTGTCGAAAGAATATGGCTTACAGCTGTTATGACAAAAATCCTATAATGACAAATTAGGGCTGCCAGGTGTCGAGGAGAAAAGATATCTGCAGGAAGGACAAAATCTGACAGTTGTGCAAGTGTACAAGGGAATCTTTTAGGGCACAATATTCTACACACTGGCAGGACAGGATGACATGTGGCCTGGTCAGATAAAGGGGGTGTGGAACAAGTAAAGAAGAGACAAGTGGACAGCTTAGCACAGTCGCACAGAGCCTAAAGGCGGTGGGCCATCTTCGGCTGCGATGCTGCGAGATCACACCATGTGGCGGGGACTGATGTATGGAAGGGAAAAGTTACAGTACGACCGTCGATGTGGTGCAATTTCACTAATAGTAGACTTTTAAAAGGAGCTAGTGTAGATTCTCGGGGACGGTGATCATTCTAAGGCATCGATTTGGCAAAGGACAAACTAGGATCAATGGCTAAAGATTCAAAACTTGAAGCGGCTCTTTGTCAATAAAATTTCCGCCCTCCTCCATACTAAAGTGATTGAATTTGTAGCATGGCCGCAGACTAAAACATCAAATCCACTCATTTGATCAAGGAAAAAGTTGCATAGACAGTGGATTTTAAGGGATCTCTAACTGCTTCAGCTATAAAAAATCAACCTAAAGATCTGATTGTAGCTTGAAAATCTGTAGGGATCTATTGTATCATTTAGGAAGTCTCTCATAGGTAGATGGTCGGTAGCTTGTTCACTCCTTTAAAAAGGAATCATGGCCACTCTACCAGGGAGTCTGAGTTCATTGGGTCTTCTCCTTTGGACTTTGAATACAAGGTATTCACGTCTTTGGAAGCCATGTCCTACTTTAGAGTTGGTTCTTTGTCTGGGTATAGAGTAGTCTCTGATTTGTAAATGATATTTTCTTGTATGATAATATTCTATCCAGGTTGAATTAAATGAAAAACATTGCATGTGTGTCTTGTTTATGATTGTCTCCTCTGGTATTGTCTTCTCTCTTTTGAATAAGGTTATCAAGGATATCTGAGTTCTTTAGTATGCATTCATTATGTTGTATGTCTGGTTTCCTACCTCTACTCAATGAGTAGATTAAATAAGCTCTAAATCAGATATAGGGAGGGGTGTCATGTCAAAGGATTTGTAAGATATGATCATGAGCATTACTCTTCTATGGAGATATTGTTGTAAAGCATCAATATTTTCTTAGGTCTCCTAGATACGAATTTAGATTATCATCAGAGAATATTCACATTTCTAGGCTTGACTCTATTGCCTAGGTAAGACACTAGTCTGGGGACATATCCATTCAAAGGGTCTAGGGAAGTCCCAAGGCTCCACTCACTCACATTCTTATCATCTCCATCCATTAGTTTGTAGGAGTAGAATTAGGACTCTGTGTGCTCTCTATTCTAAACACTGTAGATAATCCAAGAATGATGCTAGCTTAGGATTTATCTCACAAATATTGGTGTAGAAATGGGAGCATTCTGCGTGTTCTGAAGAGTTAAATCTTTTACTTTGAGCTAGCCAAAGTTAAATCTTTTATTATAGGGATACCCCCTAGGTGCGGTAGAACCTGAAGTGAAGGGGAGACACGTTCACACAACCTCCTGTCTTTGTTGGCTAAATTGGTTTTAACTAGAGCAAAGGAAGTGGCAAACCCTTTTCTAATCTAGAAACCAACAAAACTGGTGACTCTAATGGGGAAAACTTGTCAAATCTTTTGCCGTGGAGTCTCTGAAGTACAAGTGCTAGCTCGTGTAGAGTTTGCATAAGAACAATGGTTTATAATTCCCTTTGGAGGGTGGTGACTTTGCTTACTATTGTTACAGTAGGAAAGAAGAAAGACCATGTGGTGCTCTATTGATGGTGAACCCAGAAAGTAAAGGTGCCTTCCTAATGAATTGTTGACTCTGTTTGAAGCAACAACATTTCTAGGTATTCCATTCTTTTGTACTCAAAATGATTCAAATAAAGAAGCAATCTTGGTTGTTCTCCCAGAAAAGGCCACTTTCTAAAAAAAATAAAGCCCTAAATCTCAAGGAAATTAGAAGTTATCAGAATGCTATTCCCAATAAGCTTAGAAAGTGTTTGCCAAAATGTAGTGGAATAAATTTTAAATTGACAAACAAATATCTGCAAAATCTGTTAGAGGCTAAGGATGTTTTAATGAAGCCCTTTGTTCAGTCATTAAAGGATAATGCTAAAGTATGGTTTTCAATATGGGTCCATCCTATAATAATGGGAACAAAGACCTTACTAAGCCTCAAGGAGAGAAAGCTATAGACACGGGGTGCCCTTTAGATGATGAAATAAAAGGTACGTCCTACAATAATAGGCATATCCTGGCTAATCATGAATATCTACATGAGGAAGATATGTAGGTATTCACTCTGAATACAGGGAAATATGGCTCAAGGAGTGTAAATATCTAGACCAGTGCCTTTCATATGATGAAATATATCTGGATGGATACTTCCTTGAGGATAATGACCACCCTCACAATGCAAGGATTGAAATGTTTGATTGCATTGGTGAAGAAGGAAAACAAGATCATTATTTAGAGATGAATAGATCAGTTGTAGATGTTCATACACATGGGGATAGTATTGACTATTCGAGTAACTATGGAGCTTCAAATGATGGGCTACATTCTACACCTTTTCTCAGGACATTCTAGAAGAAACTCAATGATGAGACTGTTGAGCTCGATGATGGTGGATACCTGGGAGTTCCTAAAAGTTTATATATATATGAAATGTTTCTTGTACCTAAATATTGTTTAACATAGAGGAGCTCTCATTGAAAAGGCAATTTTTAGATAAAGATTCAGCTGGCCTGCTTACAGCAATGGATAGTAAGGCTAGGGTACTATTGGCCGACCATGGAATGAGAGCTTACCACTTTGTGAAGAAATGTCTACCATGTCAGTAACATGGTGACCTCATCCATGCACCTTCAGAGGAACTGCAACCGATAACAACCCTTGGCCCTTTTCATAGTGGGGACTTGACCTCGTAGGTGAAATTAACCCACCCTCATCTAATGGCCACAAGTTCATCACTACCACTACTGAGTACTTCACCAAGTGGGTCAAAGCTATTCCACTCACTTTTACCACTAGCAGCCAAATCGCTAAATTTATCCTCCACTACATAATACGATGTTATGGCATTCCCCATTCCATTATCACAGATAATGGGAAACCATTCAAAAACTAGGAAGTCTGCACTTTGTGTGAGAAATTCCACATCCATCACTTTTCCACACCATATTACCCCCAAGGTAATGGTCAACCTGAGGCTTCTAACAAAACCATCTTACGCATCCTAAAAAATATGGTTAATGAAGTTAGCCATGACTGGCACCTTCAGCTCAACCTCACCCTATGAGCCTACTGTAAAAGCATTTACACACCCACAAGAGCCACACCATACTCATTAGTATTTGGTTCTGAATCTATTTTGCCTATTGAGGTCGAGCTACCTTCACTCAAGATTTCATTGCAGAATATAATCACCAAGGAGTACTGAGTTACAGGACTGAATGAGCTAGAGCTACTGGATGAGAAACACTTGGATTCTCTCAATCACCTTCAAGCCTATCAAAATCACCTACGCAGGATCTACAACAAAAAGATCAAGAACTGCAAGTTTGAGATAGGTGACCTTGTCCTTATGGAGAATTAGAAAAACATACAAGAGCGCACCAAGAAAGGAAAGTTTTGAGTCTAATTGGTTGGGACCATATGTCATTATAGCTAGCTATGGATCAGGAGCATATCAGCTTGCAACACCTAAGGGGCAGCCTCTAGATGAGCCTATGAACATCATGCACCTGAAAGGGTTCTATGCATAACTCATCAAGTATCCCAAATCAAAAAATACAAAAAAATCCAAAAAAATAAAGAAAATCACTTCGGTGATGCCTTGGATAAGTACCATAGTGAAAACCTATCTTAGGCGCCATGTTTAGTGGTCAATTCTACCATCTAATAAGCCCTCTCACCCATCATAACATTCCACATCACATGCATCCCATGGCTTGGAATTCCAAAACATCAAATCACCCACCCCACATTATCCCACCCAAAGCCAATCCATGAAACAAGGATCCTTGTATGCTCTCCTTGTATAGCTCAAAAAACCAAAAAACCCAAAAACATTAGAAAAAAACCAAAAATAATACAAAACTCCAAAAAAAATCCAAAAACAATATAAAATTATGAAAATACAAAAAAAAATCCACATCATCATCACACTCAACACATTATCTCCCACCATCGTCACATCTATCCCAAACCATTCCCACATCATCAAGTCAAACCAGAACTAAATATTCATTTCACCCGCATCTTAAAATACCTTGATCCCATGGACACAAGGTATGTAGGCAGTCTAGAATATGAAGGAAGTATCCAGTACTTAGGTATATAAGATGCACCCATCCAACCCATTGGATGGTCCCTATCTTCTGAGATTACTAAATTCACCAAACAATACACATGCTAAGCATAACGCCAAAACATCACATCTTACACAAAAAATTGTCAATCAACAAACCAATCATAATCATCACATATGGCCTTAATATCCTTTTGCCCACCTTTCAAAATTTATCCAACAATATCAAACCAATTCTCACCTTAACAGATCGTTCCTACAATAGGAAGAACCCATCATCTTATCAATGCTTATCTTGGCAAGAGAAACAATGGCTATTTGTATGGTTCATTGGACTTTTTGATTTATTGATTTTTATCTTTTGACTTGTTCTAGGGATCATTCCAAAGCTACCTTGATCTCACTATATCATGGTAAGTGGAAGAAAACACCTAGAATAGACATGGTCATTGTTTTTGTATGTCATTCTTATGGGTTGATTTCATTACTCCAAGAATGGTATTCATATCTTGAAGATAGGGTCGGTTCTAGCATAATGTTTCCCATTTACATATAAGGTTAACCACATCTTCTATGTAATAAAAGAACTTATGCTATGAGTCCCATTCCCTCATCTAGGCAAGGTTATACTACCTTGGGATGCATGAGATCAACCTATGGTTTGTGAATCTAGTCCATGCAAAGACAAATATATATCATCACTTTGGTCCTTTCATACCTTTGTGAAAAATTATAATAAACCTAGAAATGCTCTCAATAATATCAATGCAAGTACTCTACCTAGCTTACCTATCCCCCTTTCTATCACCAACCATTCAACACATTATCTAGACTTAGCATTTAAAAGTGATTCAACCCCCCATCTAACATATTAACCCCCCACTAAACCAATTCACTCTACATACTTCACTCGTTCCAACAAAACCCCTCTAAAAACATGGTGTCTAAGTGACCTACCATCCATAAATCTATCCCAACCATCCATCAACCTATCCCAACCATCCCTAAACCCACCCCAACCACCTAACCCCATTGCCCAGGGTTCAAAGAACATCACATGTATCATGACATCCAACCATAGCATCAACCCATCTCATCTCATTATCATTACATCTATCCACCATTACATTTATCATTACCTTTTCATTTCATCATTTAACCATTTCATTAATCATTACATTGTTCATCATTTATCATTTATCCATTTATCCATACATAATCCTTACATATCCATTTTATTTTTCATCACACATAATATATGTTTATTAAACTGAGCATATGTTCCATTCATATCATCATCAATAATTCATTATCATTAAAACATTTATTTCTCCATTCATCATTACACCCATTATCATTAAATCATTAAACATAATCCATAACATCATCATAACATACATCTATAATAACCATAAACATCCATCATACATCATCATAACACATCCATAAATGCATCCATAAATATCCATCACATCATAAATGTCCATAAATACCATCATGACCATCACATAAAAGAATAATCCATAAACCATAAACATCCATCATACATCATCATAGACATCATCATATGCATCCATCATAATTGTAAGGACATCATCATCATATCATAAACATCCATAATGCATAAACCATCATATCATAAATATCCATAAAGTACATCACCACAAAATATACATCGCTCAAAAATCATACAATGTCATGATACATAAAACTAAATCATAACATCACCCATGGGCCAATGACCCTCTAGTAGAGTCGATAGGAGACCCAGGATGTTGTTGTTGCTGTTGAGATGGCTGATGAAGTGGATATTGAGGAGGCTACTGTGGAGGTGCATGTGGCTGCTACATGGACTACTGAGATCTCCCAGATCTCCTAGAACCTGATATCCTTGATCCACTCCTCTGACTGTAGCCAAGTACTCATTGACCCTCAGGAACTATTGCAAAGTAAGCACTATAATAATACTCACCTCTCGAACGCTTCTCTAAGAGCTAATCCTCCAGCTACTAGATATGTTGTTAGGAGTCTGAGTAAATCTAGCCAATGCTGGTATCAGCTACCATCCCTTGCATTTGGGTAACCTCTACCTATAAAGCCCCCACCTGTGTATCTGTAGCCTAACACATAGACCTCTCTATGTCTCTCTGTGGTGACCCCAAGCACTTGTGCCTACGACTATGTCACTTGTGTCTATAGCTACCCTATCTATGCGTGCAATGTGTTGATTTTCCCATCTCCATCTCCCCTACCCCCCCATCCAGCAAAGTAGCTTCTCCCTATAATTGGGCAAGCTCCTGCCTTTGACGAGTCACCAGGTCCTCCAAACTAGCTACCTAAGCCTGTAGGGTCTCAGTCTCCTCCTCATCATCATCTCGATTGCGCCGACACATAGTACGAATACCTGGGACAGGACTAGGCCCTGTCCCCGAACTCCCTGCCTCTGCAACCCCAACCCCTATGAATGGCTCCATCTAAGCTACAGGTACCTATCGTGCATGTGTCTGTGGTCTAGACTACTACTGGGGTGGTGCCTGGGGTGGTTCTTGTGGTGGTGCCTACTACGGTGGTGCTCGTGGAGGCAGCATCTATCCCCTCTGAGCTTGCTACTGGGGTGGTGCCTACCTTTGACCCTACGACTATTGTGGTGCTCGTGGCGGTGGCATCTGTCCCCTTTGTCCCTGCTGCATAGGTACCTACTGAGGTGCTTGCTGCTGTCCCTGTTGTCGCTGCCTCCAACCCTGACCACTCCCCAAAACATGTTTTGTAGCATCATCATCATCAACCTCCACCTCCTCCAACACTATCTCCTTCTCTACCTCATCCCCCTCCTCTCCCTCCTCTACTGTCATAGCTGGCTCTACAACAGGATCTGTCAAGTGGATCGATCTCCACATTGGCCACTAACGATCATAGTCTGGGGTGGTCCCTACATCTACCATAGTACTATCCCAATCCCACTGCACAGGCTATAATCCCACAATATCCTAAATAGCCATCTGGGGATGTATCCTTGGCGGCCATCTAACATCCTATGGCGACCTCCCAAAAATCACCATCGCTTGTGGCAAGTCCTCTTGCAACCTGAACTGTCTCATCACCCATGAGGGGAGATACATATTGATCATATGATCCCCTCAGCCTATCAAGTACCTAGGTTGGAATAAATATGGTATATGGATGTGATCATCTACCCAGGCCTCTACTCTAATATACGGCTGCCACACAATACAAACCAAGTTGTCAAGAATACGCCGCCAGTATTGCAGTTGCCCAACATAAGAATACTGGAGGGGTGCCCTGTACAAAAAAACATACACCTCAAACTATCCCCGAAATAGAGAACCCTGCGGCCTCGTGATACCTATGTTCTCAAAGGCCCATACGTGAAGCAATGTCACTCCTGTAGACAAAGCCCCATCTAAGTGATACATAATGGTGTGCATCTCATGGTACAAATGGCCTAACATACATAGCCCCCATGCATACATCATCTCATGCCGAACCATCTAATCAATCTCCTCCCCCAGCCAACCGAGAAGCCTTGCGCACGTTGATTCGACATCACAAGTCCTCCAATCACTACACATAGAACTAATGTAAAGTTGTCTACTCCAACCACCAACATCCAAGCATTGATCATCTACCACCCATTTGCTATCTAAATTGGGTGACCTGGGGCAAATACCCTATCTAAGGCTACTTGTCCTCTACCAATAGAGTATGTAGGCCTCACTCTAGCAATCAGCAAGCTCAGAATCCTCTACATGTCCTCCAAGGTGATGGTGATCTCACCTATGGGTAGAAGAAAGGAGCATGTCTCGCTCTGCCACCGCTCCACTAGGGTTGTCATCATAGCCCTATGAGCCCATATAATGGGCATCTCAGCCACTACCTGTAGTTCTAATCTCCTCAATCTCGCTAATGTAGCATGATCAAAGCCATCTAACAACCCCATAATTGCAGGAACTCGTCACTCCCCTGAACCAACAATATGCCCATCAATTTGCACTCACAAAATAACCATCGAAAAACTAATTTTTCTTCTAAACCATTGTCATAGTGCTATTCCCAATCCATATGGCACCAAAACAAACTTTGGCGCCAGATTTAACCCATTTGGCACCATTCCAGAGGATGGCACCACTTTTTCTAGTTTTGGCACCAATATAGAGGATGGCACCATAGTTTCTAGTTTTGGCACCATTCTAGAGGATGGCACCACTTTTTCTAGTTTTGGGACCAAGCCAGAGGATGGTGCCACATATCCCAAGTTTGACACCAAATGACATGCCTTGCAAACCCATTAAACCCCTGGTGCCATTCCAGAGGATGGAGCCACAAACCCTAGGTTTGGTGCCATTCCAGAAGATGGTGCCACAAACCTTAGGTTTGGTACCATTCTAGATGATGGTGCCAAAGTGCCATAATATGGCATCAAATAGCTAACCATTCAACTTAGCGCACCAAACTAGAGTTTGGCACCACAAATTTTGATTACGGCACCATTTTTATGAAAAACCCTAATTCAACATGGCGTCGAACCAGGCAATGGCATTACAAAAATCTAAAAAGGCACCAAAAACCCCCAAAATCCCCCTTGGCCAATGATGCCAATCTAGAGGATGGTGCCAATCGGCCACGGATGGCACCAAATGGCTACATAATGGCACTGATCTACCTAACCTACCCTTTCCTTGCAATAAATGTCCCAAAACCTTAAATTCACAAAGTCAAAATTAGACAACATACCTGTGGGTCCGCCAGGGGTGATCTCAGGTAGGTACGAACTAAGTCAGGTCGATGCTCGTAGCGTGGGAACAGTGGTTGCACCGCCATCTCCTCTTCTCTCCTCTCATCCAATAAGCTCAATATGTGCAAATGTGGAACTTTGGGCCCACATTTTCTATTTATAGAAGGCCATGTCATCCTCCAACACACTTTTCTCTGCCCAGGGTGCAAAACATAACCTTTTCTGCCTGTTTTTCTTCATGTCAACTTGTTTTTCCATCCTCTACCCATTTTTCAACACCATTTCCTCCTTTCGAGAGATCACCTGAAGAAAATTATTTTTTCACCCGACCTCTCGAGGGGGCATCCCTAATCCATTTTATTCCTTCGTGGCAGTTGGGGCAATTTCTTTGACTTGATGCCATATCCCTACTAGGTCACGACGCCATGTCAAAGAAGGGCAAATGTAGACACTTAAAAATGTCTTAACTATCTAACTATCCTCCGACATCATCCACAACACCAATTATTCGTCTAATTAATTAATTAAATCATTTTTTCATTAATCATCTCATCCTCCCTCATCAATTCATCCCTAAAATTGAATTAATTTAATTAATTCAATAATCACACCTTACTAACATCATCCAATTAATTAAATAAATATGAAAAATATTTATTTAGTTAATTTGTCCACTTCCCTAAACCTAATCAATTAGGTAAATCATGTTTATCGCATTAATCGAACCTACTAATTAGCCTACCCCTAACCTAGTTGATTAAATAGTCATTATTTAATTAGCTACCCTAGCCTACATGACCCCTAGAACTAGATTAATTAAATAAATTATTATTTAATTAATCCTAAACCATGATTACCTTATCCACTATTTTTTTCTAGCCACATTAACTTAGTTAATCACCTTGATAAAACATCTTCATCTTTTTTAGCTTACAAATGTAAGAAACCAAAAATGTGCATGTGTCACATGTCTCTCACAACTCCACATAAAATGGAATTTTTAATTCCAACTCATCCCAAGGAAATTATTTTTAAATTTCCTCATCCATCTAAATCACATTTAATGCTAAGTCCTCAAAATGAATAAAAGATTTATTTTTATTCCCCACCCTCCAAATTTGTTGATCAAATCCTAGCCCTCCATCTCACAACCAATCTCATCCATTGATCTCAACAATGAATTTCCACCATTGGATCAAAATCCCCTCCAATTTACCTATAAATACAAGCCTCCACAAGCCATTTGGGATCTAATTTTTGAGTAATGTTATTATGCCCAAATTTCTCTGATCCTCTTCATTTTAGCTAGGCTATGTGTTGATTTGCATTAGTGTTGAGAGCATTTCACATTGAGAAGCATAGTCATGGGTGAAGCTAGAGCTTGTGGGTGCTAATCTCTCGACCTTATCAAGGAGTGGGAGATTCTTCACAGTATATCTTGTGTTTTTATGCATTTGGTATTGTTATTTTACCTTGATCTTTTCTCTTGTCTTTAGTTACTACTACACATGAAACAAGTTTGTTCATAAGGTTGCTAAGTGCAGATCTAATGAAAGAAAAGGTGGTTATTCTCAGCAATCTAGCATCACCTACTACAATTGCAATAAACCAGGACACATTGCAAGGTTCTACAAAGGGAAGAGTGTGAGGTCTTCTGCTCCTCAAAAGAAGAATGATATTGCTCAACAAAAGAAGGAAATGAATAGGACATGAAGGAAGAAGGAAGATAATGAAGTAAATGAAGGATTTGCACCTATGCCTAGTGTAGATGGATCCTCTAGAAACTAAAAGGAGGAAATATTGGTTCAGGGGGAGTTGTAACTACAAATACTTTCAAAACCCCTGAATGCATAAGATGTTCAAATCTTCAACATAATGTCTAAAAGTGATATGGATGGTGAAGTTGTGAGGAACAAAGCAAGATTGGTATGTATGGGTTATTCTCAAGTTTAAGGTATTGATTTTGAGAAAACATATGCTCTAGTAGCCAGGATGGAGGCAATCGAGATGTTTCTTTCCCTTGCTGCTCATAAGAACTTCAAGGTTTATCAGATAAATGTCAAATCAGCATTTTTGAATGATGATGTAGAGGAGGAAGTCTACATTGAGCAACCGGATGGTTTTCATATGTTAGAAGATCCAAACATGGTGTGCAAACTCAAAAAAGCTTTGTATGGTCTCAAGCAAGCACCTAGAGCTTGGTATGCTAGGTTGGATAAGTAATTTCTTTAGCAATGCTTCAAGAAAGGTACTACAGATAGCAATCTTTACATCAAGGAAGAAGGAGACATGATATTGATTGTTACAGTTTATGTTGATGACATCATCTTTGATGGAGATGATGATATGTGTAAGAGGTTTGTAGAGGAGATGTAAAAAGAGTTTGAGATGTCTATGATTGGTGAGATGTATTTCTTCCTTGGGCTTCAAATTACTTAGCTAGATGATGGTATCTTTATTTCTCAAGCTAAGTATGTCAAAAAGTTGTTGAAGAAGTTTGGAATGGAGGATTCAAAACTAGTGAGTACTCCTATGGTCACTGGATGTCATTTGAGCAAGGATGATGAGTCTTCGGAGGTTGATTAGACTTCCTATAGATCTATGATTGGAGGATTGTTGTACTTGACTACCTCTAGACCTGATATCATGCATGCAGTATGTGTGGTTGCTAGATATCAAGCCAATCCCAAGCAAACACAAGAGAAGGCAATGAAAAGAATATTTAGATACTTGAAAGGAACTCCGGATTATCACTTATGGTATCCAGGAGGTAAAGACTTTGATTTGAGTGCCTACATTAATGCTGATTAGGTGGTTGTGTTGATGATAGAAGTACAAGTGGTGGTGCTTTCTTTTTAGGAAGCAGATTGGTTTCATGGCAAAGCAAGAAGCAAGATTTAGTGTCCTTATCAACTGCAGAGATAGACTATATTGCAGCAACATCCTATTGTACACAAGTGTTGTGGATGAAGCAAACACTAAAGGATAACAAGGTATTGTATGATGAGCCTATTCCTAATTTGTGTGACAATACAATTGCTATCAATATTTCCAAGAATCGAGTGATGCATTCTAGAACCAAGCATATAGCAATCAGGTATAACTATTTGAGAGAGAAGGTTGCAGATAAGGAAGTAGTGTTGAAATATGTTCCAACAAAGTATCAGATTACAAATATTTTCACAAAGTCTCTTGCAAAGGAAACTTTTGAGAATCTTCAACAGAGGTTAGGGGTAATTGCCCCTCCTTCTTGCTAAATGCATAGTGGTGCATCTATGCAAGGGGAGTGGTTCATGTTATATCTTTTTCCTGAACTGGTGGTGACTACCTCTCAAGGGGAGCAAGTAGTGGTTGATGATGATAGGGGAAGTTTGGTTATTGCAAGAAGAAGTTGCCCTTTGTCCTTGATGTCAAAGGGGGAGAATGTGCAAGTATGTGTTTCCATCAGTGCCAAAGGGGGAAATTGTTACACATATCGTTCCTAAGGTTGTCATTGATGTCAAAACTGTCACATGGTTGTCATTGATGTCAAAACTGTCACATGGTTGTCATGGATGTGATGGTGTTCATGGTTGGATGTCATGTCCTATCCAGTAGAGAAAATACAGTTCATGGTTGGATGTCATGCCTTGATCATGTTGATAACTGAGAGGGGGGGTGAATCAGTTATCTTAAATTTATTCAACTTTCTGTTCTTCTTTAGTAATTAGTGCAGCATCAAAGAAAACAAGCATGAAAGTAGAAACAAAGTCAATACACATAACACAATGATTTTGACATGGAAAACCTGGTTAAGGGAAAAACCATGGGGTGATTAACCCAAGAATGTGTTCTCTGTTAGAAGAATAGAAGTACAAAATGACACCTGCCAATTTAGGGCTCACTACCTGAGCATACTGCTCACAAGAGGCTCATTGCCTATAAGAGAGAAAGATAACACAATGTTTGAACTGATGAGAAGCATCCACACATGCTAAGATTTAGTTCCGGTTGAGCTCAATAAACTGATCTGCTGCACTTCATTCTAACTTTCTTTTGGTTCAGTTGTCCTGTCACATTCTGGACCTATCTTCCTGCCTTCCCACTACTCTTCTACTTTTATTCACACAATTACACATTCACACAACATGCCTTCATATCTAAATTCATCTGGTATATATATCCATACAAGTAATCTTACCACCTTTCTAGTCGGCATCCAGAATAGTCAATATTTTCCCAAGCTTTGATCTATCAGCTGGATCCTTGCTTACCAAGTGATGCAGATCTAGGAGATGCTTGAAGAAGTCATCAATCATGTCGGCCAATCATGAATGATACCTCAAGAAACTTAGTCATCAGCAATATCTCTTCCGGATTTGGGTCTGACACTCTATCGGTACAGTTCTTCCTCTGTCTACTCTGCCAAACAGGAACCCAACACTCAAGTGCTCATATCTTTTCACCCTTCCATCACCGGAGGCTAAATCCTTGGAATCTATTAGTCAAGGTACTCGTCTTGACTTCCCCAAATCTGCACTTCACTAAGATACTTCCTCTAAGAGATCCGGACCTGACTGTCAGACCTTGCTGACTGCTCTGTTCTTGCTTACCAGATCATAACACTTCTTCAATTTGACTTCCGATAGAGACTCATCATGTCTTGCGGATGTGTGGGATAACCTTTGTTGCCATCAATGACAACATACATGAATCCATATAGTGTCCCTTGCCAACAATCTCCCCCTTTGGCATTAATGGCAACACTTAGTGAAAAATGACTGTCACACTATACTCCCCCTTGGTTGATGCTCTATTTTTATATACATTTTCTGGAGCTCCCCCTTAGCTAGATTCCTCATTTTTCACTTCTCCTCACTCCCCCTTTGACATCAATGGAAAAGGGTAGGGTCCGCACACCAAAATTCTCAAAAAGTCAACTATACTTAGCCGCATAAATATATATATATAGCATACTTACATATACTGAAGTATGTCTGCAAAAGTTGTCTTCAATTGCATGAATTCTGTTGCCCAACTTTGCTTCATCCTTTCCAAAATTGAGATGTGACCACTCAACAGGAATGCAAATGCGTCTGCCCTTTTTAGATCTGTCAGATCACTGGTCTGGGCTGTGATCTGAGCTTCTTTTATGGCCTCATGCATGGCCTCTAACTTAGGGATAATTATCCCTCTAAGTTCACCCAACCTACTTATTCTATTTTTCTTTTCCTTCTCAAGCTTCTTGATTTCATTCAAGACTGCAATAGTCTGACATTCTTGATTTATTATGGAAGAGGAGAGAGGATCAAAATTCTTAGAGAGTTTTGTCAGTTTGTCCTCCTGTTCTTTCACTTTCTTCTCAATATCTAATGTTACTTTGGACCATGATAAACAAAATTTGTATATTTCCCTGCCATCTTTAAGAGCATTTTCTAAGCTCTTTATCCCAATATTCATATTCCTCCTATCATTAGTTATTAACCCTTGTACCTCTGATAATCTTTTTGCCAAAAATTCCTTCCGGACCTTATCTTCTATTGACTTCTCTAGGGAATCAAAATGTGTGCTAACACTATTGACTAGAGATTTGAGATTACTAGATGAGGAGGCTAAGGGATCCTTCTGGAAAGATGGCATGATCTTTTCTAATACTCCGGATGCAACTTCTATTAGCTCACAGTCTTCCATGTGAGACTTCAGGAGTTTTTCTTTAGCCTTTGCATTAGCAAATGAAGCTATCTTCATTGTTTGTACCAGGGCAAGAGAATCAAAATCAAATGGCCCTTGTAGAAGTTCCGGTTCATCAATCTCCATTGTCTCTTTGTTTAAGTATTCTTTGATAGTTTCTGCAATGTCTCTTGCCAGAGACAGATTCTTCTTCTCTTCTGCAATCTTAGAGTTGTCTCTTAGAGCTTTCTCTCCTTCTACACTCTTACCACTAACAGCTGTGGTCTTCTCTGTTGAAGTCTTCTTTCCTTCTGCAACCTTAGTACTGTCATCTTCTTTTTCCTTCACTCCTTTTTCTTTATCCTCTATTCTTTCTTCTCCTTTGGATCTGGAGTCAGCAAGGGAAACTAGAGGAGTGATGTTTGTTTGTTCACAGGCCACCTCTTCCAGAGCAGAGGATTCCAAGTCCTTATCTTTTTCTTCACCAGTGTCCATTACTTCTTCTGTCATTGCCTTAGTAGATTCTTTTTCAACACTTGTAGCCGAGGGATCAACACCCAAGTCCTCTATAATAAGAATGTTGAATCTTGAGTATGCATTCTGGAGGATCTCTTTTGTTTCTTTTCCTATTTTGTTAGTTTCTCCGAGCATAAGTTGATTCATTCTTGCTTTGCTCCGGAGCTCATCCTTGCAATCTGTTGGGACAGTAAAAATTTAAAATTTTTACTGTATTCTCACTTCACCATATTTGAGCAAAACCATAAAACATCCCAAAACCATAGCAAAAATTTGATACATCCCACAAGATGTCCATGGCTAAGCAATGCAAAATTAATTAAAATTTAATATATCAGCAAGATTTTGTGTTGCTTATACCGATACATAAGAAATCAATGAAAGTGACTATTAGCGTGAGAGTAAAGATCAGAAAGAGATTTGTAAGAGTTGCCGGTAGGAGAAGTAATACTGATGGCCTTTTATCGGTAAGAGAACCAAGAAGTCACACCGATTGGTATGACTAGTAGTCATCGGGTGGTCCTTTAAAATCTATCCTGACGATATATATCATACCGATGAAATACATCGGCAAGAGTCTCACCGAATATCTTACGAGGACAAAGGCAACAACAACTATCGGCAAGAAATAAACATCGAGATGAAAAGTAAATAAGTCTCCGATACTCCAGTCTCTTGGCGAAGCAATAAAAAGGCACTTTCGGTGTAAGTTACACCGATACACATATCCATCGGCGTAACTCAACATATCAGAATAAAGAAATAATGTTTTATCGACTCACAAGTCACAACGATGAAGGGTGTCGGTGACACTTTGATAGATTCTCTCCGATAAAGAATGTAAAGTAGCCATCGGGGAGATAATTGTGATCGGGTGATCTGAAAAGAATTACCCCGATGGTATACCTCACTCCGATGGAAATAAAGTCACACCCGTTGATAAGAAGTTTTAACCATATCGGTGAGATATCAAGATAGTCATTCTGATCCAAAGTATAGAGGATTATCAGGTATGTTGGGTGAATATTTTGTCGTTAGCTCACTAATGGCAAAATGGGTATATCAGCCATAGCTATGATGAGACAAAGTCTCTTGTCTCAGAAAGGGGAGGTTCCCTCTATTTACTTGACTTTTGCAAACAAAACAACTTATGAAATTTATGTACACTAAAAACTATGTTGGTGGTGGTTCCATCTCATCTCATTCTCTTTTTTTAGAATAGATGTTTATATTTCAAACTCTTGATAAAGGACTTATAAATTATCACAAAATCACAGAAACACAAAGTTTTATGTTACCTCACTTACTAATTGCAAATAGAACTATTTGAAGTTGAATGTGGCCCAAAGTCTTCACTCCTCTTCAAGATGATAAAAGTAAATCAAATATAACAACTTGCAGCACAAAGTCTCCAAACTATTGTATTCTCACAAACATGAACATAATCCTCACAAATGATTTGATAACACAAAGTCTATCAGAATCACATTAAGAGTGCTCTTTAATCACTTGAAACAAACTCCACACTTCAATTATTACCAAAGAAGATTATGATAGCAAGACGTAAGAACAATACTATCACAACACAAATAATCCCAAGACAAAGATTGGAATTGAACTTGCTTTCTTGTATTGATAAATATTTGATAATTGATTTTCACAAAAAGCACAAAGTCTTGATTTGCTTTTCAATTCGCCAGAGTATTCTTGCAATAGACAAAAGATAATATTTACAAAAGAGGCCCCCTTTATTTATAGGGAAAGGCCTTGAGAAAATTTAGGAAAAACCTAACTACTTTGACTTATTCAAAAATATGAGTCCTTATTGACTTGGGACTTCCTATATTTTTACATGTAATTACATGTGAAAAATGTACATGTAAAAATGTCCAAAATTGTTTTGAAAGCACATGTAAAAAACATAAAATAAACTAAGGAAAAATGACTGCTTCAATTTGTGTCGCCACTTTTCCTCATGTGATCATCATACATAGTGAAAGCCACTTGCATCTCAATGCTATTCGAGTTGAATGCATTCCTGAAGATCATCTTGGCTCTCACTATGGCATCCCTCACTGTAGTGATTGATTTTGCATGACCAGTTAACTTGGTTTTCAGATTATCCAAAGTTAACTGGTTGTCTAAAATATTGTCAACAGAAGTCATTGAAAATGTTTTATCTTCAAATTCTTTCTGGAACATGTCTTCAAATTCCTGAACCATTTCTTCTGCAGAAAGAAATTGGTTGTCCTATGATACCAGCTTGCAAGGCAACTCCTCCAACTTATGCAAAAGGTTGACATCACTTTGTTCACTGATTTCCTTTGCAGCTTCAATATCCTTGATCAAATTTCTTAGCATACTGCTCCTGTACATCAAAGCTTCCTTTGTTTCTGTATAAGAATCCCTATTAGCGATGGCGCCAATTGATATTAGGGTGCTTATTTTCAATTTCCTCATCTCTGCCCATTTATCATGAGTATCCTCTGTGCATTCAATATCTTGAGAGATAGCATCAATGAGATCATCAAGCTCTGCTTTTACTTTTCTCATTTTATTTGTCTTCTCAGATACGTCTGTGAGCAAAGAGATTCCTTGTGCACGCATCCTGTCTAAGTACTCTTCAAGTACTTTTCCTTTGAGGTGGGTCTTTTCTGCTTTCAGAATGACGGGGTCTTCTACAGATACGGCCTCTGGAGTAACTGCTTCTAAGTTTAAAGTGATTTTCCTTACCACCACAGTTAGCTGTTCTACCATTGCCTTGTAGTGATCCTTCATTTCCTTTTCCCTGTCAAACTTCTGGATTAGGATGTCCATGGCTGACTGCATATCATTTTTAGCACTTTTATGGGTTATTTTGCCCAATTCAACTCTAGAAATGGAGTAGTCATTCATATCAAAATTTTCAATAGTCGCATCCTGCGGAGGTTTTGCTATCTCCAGAAATTTGTGTCCCTTGTCTTCAAGTACCCTGGAAAGAATCTTTGGTTTCTTCAGGGCCTTAGGCTTTGCAGGTACCAGCTTAGTGAAATCAAAGTCATCTGGGGAGATGGCTTGCTTTTTCCTTTTTGGCGTGTAAGTTGATAACCAAGGTGGAAGAAGAGAAGTACTCACATTGGGATCCATTCCTACTGCTGGTGTTCCTGCAACTGTGCTTGCACTGATAGTAGAAACAATAGGCAGGGTGTTAGTAAAAACCACACCTGTTACATTTGCACTAGAGACTTGCTTAGTATTCATCACAAAATGATCAAAAATGGATGCATCCCCAATATCAAAAGATGAAGAAGACAAGCTAGGAATTGACTCAGAAGAATGGAGAACATCTTCAAAAGTGTTTTGGGGATTATCAAAAATTATTTTAGGAGGAAAGGGAGATTCAAAAGAGGGAATATCAATAGGGGAAATAGACACAGGAGCTATAACAGGTGTTTTAAGCAATGGGGATGATACTCCCATTTCTTGTTGTGTATTTTCCTGTGGAGACAAAGCCTCCTTGTCTTATTGATCTGTAGTCCTATCTTCAACATCCATCTCTTCTGTAGCTGGCTCTTCAATAGCTGGCTCCTCAACTTCCATATCTTTTATTTCAGGTTCTTCCTCCACAGCTTTTGATTTCTTTGTCACAAATATGATCTTCGGCTTATGTGTTTTAGAGGATGAGGGAGCATCACTCTTGTTCTTTGTTCTGTTTTCCACCTTTTTACCAGTTTGCTCTTGAACTTCAATTTCTGATCCAGTGAGGAATTATTTCAGAGTAATTCCTTTATCCGCTAGCCAGTTATTGGTGTTAGCCAATATGGGTTCAAATCTCTTCCTTAGTGAGGTCAACTCCTTTTGGGACCATTGGATTGGAGGGAGAGGAGTACTAGCAATCTGTTCTGCATCATATCTGGCATCAACCAATTCCCCATCATCCACAACATCTTCTGGAATATTAGCAAGTCCCAGATATTCAATCTGTTCAAGAGACAATCTGCTATAATCCAGTTTCCTGATATCTTCCTCTGTTCTCAAGTCTACCCAGACATCTTCTACCATGGGTTCATGAAATTGAGTTTTCCATCTAATTTTATCCTTTACCCTCCTGTAGTCAAACTTCGGTCTCCTTTTGAATTGCTTCATGGTGACCAGCTGCATCTCTGTCTCCATGGCCCTTGCCTTTGCAGTAGTCATTACTGAATATCTGCCGATTTCCACTGGGAATCTGAAACCAAGCTTCTTAAGTTCCATTTGTTTGTTATGCACGACAATCATTTGTCTGCACAACTCCATCAAGACCAGTTTGTCTGAAGGGAATCTTGGAAGCATATAGGGATAACCTTGGAAAAAGCCAACCCTCAAGTGTGAAAAAGTAGGAAATTGTAAAAACATACACCCGAAGTCATTTACCACTGTCCATGCCTCATTTGAAATTCTTCTCTGTTCCAATTGGGGATCAAAAAGACATAAGAATATAGCAAAGAATGCATCATTCACTCTTCTAAAATGATGGACTGAGCCTTTCAATGTCAGCTGGGAATAATATTGGTATACTGAAACTACTCTCCTATCCCCTTCTGATGATAATCCTGGAAAAATCCTCATGGAGGCTGCAATGTATACCAGATAGGAAGTCATGTAGAACTTAGAGGTAGTGGATACCTTTGTCAGCTGCTCATGCAAAGCATTACTGATTTGTTCTCCCCAGGAAATGGTTTGCTTACCTTGGAGTATGACCTTAATGAAAGGATACATCCATTCATGAAACTGTGAAGAGGAAGACAAACCTCTTATCCTGCTGAGGAGAGTATTCAGGTCACCAACTTCCTCTACAAAATCACTTCAGGGGAAACTACATGGCCACCTCGACAAATTTGATCTTGCAGTCTTCAACCATTTGTTGTTGATTACTTTCTTTGCTTTCTCTAGATTCTTGTCATATTCCTTCTGAGCTTCAACAAAGTCAAGCTTCAATACCTCTATTGCAGGAGGACACATGAACACCTTATTAATGAACTCAGGATCCAACCTGATTATCACATTACCACTAGCGTCCACCATAGCCCTAGTGTCTCTGTTATAAAAATGAGCACATTGAAGAACAAATTCTATGTTGTGAGCTGCCACTGGGAAGGATGACACCAGATAAATATTACTTTCCACTATCTTCTTCATCATAGCACTGGGGTTGTTAGACTTGGTCCTCTCTACAAACTCAGCCATATCAACATGACTGATCTCCGTATCTCTAATGTTATCAACATTAGAATGGACTGAGGTGATTGGGAAAACACCTTGATATTTGTACTTCATTGCTTTTGATTTCTTCGGGGACAACTTAGTCATTTGGATGAGCTTTCACCGAGAAGAAGTTTGATGTTAAACGAAGCTCCGCAAAAGAAACTGCAACAAAAGTCATGATCGTGCAATTAGGGAAAATATTGGCAATCTGGGAAAATTGCATGTTGATGATCACGACTATGGGAACGTGCTTCAAAAAGGGCTATAGTTCGAGCTAGCCAAAAATTAGAGGAGAAGCGGGCTCAGAAAATCAAAACTGGAAATTTTCCAAAGTTAGGAAAATTTGATATAGTTTTTGCATGGGCAGCAAAATTTGCCGCTCTTGCATGTGAGTATTTTATTATATGTGCATTGGCAGCAAAATTCACTGCCACTGCATGTGGTAAGGGTTTGAAGTTGGTATGAGCGGCGAATTTTGCCACTACTACAGGTAACAGGTTTTGAAGACTTAATGTCAAAGTAGCAAAAATTACCACTATCGCATGGGGTATGAATTGGAAAATCCTCGTCTAAGGGCAGCGAAATCTACCGCCCATACACCATACAAAAATCCGTCAAGACATACACCCACAGCGAATTTCACCGACGATGCATGGGTTTGTTTGTCTTCGCGATGTTTGGTCGGCAGATTTCGCCGACATTGCATGTAGGGTTGGTTTCAGAAATAGTTCAAGGTTGAAACCTTGTGACGCCACTGGAGTTATGGGATCACTTGTGTTAAGGCGGTGAAATCTGCCGTCGATACACATCTTCGAAGGTTGCATCGCTACTCAAGGTTTTGGAGCAGTAAAAACCTAGCGGCTTTCAAAACAAAACCTAGGGCACCTATAGTGTATGGGCAGAAACAAATCAAACACATGCATCGTCGACTCACACAACAAGAAGAAAACAATCACAAAAACAACGAACAAGAAAGAACAAAATGTAACAAAAATTTAACAAAACAAAATCTAAAGATACACATATCAAACAACAGTTAAGAAGGGAAACAGAAACAACTGAGAAACTTACCCGTAGTGCCAGCAACAAACCCTAACCGTGATGATGAATTCGATTGAGTGAATGGTGCGAGGGAAGGCTTACAGACCGGTGAGGTAGGAGGAAAAATGATAAAAAGAAAGATCAAATAAGTATTTAAAACCCAAAAACTGATATTAAATGAATGGCACGAGTGGCCATTAATGGCACTCAGTGTCGAAGATTTAAAAAATCTTGCTCAAGTGGGAGTTTCGGCCACTCCGGCACAAAGGTCAACAAACATGAGACGGCGGCATAAGTCACCAACCATGCAAGAAAATGGAGGAAAATATGTAATGGTGGCAAAATTTGCTGCCTTTACATGTTTAATGAAAAACACCTGCAAGAGCGGCAAAAAATACTGCTATTACATATATAATAAAACAAGTCAAAAAAGATGTGCAGGAGTGGCAAAAAACACTGCTACTACATATGAAAACTAAAAATTTTACTAACTCTTGAAAAGTGAGTAAAATTGACATTCTAATCAGTTTACGACTTAAACGATATTCACGAATATCGAGAAACTGATTCAAAGGAATGTCATAAACCAGTCTAGAATGTCAAACGACTTTGCGTGAGATCAAGGGAATCTTGTCTCGATGTGCGAGCTTAGAGTGTAGATTCATGAAACGGACAAGTTTCGTGGGGGTTGTCTACAAAAACGAGCGTAGCTAATTTTGAGAACAACAGGGTAGACGACAAAGCTTGGGGAAACATAAATATATTTTCCTGATGGTATTGATCTCCCCGATAACAAGTTGTTATCACACATATCGGTGAGACCCTCACCGATATCGGTAGGACTCACTATATCGGAGGGAAATCTAAAACACACGGCGATGAAAGAAGTCATGCCGATGGTCGCGCCCACTTAAGATATGACTCAACATAGCATCGGGAATATAATTGAGGGGTCACGCCGATTGATTGTTCGTGCCATGAGGAGATATTAAGGTCACCCAGACATTTTGAAAATCATGCCGATGACAAGAGTTATGGCAATGTGACATTTCACAGCGATGAACGACATTGAATTGACCAGACAATTAAATGCAGACGGAGATAAAATCTTTTAAGATCATTATAATTACAATTAACAAAGTTGTCTGAGAAGAGAATACAGAGGAATTCTTTGGGTGCAAGCAAAGGATTTCAATCACAGCCACAGAACAACAGGTACTTACATACGAACCATTGTGTATAGCCTGTGTTTGAATTTTCTACCAAAATTTGAATATGGATACTCCGGGAAAGGGAAAAGGTAGAAAATCATAGGGGGAAACTAGTAAATCTAAGAAACAAAAAACTGATCAAACCCCTGAAGAAAAAATAAAAGACAGAAAACTCAATCAGGACTTAATTGATCAATTGCCTGGGTCAACTCCCAAGGCCAGAAGATCTAGTCAACTTAGGGCAGAAGTTGAAAAATTAGAAGATAAATATAAGCGCTTGGGAGATATCTGGACCCCAATCAGAGGATATGCATTTTTTGGATTCCATTATAATAGAAGGATCAGGAATTCTCCTGTGTCAAACCGATGGCACTTGAATTTGGGAAAATTGGTCGTGCCTAATGTATTCCTAAATGTTGAACTCCTCCAACTTCTTGCCCAACAATATAACCTAAGCCTGAAAGCTATATGCAACCCACAGGGTGAACCAATTGTACATTTGTCAAGAAATGTCACTTGTGAAGTGTTTAATCTAGATGATTTGTGCACTGTCCCTATTATTTAAGAAGACCTAGAGAAGGAATATTGGAGAATGGACACAACCTACAATGGATGGAGGTTGCCCATTCATAGGCCCAGAGTTGAAGGAGAAGTGATGCCCCTAACTGAAAATGATGGTCCTCCTTTTCATGTAGCTATATTTGAACCATATATACAGCATACTTATTATTCTATGGGCCAAGTCCTTGATTCAGAGGTCCCTGAGTTCATGACCATCCCTTTAATGATTATAGCTACCGACATTCAATGTCATAATGCCAGGCAGTTTGACTATGCTGCCTATATTGCTAATAGAATAGATTTTGGCTTGTCTGCAATAAAAAATAGTTCCCCAGCATGCTCTTTTGAGCATTACTCACTGCTTATGCACATGGTGTTGTATTTCGGCTAGGAAATAGGGTTATGGCCAAGTGAACTTAAATTTGTTGCTGCAGATAAGAGGGGGGGAAAATTGCCAATACAAATGTGGACTAGAATATGGGATAGTAGATATGCCCATTCTAGTTATGCCCAATTTGAAGAACACTGTGTAAAAGTACTATACAGATATTTCAACCACCCTTGTGAATACTTAGTCTCAACTGAGATAAAAAGGTTCCTCAGGCCAAAAGATTTTGGTGGCCCCCCTACTGTCACTCATAATTGGGGAGACTGGTATTGTTTTGAAGATGCTACTATGATAAGAGTATATGGTTTTGAAGACACTCCATTCATATTGCCCAAAACTGTTCCTGATAGAATTGCTTATTTAGAGATAATTAGGCAGATGCATTTCTCAAATTTAATGCATTTGAGCTCACATGATAAACAATCCTTTATGCCTAGCACTTTATGTTTTGGAGATTTTACTGTGGTGTCAAAAGAGGGTTATAATCTCATTATGGATAAGTTGATGCATTATAATATGAGGAATGCTGAGGCAAGGAAAGGGTTTGACCCTGAAGGTTTTATTGACTTTGCACGAAGAAAACAAAATCTTAGTGGATACATGCACATACCTTCTCCACATGATGATGTGATTAGAAATTTAGAAGAGGATGAGGTGGAGTTGGTGATAAAAAAGTATAAAAGGGATCTAAGTGAGAAGAAAAAGCAGCTAGCAGAGATTAAGGTTGTATCCTCTGAAATTGAAGGACAGATAGAGCAAGAAGAGCCACAATGAAACAGTAGAAATGTCCAAAAGGAAAATGTTACAATATCAGCCTCCTATTGTAATATATGATGAGGAGGGGTTTGCTGATGAGGATCCATGTCAAATAGCCTATGATTCTTTCATTTTTGATGATAAATTTATTCACTCAAAAGAATTTAAGTCATTTTTGTACAAATGCAAAGGAAAAAAAATTAGAGAATCAGTGGATGATGTCTCTGCTGATAATGAAAAACAATTGTTAGATATGCTAAAAGTAACAATAGAGAAAGAGATGCAGGATATGACTCCTAGCAGGGGTAGACAATTGCTTAAAGATACAAGAGTTATGATTTTTCCTGGTCTTGACTTGAATTCTGCTTTGGTTTTTGACAGTTTTCTAAATAGTGCAGATAATAAGTATAAACTCACCCCAGAGGGAGTTAGTGAAGTATATATGGGTACGAGATACAATAATGATGAAAATTCATTGATGATATGGGCACTATATCCTCCCCATAAGAAGAAAACCATCATAGATACTGAAAAGACTTTCGGCCATATCATGACTTTAAAAGTAGGGGAAACTAACCCTCTGATTACAACAGACATTGGCATCAATGTTGTGAAATTAAACAAAGCACAAGCTCAAGTGTTGATCAAGGAAAGGGATGCATATAAATTGAGCTATGAAATACTAACCAAAGAAAATGACTACTTGAAGGATGCAGTTAAGAGTACTTTGGGGCAATCAATAAAGAGATTGACTCAGGGAGAAAGCTCACAAGGCATTCAAGCATTATCCCCAGATCAGGTATTGCAAATTCAGATAGATACACTTGTCACTGTGCTACAGAGCATACATGCAAACATGATACATTGGTTCAATCTATTTTGGGATAATTTCTCTTAGAATTACAAAGCAATTAAAGAACATGAAAGGCTCGAACAGAGAATGCAGGAGAAGTTGAATGAGATACAAAGTAAAGATGCTCCTGACGGTGCAGGTATCTCTGATACTAAAGCATTAATTGAGCAACATCAGAAATACTACGATCAACTCAAAAATGATGCTAAGGAAGGTACTGAAGCTTCTAATACAGGAGTGCCCTCCTTGTTTAAAAGTGATGGAGAATTAAAAAGCAAAGAAGAGTGGAATGTTGATTGTCAAACTATATTACACAAGGCTATGGGAGCTCTTAACAACAGGAATTCTGCATCTGGAGAAGCTTGCAAACACCTAGAAAAGATGGTCACAATTGAAATGATTACAAGAAGTGCCATTGAGCATACTGATTCCCATCGAGATCAAGAGTACTTGGACCATCTGGCTAAAATTTACTTATGGCTGAATAGAGCCTAATCATAGTTATGTAATAGTTGTTAATCTTGTCAAAATCCCAAAAGGACTTATTGAAGAGTTATGTCTCTTCATAGAAATACCTATATAAGTTCAAACAATTGGTGCTGAAATATCATTAGCAGTAGGATATATATACATATATATAATTTACAATGTTTCAGAAAGATTATGTTGCATGTTTTATTTGAAGAAGTAGATTGAAGTTCTCTGATTCAGTGGTTCTATCTTGGTATCAATTGTTTGTTATAGTTACTCAATTCTATGGTTGTCTCCAGTTCTATATTTCCTTGTTATTCAAATAAATATATCAAGCATATATTTAATTTGTCAATACACATTCGTTGTATCTATGTGATTGAGTAAATTGGTTTTCATTTGAGGAATGAAATCCTTCTGATCAGTCATGGTAGCCTGGAAGTATTAAGTTTGGATTACTAAGTAGAGCCATATAATGAGGATTGCCATTCTGTCTCCAAGATAATATTATCTGTTATTCTTGCTCATTCATTTCAATTGGTTCCTTCAAGTAAGGATTAAAATACCTTCTGGTGAATTATAAGATATCTAATTATATTGGTTGGATTATCAAGAAGAGTTTGTCAGTCATTCCCTTGCACATTTATACAAGTTATAAACTAAAGTTGTGCCAAACAATTAGAATTAGTACCCATTGTAAGCCACTAGTCCTGGTCCTTCATTTGACTCTGTTACCCTATAAAGCACTAGTCTTATTTACATTCATCATTTAAAATCCTTCTACCTTATACAATTTCTATTAAACCATTCACTAGATATTAGATATAATCAGATAGTAAGTGTTTCATCTATCTTACACCCTTTGCCATTGTAGATAGATTTAATTAGTCAATACATTTACATTTAGTCTACTTTAAATTCCAAGGTTCACCCACCTAGGTGTAGCAGGACCTGAAGTGTAGGAAATCATTAAACCTTGAAGGTTGATTTCATCAAGTTAGTTCAAAAATGTTGCAAATCTAAGCATAGAGCCCGACATCCTCTTAGGATTAGCAACCTGCATTTTTGAGACCTAACACAATCTTTGAAGATCATATTCATTTGCTTTGAATCAATTGAAGGATATAGCTAAATGGCTATCTGTTCTCGGATCTCAAGATCTTTTGCCATAGCATTATTCTTTCTTATTTCTAACTCTTTCTCTAGGCTTTTGGGAATAAGAGATATAATTTCAATAAAAGCCTTATCGTAGATATTCAGATACTTGACTGCTGCTTCCTGCAAGATCTTTTGGTCAGCCTCATTATAATGATCATAGAATTCAACCATTGGTTGAAGGTTTCCATCCATAGTAACTGATTTGATGACATCATCTAATGATAGAGTGGGCTTTTCAACAAACTCTTCTGCCATCTCCTCCTTGTCTTCACTGGTAGAGGGTTCACCAGATACTTTCTTCTTTTTCCTCATTTTTCTTACCTCCTCATCTGACTCAGTCTCTTCATCATCCTTCTGACTGATGCAAGACCTTGTGGCCTTTGTCTTAGTTCTTTTCTCTACTTTACCGGATGATTTTGCTTCCGGTTTTGATTTATTTGAGCTCTTATCAGTGGTAGGAGCAGAGCTCCTAGAAGATCTGGTCCAGGAGGAGGATTCTATCGGAACACTTTGCTTTTCTGCCTCTTTCTTCTCTTTCTCAGTCCTTTCCTTCTTTTCCCTATTGGCATCAAGTGCCTCTTTTGAGATGCCAAAGCTTTTGGCAATGTTTTCTACTTCTTTTCTTACCTTTCTTTTCATCTCTAGTTGCCTTAGCTCAACATGGATCTTCACACTCAATTCTTCAAAGGTGCCAAACCTTTCTGCCTTGGGATCCTTTCGTTGACTTAACATGTGTTGAACATGCAGCTCTATGATTTTCTCATCCACCTCATACCCCATTGGCATGATCCACACTATTCTTGGTTCCACTACCTCCATTAGGCACTGATCAGTCTCTACCATAAAGCATACTATGTCTTTGTATTTCTCAACTAGAGATTGGGGAATTCTCTCTAGCTTGCATCATGTTCTAGAAGTTTTTGAAGAAACCCCAAAGAGCTGTGTTTTGTGCTTTGTCATCACCAAGTCCATGCAAATAATCCTTGATTTGTATGGCAACCGGTCTGTCATTCTTCCATACCCATCCATTGGATTCGGGTAGGTCATTCATAAAGTAGAAGAATAAGCACAATATTAACCCACCATACTTAAATGAATTCTTTTTATCTTTCTTTATTTTCTGCAGATTCTCCAAGAGTTGGTTTAGAAGGAGCTGACAAAGGTCATAATCTGAATTCTTTCTTAACATTTCATAAGTAGTGTAGATAGCAGTTCTAGGTACTGAATTCTCCCTGCTAGAATGATATATCTTGTATCCGATGATCATGGAGGCAAACTTGATATCCGGATCAGTGATATCTTCTATTGTCATTGCTCTTTTGTCAAACCTAGATCTGGTAGCCTCACTTACAGTCTGATTCTTGACCGATTTGAGAATAGGTATCCCACCGAATGAGTGCAAACTAGTAACTGCCCTAATGGCATCTTTTGTGATCTTGAATGGTCCATTCAACCACATGAAGTTGTCATGTATTCTGCTCAAGACATACCGGACCCATTCATCCTCAGCAAAGAAAGGGAAATGTATACACTATGCAAAGAGCTTGTCCCGGAGGGCCTTGTATTGGGGTTGGAGCTCAAATGAATCATCTATTAGTTGTTTGTGGTAGATATCCCTCAATTTGAACTCTCCAAATTCTTCAATGTTTGCGTGAATGTAAACCCTAATATCTTCTGTATGCAAGACACCATGCGGAACATTGGAAAATGCTCCTAGGGGATCTACTTCCAAGGATTTGTAGGGATGTTTCTTGAATTTGGGGTGAGGCCTATTAGTGATCTTCACAATATTCAGAGTAGTCATCTTTAAAAAGATTTACAGAGAGATGTTTAGGAATGGAAAATACCTTTTGCACCTTTAGGTTTCACGAAGTGAGCCAGATCGATTTCTGGATGAATTGACTTCTGCAAATGATCTTTGATGGGCTTGACAAAATTTGTTGCAGAGCTCCTTTTTGCTTCTTCTTAAATGCAGAATGAATAAATGTTTAATATGAAGAACCCTTATATTACTCCGTAAACCCTAATACCAAGTTGCAATAAATGCTTGACCTAAGTCATTCCGGTTTGCCTTATTTGGATGACTTGAAGAACCAGATCAATCTTGATCTAAACATCTTGTGGATCTTCCATATGTTAACCATAGTTTATTTAGATGTTTCTCTTATGAACCCTTTAATCCGCAACTCTCCTTGTGCCAGTTCCGGCACCAAATGACTGGCTGGGGGAAAATGGTTTTCTTTGTGTCTCCCCCTGAGCCAGAGCTCACTTTTTAATTTTCGGAAGGAATATCAGCACCAGAGTCTAGTGCAAATCCATCCCCTACATTCTCTGTGCTTTTCTTCACCCAAATCTTGTTCATCTCACTTTGAACTTCATCCGCATTCACTTTTCATTTTCCCTTGTCTTGATTCTAATTATGATGTACCGGACCTCTTTTGTCCTGATTCTTGCTTCTACAAAATTTTGCAATATGACCGGATCTATTGCAAATTTGGCAAACAACATTTCTTTGCATATTTGATTGATATCCTCTTGATCTGCATTGATTAGCCATATGACACATTCTATTGCATGCAAAGCATCTACCATTGAATGAATTGTTCATTTGCATATTTCTGCATTCATGAGATTTGTGGCCATACCTTTTTCAGTTGAAACACTGTCTGGAGAAGGATGTATCAGTCTGATTCATTCTCTTTCTGCACTGATTAGCTTTATGACCAAAGTTATTGCAGTTGTGGTAGAATCTATTGAAGGATGGATATCTTTGAGCATTAGGCTACCTTACCGGAGGTCTTCTAGGCCTGTTCCTTAGATTTTTTGATCCAAAATTCTTCTGACCGGATCTAGAGCTTTCACCTTTTTCATATCCCAGGCCACACTTGTCATCTACCCTCTTTTAGCTTTCAAGAAGAACTTCAAGTTGAGCAGAGCTTATCTTGAATTTCTCTTTGTATTCATTTGTTGTTTGAAGATCCCTTTTAAGAGAGACAATTTGATCATCAAGTTTTTCTTCATTATCTTTGTAGATTAGATTAAAAAATAAGGTAAGAATACAAACTAATATGCAATAAATCACAAGAGTTATACCCCACTTGAAGACCCAATCTCATCAAGGGAGAAGAACCATGCACCCAAAACAAGTTCCTAAGACAAGATTATCCCTAGACGATGGATTTTTAATGTGAAATGCTATTCAAATTATGCAACTCAATATCCTAGCTCAAGAGTGATTTTGGCATTATGACTTTGCATAAACTTGGATGATGAAAATGGCTTGGGAGAGGTTCTATTTATAGATTTTTGGAAGGGATTTTGATCCAAGGGTGGAGATTGATTTGGAAGATCAATGGTGGAGGATAAAAGTGATGTGGAGGGCCTAGATTCAATCTTGAATGAATGGAGGGCTAGGAATAAAAGTGATTCTTTTATTCATTTTGGGAAAAGGGGTTATTTAATAAACATGGGGGTGAAGGATTATTTTGGAATAAAAGATTCATATGGGGGAATGTAAATGAATTAAAAATTCATTTGGGGAATAGAGGAAATAAATGAGTATGGGGTTGTAAGGAGAAATAAATGTGATGTGGGATGTTTTTAAATAAAAAATTGACTTATGTGGATTTAATTCAATTTTTTATTTGGACGATGTGGGGAAGGGTGTTAAACAAGGTTTGACCACCCAAATGAAGGGGTTAGGATTAATTAAATAGGGGTTTTATTTAATTAATCCTAGGGCTATGATGAGGTAGGCTAGGGTAGGCAATTAAATAATAGCTATTTAATTGTCTAGGGTAGGGATAGGTTAATTATAGGCTGAATTAATTAGTTAACATGGTTTTAACTAATTAATTGGATTTAGTGAAAAAGGGGAAATTGATTTAATAAATATTGCATATTTATTAAATTAATCGGCTAAGGTTTGGACTATTGAATAATGAAATTAATTCAATTTTGGGGATAGAATGATGTGAATTTGGAAAACGAAAGGGTTAATTAATCAAATAAAAATTTAATTAATTGGTTAGAAGGGAAATTGGTGTGTTTAGAGTTGTCAGGAGTTAGTTTGATGGTATAAGACATTTTTAGGTGTCTACAATCTTTAGCATCTTCAAGATCAGATTCAAGATGTCTGATTATTCTATCCATCTTGTGGCAGTCTTCTGATTTTTCCTCGAGAGATTCTCTTAGATCATCTTCAGATTTTCTTCTCTCTTCAATTTCTTGGGTAAACTTCATAACTCCTGATTCCATTTCATGTCTTACCATGATGATTTCTTTTGATAACTTTTCACATAACTTGGTTTTCTCTTTCAGATCTCCATTTGTATCATTGGCTTCACCTTGACTTGCCAATTGTTGAAGTAGATCTTTTCTCTTTTTCATAGAGAGACTCAGTTTCTCTTTTAGTTCTTTTATGAAATCATCAGCCTGCTTGATTCTTTCCTTCAATTCATTGACTTCAGAATTTGACTGCTCAAGATCATCAAGGGCAGACTTAAGTTGCTCCCTCATACCATACACATCCATTTGAATTCCCAGATCTTCCTCAAGCTGTTAGGCTTTGTTGGGAGGAACTTGGCTCTAATACCAATTGTTGATAACTGAGAGGGGGGGCTAAATCAGTTATCTTAAATTTATTCAACTTTCTCTTCTTCTTTAGTAATTAGTGCAGCATCAAAGAAAACAAGCATGAAAGTAGAAACAAATTCAATACACATAACACAATGATTTTGACGTGGAAAACCCAGTTAAGGGAAAAACCACAGGGTGATTAACCCAAGAATGTATTCTCTGTTAGAAGAATAGAAGTACAAAATGGAATCTGCCAATTTAGGGCTCACTGCCCGAGCATACTTCTCACAAGAGGCTCACTGCCTACAAGAGAGAAAGATAACACAATGTTTGAACTGATGAGAAACATCCACACATGCTAAGATTCAGTTCCGGTTGAGCTCAATAAACTGATCTGTTGCACTTTATTCTAACTTTCTTTTGTTTCAATTGTCCTGTCACATTCCGGACCTGTCTTCCTGCCTTCCCACTACTCTTCTACTTTTATTCGCACAATTACACATTCACACAACACGCCTTCATATCTAAATTCATCTGGTATATATATCCGTCCAAGTAATCTTACCACCTTTCTAGTCGGCATCTGGAATAGTCAATATTTTCCCAAGCTTTGATTGTCAGCTGGATCCTTGCTTACCAAGTGATGCAGATCTAGGAGATGCTTGAAGAAATCATCAATCATGCTGGCCAATCATGAATGATACCTCAATAAACTTAGTCATCAGCAATATCTCTTTCAGATTTGGGTCTGACACTCTGTCGGTATAGTTCTTCCTCTGTCTACTCTGCCAAATGGGAACCCAACACTCAAGTGCTCATATATTTTCACCCTTCCATCACCGGAGGCTAAATCCTTGGAATCTATTAGTCAAGGTACTCATCTTGACTTCCCCAAATCTGTACTTCACTAAGATACTTCCTCTGAGAGATCCAGACCTGACTGTCGGACCTTGCTGACTGCTCTGTTCTTGCTTACCAGATCATAACACTTCTTCAATCTGACTTCCGGTAGAGACTCATCATGTCTTACGGATGTGTGGGATAACCTTTGTTGCCATCAATGACAACATACAAGAATCCATATAGTGTCTCTTGCCAACAGATCAATGCAGAGTTGAGTATGAAGTTATATCAAGATGGTAATTAGAAGCATCAAGATGACATATTAAGATGGGAATTAGAAGCATCAAGAAGATACATTAATATGGGAATTAGAAGCACTAAGATGATCATATGTGTTTTTGATGTTGGGAAGATGTTAAACTGGTGGCCTGATCTAAGTTCCATGGTGTTTGGATTACCAGAAGAGTGTTTTGCAATTGATTGTCTGAAGACACTGTTGTTTCTATGAAGGTGTTCTTAGTAGGGTAATGGAATGCTCTGCATTCCTCTACATTTGCATTTATGGTTATGTGGTTCTAGAGCTATGTTCAGGGTGCGGTGAAGGTGATAATTCTAAAGTTTTAGATCATATGTCCTTCCACTGTGAAAGTTATGCATGATAGAATATCGCCATGTGTTCTGGCATAATAAGGTAGTCTTAAAGGCATGTTGGAATGCTTCACATTCCTCCAGATGTGAATGTTTGTCTTTATACTTTTGTGGACATGATTATGGATGTGCATTACATGCTTTCTTGCAGTTTCAAGTTTCTTGGTGATCCGCAAGCTCAATTTTTCAATGATAGTATGTTGCAGTGTGTTCCGGATGACTTGTTGTTCTCAGAGTTTATGGTTGAAGATGTAGGGCACAAAGTCTTTGATGTATAGAGATAAATGTTGTTATATGGAGCCTAATCAGTCTCAGAGGTTAAATTTTCCCACTTTATCGGTGTGATTTCCCCCCAAATTATTTAACGGGGGTTTCCGAGTAATAACTCATCAAACCTCGAACGACTTTTATTATTTTATAAAGGTGTTGAGAGTTATTTTTTCTATTGGCTAACATAAAAAAACCCTATTTTGTAACCGACATAAGTATTGATAAAGACGGCTAAGGGTTAGGGTTTTTGTTGATATTGTATTGTAGCATTTGCAACAGCATTGAGTTGCAAGGATTACTGGTTGTAATTGGTTTGATTTGCTGGATAATAATATTGGACTCTTTGTTGGTGGATGTAGATCGAGTTTGGGTGAACCACGTTAAAACTTGTCTCTCGTTGTTATTATTTCTGTGTATTTTTCATTCCTCTATTTAATCTTTATTTGCATTTAATTGATATCTTCTGCATGCAATTCCTAACAATAAAGGAGTGCTTTGAGATGTTGTATGAGTCATGTAGACTCGTCTGGAAGAGTTTCATGAAGATATTTCTTGTTTCCAGTACCACATAAGGTTTTCAAGTTGCTATGGCTGTTATGCTTCAAGTTTCATATGTCTTTGCTTAAGGCTGCCCTATTTTCAAATGAACGTAGTGTGCAGATGTAATTCCTTGATGTTTGATGTTGTGAAGGATGTTTTGTACCTAATTAAGCAAGTGTTGATGTCTGCAAGGCATGGGTCTTCTACTGGTGTAGCATGTAGTCTTGTTTAGGACTTGTCCTCTACACGTTTCATGTTGTGTGTTATCTTGCCAACTTGTAAATGTATCTTTCATGTTGTCTCTAGATGACAATCAATGTAATTAATGTAATATCACATATAAATTGTAAATCAAATTGAGTTAGGTGAGGTGTGATTGTAATGTGATTGATAAGGCTTGCAAGTAAGATAAGGAGTAGAATGAATGCATTATGATGTGCGACTGAAGGAGAAAGAGCAGATGTGTTAGAGGTCGTCTTGATTCATCTTGAAGATATTTGTGTGATAGGAAGGAAGTGAAGAGTGTGCCTAATCGATCCAATTATTAGAACAATCAGAATTGCAACCATCAAAGTTGTGAACTTCAATGTCAAGTTTTTAGGCAATAGAAGGATTGTCATGTTGTAATTCTTCCTGATCTTCTTCTCAATTCAGGGTGTAGTTGCTTCCTTGGGAGTGAGCCTAAAACAATGTATTTAGGGAGTTGTAACTTCATTGGGATTGACCCTAAAGAAGTTTTGAGGGAGTAGATGCTTCCTTGGGTTGTAGCCCTAAAACAAAGTCAGCAGGGAGTAGTAGCTTCCTTGGGTTGTAGCCCTAAAACAAACTTGTAATTTTGAGCTTCATATATTGTGAGTTAATCCTAACTGTGGTTTTTCCCTTCTTGGGTTTTCTACGTATATCTAGTGTTATGTGTTGATGTGCATTGTGTTAATCTTTCATGTTTATGTTGATGTTGTAATGCTTAAGTTTTAATCTGCTCTGGAGGACTTGAAGTTTGAATAGATATTGATTCACCCCCCTCTCAGTATCCTAGTGTGTTTAACATATACATGTCATCCTCATTTGGTTTTATCATTGTTGGTGAGTGGGAATGCATATATAAGCAAGTTATTTTATTCATTTGAATTTATCTAAGCAATCTAGGCACTATGGCAATTTCTCTCTCATGCTCTCTATTCTTCTCTAAAGTTCTCTATGATGGATTATTGTTGTTGAGCTAAATTATTGAAGGTCTTGTAAAGATCTCTCTACTTCTTTTGGATACACCAACTTCTTGAGTTAAGTTGTGACACCACATCAAGCAAGCTAGGGTTTCCATGCTCATGGTAACTTCTTTCCTTCATGCTTTATTACAACATTCCATTTTACTTTAGATTTGCCTCTGCCCTCCTAGGGCACACACTCTTTGATATCTCATTGTATTGTGGATGTGGAAACACCATTCATGAATCTTGACTTAAGCAATCTCTTAAATAACACCAACCCTTTTCCCTTTTTTTTTTGTGTGCAGGTCGCATATGGAGGAATCTGAAGATAACAAGCGACAGGAGGTAAGAAGACAGATAAGTGAAGGCACCCAAATTTGAAAACCTTACAAAACCCTAATCTAGGACTAGGGTGCCTAGCATCCTTGACACTCTTTTAGAATGACCAAAATCTTTTGGAATCAGGTTCTATCAACTATGTTTAGCTCCTCCCTTCCACTACTTTCTGGGTTTTCTATGATTTCAGGTATGTAGCTCTCGTTTTCTCGATTTTAGCCCTAAAAAACCCTAGATTTGGTAATTATTCATAAGATCTCTCTCCTTGGAAATAAAAGAACCAATCAAGAGACCTCTCATCTCTCCTTTGAGGATTGTTGAGTATTGAGTTTCCTTGATTCATGTTCCAATGTTATGTGGAGAAGGATTGATTTAGGGTGATGTACATGTTAGCCTAGATCTCATTTTATACATAACACCCAAGCATCCACTTCTTATTTAGAACCAACATATGTGCTTCCCAAGCACACAAGCCCTAGCTAGGACAATCCTGAGTGTACATTGTACCTTGAGTTGGACACACATTGTATGCCCCTTCTCCTAATGCCCATATCCCACCAAAACCACCTTTTTCTTCCTTGAGTTTTCTCCATGCCCTTTCCAAGTCTCACATAAATGCCTTATATAACCTTTTAAGGGGTGGTTCTAAACCATCACACCCTTTCACAAAGTTTATCATTAATAATTATTTAATAAACATAATAATTCCTCCCTTTTAAAAAGGTTTTTATAAATATTCTTTATTTATCTCCATTTTAACCAAAGGATCATAATATCCTTTATTTTCCATCTCCTTTTAATTATAAAGGGTTAAATAAACTTTATCCTCTTATAATTTAAAGGTCTATTCCTAAATTAACTTTTTTCCATTTTGAGGAAAATGTCCCATAACATTTGTCCCCATGTAAATCAACTGTTGTCCTCAGTAACTCAAGTTAAATCTACAACATAATTCACCAAAAAAATAATTAGTCAATTACGTGTGGATGTAACACTATCACAAAAAATCTATTTTTTAACTTCATCTATAATTATATGATGCAGAGCAGAGGATGCATTCAATATGGATTGCACTGTTGTCTTGACTGATCCTGCATGATATGGACTGTCCTCTTACTCTCATACAGTTTTCAAGGCTTGGAAAGGGGTAACCAAGATGATTTGAATGTATGAGAGACTTAATAAACCTTTCAACCAATTGAAATATCATTAAAATAACTAATTTGCACCTCTTAAAGACAGGCCAAAAGGATTCTTAAACCCCGCTAAGTTGATTGTCCCAACATGACAGTTTTCCTCTTCAATGAACATGGTTGTCAAAGATGAAATATGCATAAATGAAGGTAAGTTAGTTAACCAACCTACCTTAATCCTATTACACCTTGAATCACTTTTTCTTGACAGACTGAGATCACTAAAAAACCCCAGGAACTTTGACTCTATATCCCTTTAGTCGTTCCTTTGCAACAGTCCTATATTGCTACTAGCCCTAGAAATGAGGTTTTAGGAGCATAACTTGAAGAATCCATGTCAAACCCATGAACAAACTTGGTTTTTGAATACCCTTTAAGGATTTATATAATATACCAAACATGAAATAGGAGTTGTTTTTCAACATGAGTCTCAAAAAATGACCGTCTATGCTGTTGTAGGCCTAATTAGGCCTCATGTCACAAGGCAGCTATTGGATAAACCTACCCACAACTCTCCTAACTCACTCCAGGGAATCAGATGGATTTAAAATGAGTTTAATATGTTGATTACAAGGATCTAGGGCCATCACACATCAAACATGCATCCATTTACCACTTTACATATGCTCAAAGACCTAATACATGAAGATATTAGGTGAAAATGGACTTTACCACTATTCTTTTCCTGTTCCCTGCTCTTACAACACAATAAATAAGTAAATATAATCTTAATAATCCCATTCCACCCATCTTAGGCCTATGACATGGGTGGAAGGGAGTAAAAACACATCGTTTTTCCTAAAACCCTTAAAACTAGGGTTTAAGAGCAATTTCAGCAAAATGATTGCAAACTCCTTCTAGAGAAATGACAATACCTCTATCCTAACTCAAAAGAAATATAGAAATGTGCATCAAATGAATTCAAAGGTTTTTTCTCATGACAGTACCGTACGGTCCTGTACCAGGCGTTATAACAGTAAGAATACAGAAAAATGCAGGAAAATTATTAAAATCACTGTTATTTCTCTTCAAAAACCGCTTCTTCTTCTCTTCCTCGAGGTACATGTTGTATGAACAACCTAATTAAAAATATGAATCCATGTACACTCCCACTCCCACTCCCATCGTGGAAAAGCCTTCATTAAGGCAAAAAATCAGACTGTTTCCCATAAAAGCTGACTGTCTAAAATTAGACTGTCCTAATTTTAAGTAAAATTTAAGACTCCACTATAATGTAACTTCAAAAAATTAGGAGTGGTTTGCAATTTGACCTTTATAACAACAATAATAAAATAAAACTCCTCCTAGGCTCATAATGAGCACAAAAACCAAAATTTGCTATGATAAAGCCAAAATTTGCTATGGTGGGCTCTACACCATACACCCAAGGAGAGAAAGATCTCAGCTTCCACCTGATATCAGATCAGGGACTGTTGTTCCATTCTTTGCAATGTCTTCAGTTGTCATCCATGTGGCATCCTCATGAGGGAGATGCTGCCACTTCATAAGGTATTCATTGTAAACTTTGTGTCTTGTTCTCTTGACCTCCTTGGTGTCTAGAATGGCTTCGAGTTTGAATGGAGCAGCAGGAGGAAGATCTTTAACCCAATCAGCATCATCACCTTCATGAACACTTGTACCTACATCCAAAGACTCCTTGAAAGGATATAAGTCGGCAATATTAAAGATGGGTGAGATAGCAACTCCAGGAGGGAGTTCTATCTCATATGCATTTTCACCAAACTTGTGGACCACCTTGCATGGCCCAATTTTCTTCATCAGTAACTTAGTGTATTTGCCCTTAGGTAACCTCTCTTTTCTAAGATGTGCAAGTACTAGATTTCCAAATTTGAATTGAACATTCCTCCTCTTCAAGTCTGCATGCTTCTTGTAAGTTTCAACACTCTTCTTGAGTTGCTCTCTAACTTGATCATGGATGTATTTCATGGCCATAGCAAACTCCTCTCCTTCAACACTTCTCTTCTCTACCCCTCTCAAATCTCTTAGCTCAAAGACACCTCTTGGGTTTGATCCATACACTACCTCAAAAGGGCTCTTACCTATTCTTCTGTTAATGGAGTCATTATAAGCATACTCTACCTATGGGATAACAAGATCCCATTGTTGTCCATGTTCTTTTGTAAGACATCTAAGTAGATTCCCCAATGATCTATTGACTACTTTAGTCTGTCCATCTATTTGTGAGTGATAGGCAGAGCTGAAAGTCAAGTTGGTTCCAAGTTTCTTCCATAAGGTTCTCCAAAAGTGGCCTATAAATATTGAATCTCTATCTGAAACAATGTTGAGGGGTAGTCCATGTATTCTAACTATCTCTTTGAAGAATAAACTTGCAATGTTAGATGCATCACTTGTGCACTTGCAAGGAATAAAGTGTGTCATCTTGCTAAATCTGTCCACAACTATAAAAACACTATCAACTCCCCTCTGAGTTTTGGGTAGGCCTAACACAAAATCCATGCTAAGATGCTCCCAAGGTCTGTTAGGAATTGGAAGAGGCTGATATAGGCCTGCATTGGAACTAGAGCCCTTGGCTCTTTGACAAACTCCACAAAACTCAACAAATTTTCTAATATTAGCATGCATCTTAGGCCAAAAGTAAAACCTTCTTACCTGATCAAGTGTCTTGTCTATGCCAAAGTGTCCTCCAAGACTTCCATAGTGCTTCTCCCTAATGAGATTTGTCCTCATAGAGCACTTAGGGATGCATAACTAAGCTCCCTTAAATAACAGTCTATCTTACAGCAAGAAATCAAAAAATTGGTCATGGAAAGTACCTTGAAATTGTTGGCAAAAGGTATATGCATCCTTGAAATCTGTATCAGTAGCATACATGTCCTTTAGTGCTTCCAAACCCACACTCTAAAGTTGTATTTCATTCACTAGGATTGATCTCCTACTCAATGCATTAGCTACCTTGTTAGCTTGGCCCTTCTTATGCTTGATTGTGAAGGTAAAACTTTGTAAATACTCCACCCACTTGATGTGCCTATGACTCAACTTGTCTTAGCTATTCAAGAAACTCAATGCATGATTGTCTGTGAAGACTACAAATTCTTTGGGTAAGAGGTACTGTCTCCACTTCCTCAGGAATTGTACTAATGCATAAAGCTCCAAATCATATGAAGAGTACCTCCTCTTGGCCTCATTGAGCTTTTCACTAAAGAAAGCTACTGGCCTGCCTTCTTGGATCAGGACTGCACCTATGGCTACTCCACTGGCATCACATTCCACTATAAATATTTTGTCAAAGTCAAGTAAAGCAACTATGGGCTTTTGTGCCACTCTCTTCTTCAAGTATTCAAATCTTTTTGCTACCTCCTCAATCCATTGAAACTTTCCTTTCTTATCTCCCTTAATGGTGTCAAGAATAGGAGAACAAATATGACTAAATTTTTTGATAAACTTCCTATAAAATGTAGCCAAACCATGAAAACTCCTTACCTCTCCTACTGATTTTGGAGTTGGCCAGCTAAGAATGGCTTCAACTTTGGAAGGATCCATCTTCAATGTGCCTTTAGAGATGACAAAACCAAGGTAGACTAGCTCTTCTTTCATAAACTCACACTTTTTAAGGTTTATCATCAACTTCTCCTCATTCAACCTCTAGAAAACCATGTCAAGGTGTTGCAAGTGCTCCTCTCTCTTTTGTTTTGCTAAACACAAGAATATCATCTAGATAGAAAACTACAAACTTCCCAATAAAAGTTTTCAGGACCTCATTCATTAACCTCATGAATGTACTAGGAGCATTTGAGAGTCCAAAAGGCATTACCATCCATTCATAGAGTCCCTCATTGGTTTTGAAGGTAGTCTTCCATTCATCTCCTTCCCTTATCCTAATTTGGTGATATCCACTCTTGAGATCAATCTTGGAAAAGTAGCATGCACCTCCTAAGCAATCCATTAGGTCCTCCATTCTTGGGATTGGGAACCTATATCTGATTGTGATCTTGTTTATGGCCCTTGAGTCAGTACACATCCTCCATTCACCTCTTTTCTTGGGTGCTAAGATAGTAGGAACAACACATGGACTTAAACTCTCTCTGATGAGTCCCTTGTCTAACAACTCTTGGACTTGTGCTTTGATCTCTTCATTCTACTGTGGGGTCAGCTTGTATGCAGCCTTATTGGGAAAATTAGCTCCAAGGATTAGGTCTATATGATGCCTGATATCTCTCATGGGAGGCAATGAACTTGGCAGCTCATCTACCACTATGTCCTTATACTTGTCCAACAAAGACTGAACTTCACTAGGTATGTCTTCCACCTTATTTGTTGCTACATCAGACTTAGTTTTAGGTCTGATCACTACTGCAAATCCTTGTCCTTCCTCTTTCATTATTTGTAAAAACTCCTTCTCTCCTACCACCATGATGCTAGACCCAATCTGCTTATCAGGTTCTTCTTCTGGAAGGGGTGTTAATGAGAATGAAACTCCATCCTTCTCTATCACATAAATGTTCTTCTGACCATCATGCTTGCTCTTTCTGTCATGTTGTCAGGGTCTTCCTAGGAGTAGGTGACAAACATCCATAGGAATGATGTCACAAAGGATCTTATCCTTGTAACCACCAATGTTGAACTCCACCCATGCCTGTTCATTTACTAAGACTTGCTACCCCTTATTCAACCATGACACCTTATATGTTGTGGGGTGAGGAATCTTCTTCAAATGTAGCTTCTCTACCATTTCCAAAGAAACTAGATTATCAGTGGATCCTAAATCAATAACTACCTTGCATACCTTGTCATGTGATTTGCATGTTGTCCTAAACAATGACTTCCTTTGTGAAGGCTCCTTGGCTGCTGGCACCTTGAGGAGTGTCCTTATCATCAATGCATCACCTCTCTTAGGAGCAGTAGGTTGAAGAGGTGAATTAACACTTTCACTGTCTTCTTCATGTACTATTTGGGTCCTCTGTTCACCTCCTTGAGAACTTGATGCTTTCTTCTCTGGGCATTTGAATGCAAGATGTCCAAACTGATGACAGTTGTAACATTTACCTGAGAAAGTGTTGGATCCTCTACCTTGGCCACCAAACCTTCTTCTACTATTTGATCTTCTTCCTCTAAAGTTGCCTCTTTCACTTGATTCACCCCTTTGTTCTTGATTCTCCTTATTGTTGCCACTTGATTCTCCTTACTATTTCAGTGACTGTCCTCTTGCACCAAAGTTACCTCTGCCTCTGAAATTCCTTCCTCTGCCCCTAGTCTGTTGTTCTTCTCTCCTTTTTATCTTTTCTTCTACCCTCATTGTCAATTGGAAGCATTCTTCCACATTTCTAGCGGTGACAAGACTGATTTCATCCTTAATATTGAGCCTAAGCCCATTGATATACCTTGCAATTTTCTCAACTTCATCTTCCATGTGCCCTGTCCTCATGGTCAACTTGTGGAATTCTTCAGTATAAGCCATAACATCCATGTCTTTTTGTTTTAAATTTTACAATCTCCTAAAGGTTTGAATTGCATAATCCTTAGGAAGAAACTGACTCTTCACTTTGGACACCATCCGGTCCCATGAACTGATTTTTGCTTTTCCTTGCCTTAACCTTTCTAATTGAACATAGTTCCACCATGTCAATGCTGGCCCCTTCAACTTGATCTTAGCCAATTTGACCTTCTGCTCTTCTAGCAATTCCTCCCTTTTAAAAAGATTTTTATAAATATTCTTTATTTATCTCCATTTTAACCAAAGGATCATAATATCCTTTATTTTCCATCTCCTTTTAATTATAAATGGTTAAATAAACTTTATCCTCTTATAATTTAAAGGGCTATTCCTAAATTAACTTTTTTCCATTTCAAGGAAAATGTCCCATAACATTTGTCCCCATGTAAATCAATGGTTGTCCTCAGTAGCTCAAGTTAAATCTACAACATAATTCACCAAAAAAATAATTAGTCAATTAAGTGTCAATGTAACACTATCACAACAAATCTATTTTTTAACTTCATCTATAATTATATGATGTAGAGCAGAGGATGCACTCAATATGGATTGCACTGTTGTCTTGACTGATCCTACATGATATGGACTGTCCTCTTACTCTCATACCATTTTCAAGGCTTGGAAAGGGGTAACCAAGATGATTTGAATGTATGAGAGACTTACTAAACCTTTCAATCAATTTAAATCTCCTTAAAATAACTAATTTGCACCTCTTAAAGATAGACCAAAATGATTCATAAACCCCACTAAGTTGATTGTCCCAACATGACAGTTTTCATCTTCAATGAACATGGTTGTCAAAGATGAAATATGCATAAATGAAGGTAAGTGAGTTAACCAACCTACCCCACTCCTATTACACCTTGAATCACTTTGTCTTGACATACTGAGATCACTAAAACCCCCAGGAACTTTGACTCTATATCCCTTTGGTCGTTCCTTTGCAACAGTCCTATATTGCTACTAGCCCTAGAAATGAGGTTTTAGGAGCTTAACTTGAAGAATCCATGTCAAACCCATGAACAAAATAGGATTTTGAATACCCTTTAAGGAGTTACAGAATATTCCAAACATGCAATAGGGGTTTTTTTGGAACATGAGTCTCAAAAATTGACTGTCTCTACTGTTATAGGCCTAATTAGGCCTACTGTCACAAGGCAGCTATTGGATAAACCTGCCCACAACTCTCCTAACTCACTCCATGATATAAGATGGATTGAAAATGAGTTGAATATGCTGATTACAATGTTCTAGGTCCATCACACATCAAACATGCATCCATTTACCACTTTACCTATGCTCAAAGACCTAATACATGAAGATATTAGGTGAAAATGGACTTTACCACTGTTCTTTTCCTGTTCCCTACTCCTGCAACACAATAAACAAGTAAATATAATCTTACTAATCCCATTACACCCATCTTAGGCCTATTACATGGGTGGAAGGGAGTAAAAACTCATTGTTTTACCTAAAACCCTTAAAACTAGGGTTTAAGAGCAGTTTCAGCAAAACGATTACAAAATCCTTCCAGAGCAATGATAATACCTCTATCCTAACTCAAAAGAAAGCTAACAATATGTATCAAATGAATTCAGAGGTTTTTGCTCATGACAGTACCGTATGGTCCTGTACCAGGTGTTAGAATAGTAAGAATACAGAAAATGCAAGAAAACTGTTAAAATCACTGTTATTTCTCTTCAAAAATTGCTTCTTCTCTTCCTCGAGGTATATGTTGTATGAACAACCTTATTACAAAGATAAATCCACATACACTCCCACTCCCATCATGGAAAAGCCTTCATTAAGGCAAAAAATCAGACGATTCCCATAAAAGCTGACTATCTAAAATTAGACTATCCTAATTTTAAATAAAACTTAAGACTCCACTATAATGTGACTTCAAAACATTAGGAGTGGTCTACAATTTGACCTTTATTACAACAATAATAAAATAAAACTCCTCCTAGGCTCATAATGAGCACAAAAACCAAAATTTGTTATGATAAAGCCAAAATTTATTATGGTGGGCTCTGCACCATTATATCTCTCAAATTTTAGATCTTTTCAATAACTCTTCTACTTTAACTAAAACCGCAATTAAATCTCATAGAAATTCTTTTTTAATCAATAACATGATTGGAACTATAAGTACATTTTCACATGGAATAGATCATGAATTTATACTTGAGAAGCTAATACAAGTGTATACACTAAATCTCCTTTTTAATTTGGTCATTCATGTGTAACCTTAACTTTAATACAAATATTTCAATATTTTAAGTGTCACTTCAACATAAAGTATACAAAAGTATTATCATGTGATCACATAACACTTACCTAGTGAATGATATGCATGTCCCATATTATTTAGTCATCCATCATTGAGTACCATATACTCAAAATATATTCCAAATGATAGTCATGCATTTTGGACTACATGAATATCCTCTTTTCATATACCAAATATAATTGAATGACAATAAATACATCAAAGTTTCTAGCTAAGGATTGGGACTAGATGTTTAATTAGCCATTGGGGCTTCGGTCATCACCTGTGGTTTTTGTCTGTTGTCGGTCCGTTGTGTCTTTTTTGGCTATGTCTGTTGGTTAGTCCAGTTTTTGCTTTTTGGTTCTTGATGGAACTTTGGTGCACCTTTATGGATGACATTGAGTGGAATTGGTACCCTTTTATGCCACTTATCTTATCAAAAACATTTTGGAACAAGTCTAAATCTAACAAGGATTTAAATGAAAAATAGTTTATTGCTATCAATAGGGTGTTTATACTACTGAAATTCATCACACTAAGAACCCCAACATACTTCACCTTGTCAAAGACTCACAAATAATGATCCACAATATACATGTACAAAGTTATTGGGTTGATGAGGTCCAATATAAAAGTGCAATAATATATAAATAATAAACTATTACCACCTACAAAGCACTTCATAGGATTATGTTAGATCTAAGGTTTCCTTCTTTAAGTAATTGAGTTAATTAAATCTCCTTCATTGTAATCATCCTCTTTTCCATCATGATGTTTTTCTCACACTGAATTATGAATATTTATTTTAGAAAAATGAATTACACCTTCTTAATTTATGGTCTTTTGGTTGACAATCCAAACCCAAATCCCAAAAAATGATCTAGTACTTATTTATAACAAAATGGGTTGCCAATTTTATACTCCCTTAGAGTCTTCAAATCATGTTAGCAATAATTAAGGATTAAATCGTATATTAAATTAATACATACAAATGCATAATCAAGTCATGTCATGCTGAAGTGCCCAAAATGCTCTGTCTCTAGTTGTTAATTCACAACAACCAAAATACACATTTGAAAAAAAAATGAGAAACAACCAATTCCAACTATGTGGAATTTATTGGGCTCCTTTAGGACTAAAAGTTGTTGGTGTGAATAGGGTTATTACCTATCCAGTTTAACCTTTGTTTTGTGGATAATTTATATTATTTAACTATTTATTAGTTAAATAATACTCACACACATGTTCACATGTTAAGTTGACTTAGGAAGCATTCTAGTTGTTTTCTAGATGTTTCTAGTTTGTTTAGTTATTGTTGATAGTTGCAATCTTATCCTATAGTTGTCATATGTCATAGGATTAAGACACTTGTCACATGACTACATCATCTTGTATTTCACCTTGGTCTTTATAACCAAGGCCTCATTGTACATTATTGTAATCTAATATTGTTGTATCATGGCAATATAGCATTCTTTTTACTTGTCTCTCTTATGTAGAAGGTTATTTAGTTTTGCAGATTTGATCCTGGTGGTTGATTGCTCCAACATGGTATCAGAGCTTTGATCCTGCAAGCCCCTTCTCATTTTTTATTGAGAGATCTTGCCATCAACTTTTTTTTGGTGCATCCTAGCTCAAAACGGAGTTAACCATTGAGTTTAGAATGCCTAAATCAGTAAAGATCGACTGTCCAAAACTTGATTTTGGACATAGGTTATTTTTTGACTTTTTTTGGGCTCTTATATGCATTTTTGCAAAAAAAATTTGTCGAAAAGGCAAAAAAATTTTAGTAGAGGGCGATTCTACCCCCTGCAGTTTCTATTTCATCTGGCAGATTAATAGATCAGATTCAATAGTGTTTGCCTATTTTGGGAGATTTGGTTTAGATCTGGTCTTTGCAAACCATTTCTCTATTGTTCGCGGTCGACAATTTTCGTGTGCAGGTTATTTTTTGGTCTTTTTGGACCCAATCTGGCCCAGATCAGCCTCATCAACCTTAGTTCTAGCAAGAGATGTTGTAGGGATTGATGTTTCACAAGTGTTGTACCTTTCTTTCATAGATCAACTCCATTTTTGAGTTACCTTTGAGATTTAGCTATGATCCAGCATACTCCATGACCAAGTTGTCATTTGGCGACAACACATAACACTACAACGACCTGAGTTTTTCAATTGTGGCTCCTTGACAACTTTGTGGAAAACTCTACTTTTCTACCTCAAAGACAGCCAACCTCAAATTGGGATTCTGAATCCGCTCAGACCGCCCTTCTCGGGTCTTGAACCCATTTTTTTTTAAAGCACGATAAGTTTGGGCATTTGAAGACATCTTTGATACCTTCCAGGCCAGTTTGTAGGGGCTCACACTCTTAGCATCCTTTGAAATCTAACGCACTAGTCTGGTCCAAATCTTGCATTTGAGGACACTTTGTGATCGATTTTCATTTTAGGCTTTTTTGCATCCCATCGATCTCCTCAAGGCCGATCCAGCACTTGTTGTTAGCATTGGTCATGGTTTGGAGACATTAGTGGGCTAAGGTGCCATTTGTCGATACAAAGATTACAGAACCTGCTTGTGTCATCTGTAGACTTCTATTTGCGGATTTGATTTTGAGGCCTGATTTCTGGGCGTTGAGATCTCAAAAGGAGGTGTGTCTGAGCTCGGCCTCATTGAAGGCATTTATAGTTCAAATCTCCATCATGTTGCCTCAGATCAGATATGCATTTGATAGAAATATATTCTCAACATTTTCTCACAACTTCAAAAGTGGTCATCACCTTCAACAGTTGGCCTATGGTGTTAGTAGTTCCCGCTTGGATCTCAACACGACCCACTTCTATTCAGGATCAGGATTTGTGACTCTTGGTGTTACTTGGCCGCCCTCTACACCAACATTTTCTGTGATCTTACAACATTATATGGTCATCAACATGCATTTCAACAAGATCGATCCTTTTTTGTTGCTTCAAATAGTTCATCGCGGTTCTTAGACCTTCCTCGACCTACACACGATCATAGGCGTCCAACTATGGTTCCGCGGCCAAATCCTTGAATCTTCAAACTAGTCACTCTGGTTTACACAGATTCGCTGAGGGTGGTGTAAACTGCATCAGCAGTTCACATCAAATCCGGTCATCTAAGGTCTTCAACATCGATGGTCTGAAACTCCTTTCACCGACGTCTTTCAACACTGTCGATCCTGGATCCATCAGTCTTCAAACTGCTTCGTCTCGGCCCGGATCCTCTTTATTGGTTAAAGACTTATTGGCCACGAAGACTTGTGGACACCTTGTCTGTTGTCCTATCTACCTGGACACTTAGCTGGCCAAAATGTCCGCCATCCTATCCGTTAGGACAGTATGTCCTGAAATGGGACAGTTAGTTCCCAAATCAAGACAAGCAATCACACTTTTTTGCAAATTTTGACAAAGAGGGAGATTTTTTCTTTTTGCCATATCTTGCAAACCAAGAGGTAGATTTTCACATTCTTATAGCCATCAGAAACGTGGATCAGGGAGCTTCGCCGTAGGGGATTTTTTAAGATTTCAAGTCATTTTTTGCTAGTTTTTTCAGCTTGAAGGTACAGTTCGTGTTTTTCTTGCAATTGGCATAACTTTTGCATATGGCATCAAAATCTAGTGAATTGTTTTTGAAATTGCATAGAAAATTGCAAGGAATCTGATTGTAACCTTTGATTTTTCCCTTGACAAGCTTTTTTTGCTCAAAAATTGTAAAAAACACCATGTGTTATAAATGGTTGATTTAAGCTTGTCGATTGTACAAATTCCTTCATTGTCCTTTGCTGGGGGGGTTACAATTACATTATTAATACATTTTGGGGGTGTGAAAAACATGATTTAAGTGCCCTTATGTCTTTGGTTCTTGGTGTTTTTTTTATACACATGGCAGAAAGTGTGTCTATAAAACCACTCACTCCACATAATTACCACACATGGAAGTTAAAAATGAAATAACTACTGCAATCTAAGGGACTTTGGCAAATGCTAGAGGATAATCCACCTAGTTTCACTAAGGAGTTTGAAGGATTTGCTTATAAGAACAAATTAGATGAAGCTATAGGAATCATAGGATTGCATGTATCAGACAACTTGTTGTTTCATATTGTGGAGTGTAAAGCACCTAAGCAAATTTGAGATAAACTTGAATAGTTGTATGGTACCATCAATGAATTCCGAATCTTACAACTAGAGATAGAATTGACATCACTCTCTCCAAATAGTTTTCCTACTATCCAGGATTTTCTAGAAAAATTCAAGATGCTCTTGTCACAATTGAAAGGATGTGGGCATGATAAAACTGAAAAGGAATGTATCTTCTTGATTTTGTCGAAGCTGAAGGGCCCATTTCAGATGTTTTCATCTACCTTCTATTCTACTATGGATGCCTTTGGGAAAGACTTTAAGATGCCTAGCTTTGAGTTGTTTTTTGAGAATCTTACTAGGGAGCAAACCAAGTTACTTCAAATGGATTCACTTCCTAGTTCTAAGAGTCAAGCCTTAATGGCCTCATCCTCCAAGGGTAAAGGTAAGAATAAGAAGAAACCCAAGACAAAATTTCCTTCAGGTAGTGAGTCTCCCTTCAAACCAAAACCGAAGAATGATTAGAAGCCCACTCCTCCACCTAATCCTTCCAAATCTGGTGAGTCTTCCTCCAAGACAAAGAAGAAGAAAGGTGGCACTTGTTCTTTTTGTGGCATAACAGGTCATGATGAGTCTCATTATTTTAAGAGGTTAGAGGCTTTGGAGGAAGCTATGAAGAAACACAAGATTTCTATCCCCAAGCACTCCTCTACATGCAAAGGACATGCTCTTTCGGTACATGGCTTGCTTGCATCTTTAGATAGTTGGATACTTGATTCAAGTGCTTCACATCATATGACCAATTCACTTGATCTACTTGAGACTCTTTTTGATACTAGCACTTCTCAGATTGCAGTGGGGAACTCTTCACAAATTTTAGTCATGGGGATAGGCACCGTTCAAATGCAAGATGGTTGCATTGAGGATGTTCTTTTTGTTCCTAAGATTTCTACAAATCTTCTATCCATATATCAGATTTGTCATTCTGGGGATGGGAAGAAAGTTGAGTTTACTCCTCACAACGTGGTTATTAGACAACTACAGGATCCTGAGACAGTTTTTACTACAGGGAGAGTGGATCATGCATCTTGACTATACATATTTGATGGATTTGAGTCTTCATCAGGATCATCTCTTATAGCACATGTCGATGCCTTGATCAAGCTTGGCATGAGAGGTTTGGACATCTGAATTATAGTTATCTTCAGCAGATGAGCACAAAGAAGTTGGTTGTTGGTCTACCTAAGATTTCTTGTAGAGAGGCAGTTTGTCCAGGTTGTGTACTTGGCAAACATCATCAGGATCCCTTTCCTAAGGGTCGAGCTACTCAAACATTGGCACCCTTGGAGTTGGTTCACAGTGATCTGATGTCTTTCCCAACTCCTTCATTTTTAGGGGCCAAGTATGTCTTCACTTTCATTGATGATTTGTCACAACCCACATGGGTATACTTTCTTAAGTACAAAAGTGATGTTTTTGATACATTTAGGACTTACAAGGTGTTTGTGGAGAAGTGCAGTCAGGTCTTTCTCTTCGATGGATACGCACGGATAATGGGGGGGAATATGTGAACCAGGCTTTTCAGGATTTTTGCAATGAGCATGGAATTTGGTATCATTTTTTAGTTCCTTATACTCCTCAACAAAATGGTGTGGCTGAGAGAAAGAATAGGACTTTACAGGAGATGGCAAATTGCATGATTCAGTCTAGGTCTATGGATCCCACTTTTTGGGCTGAAGCAGTCAATTGTGCCAACTATATTTAGAATCATATGTCTCACAAGGCATTATAGCATATGACTCTCGAGGAGGCTTGGTCCCATGTCAAGCCCAATGTATCCATCTTCAAAGCATTCGGTAGTGAGGCTTGGGCATTCATTCCGAATGGTTGGTGTAAGGCTATAGAGAAGAAGAGTCAACCTTTGATTTTTGTTGGCTATTGTGAGGATGTGAAGGCTTACAGGTTGTTTGATCATGTCACTCAGGATGTCTACTTTTGTAGAGATGTCCATTTTGATGAGTCCTTCACACAAGTGGATTCATCCTCCACTTCTTCTTCCTCACTAAATACTATGCCTTCTTCATCGTCACTTGAGGATAGTTTGATTCTTCAGGATGATACAGATGAAGGTCTTGCTCTACCACCTCCTCTAGCACCAATTTTGCCTCAATGGGCCCACACTACTCTTGAGGAGGCTAGTCCTCTTGTTGGTGATCCCACAAATACTCACCACACTCGCTCATAGATAGCAGGTGTCAGTCTTTTGAGTCATGCCATTTCCACAGATCCTCAAAAGTTTTCAAATGTCGTAGGTATTCCAGAGTGGGACAGTGCAATGGTTGAGGAGTATTCTTCTTTAATGAATACTTGGGATCTTTTTCCTCTTCCTAAGGGAAGAAAATTGGTTCGGTGCAAGTGGGTGTACTGCACCAAATATGTAGCTGATGGTTCTATAGACAAGTACAAGGCTCATCTTGTTGCTAAGGGTTTTTCTCAGGTTGAGGGTATTGACTACTCTGAGACCTTTTCTCCTGTCACCAAGATGGATTCCATTCGTCTTGTACTTTCTCTTGTTGCATCTCAAGGATGGTCAGTGTATGAGATGGATGTGAAGAGTGCCTTCTTACGCGGTGATCTTCATGAGGAGATATACATGGAGCAGCCTCCAAGTTTTGTGCAGAACTCTTCACTTGTTTGTAGTCTTTGCCTTCAATTATATGGTCTCAAACAAGCCCCTAGGGCTTGGTATGAGAAGATGGATAGTTTCCTGCTTGCTTCTGATTTCACACGATGTCATTCTAACCCTACAGTTTACACTAAGAGACGTGGAGATGATCTTTTGATCCTTGTCCTTTATGTGGATGATTTGATTCTCATAGGTAGTTCTACCTCCATGATCTAGAATATTTAGCAAACATTGATGGAGCGCTTTGATATGACATAACTTGGTCTTCTACACTACTTCCTTGATCTTCAGGTTTACCAGACTACTGAGAGGATCTTCATTTTTCAAAAAAAGTATGCTCTTGATTTTCTTTTGAGATTTGGCATGGCTGATTGCAAGCTTGCCCCTGTAATGTCCCCTTCTAGTAAGCTGAAATTTTTCTCAACCTTACACAATTTCGACTTAGTAAAAGAGAACATTAGTATTCGATTCATCTTTTATTTCAATATAAATTCATTAAGACTATCACATATTAGATTATATTCACATTAAGTTCATATATTTGTTCGTGATATGACTTGTGAGGGACTTATGGTAGACTCTTACGTTAACCAGCTCTAGATCACCAAGTATGATTTCATTAAGGAAATAGTTCCATCTCTTACGGAGGCCCAAAGGTTTCACTCACACACGAAGTCCCTCACCATTTGGCTCATGGGATTTCACTCACGCACGGAGTACCTCATCCAGACGAGAGTCACCATCCGTAGAGCAACTCTTACGAGTTCTCCTAGGCCCAAGGATTTCACCCACACATGGGGTTCCTCATCACTTGGTCGAGGGACTTACATCCAGTCGAGAGATACCTAGGCTAAAATAAACTATTTCAACTACGTCATACCTTAGAGGTGATAGAGGGGTTAATGGGAGAGTCTGAGTCAGCTCCAAGCATACCACCAACTTATCTTTTTATTTGATTTAATAAATATCATAATTGTTCTTATTGGCATTTAACACAAGATGCCTTATATTAATATTGATCATATATCATTACATTTATTCATTGTATTAGTTATGCACATTCCTAGTTTTGTCTAAGTTAAGTGAATTTATTTATATTAACATCATAATTATATCAATTAACTTGATAGTCCATTTATATTCATATTATTCTTCTACAACATTTATATTGCCTAACCTATTAATAAGGAAAGTGCACGTACCTCTTTATACTACTTGTCTTGTTGAATCTACTCACTGGATTCTATTCTCTTTTGCCTATTCTTTAATATTTATATATTATAATATTAATAATATCTCTATATTGTATTATTATATATGTTATTAATATTATTGTATATATATATATATATATATAAATATATATATATATATATATATATATATATATATTTACACCCACATATATAGATATATTACATCTTAATAATTAAATATATTAAAATACTTACCTGTTGTTTAGACGATCTGTAGGTACCTTTTTGGATGCAGTAGATATTTATTCTCTTCCTTCCTTTTTCTATTCCTTTCCCTTTTGTTAGAGGGGCCGGTTAATATTTATAAGTTTGAAGGGATGCAATTTACCACCCGTCACCACCCTTAATAAATTATTATTATTAAACTTTGATGATACTTGATATTTGTTTGTATTAGTTAAGCACTCCTTATTGTGAGATCGACATCTTCTCAAGAGGCTCGATTCCATATATGAATGCCCTTATATTATGCAATGAATAAATATATATTTACTATTATACATTATTATTATTAGTATTATATTTATTTTTACTTGAATAATTCCTCCCTATATATATTTATGATATCTTTTCTAGTTATGACTCAAATATATATAAATATAATGCGGACCTAAATATATTTATTTATGGGATATTATTTATTTATTGCCCATCTTCTTTTCTTTCTATCCCACAGCCTTTATTTATTTCCCTTTCAAGGGATATTTATTATGCCTGGTGGTAAAAGACATACTTACCCTTTTATAATTTTTATTACTTTATGTTATTCCCTTCTATGAGCTGTGGTAAAACTAGTTCTACCATACTCAACTCCCTTAACATAGTTTATTTATATTATTTGTATTTATATTATATCATTTATATTATAAATAATATATTATTTATTTTATATTATTTATATTATATCATAATAAATGATATATTATTTATATTATTTATATTTATATTATAATATAAGATAAATATAAGAATATTTGTATTTATATTATTAGATATATTTATAATATATTATTATTGTTTACATGTGTTATTTATAAATATAATAATATATATCTTGTTAATTGTTTTAAATAAATATTATTTAAATAATACATATTAATAATAGATTTTAACTAAACAATTCAATTATAAATCATTATAGGGACATGACAGCCCCTACACCATTTCAGTCATGTGTTGTACTGTCTACCAGTTTCACTACTCCCAGAGTTGATGCTACATTATATCGGTAGTTGGTTGGCAGTCTTTTGTACTTGACACATAGTCATCCTGATATTTCCTTTGCGGTTGGACTTGTCTCCTGTTTCTCTCAGGAGCCACATGAGAGTCATTGGAAGGAAGCCAAATGTATCTTGAGGTATATCCAGGGCACATCACACTTTGGCATTCATTACACATCAAGAGCTTCTTTGATTATGGGCTTCACTGACTCAGATTGGCCTGGTGATGTTAATGATCGGAAGTCTACATCTAGCTTTGTTTTCTACCTTGGTTCTGGCTTGATTGCATGGTCTTGCAAGAAGCAGACAACTATTGTATTATCATTGACAAAGGCTGAGTATCGAGGTGCAGTTTTGACTAGCCAGGAGGTTCTTTGGATTCAACAATTGATGACTAAGTTTGGCTTTCCTCTAGATCATCCCACTACTCTTTGGTGTGATAATCAGAGTGCCATTCACATTTCTCACAACCCCATGGAGCATCAGCATACTAAGCACATCGAGATCCACATGCACTTCATCAGGCAGCTCATCCAGGATGGTGTTCTCAACTTGGAGTACTTGCCTACCGAGGAGCAGGTTACATACATCTTCACTAAACCTTTGGCATCATCTTGTTATATTCAATTGCAATCGATACTTGGGGTGAAGGAAGTTGTCCTTGGGGGGTCTTCTTGAGTCCTCCTTCCTTCTCTTTTTCATGCTTTTTCTTTGCATATTTTTCTCTCTTTTGGAAAAGAGTTTTTTCCCATGAGGTTTTCTCCTTTTCTCCACTTGTGAGAGATTGTTTGTACATGAGTACCTAACATGGCCTTGTTGCTGGGACCCATCTTTGCATTTGTTTGTTCCTCCCTAAGTTACACTTAAAGGGGGCTGTTGTTGTGAATAGGGTTATTACCTATCCGGTTTAACCTTTGTTGTGTGGATAATTTATATTATTTAACTATTTATTAGTTAAATAATACTCACACACATGTTCACATGTTAAGTTGACTTAGGAAGCATTCTAGTTGTTTTCTAGATGTTTCTAGTTTGTCTAGTTGTTGTTGATAGTTGTCATCTTATCCTATAGTTGTCATATGTCATAGGATTAAGACAATTGTCACATGACTACATCATCTTGTATTTCACATTGGTATTTATAACCAAAGACTCATTGTACATTATTGTAATCTAGTATTGTTGTATCATGGAAATATAGCATTCTTTTTGCTTGTCTCTTTTATGTGGAAGGTTATTTGGTTTTGCAAATTTGATCCTGGTGGTTGATTGCTCCAACAAAAGTAACTTTTTGAACTAACAAATTTGTAAGTACAAATTATTGTTTCATTTAAAGGACAAGTTCATCTTTTAACATCACCTAAACTGCTTGCTCTTTTTTAAATAAAGTTTTGAGGAGCTTGCATATCACAAAAGGTTTTATTTAATCTAAGAATGGCTTGAGCTTGAAATTGGCTCCCCTGTTGTAAAATCCAACATGTCCCCATGTCTAGTCCTAAGAGAAACTATTTAATTTCACATCCTATAAATTTATTATTTTGAATGAACCAACTCATCCCAACAATAGTATCATTGTGTTCCAAATTTAAGAGATGAAAAAAAAAATGATGAGGACCTGTGGGTTATGGGCCCACAATGCAACTTAAAATAGACTAATGTAATAAATCAAGGTGTTAGTTTTAAATAGACATAACAAGCATAACAAAACCATTTCCATAAAATATACACAAATCCAAATAGAAATTATCATGGAGATACAAATATCACCATTACAAATACCAGTTCACTAACTTTATGTCGAGGACACTTCTTTCTATAAATGGGTACTCGTCAAAAATAAAAGTTGAATTAAATACTAAAGTGATTATTTTGTATTTGATATATCATGATGTATAAATTGATATATAAACTGAATCATCATTGGGGCATTAAAATCTAGGGTGTTTTCATCACCTACCACCTACTTAACAACTTGAATTTCTTTAATCATTGATTCTAACCATTCTTGTAGAAATAAACCATTTCTATTAGATCTCAAATAGACAAGATCAAACATAAACTTAAATATATTTCTAATAATATAGGTTTAAAAAAATCACATTATTAGGTTTATCTCCTAAAGGAATACAAAGACTAGAAAAATTTACTAGCGATGTGTGGGAGAACTCAAACTCCTCTAAAAATGAGAAGATATGAAATACCTAGATATTCTATAGGCGGTAAGCCTTGAATGGCATGTACATACCACCCAGAATGTTGGGGAAAAAACAAAAAGGTTTCAATGAATGCAAAGTTGATAATTGGGTTTAAGGAGGGTTTTGGTCCCTTTATCGTTGAACAAAAGCAATGAAAAAATAAGTGTAATTTTCTCCATAAATTCTATGTTCTTGGAATCGAATATGCGACCTTTAGAACACAATGGATTCATAGCAAATTTAGGGAAGAGCGAGCATGAAAATCTTCAATGGAAAGAGAAGCCAATGGCTTATGCACAGATTTATATCAATAATTCCATCAACAATGTGGAGAATTTAATTGATTCAAAATCTTCGGGGATGATGGGTAATGTTAGAAGAACACCATCTACTGTATCTCTGGATAACTTTAATTGGTGAAAGATTATCTGAGAAATCTTCATCAACTAATGTTGCTACTGATGTGTCAGTTGTTGGTAAAGTTCAGCCTGCACAGAAAGTTGTACAAGTAGAGTCTTCTTTCCACAATGTGAATTCCATTGATTCAAAAGCTTTGAACTTGAGAAAAATTGGTGGTAGACCATCTAGTGGAACTGTGGATGGTGTTAGGATTGCTACATCAGGCAGTTTGAATTCAAATGTAATCTCTAGGTTCTGATTTTGGAAAACTTACTGCTATAAAAATTATGGTCTTTCTTACTCAAATAAATAGCTCATTTATTTTGTTTTGTAAAATGGTAACCACACTCTTTTAAATAGAAGAATAGAGTGGGTCTAATGAAATGAAATCAAAGATTTTAATAACGTCTACGAGACCAAGCAGTCTAAGGGACCCAAAAACAACTCCTCAAGACATTTTCAATCTCCTTTCGAGGTCTGATTTTCTACTATAAATCTTGATTGTCCTTCTAACCAGTTCATATCAACTGTCTAAATTCTCCACTAGCAATTATATGTATATGTTATCGATTAATTAGCTTACCATCACGAGTAATAGGTTATTGTAACCCTGTATGAATAGGTATAGAGCATTGTATCATCTTCCCTTTTGTATTATTGAAAGGTGATAATGAGGAATCGATCCAACATTTTAATATTTTGTGTCACTTTGTTATTCCCCTAAGCCGTTGTTTTTACTTTAGGTGCTTATTGTTTGTGTATCATTTTGTGTTTGTGTCGCTTCCTAACTATCATTTTGTACCATAGTTATCTAATGGAACTTATTTTATGGAACTTTCCAAGACTAAATATCTTATTTTAAGAGGCCATAAGAAGGTACGAGTGAAGGGAGACGTAGAAATGGGTCACATCCATTAGAAACAAAATATCATGTTGTGTAGTTTATAAGTCATATAATTTGTAGAGATAGTCATATATTTTAATCAAAGAGACATGTAGAAGAGTTTCAATCTTAGAACAATTATTGATTATTTATAATGTTTGTAAGAGTACACAAGATTTTAATAATCTTAATTTCTTCTATAAACTAGTTCAACAAGAGTTCTACAAAATTAAGTACGATAATTGTCTTTTTTTTTAGAGAGAATTGAATGGTTATTATGATAATGTTACTAATGTTTAATTATTTGTTAAAACATTCCTTCGTGTTAATGATAAATTTCTTAATAGAAGTATTTTCTTGATTAGTGAGGTTAGTTTATATGTGAGGGATAGAGTTAGGAATTGGCTTGATAAATCTTGTATTTTGTATTCCTCTTTCAATTTTTATACTAGTGTTGTTATTGAATATGTTTCTAAACCCAAAGATAATAGTGTGGATTGGATATGATTCTTCATGCTATATCTTATGATCAAAACCTATGAATTAATATGGCTTACATTCCCACTAGATCTATTTTTTTTTTACTTTGTAAGGCATACACACCTAAGTTCGGTAGGAGGACAAGAATTAATTTACCTAACGCTAACCTTTCTCCTAATATAATTAATCCTTCTTTTTGCATTGTTGAAAATAGATTTAACAAGAAGGAATGTAAATTAAATCTCAATTTAGTAGGAGGTTGGTTGAAGTATCTTGTGTGTTTATCCTTGTAGTCTTATTGCTATTTGTCAGGACAAAGAAATAAGAAACCAATTTAACAATTAATAACTCAATAGCCCAGTTTTTGGCTCTGATACCAAATTGTAATGCTACTTTTCTCCCATAGTCATTAACTACTTGCAATAGATTTATTATAGTTAACTTTTAGAGTTGAGATAGTTTTGAATATGCAAAGATATTAAAATAGATATAAACGGCAAATGTAAATTACAACATATGATAACTTAATAAGAACTCCAAAGTAAATCATTAACAAAGAAAATTAGATAACATAATCACATAATCAAATTAACATCAAAACCCACATATATAATAATTCCAATATCTTTTATTAGCAATGAGTTTAGTACTTATCTGAATCACTAAGCACTTGGATAGGTCACTCTCACCCTAAGAATATTTTAGTGGTCTTGGCCCTCATAGCTATGGCACACTCTAGGAGGAACCAGTTCTTATTCAAAACCAAGCACCTAGTTCTTATTCAAAACCAACACGTGCTTCCCAAGAACACAAGCCATGGCCAGGACAATTCTAGGTGTACACTGTACCCTAAGTTGGACACACACTATGTGCCCCTTCTCCTAATGCCCATAGCCCACCAAAACCACCTTCTTCTTCCTTGAGTGTTCTCCATGCCCTTTGATGAGCCCCATAATTGTCTCTTTTATCTCCTCTTTTCCTATCTCCAAGTACCTTCTGTTGACACTTTAATCATATTATGGCTAAGACTTGATATTATAATTTGATTAAAGCATTATATTAATTATATAATGTTTAATGGATGTTGTGTAGTTAAAATGGTTATTTTCATAGGCAATGTGAGTGAATAAGTATGTTTGCAATAATCTTTACAGTTAGATAATTTTATGGGACTAACTCTTCATGTAGCATCTAAGATCACTATCATGAAGCCATGCCATAGAGTTCCTGCAGCCACACCACATACATCCTACAACTAAAGCGTGGAGGGTTCTACGGTTGCACCTACAAGAGTTCATGCAGCCAAATGTTGATTCCTGTAGCAAAGCACACATTTATTGAACAGTTGACTTGTAGCAACCTACTTTATTTGGAAGATCGACACAAGATAAAAGGGGACATAGTGATAAGATAATAACTCTTCAAGTGAAGATGTGTGAGGATGAGATAATTGTTTCCTGCTTTTAGGGACATGTTGGTTCCATTTTAAGTGTTTCAATTAGAATTCTCTTTCTATTTAATCAAATCTTTTGTTTCTTAGTTTAGTTATAACTCTATAAGAATAAGGAATCATCTCCTTCTATGAAGGAGAGTAGATCCATTTTTATGGTTATTCAATTAATGTTTGAACTATAGGTGGCATTTATATATATGATTTTGTCTAGATATCTAGCACATAGATTTTCTCAAGAGTTTTGTATTCATTTTGATTCCAGTCAATAGAAATCTATCATTTCATTTGCATATTTTTATGTTTTTGTTTTACCTAAAGATTGTAAAGTAAATGTGTTGATTTAATACTTAATCATTAAGGAAGAAGGTCAACCCAAGCAAGGGACCACTTTTGGTTAAGCTACTCCCTATTAACTTCAGTTTTATGTCACTAGATTTGGACATCTTAGATTAGATTGAGAATTGATTTTTAGTCATTAACTAGATGTATGATTCAGTTTTTAGTTATTATGCTCTTGTATTTCAACAGTAATATAGTTTACTTTCTATACTTGTGATTTCCTTTCAACATTACTTAGATTTTATTTCAGCATTGCTTTGATTTTTATTTGTTTGAACTATACACAACTAAGCACCATGTATTCCTCAGTTGTACATATAGTATGGATATCATTTCAAGAAACACATCCCTGGGTTGATAATTAAATGTAGCATCTCTTTACCTATTTGACTGCTTGATTTAGGGATGGTGACATCTGTCATGTTATATGCATGCCTTAACTGCATTAGGTTTAGTGGGAAATGAAATTGCTCTTCATTTTTGGCATCATTGTTGGGGATGGTGTCAAGCTATTAAATTTCTAGGTCCTTATAAAATTTCCCTGTTTTCTTAGCATACAAATTTTGTTTTCAGTATTAAGGATTAATTTATCCAATCAAAAATAGAGACATCAACTAACATTGTGTAGGAGAGTAATTACTAGCTTGAATACGATTGCATGCATATTAGAATCCCATTGAGACAAAAAAATATAGATACATATGAAGAACTACAACAACTACCATAACTGAAGACGTTGTAGACCTAGACAATTTAGCATCTTTGTTCCAAGACACAATGGTGGAGGAAGAAGTGGAGAATTCGGTAGAACCAGTTACATTTGCATTTCTCATTGCTGACCAAGAACAAGCAACCACCATGAAAAATATACCTCCTTCAGCATTGCCAAACTTTCATGGTCTAATCACTGAAGACCCTGATACTTTCTTGTTTGAGTTTGATGTACTCTTCCGTAGATATGATTACACAATAGACACTCATAAATTAAAAATCTTCCTAGCCACTTTCAAAGATGTTGCATTAACGTGGTTCATGGGATTGGGAAGAGATGTTATTATAGACTGGAAAACAATGAAGGAGAAATTTATTAAGAAGTACCAGGATTACTACAGAGGTGACAACATGAGAGGAGATGAAATATTCAGGCTATCAAAAAAAGAAGATGAGCCTCTTGAAGACTATGTGGAAAGATTCATGTTCTACCTTCATAAATCAAGATAGAACAAACTTACTCCAAAAACTCAAAAATTGGTATTCTTGAGAGGGGTAAATGAGGACTATATGGATGCCCTAGACTTAATAGGAGGAGGAGATATTTCTTAGCTTTACTTTGATAAATTTTGTGAGGTCTACACAAATTATTCAAGGTCTGCCATGAAGAAAACACATGGGCTTAGGGCTTTATCAACCACCAAGACTATTGTAGGAGTCTCTCGGGTAGAACTCAGTAACCTGCTAACAAACATGAAGCGGGACATCATTAGCCACTTGGATACTCAATTGGATACCTTACATATAAATAAGAAACAAGAAGAAGTGGATACAACATTGGCAGAATATTGCCCTCATTGTAGGTAGAAAAGAGTTAATTGTAAATGCAAAAAGTTGCCTAGCATCACCAAAGACAAGAGGGAGAAGTCATAATTTCAGGAACTAGAAGATGATTCAGGACACGTATTCTACTTGGCCTAGTACAACATAAAGGGGCAGAAACTAATAGACCCCCATGTTCCCTAAGAGGTTAACCATACAAAAACAAGTTTCAAAACCTGAGTTTGATTTTCTGGGCCAATTAAAGAATGTCTATATTGAGATTCCATTGTTCTAGACTATTAATGGCATACCCATTTACAACAAGACAATGAAAGAACTATATATAAAAATGCCAGGTAGGAAACACAAATACCCCCAAACTATCCAAGTAATTGGACAGCTTGCTGACATTATGCTAGGTCATGTTGTGGTCCCAAAATATGCAGACCCTAGCAGCCCTATTGTAGATGTGCATATTAATAGCACCCTCATCAAAAATACACTGATTGATCTTGGAGTGCCAGCCATTAATGTGATGACTAAAGAAACAATATCACATTTTTAACTACTGAATCTAAGGCCAACACCCATTGTCTTGTAGCTAGTAGACAGATCTCAACAATCAAACCAGAGGGAGTAATAGAGCATTTGGTTATCACAATGGATCCCTAGGAATACCTTGTTGATTTCATGGTCCTGTAGCCAAAGGCTATGCAAGGTGGATACCTGCTTATTTTAGGGCAGCCATGGTTAGTGACTGTTGATTCTTTCATTTGATGAAGGTCAAGCAACATGATCATATCCAATGACAATGTCACAAAAAAACTAGTCTTATACCCTCTGGCCCAACCTTTCTCTAATATGGACCAATTTGTATGGCCAGACCTAGAAGATAATGACCAGTGCTCCTTTCAAATGCTTATGATGATAAAGAAAAGTTCATTAGAAGTTAATGAGGATGAGGGAAATGTGACTGCAAATATACTACAAAACAATTATGGAATAGACCCATTAATGGATGAACGGTTGACTTGTGTAAACTACCCTTTGGAGAATATTGTCCTAGGAGAACACTCACCTAACCTTGAATCCAATATTAGCACATTTCACCACTTGTTACCCCATAACTGCTACCTCATAATGTCATGTTCCAACACATCCACCATGCAATCTTTAACGAAACAAGTAGAAATTGCCCTAGGTTAAATGTTGAACATCAATAATCTATTGAACCTATAGTAACAGAATGAATTGATCCCTATGCTATAGGCTCACAAAACTACTTTTGTATGGGACCACCATGACATGAAATGGTTAGACCCAAACCTCTACACACATCATATTTATATCAAGGATGATTGTAAACCTGTCAGAAAGCCACAACGTAGGATGAACCCGGCAGTACAAAATATTGTGAAAGAGGAACTTGAGAAATTATTGGATGTTGGCTTTATTTATCCCATATCAGATAGCCAATGGGTTTCTCCTTTGGTGATAGTGCCAAAAAAAGGTAGAAAATGGCATGTCTACATAAACTATAGAGAACTTAACTCTGCCACATGCAAAGACCATTTTCCCTTACCTTTTATTGATCAGGTTCTAGATTCCTTAGTAATAAATAAATACTTTTCTTTCTTAAACAGTTTTAGTGGATATAACCAAATAAGAATTGCACCTAAGGACCAGGATAAAATAACATTTACCTATCCCTAGGGAACATATGCTTATGTAGTCCTTCCATTTGGATTGTGTAATGCCCCTACTACTTTCCAAAGGGTAGTTCTTAGAATTTTCTATGATCTTACTCATGATTGTTTGGAAGTCTATATGGATGACTTTACAACTCATGGTAATAGCTACAATGAAGCCTTAGCCAATCTAGAAAAAGTCCTGTAGTGCTATTAAGATCACAATCTTTCCCTCAACAATGAAAAGTGATATATGATGATGAAAGAGGGAATGGTTTTAGGGCATTATGTCTCACAAGAGGGTATTTAGGTAGACCCAACCAAGATACAAGTCATTTCTAATCTACCCATACCCTAGACACAAAAAGATGTTCGAAGCTTTCTTGGCCATGCAGGTTATTACCATAGATTTATAAAGGATTTCAGCAAAATAATCGCACCTTTATTTACTCTGCTGACAAAAGATGTTGAATTTAAATGGACACCTGCATGTCAAAACACTTTTCAATCATTAAAAGACTCCTTGATCACTACACCCATGCTAAGAGGAACAAATTGGACACTACCTTTCCACATCCACACTGATGCCTTTGATTATGCTGTAGGGGTTGTTTTAGGACAAAAGGATAGTTCTGTAGAATATGCCATTTATTTTATCAGCAAAAACCTCCAAGCAACAGAGCTAAATTATATTGTCAGTGAGAAAGAGCTCTTGGTTCTGGTCTATGAAATTAATAAATTCAAGCATTATATAATAGGTTATCCTATCTTTGTCCACACCAACCATGCAACAATCAAGTACTTAATGAACAAACCTATAGTCAGTGGTAGATTAGTTAGGTGGTTGTTGCTACTTCAAGAATTTGATATAACAATTATTGATAAACCAGGAAAAGCAAATGTTGTAGTAGATTTCCTCTCAAGATTGACATGTAATGTTAAAGAACCCATTATTGATGACTCATTTCTAGATGAGCATTTGCTTACATTAATAATGCAGCTCCCTTGGTATGCAGATACTACTTAGTATTTGGTTGCAAGAAAAACACCACCTCACTTTTCACCAAGAGAGAAAACTAGCTGGTAGAAAAGAGTCTTCCACTCTCATGGATTGTTGGATATTTGTTCTACATTGGCCTTGATAACATCATGAGAAGATATATCAGAGAAGATGAGGTTTATGATATTTTGAAAGCCTGCCATGATGAACCTAAAAATGAACAAAACTTACAAAGCATAAAGTTACATGTAAAGAAAAGCAAAACACAAATGATTTTACCTTCCAAAATGCCCTTGAAGTCCTCCACTCCTTGATAAGATTGAGGAAGTGCACCCAACTCCCTAGCTTTACCCAAACTAAATATTGAATATGTGAATATGCTCTCAATTGCAACAAAATTTTGGCATGGATTAGCTAAGAGGCTATGAGGAATGATTTTAACATGATAAGATTACTCAAACTTAGATGATGAAAATGGCTTGTGGAGGGTCTTATTTATAGGCAATTTTGGAGGGATTTTGATCCAAGGGCTAGGATTGAAAGTTGAGATCAATGGATGAGATGAAATGAAGAGATCAAGGGCTAAGATCTCATCAACAAAAATGAAGGGCTAAGAATAAAAATGAATTTTAAATTCATTTTTGGAGAAGGCCTTGCATTTAATGTGATTAGGACTTGTGAGGAAATTTCCTTGGTATGAGATGGAATTAAAAATTCCATTTTATGTGGAATGGTGAAGGTCATGTGACACTTAGGCATTTTTGGAGCTCACATGTGTGAGCTCATGGCATGGAAAAGAGCTTAGCATGGAAATACAAAGGTGAGGTGGAAGGGTCATGTGACCCATGGGATTATTTTGATAATTTTTAATTTGTGGGATGTGGGAGAAGGTGTTAATGATGCTTTGACCAAGTTAATCAAGGTGATTAACTTAATTAATGTGGATGGAGAAAAGTAGTGAATGAGCTAATCAGGGTTTAGAATTAATTAAATAATGATTTATTTAATTAATTCAGGTCTAGGGGTCATGTAGGCTAGGGTAGCTAATTAAATAATAGCTATTTAATCAACTAGGCTAGGTGTAGGTTGATTAGTAGGGTAGATTAATTAAATAAGCATGATTTATCTAATTAATCGGGTTTAGGAAACTGGACAAATTAACCAAATAAATATTTAGCATATTTATTTAATTAAATGGGGTGATGTTAGTATAGGTATAGAGTTGAATTAATTAAATTAATTTAGGACTAAGGGTAAATTGATGAAAAATGGCTAAGGATGGATAATCAGGGATGATGTACGTTAATTAATTAAATAATTATGAATTTATTTAATTAATTGGATGAAAAGGGAAATTAGTGATATGGATGATGCAGAAATACGGTTGAAGGGTTAAGACATTTTTAGGTGTCTATAGAACCTTGTGGAGGACATTTTTGTATAGCAAAGAGGACAGCATTCAAGATTTTGAAGACAGGGTATTATTGGTCAACATTGCATAAGGATGTAGTTGTCTACACTAGAAGATGTGAATGTTGTCAAAGGATGGGGAGACCAAGTAAGACAGATGAAATTCTCGTGCAACCTTAGCTGGTGTAAGAACCTTTTGACAAATGGGCTCTAGACTTTATAGGGCTCATTGATCCAAAGTCAAACAATAAAGAATAGATTCTAGTCTGCACTGACTACTTGAAAAGTGGGTGGAAGTTAAGCCTCAGACACATGCAAGAGATGATAAGGTGATAGAATTCCTTTATGAGGAAATATTCACCAGATATGGAGTGCCAAAGGAGATTGTTACTAACCAAGGACTGCAATTTACTTTTGATTTGATTGTTGCACTTGTCAAAGAAAATGCACTTCGTCATAGGAAATCTACACCTTATCATCCACAATCCAATGGACAAGCAGAGGTCACCAATAGAAAAATCAAGGTCATTCTAACCAAAACTGTATTTGACAATTTTGAGACCTTTTCCATAGATCTTGGTTGGGAGGATAGGACATTCTTTTTCATCTTCATATTTGTATAACAAGGAGGATATGTCTTCGAGGATATCTTGTTCCATGAAGTGTTTGAGCTCGAAGATGGGAGATGGCTTGCATTTGATGATAACCGTGGAGACTTCATTTTCCTTAGGAGCACCAAATGTCTTTGGGGATGGTGGAAGTAAGCCTACACAAAATGTGCCATGTAGATCATATTCTCCACATCCCATGTCACTCATCTTGATCTTGACCTTTGGAGGGGTGGATGTTTGCAATGTGGATGTGATGTTTGAAGGATAGATATATGAGGTGGATGGTGTTGGATTGGTGTTAATGGTGGATGTTTTGTGGCATTGTTGTATGGGCAGAAAGTTCAATCTTGTCCCTCCAAAAAGCTATAGTATTGGAAAGGACGGGAATTGGTGAAGATAGTAACTTCTATGCCATTGTATGGAAATTTTAGGCATTGGTGAAAAATGGATGAAATGGATTGCATGGCATGGATCCATGGTCGGACGAGGAGGATGTTGTATGGGAGGTCAAGATCAAGAACTTGAATTTTGGTTTCTAAAATCTTTTGTCCCACTTGAATGGGAAGTCTAATGGTGCCCTCGAACAATCTTTCAGTATCATCATACCCTTTGATGGTTATACACTCACTAGAGTCCACAACCACATCAGAGTATCCCAAGTTTTTTTAATAATTTTAGAGTGCAAAGGTTTAGGCCGAAGCAACCATCTATTAAGACTCTTTTTATGGTATGTTTGTGGATTAGGACTTTGATTTGAAGGTTTTCATTATGTGAGGTGTTGGATGTGGGAAGGTCTTTCTCAGAGAAGGTGAGATGGTGAGGTGAGGCAATGTGTCCCACCATGGCTTGGAATTGATCAACATTCAATTTGTTAGGGACTTGTGTTTCCATCAAGGCTTTGTCAAGGACATCCTTGTGGAGGGGAGATGTACAAATTAACTCAAGGGTGGAAATTTGAGTGGAGGTTTTTCTGAGATCTTCGAGGAGGTTACACTTGTGAGTGGATGGAGGATTGGTAGGTGTGAATGTAGTGGTTTGATTATTGGTAGGGGCTCCATGGATGGAGAGACGGCCATGATGAGTAGTGATGGCACAATTAGGTGTTTTGGCTCTAATGGTGATGGTGTTTATATGGCTGGAAGAATCTTCTATTCAGCCTACAATGGAGTTGAAAGAAGAGGGGGATGGATCTATGTTGTAGGATTGATTTGAGGAAGAGGCTCTTTGCTTGTTTTTATCTAGATGTGGATCCTTATATGCTCCTAAGTTGGCATTAGGTGATTGCTTTGGAGGTTCATCAATGGTTATATCACCTCTATCTAGAAGATCTTGGATGCAATGTTTCAATCTCATACAGTTAGATGTCTTATGCCCTTTCACACAATGGTATTCACAATAGGCATTTTCATCAAACCAAGAGGGTTTAAATTGGTTATCATCATAGGGGCAAATGGGTGGCAATGTGATTAGATCTGCCTTGACGAGATTTCTCAAAACATCCTCAATAGGTTCACCCAATGGTGTGAATCTCCTCTTAGGTATGTTATTTTGTTTGGGTGGTCCCTTGGGAATATCTACATTGTTGCTTGTGGATGGGTTTGATGGTGCGGTGGTTTGTACATTTTGGACACTCTTAACATCGGTGAACCCATCATTAAGAGTGCTTTTTTTCCCCAAAAGCAGGGTTTTTCATGGGATGGATTGTTGTTGTTGTTGTTTGTGTTGGGGGTGTTGGTGTTGTTTTCATTGACTTTGTTGTTCTTGTTGTCATTGTTGTAGATTTTTTTATCCCCCTTAGCAATGAGGGATCTCTCAATGGTTGTCCCTTTGTCTATGATCTCTTCACAGTTTGATGCACATTGGATTTGTAAATGGAAACCCATTTCTTGATTTAAATTAGTCACAAACATGGTGACTAATTATTTTTTAGGAATAGGCCAAGGGAGTTTTCTTGCTAGGCTTCACCACCTTTGTAGAAATGCAATGAAGGATTCCCCATTCTTTTTTTTTGTGTTGCAAATGTCCATCATGGATATTTCATGTTCAAAGGTATAGGAGAAATGATTTACAAATTTCTCTGCAAGCTCACGAAATGTTTTGATGTTGGGGGGAAGATGAGAAAACCATTAGGTGGCTTGACCACCTAGGCTTTTAGGAAAGAGTCTCATCAAATATGTGTCATCGTATGAGACCTCTAGGCAAGAAATGTGAAACTCCCTAAGGTGTTCCCTAGAGTCCCCTTTCCCTTTGTACTTGTCAAATTTTAGTGTTTCAAAATTTTTAGGCAAGGGTGGCATGGGGATGGTTCTATCAAATGGGTATGGGCAAATGTCCTCAAAGGAATTTGTTTTCTTTTGTGCCCATGTTGCATATCATCAACTTTTTTGGTGCAGTCACGGTAGGAGGGTTCACAGAATGAACTGTCCAAACCGTACAGAAAGAGTAAACACAACGAAAACAACTCAAAGATATGAAACAAATACAAATTCAATCATTCAGTATATCATAGAATTCAAATACAATATGGCTAGAAACATGCGGGCTTACAATTAGGGCTGAAAGGCCTAATTTTATAATATCAGATTAGGCACAAGCTATAGCTTTGAAGCTCCTTCATGCAAAATCTAAACTATCAACTATCATTATGTGAATCACTTGATAACTACTTTCCTAGGCATATATTACATTAATATATATCATCTCTAGAACAATAGATTCCTCCGTGTCGGCCAAAGAAGATCACAAACTCCAATGAGGAGCTATAATGTATGTGCACGAATAGGTCAAACCTAAATACATAGAAATCCTCCGCAAGTGAATGGAACGATGTGCAGATCTCGAGGAAGGTCAACCACGAACCAAATATCATTGAATGATGTGTCATTAGGCTCCACAAGCTGAGGAATGCTCCAGAAGTCTTCTCCTTTAGCCGATTGTCTGAAACTATCAGGATGCTCTGTTCTAAGAAAACATTCAATCTTCTGATAGCAATAACTTTCTAGTAACTAATCCAAATGCTCTAAATTTTGGATATGATGTAGATGAATGAATCTAGATGCTAAGTCCAACTCTGCAAGATCTGAAATGCAATTGCAGTAGAATGCGGACCAAAATATAGGAACTGCTTCTGACTAAACTGACTGAACTGAACTGGAAAATGAAAAGAAACAAATTAAACTGCAAACAAACTAAAATGCAAATGTTTTTGGTTGATGCTGATTGCTCTTGAAACAGGGATGTTCCTGCATTAGACATCTGGGGTTATTGAAAAAGTGAGTCCCTCACTTTGCTGGGGATAGGAGAGAACCAAGACGGTCCACCTCAGCCTAATAAATCCATTATGAATCTTCTTCTGGTCTGCCTTTCCACTTCACAAGGTATTCATTGTATTATCTTCCTCTAGTGCTGTGTCCAACTCTATTGTCCAAAATGTCTTCAATCTGCTTCGGTGCTTGTTATGGTAACTGCTTCTTCAAGTCGTTTTCCATGCTGTCACTAAACTCTACTTCATGATACAAATATAGGTCTACAATGTTGAAAATAGGTGATATGCCCAATGTCTCAGGTAGCTCCACTTCATATGCATTTCTTGAATCAAATTTTCTGAGTATCCTACAAGGTCCAAATTTCTTCATCTTCAACTTGTTATATGTCCCTATTTAGTGGAAAATTGGATTTGTTAATGTTTAGTGTTTTGATGTTTAAATTGTTAGACTTAGGGCATACAACTGAGAGGGGGGGTGAATCAGTTGTGCAAAACTTTCCCTTTTTAAACACTTGAATCTTCTTTAGTGATTAGCACAATATTAATCATAAACCATAATGCATTTAAATCAGAAGCAGAAACATATCAACACATATGACACCAAGATTTTGATGTGGAAAACCCGGTTAAGGGAAAAACCACGGGGTGATTAACCCAAGAAAGTATTCTCTGTTAGAAGAATAGAAAGAACAAATGGCACATGCCAATTAGGGCTCACTACCTGAGCACACTGCTCACAAGAGGCTTATTGCCTACAAGAGACACACTATCTACAAAGAAATAAGTATCACCTTTATGAACTAGAGAATATCATCTTCAGCATGCTTGAATCAGTTCCATTTAAGCCCAATACTTCTGCTCTACCTTTCGCACTTCTCTTCACTACCACACACTCATCACCGCAAGACACACATCAAAATGAATTCACAAGCCTTTATTTATACAAGGCATCAACTTAGGAACAATCATCTAAGTCGGCAAACATCTACAAGAACATCCGCAAGACGTGTAATACATCCGGTCGGCTAGTCTCAAGAAGAACACCAATATCCGTGGTTATTCTTCAAATGCAAACTCTAACTTCAATGCAAAACACCAACATTAACTGGACATGATCCAACGATCATCATAACCTTCCCTAAATCACCAAAAACATCCGCACTTCATCATCCTACTGGAATTCTTCTCTCCTTCATCCGGAGCTACAAGAACACAATGAATAGGCACTTTCGAACCTTCAACCCATGAACTAATCTAGTTGATACTTCACATGGATGTCCTCAACACTCCCTCAGATCCACAGAATGGGATAATGAAATACCGGATCTCACTGGACCTATCTGTGGCCCTCTGTCACCTCTGAACAGCTGCCGGAACCAGTTCTACTTGAGCGACCATAACTTCTTCAGATCTTCATGTGGACCTCTAAAATCTTGACTGGAGCATCTCAAGACTTATATCTACAAACCCTTTCAACCGTATCCTCTGATCCTCAACCTATTAAGGACTTTTACCTTCTTGTCATCACGATTCTTCACTGTTATTGATTGAGACTTATTTTCTCACTATCCTCAGTACACAACTCATCTAATCCTTCTCATTAATGCAACATGAGTATGTTGACATCAATGACAACACTGGTTAGGCCCATACTTGCAACAATCTCCCCCTTTGTCATTGATGGCAACATATGATGTGAAAAACTATCAAGAGAAGAACTTCTCCTTGCTGTTATAACTCCCCCTAACAGCAACAACTATTCACATGTCTTCTCTCCCTTTATTGCTCCCCCTTTGATCAACAACCACTTGTTTTTCATGTCTTCTCTCCCCTTTTGACATCAATGGCAAAGGGCTCATACTTGTAACTTCACTACTTCATAACATACCAGCTGCTCCCCCTGAGTGGCAGCTCCCTTATCATCAATTTGGATCACAAGATATGACTATAATATCCACCGGATTGATGCACATCAGTGCATCCTAGTTCATCACCAGAGGGGCAATAACCCCTAACTTCTCCCTAACATACTTAAAAGAGTCCTTGGGAAGAGGTTTAGTAAAAATATCTACAAGCTGATCCTTGGAGGGCACATACTCCAATCTGACTTCACCCTTGTTCACTTGCTCTCTCAGAAAGTGAAACTTGATAGATATATGCTTAGTCCTAGAATGCAACACCAGATTCTTAGAAATATTTATTGCACTTGAATTATCATAGAAAATTGTGATAGGCTCCTCATATTCTACTTGAATATCTCTTAGCATCTGCTTCATCCACAAAACTTGAGTGCAACTTCCTGCTGCTACAATGTATTCTGCTTCAATTGTAGACAAGGATATTGCCTCTTGTTTCTTGCTTAGCCAAGAAACCAACCTTTTTCCCAAAAAGAATGCTCCTCCACTTGTACTCTTCCTATCATCCACATCTCCTGCCCAATCTACATCTGTATATGCATGAAGAGAAAAATTATGATCTCTAAGATACCATAGACCATACTCAACTGTTCCTTTTAAGTACCTAAAAATTCTTTTGATTGCCATGACATGAGATTCTCTGGGATCAGCCTGGAATCTCACCACAAGACCAATAGCCTACATTATATCTAGTCTAGTTTGAGTGAGATACAATAATCTTCCAATCATTGATCTGTACTTTGTCTGATCTGTCTTAGGAGAGTCATCATCTTTGCTCAACTTACATCTAGTTGCCATGGGAGTTTTTATTGGCTTTGAATCTTCCATTCCAAATTTCCTCAACAATTCTTTCACATATTTGGTCTGAGAAATAAAGATTCCTTTCTTTGTCTGAGTAATTTACAGACCCAAGAAGAAATTTATTTCACCAAGCATTGACATTTCAAATTCACTTTTCATTTGATTTGCAAAGGTTTTACACATACTGTCTCTTCCCCAAAGATGATATCATCAACAAATACTTCAACAATCAAAATGTTTTCATGATCAATTTTGAAATATAGGTTACTATTAGCAGTACCTTTGTTGAAACCAATCTTCAAAAGATGTTTGTCCAGTCTTTCATACCATGCTCTTGGTGCTTGCTTTAGACCATACAGTGCCTTCTTTAATTTGTAGACCATATAACCATGCTCAGATAACTGAAATCCATTCGGTTGTTCAATGTACACTTCTTCTTCTAAGTCACCATTTAGGAAAGTAGATTTGACATCCATCTGATACACCTTGAAATCCTTGAAGGCAGCAAATGCAAGAAATAGTCTAACTGCTTCAATTCTTGCCACCGGAGCAAAGGTTTCTTCAAAATCAATTCCTTCTATTTGAGAGTAGCCTTTGCAGACCAATTTGGCTTTATTTCTGATTACTTCACCAACTTCATTTAGTTTGTTCCGGAAGACCCATTTGGTTCCAATCACATTCTTGTTTCTAGGTCTGGGAACAAGATCCCAAGTGTGATTTTTCTCAATTTGCATCAACTCTTCCTCCATTGCTTTGGTCCAATTTTCATCATTGCAGGCTTCATTTATTGTCTTAGGTTCAATCTTTGAAATCAAACAATATTCATCTAAATTTTGAGCAATTTTCCTTCTAGTTTGCACACCTTTGCTTTTGTCACCTATGATCTGATCTTCAGAGTGGTTCAATCTTACATACCTTGGAACTTTGGGAGTTTCTTGCACTTCTGCTTCTTGATCAGGCTCATTCAGACCTATCTCTTCTTCCTAATTTACCAGATCAGTCTGAATCTGACTTTCAGGAGAGGATTGAGCTCCTTGAACCAGAACACCATTCTGATCATCTTCATCATACTCATAAAACCTTGAGGGTTTCTCTATTCCCTCATCAACCTTCACATTTGTACTTTCTATCATCTTTCTTAGTCTCTTGTTATAACACCGGTATGCTTTGCTTTGAGTAGAGTAACCCAAGAATATTCCTTCATCACTTCTAGCATCAAACTTGCCTAAATATTCATCTCTTTTGATGTAACACTCAAAGACTCTGAAATGTCTTACAGTAGGAGTAATGCCAAACCAAAGTTCATAAGGGGTCTTACCGGTATTTCTTCTGATTTGCACTCGATTAAGAGTATAGACTGCAGTGCTGACAGCTTCTCTCCAATAGATCTGAGAAACATTTGCTTCCATCATCATAGTCCTTGATGCTTCCTGGATGGTCCGGTTCTTTCTCTCCACTACTCCATTCTACTGTGGAGTCCTCAGAGCAGACAAATGTCTCTTAATTCCATGTTTCTCACAGAATTCTATGAACTCACCGGATGTGAATTCTCCACCTCTATCAGACCTCAGACATTTCAACTTTATTCCTATTTCATTCTCTACCATAGCCTTGAATATTTTGAATTTCTCAAGAGCTTCTAATTTCTCCTTTAGGAAGGTTACCCACATCATCCGGGAATAGTCATCTATTAGTAGCATGAAGTATCTATCACCTTGAATACTTTTGGTTCTTGCCAGACCACAAAGATTAGTGTGAACTAAGTCCAATAGTCTGGTAGAAGATAGTTCCTTGCTTTTGAATGAGACTATGCTCATCTTACCCAACTGACATTCCTTGCACAAGCTATTAGTAGGTTTCACCAATTTTGGAAGATCTCTTACAGCCTAAGTATTGCTTATTTTGATGATATTATCAAAATTCACATGACACATCCTTCTATGCCATAACCAACTCTAATCAACTTGAACAAACAAGTAGCTTTTACCAGTACCAACCAAGTGGAAGATATTACCTTTAGTTTGAGCACCAGATGCAATCTCTGTTCTAGACCTTTCAAAGATTTTGCATTTTCCATCCTTGAATCAGAGATCATAGCCTTTGTCCACCAACTGTCCAACACTGAGAAGATTGTGCTTCAAACCTTCGATATACAGTACATTACCAGTTTTGTTTCTTCCATCAAAAGAAATAGTTCCTCTTCCTCTAATTCTACCAGCAAAATTATCACCAAACTTCACCACTCCTCCTTCATACCTTTCCAAGTCTATGAACTTATTTTTGTCACCTGTCATGTGGTGATAGCAACCACTGTCAATGACCCAATCATTCTTTTCTTCAACTTGGGCAGCCAGAGCTCTTTCTACAACTTTATGATTGGTAGATATAGAGGATATTGGTTCTTCTTCCTTGATGGCAATAAACACCCATTTAATTCCGGATCTGTTTCCTGTCTCTGATTCATCATCTGTTACTCCTTCATTATCATCGTCTTCATGAACATAGTAACAATTCTTTTGGAACCTTGATCTGTTAGGATTTGGTTTTGAAAATATTTCTGGACATCTTGAGGCAAAATGACCAATCTTATTGTAGTTAAAACACTTAAAAGGTAATTTTGCTTCATACATACCGGATCCTGTTGGCATTCTCTTTGCAATGAGGGCTTCAAGTTGAGCAGTTTCTACTTCTTCTTCCAGGTCTTTTCTTGCTTTTCCATACCATGACAAATTCCTTGATGAATTCTCTCCCAGATCAAATCCTTGTTTACCTTTTACAGAGGCACTGGCTTTGAATGTAGATTCAATTTTGGGGGGATCATCTCCAAATTCGGTCATTTCAAAAGCAGCCAGTTTGCCAGCCAATTGGTCTCTTGTGACAGTTGCATGGGATCTGAATTCATCAATGGTAGCAACCTTGATTTTGTAAGAGGTAGGAAGGGATCTGAGAATCTTACCAACAATCTCATTTTCATCCAAGACTCCACCAAAATTTCTAATTCCACAAACCAGCTCATTCACTCTAGGCATAAAAGTGGTAATATTTTCATCATCTCTCATCTTCAGTTTTTCAAATTTCCCTTTTAGACTCTATAACCTTGCACATTTAACATACTCATCTCCTTCATGCAGAAGTTCTAGTTTAATCCAGATCTCATAGGTAGTTGGTAGGTCAATAACATTTGAGAGCTCTGAGTCAGTTAATGCACTTAGAAGAGCCTCTTTGGTCCGCAAATTGTTTTCAACATCTGTGATTTCATTTAGGGTTGTCAGACCACCCTGTGGAGGTACATACGCTTTTGAGACCATGGACCAGTACGCCTTTCCCATACACTGCAAGTGACATTTCATGCGACCTTTCCAAAGAGAAAAGTTGTTTCCATCAAACTTCAGACTATCCTTCTTGTATGACAACATCCTGGATCTCCTCAAGCGGTTAAGCTCCTTTTAGAGGAACTTAACTCTGATACCAATCATTAGACTTAGGGCATACAACTGAGAGGGGGGGTGAATCAGTTGTACGAAACTTTCCCTTTTTAAACACTTGAATCCTCTTTAGTGATTAGCACAATATTAATCATAAACCATAATGCATTTAAATCATAAGTAGAAACATATCAACACATATGACACCAAGATTTTGACGTGGAAAACCCGGTTAAGGGAAAAACCACGGGGTGATTAACCTAAGAAAGTATTCTCTGTTAGAATAATAGAAAGAACAAATGGCACATGCCAATTAGGGCTCACTGCCTGAGCACACTGCTCACAAGAGGCTCACTGCCTACAAGAGACACACTGTCTACAAAGAAATAAGTATCACCTTTATGAAATGGAGAATAACATCTTCAACATGCTTGAATCAGTTCCATTTAAGCCCAATACTTCAATGCGGACCACCAACATTAACTAGACATGATCCAACAATCATCATAACCTTCCCTGAATCACCAAAAACATCCGCACTTCATCATCATACTAGAATTCTTCTCTCCTTCATCTGGAGCTACAAGAACACAGTCTGTCATCACTGTCACAAATGAATAGGCACTTCCGGACCTTCAACCCACGAACTAATCTAGTTGATACTTCACATGGATGTCCTCAACACTCCCTCAGATCCGTAGAATGGGATAATGAAATACCGGATCTCACCGGACCTATCTGTGGCCCTTGGTCACCTCTGAACACCTGTCGGAACCGGTTCTACTTGAATGACCATAACTTCTTCAGATCTTCATGTGGACCTTTGAAATCTTGATTGGAGCATCTCAAGACTTATATCTACAAACCCTTTAAACCGCATCCTCTGATCCTCAACCTATTGAGGACTTTTACCTTCTTGTCATCACTGTTCTTCACTGTTCCTGATTGAGACTTATTTTCTCAATATCCTCAGCACACAGCTCATCTAATCCTTCTCATTAATGCAACATGAGTATGTTGACATCAATGACAACACCATTTATGCCCATACTTGCAACATAAATCCTCCTCTCCACTTTACATTCAAGGATCTAGGGTTGAGTGGCAATTCACTATCATACCCTAGATCACTGTGAGATGTCGGGAAGCTTGGATTAGGGAATTTAATTATCAATTTCTCTTCTCTTATGCTCAATTGACCATTAAAACCCTAATTATACAAATACGGCAATAAATTAATGAATAATAGAAAATGCTCTTGCAGACGAAAGTGAAATGGAAAATCACAAAATACCTATTTTCGAGGTTTCGAGGTGGAATAGTCGGGGACACTAGAGCAGGCATCCAAGTCCAAGGTACCAGTTTCTTTCCGAGATCTAGACCTTTCGACACTGACCAACCCTGTAACTTTTGTTTCTAGGAACTCAACTACGGAGGACACTACAGCGAGTGCCCAAGTCTTGGAAATGCTCCAGTGTCCTGCTTCTCTTCAGATCCCAAATCCTTGATGCTACCAATCCTTTCTGCAACTTCACCTTTCCCAAATACGACACCTGTAACCTGCAATCACAAGACTTAGTTTGGGGGTTGTGGTGTTTAGGAGCTTGCCTTAGTCAAGCCCCAGAAGGAAACTTAAGTCTTCCAAACACCTTTTTCAGATAGAGAGAGTGTGCCCTTGTGAGGCAGAGGCCAAATCCAAATGAAACAATGATAAAAAGCACAATGATATCACCTTTGTAGTGAAGATCTCATGGGAGGAAGATGCTCTTCATTCCATGAGGAGATGAATGCTCAAATTTGCAAATACAAACACATAAACATAACAAGTCTGCTCTTGCAACACAATGAAAGCCTTGAATCACCTTGAGAACAAAATAGCTTGCTAGTAATCATCTAGTTTACAAATGAATGACTAAAAATGCTTTTATATGCAACTACAAACACCCCCGCCAAGATTTTCATAATTTAAACTTACCGTGTTGGCAAAGGACCTAATTAACGATCATAAATTGACACCTAGAAATTAGGGTTGCCCCAAAATAGGGTAGGACTAGGGCGTGGGCGCCCAAGTCCTCCCCCCTATTTTAGGTAGGGCATATCTCAAGGGGTCCTCCTAGGTCCCATTTGTCATGTTACCTAGGGCTCATTCCATCAGGAAGCCAAATTATGAACTAAGATGTCCTAAATGCATGCAAAAGATCCAGGAGCTAAACCTTATGAGGGAAAAGCCCCCAAGGGGACATTTTTTGACGTTACATTTAGCCCCTACTTTAATGTATGTATAAACCCGAGGCCAATACATGCATTAAAGTAGGGTCACAAACACAAAAAACACATCAAGCATGGAGAAGACATGCCAATCGCATAGAAAATAGTAACAGACACGCAAAACACGGAGAAGACATTTATAGTCACGCAGAACACAAAGAAGACAGTCAATGCATAGAAGACACATTAATGCATGGAAGACAAGCATGATTTCTTTTCTTTTCTTTTTCTCATATATATATAAATGAAATGCAAATGTAAGTACTGGAAAGTAAACAAACCTCCCATAATATATGATGGACTCATCGCACAGGTCTTTGTATATATGGGGCAACACACATGCAAGACATGCAAAATTTCCCAAAATGTAGGATGCATATGGGGCAACAGGCACGCCACACAAAACAAGAACGCCAAAACACACACACTTGAAGACACAGAGAAAACATGGCAGACAAGCGATGGTGTGTTCTCTATTTATAGGCTCATCACCATCTCAAGCACATTACAGGAACACACCGACGATTGCACTTCACCACAACAATCGCTGAAGACACACTTAAGGGTTGAGTTAGTCACATAACCACTCCCCACCTCCACAGAGGACTTTTGAAAATGCAACCCCACTCGCGTCATGAAGACACCTTACAGTGAAAAGGAAGCATGGAATACCACCCCACCTACATCATGGAGATGCCTTACAATGAAAGGAGGTATGAGCTCAAAAGTATACAACCCCACCCACATCACAGAGATGCCTTATAGTGAAAAGGAGGTATACATAATAGATTTCAAGATGAATTGATTGATTGAAAACAAACTTAGGATGCAGGAAGTACTCATTGCACTAGTCTGTACCTAAGGACAAGCACATTGCTAACATCTACAACAGACAGCTTACCTTATATATGCCCCCACCTTAAGGTGGTTGATATCAGTTATTGATATCAAGCACATTGATGTAGGAAGAAAACACACAAGGGAATACTGACTTTTGCAAAGCCCATGCCCCTCGCAGGTGACATGTACTTCATGATCGCCAAATGTTCCCACAAACACATCCATGCAAGAAACATGTTAGTGTCTACAACATCATAATAAACAACAACATCAATGCATATGAAATTTGAGGTATGCAAGATTCAAGGTAGACAAAGTGCACGGAGAAGCAATATTGTTTATGATTTGTAAATGAGATAGAACACCATCAAAATCATCACTACACGGAAAGCACGAGTGCTTCCACAAGCCAAGAATCAGATAAGATATACAACCCCATCGTCATATTAGGAACTAAGTCCATTTTTTGATTGCTCTCTAAAGAGACACTAGGTCCGCATCAGTATAAATGTTTGTCGTCATCTCCCCACTAGATGGAAACACTAGAGGAAGGGAAACAACAAATATGAGAGGAGAAACAAGTGTCTGTGACAGTCATGTAGGAGGATGCCCCCAAGTGTCACCAACCGCAATGCTATGTCTGTAAGACACAACACACAACAATGAAATCTAAGAGGCAATTTAGAAGAATGATGATACAAATAGAAGGTCACAACAGAGGCAGTCTCCTGGTATCCCAAACCTTATGGGAGAATTTGAGGTCATCCCAAGAGACTTAAACAAAACATAACACATCATGGGGGAAGCACATCATGAGAGAAAGAAAGTAGTAGAGATGCTTACTTGTAGGGTCTTCATGCTAAGTCTCATTATCAAGTAAATCATTGTCATCCTCCCACTCCCTAATGTTAGAGGAAGGTGGGATATAAGGTGTCATAGCTCAATTCATGTCTTGCTTATCATGTTGTTTATTGTTAGGATCATGTTTCTTTGGTTTAATGTTAGGATCAATGTTTTCTTTTTGAGATGCAAGGTAAGCTTGTCGCCTTGCCTTCCTCCTTTTTGCATGTTGACGTTGTTGTATTTTATGACTTAGCTTTTGTAACATAGGACTTTGCTCTGTTATGGATTTTTGTGTTGTAGAGGAGGAAACACCAAGGTCAAAGTTCATTTGTCTAGGTGGAATGTTTTCTTGTTGAAGCTTACTAGCATACTTATTCTCTATCCTCTTAGTGATGTCCAAAAGACTTGAATATTCAAACAAAGGAGGGACATTAAAGGTCTTCTCTTAGTGAAATCCAAGGTATGTGAACAATCAACTAAAGGAATAAGGTTGGTGGGATGATCCACAGAGGTAGGAATTTGATTATTGTTAAATGAATGCTCATTTTCTACCCATGGAATGTTCTTTGTTAAAGGGAGCTCTTCATTCACTAATGCTTCATCTTGGCCAAGGAGAGCAGTTGAATTATTAAAGCTATCCCTAGTCTTCTCATTTGAGTATTCAGTTATAGGGGAAGTGGGATAACCTATGGGATCATCATTAGCCTTTTCCTTGCTATTCATGGAGAAGAACTCAATTAAGCTTTCTAATATCATAGGATGTTCACTCATGAGGGTTAAAAATTGGTCAAAATCAAGATCTTTGATAAATGCATGCAAAGATACCATTGAGAAATGACATGAAGGTGCCATTCCAATGTAAGATCAGATTTTGATAAGTTTTTCAAATTGATGCAAAAGACAAGTGCAAAAGAATGTATGAAAATAACTTAAAATGCTTGATTTTTTTGTACTTTTTCAATGCAAATGAATGAAGCAAAGGCTGTTATAAGGATTTTGATTGAGTGCAGCAAGTTATATGTCTGATATCAGTCCAAAACAGCAATAATATCACTCTCAACACACTCTTAATGCAAATCCAAGATAATTCCAAGTCGAAATATAGTGAAAATATGTCAAAATAGGCACTTTTTTCACCAAAACTCAATGCAACAGAGCATAAAAAAGGGTGTTGTGAGGAAAATGATGATGGAAAGAAAATAATATCAGTAATAATAGCCACTTAGTTCTAAAATATCCAACACAACATGCTTTTTGTGCCTCTTAAGGTCAAACCCTAGTGAAAATATAGCAAAAATGGGCTATTTTTCAAGGTTTTTCAATTCCAAGACCTAGAAAAGGGGGTCTTGTAATGAATTTTAGGATGTGAAGAAAGTAACATAAATTATACCAATCACCTCAATCCATAAAATTGATCCCAACATGCTTGGAGTGCAAACTAGGTTGAACCCTAGGGCAAAAATAGCTAAAATGTGTAGTTTTTCGCAAACTTTTCACTACAAAAGCCCAATAAAAGGGTGTTGTGAAGATTTTTATGAGGGAAAGCAAATTATTACCCTGATAATGGAAAATTAATGCAAAAATACTTTTCACAACATGCTTATGGTGCAAGTTTATAAAGTCAATAAGGCCAAATTTAGTGAAAATCGTTGTTTTTGAAGCCCTAGGTTTGAGATCTTGGGACAAAATGCTATGTGAATGTTTAAAAGTATGATTTATGATGTAAATTAATTAATCTTAGATCTGAAAATAATTTTCAAGCTCTAATATGCAAAATAGCAATGCAAATCTAATGAAAATGCATGAAAATTACTAGTTTTTGTTGAAATTTTCTATGCAAAAATGCAAATATTTTAAATCTAAATGCAAATTCACACTAAAATACAAGACTACAGACAAATGAATATTTGAATGAGCCTCTAAAATCAGTAGAAAAATTTGAGAAAAGATTTTGCCTACTAACCCTAGATTTTGGAATTACTAGGTTATATCAAAATTGTCAAAATTTCCGCAAAACCTTAGCAAATTAATAATGAAAATGCAATGCAAATGTCTAAATTTTTGTGTTTTTCTATAGTTTATATCAGATCTGATGCAAAAATCATGAATTAGGAAAATTTAGAAAGAATTGATGCAATTTAGTAAGCCAAACAATGCAATTTTTTTGAATTTTTCTCAATGCAATAAAATGAATGATTATATGAATGAATGAAATCAATCCAAATCTGAAGACACACTCAGAAAGTTGAAATTTAAGTCCAAAAACATGGGTTCACCAAAATGTTTAGTGGAAAATTGGATTTCTTAATGTTTAGTGTTTTGATGTTTAATCCTCCTCTCCACTTTACATTCAAGGATCTAGGGTTGAGTGGCAATTCACTATCATACCCTAGATCGCTATGAGATGTCGGGAAGCTTGGATTAGGAAATTTAATTATCAATTTCTCTTCTCTTATGCTCAATTGACCATTCAAACCTGAAGTATGCAAATATGGCAATAAGCTGATGAATAACGGAAAACACTCTTGCAGACGGAAGTGAAATGGCAAATCACAGAATACCTATTTTTAGGGTTCCGAGGCAGAACAGGCAGGGACACTGGCCCAGGCACCCAAGTCCAAGGTACCAGTTTCTTTGCAGGATCTGGACCTTCTTCCAACACTGATCAGCCCTGTAACTTTTGTTTCTAGGAACTCAGCTGCCAAGGACACTAGAGCAAGCGCCCAAGTTCTAGAAATGTTCCAGTGTCCTGCTTCTCTTCAGATCCCAAATCCTTGATGCCTGCAAATCCTTCCTGCAACTTCACCTTTCCCAAATGCGACACTTGTAACCTACAATCACAAGACTTGGTTTAGGGGTTGTGGTGTTTAGGAGCTTGCCTCAGTCAAGCCCCAGAAGGACACTTAAGTCTTCCAAATACCTTTGTCAGATAGAGAGAGCATGCCCTTGTGAGGTAGAGGCCAAATCCAAATGAAACAATAATAAAAAGCACAATGATATCACCTTGTAGTGAAGATCTCATGGGAGGAAGATGCTCTTCATTCCATAAGGAGATGAATGCTCAAATTTGCAAATACAAACACATAAACAAAACAAGTCTGCTCTTGCAATACAATGAAAGCCTTGAATCACCTTGAGAACACAATAGATTGCTCGTAATCATCTAGTTTATAAATGAATGACTAAACATGCTTTTATATGCAACTACAAACACCCCCGCCAAGATTTTTTGTAATTCAAAATTACCATGTCGGCAAAGGACCTAAGTAACGGTCATAAACTGACACCCAAAAATTAGGGCTACCCCAAAATAGCGCAGGACTAGGGTGCAGGCGCCCAAGTCCCCCCCCTATTTTGGGCAGCGTATATCTCAAGGGGTCCTCCTAGGTCCCATTTGTCATGTTATGTAGGGCTCATTCCATCAGGATGCCAAATTATGAACTAAGATGTCCTAAATGCATGCAAAAGACCCGGGAGCTAAACCTTATGAGGGAAGAGTCCCCAAGGGGACATTTTCTAACTTTACATTTAGCCCCCACTTTAATAAAGGAGGTATGAGCTCAAAAGTATACAACCCCACCTGAATCACGGAGATGCCTTACAGTGAAAAGGAGATATACACAATAGATTTCAAGATGGATTGGTTGATTGCAAACAAACTCAAGATGCAAGAAGTACTCATCGCACTAGTCTTCACATGAGGACAAGCACATTGCTAACATCTACAACAGATAGCTTACCTTATATATGCCCCAACCTTAAGGTGGTTGATATCAGTTATCGATATCAAGCACGTTAAGGTAGGATGAAAACACATAAGGGAACACTGACTTTCACAAAGCCCATGCCCCCCAGAGGTGACATGTACTTCATGATTGGCAAATGTTCCCACAAACACATCCCTGCAAGAAACATGTTAATGTCTACAACATCGTAATAAACAACAACATCAATGCATGTGAAATGTGAGGTATGCAAGATTCAAGGTAGACAAAGTACATGGAGCAGTAATATTGTTTATGATTTGTAAATGAGATAGAACACCATCAAAATCATCCCTACACAGAAAGCACGAGTGCTTCCACTAGCCAAGTGTCAGATAAGATATACAACCCCATTGTCATATTAGGAACTAAGTCCATTTTTTGATTGCTCTCAAAAGAGACACTAGGTCCGCATCAGTATAAATGTTTGTCGTCATCCGCACACTAGATGGAAATACTAGAGGAAGGGAAAAATAAATAAGAGAGGAGAAACAAGTGTCTTAGGGACAGTCATGTAGGAGGGTGCCCCCAGGTGTCACCAACCACAACACTATGTCCGTAAGACACAACACACAACAATGAAATTAGAGAGGCAATTTAGAAGAATGATGATACAAATAGAAGAAGGTCACAACAGAGCAGGTCTACTTGTATCTTAGACCTTATAGGAGAATTTGAGGTCATCCCAAGAGACCTAAACAACACATAACACATCACAGGGGAAGCACATCATGAGAGAAAGAAAGGGGTAGAGATAGTTACCTATAGGGTCTTCATTCTAAGTCTCATCACCAAGTAAATCATTGTCATCCTCCCACTCCCTAATGTTAGAGGAAGGTGGGATATAAGGTGTCATAGCTCAATTCATGTCTTGCTTATCATGTTGTTTATTGTTAGGATCATGTTTGTTTGGTTTAATGTTAGGATCAATGTTTTCTTTTTGAGATGCAAGGTAAGCTCATCGCCTTGCCTTCCTCCTTTTTGCATGTTGACATTGTTGTATTTTACGACTTAGCTTTTGTAACATAGGGCTTTGCTTTGTTATGGATTTTTGTGTTGTAAAGGAGGAAACACCAAGGTCAAAGTTCATTTGTCTAAGTGGAATGTTTTCTTGTTGAAGCTTACTAGCATACTTATTCTCTATCCTCTTAGTGATGTCCAAATGCCTTGAATACTTAAACAAAGGAGGGACATTAAAGGTATTCTCTTCCTTAGTGAAATCCAAGATGTGTGAACAATCAACTAAAGGAAGAAGGTTGGTGAGATGATCCACAGAGGTAGGAATTTGATTATTGTTAAATGAATGCTCATTTTCTACCCATGGAATGTTCTTTGTTAAAGGGAACTCTTCATTCACTAATGCTTCATCTTGGCCAGGGAGAGTAGTGGAATTATTAAAGCTATCCCTAGTCTTCTCATTTGAGTATTTATTTATAGGGGAAGTGGGATAACCTATGGGATCATCATTAGCCTTTTCCTTGCTACTCATGGAGAAGAACTCAATTAAGCTTTCTAATATTGTAGGATGTTCACTCATTAGGGTTAAAAATTGCTCAAAATCAAGATCTTTGATAAATGAATGCAAAGATACCATTGGGAAATGACATGAAGGTGCCATTCCAATGTAAGATCATATTTTGAGAAGCTTTTAAACAAGTGCAAAAGAATGTACGAAAATGACTTAAAATGCTTGATTTTTTCGTACTTTTTCAATGCAAATGAATGAAGCAAAGGCTGTTATAAGGATTTTGATCGAGTGCAGCAAGTTATATATTTGATATCAGTCCAAAATAGAAATAATATCACTCTTAAAACACTCTTGATGCAAATCCAAGATAATGCCAAGTCGAAATATAGTGAAAATATGTCAAAATAGGCACTTTTTCACCAAAACTCAATGCAAAAGAGCATAACAAAGGGTGTTGTGAGGAAAATAATGATGGAAAGAAAATAATATCAGTAATAATAGCCACTTAGTGCCAAAATATCCAACACAACATGCTTTTAGTGTCTGTTAAGGTCAAACCCTAGTGAAAATATAGCAAAAATGGGTTATTTTTCACGGTTTTTCAATTCCAATACCTAGCAAAGGGGGTGTTGTAATGAATTTTAGGATGTTTAAAAATTAAAATCAATGATATCAATCCCATCAAACCATAAAATTGATCACAACATGCTTGGAGTGCAAACTAGGTCGAACCCTAGGGCAAAAATAGCAAAAATGTGTAGTTTTTTGCAAAATTTTCACTTCAAGAGCCCGATAAAAGGGTGTTGTGAAGATTTTTATGAGGGGAATAAAATTATTACCCTGATAATATAAAATTAATGTAAAAATACTTTTCACAACATGCCTATGGTGCTAGTTTATAGAGTCAATAAGGCCAAATTTATTGAAAATCGTTGTTTTTGAAGCCCTAGGTTTGAGATCCTGGGACAAAATGCTATGTGAATGTTTTAAAGTCTGATTTATGATGGAAATGAATTACTCTCAGATCTGAAAATGATTTTCAAGCTCTAATATGCAAAATGGCAATGCGAATTTAATTAAAATGCATGAAAATTGCTAGTTTTTGTTAAAATTTTCTATGCAAAAATGCAAATATTTTAAATCTAAATGCAAATTCACACTAAAATACAAGACTATAGACAAATGCATATTTTAATGATCCTCTAAAATCAGTAGAAAAATCTGAGAAAAGATTTTGCCTACTAACCCTATATGTTGGAATTACTAGGTTATATCAAAATTGTCAAAATTTCCACCAAACCTTAGCAAATTAATAATGAAAATGCAATGCAAATATCTAAATTTTTGTGTTTTTCTGTAGTTTATATCATATTTGATGAAAAAATCATGAATTAGGAAAATTTAGAAAGAATTGATGCAATTTAGTAAGCCAAACAATGCAATTTTTTTGAATTTTTCAAAATTTTCAATTTTTTTGAATTTTTCTCAATGCAATAAAATGAATGATTATATGAATGAATGAAATCAATCCAAATATGAAGAAACACACTCAACAAGTTGCAATTTAAGTCCAAAAACATGGGTTAACCAAAATGTTTAGTGGAAAATTAGATTTGTTAATGTTTAGTGTTTTGATGTTTAAATCCTCCTCTCCACTTTACATTCAAGGATCTAGGGTCAAGTGGCAATTCACTATCATACCCTAGATCATTGTGAGATGTCAGGAATCTTGGATTATGAAATTTAATTATCAATTTCTCTTCTTTTATGCTTAATTGACCATTAAAACCCTAATTATGCAAATACGGTGATAAATTGATGAATAATGGAAAACGCTCTTACAAACGGAAGTGAAATGGCAAATCATAGAATACCTATTTTTGGGGTTCTGAGGTGGAATGGTCAGGGACACGGGAGCGGGTGCCCAAGTCCAAGGTACCAGTTTCTTTGCAGGATCTGGACCTCCTTTCGACACTGATCAGCCCTGTAACTTCTGTTTCTAGGAACTCAACTGCAGAGGACACTAGAGCGAGCGCCCAAGTCCTTAAATGCCCCAGTGTCCTACTTCTCTTCAGATCCCAAATCCTTGATGCCTATCAATTCTTCCTGCAACTTCACCTTTCCCAAATGCGACACCTATAACCTACAATCACAAGACTTTGTTTGGGGTTTGTGGAGTTTAGGAGCTTGCCTCAGTCAAGCCTCGGAAGGACACTTAAGTCTTCCTAACAGCTTTGTCAGATAGAGAGAGCATGCCCTTGTGACGTAGAGGTTAAATCCAAATTAAACAATGATAAAAAGCACAATGATATAACCTTGTAGTGAAGATCTCATGGGAGGAAGATGCTCTTCATTCCATGAGGAGATGAATGCTAAAAATCTGCAAATACAAACACATAAACAAAAAAAGTCTACTCTTGCAACATAATGAAAGCCTTGAATCACCTTGAGAACAGAATAGCTTGCTAGTAATCATCTAGTTTACAAATGAATGCCTAAACATGCTTTTATATGCAATTAAAAATACTCCCACCAATATTTTTGTAATTCAAACTTACCGTGTTGGCAAAGGACCTAAGTAACGGTCATAAACCGACACCCAAAAATTAGGGTTGCCCCAAATAGGACAAGACTAGGGCACAGGCACCCAAGTCCTCCCCCCTATGTTGGGCAGGGTATATCTCAAGGGGTCCTCCTAGGTCCAATTTGTCATGTTACCTAGGGATCATTCTATCAGGATGCCAAATTATGAACTAAGATGTCCTAAATGCATGCAAAAGACCCAAGGGGACATTTTTTGACGTTACATTTAGCCCCCACTTTAATGTATGTATAAATACGAGGCCAATACATGCATTAAAGTAAGGTTACAAACACAACAAACACATCAAGCATAGAGAAGACATGCCAATCACATAGAAAATAGTAACAAGCATGCAAAACACGAAGAAGACATTTACAGTCACGCAGAACATGGAGAAGACAGTCAATGCATAGAAGACACATTAATGCATGGAAGACAGACATGATTTCATTTCTTTTCTTTTTCTCATATATATATGAAATGCAAATGCAAGTACTAGAAAGTAAATAAACTTTCCATAATACATGATGCACTCATCATGCAGTCTTTGTATATATGGGGCAACACACATGCAAGACATGTAAAACCTCCTAAAATGCAGGATACATATGGGGAAACAAACACGCCACACAAAACAAGCATGCCAAAACACACACACTTGAAGACACAGCAGACAAGCGATGGTGTGTTCCCTATTTCTAGGCTCATCACCATCTCAGGGACGTTACAGGCACACATCGATGATTGTGCTTTGCCACAAAAATCACCGAAGACACACTTAAGGGTTGAGCTAGTCACAAAAATGCTCCCCACCTCCACAGAAGATTTTGAAAATGTAACCCCACCCGTGTCACGGAGACACCTTATAGTGAAAAGGAAGCATGGCATACCACCCCACCCACATCACAGAGATGCCTTACAATGAAAAGGAGGTATGAGCTCAAAAGTATACAACCCCACCCGCATCACAGAGATGCCTTATAGTGAAAAGGAGGTATACGCAATAGATTTCAAGATAGATTGGTTGATTGCAAACAAACTCAGGATGCATGAAGTACTCATCACACTAGTCTACACTTGAGGACAAGCACATTGCTATCATCTAGAACAGACAACTTACCTTATATATGCCCCCACCTTAAGGTGGTTGATATCAGTTATTGATATCAAGCACGTTAAGGTAGGAAGAAAACACACAAGGGAACACTAAATTTTGCAAAGCCCATGCCTCGTAGAGGTGACATGTACTTCACGATCGCCAAATGTTCCCACAAACACATCCCTACAAGAAACATGTTAGTGTTTACAACATCATAATAAACAACAACATCAAGTCTCCTAGCCACTGGGAATCAAGTCAATACTACTCATAGTAAGTGGATAAATACCCTAGATTGGGTCAATTTGAAGATATAGATGCTGGTTGATAGATTGAATTGAATTTGCAGAGTGCAACTATGAAATCAGATATCTGTATACATTTCTCAAAGCAATAAGAAGAAGATCATGTTTGTGTTATATTTTGGCACTTTGAATTCACTGTGCAATCAATTTTCTATTCGGGATCGAGATGGATTCGTAGCCCATTCCACCAGTTAGATTCTTCGAATTGGTGGAATGGTTGTATATATCAGTTTAGGTTTTGTTTTGTTTTGTTTCTTGTTTGTCCATGTTCAGGTTTGTTGGATCGCTTACATCATGCATTGAAGAGTCCTAGCATGGGCATGTGCTAGGTTGACAAAGTGCAGAGGATTGCATGTTTGCAGGAGAAACAGATCTATGAAATCGCAAGGGTTTCAACAGATCAAATCGACAAAATTTTGCAGGATATACAAGTTGTGAGTATATCACATTTGTATGTGGGATATACAGTCTGTGCGTATATCGCAAGGCATATCGAGTGTGAAAACATGGTGAAAGTGCACATTTTGAAGATATAAGGGTAAAACATCTCGAATATGCATTTACTATATATATCGCTTTTGTTTGTCGTGAACAGTTCATGTGTATATCACTATCGCATCTGAGTACCAGTTTGTGTGTATCCGACAATCGCACATCAGGTTTGTATGTTGCAAAGTGTTGATATACAATCTCTGTGTATATCACAATTGCATGGTTGTGAGTATCCTGCAAATGTATATGGCGGATTGTATGTGTTGAATGTACATTGTAAATGTACATCGGATTGATACAAAGAAGTCAACAGTCAACTTTCCTCGAAGGCATATTCCAAGGGCATATTCAGCGAATGTATGTTTAGAATGTATATTGGAATATACATTCCTCAGATACATTAGGTTAGATGCAGAAGGTGACCTGCCGGAGTGGTGACCAGAATGCATGTTTGAGGGATGCTTTTGAGCGGATGCAATTGTCGACCAGCAATAGTAGGTAAGGAAATCTAAAATCACCAAAAAAAATAGGTTAAGGTTTGTATGTAAGTTTCATTGCATATTAAGTGTTGTATGCGGTAAGACATCCAACGAAGGAGTAAAGGTCGAGGGTCCTACCAATTGTATATTCTGAATGTATAATTGGTATGCATATGAAGAATGTACATTTCAAATGTACATTGGGGACATACAAGCACCCGATACATTTTGTGACGGGTTATTGTGGTAAACTGGTGTACAATGTACTGTAGCAGACCGGTGATAGTGAGTAAGGTTTTGTATGAAAATTGTGGATGCGATTCATGAGCATTTCCCATGGATTTGAAGGCTTTCGTTGGTTGCTCTGCATCAGGTTGAGCTAGTCATAGAAACGCTCCCCACCTCCGTAGAGGACTTTTGAAAATGTAACCCCACCCATGTCATGGAGACACCTTATAGTGAAAAGGAAGCATGGCATACCACCCCACCCATGTCATAGAGATGCCTTACAATGAAAAGGAGGTATGAGCTCAAAAGCATACAACCCCACCCGCATCACAGAGATACCTTATAGTGAAAAGGAGGTATACGCAATAGATTTCAAGATAGATTGGTTGATTGCAAACAAACTTAGGATGCATGAAGTACTCATCGTACTAGTCTGCACTTGAGGACAAGCACATTGCTATCATCTACAATAGACAACTTACCTTATATATGCCCCCACCTTAAGGTGGTTGATATCAGTTATCAATATCAAGCACGTTAAGGTAGGAAGAAAACACACAAGGGAACACTGAATTTTGCAAAGCCCATGCCCCCTAGAGGTGACATGTACTTCACGATCGCCAAATGTTCCCACAAACACATCCCTACAAGAAACATGTTAGTGTCTACAACATCGTAATAAACAACAACATCAATGCATATGAAATCTAAGGTATGCAAGATTCAAGGTAGACAAAGTGCACGAAGCTGCAATATTGTTTATGATTTGTAAATGAGATAGAACACCATCAAAATCATCACTACGTGGAAAGCACGAGTGCTTCCACTAGCCAAGTGTTGGATAAGATATACAACCCCATCGTCATATTAGGAACTAAGTCCATTTTTTGATTGCTCTTGAAAGGGACACTAGGTCCGTATCAGTATAAATGATTGTCATCATCTGCCCACTAGAGGAAGGGAAATAATAAATAAGAGAGGAGAAACAAGTGTCTTAGGGACTGTCACGTAGGATGGTGCCGCTAGGTGTCACCAACTGTAATGCTATGTCTGTAAGACACAACACACAACAATGAAATCAGAGAGAGAGGCAATTTAGAAGAATGATGATACAAATAGAAGAAGCTCACACCAGAGGCACTCTCCTAGTATCCCGAACCTTGCAGGAGAATCTGAGGTCATCCTAGGAGGCCTAAACAACACATAACACATCACGAGAGAAAGAAAGGGGTAGAGATACTTACCTATAGGGTCTTCATGCTAAGTCTCATCATCAAGTAAATCATCATCATCCTCCCACTCCCTAATGTTATAGGAAGGTGGGATATAAGGTATCATAGCCCAATTCATGTCTAGCTTATCATGTTGTTTATTGTTAGGATCATGTTTCTTTGGTTTAATGTTAGGATCAATGTTTTCTTGTTGAGATGTAAGGTAAGCTCATCGCCTTGCCTTCCTCCTTTTTGCATGTTGATGTTGTATTTTACGACTTGGCTTTTGTAACATAGGGCTTTGCTTTGTTATGGATTTTTGTGTTGTAGAGGAGGAAACACCAAGGTCAAAGTTCATTTGTCTAGGTGGAATTTTTTCTTGTTGAAGCTTACTAGCATACTTATTCTCTATCCTCTTAGTGATATCCAAATGACTTGAATATTCAAACAAAGGAGGGACATTAAAGGTCTTCTCTTCCTTAGTGAAATATAAGGTGTGTGAACAATCAACTAAAGGAAGAAGGTTGGTGGGATGATCCACAGAGGTAGGAATTTGATTATTGTTAAATAAATGCTCATTTTCTACCCATGGAATGTCCTTTGTTAAAGGGAGCTCTTCATTCACTAATGCTTCATCTTGGCCAGGAAGAGTAGTGGAATTATTAAAGCTATCCATAGTATTCTCATTTGAGTATTCATTTATAGGGGAAGTGGGATAACCTATGGGATCATCATTAGCCTTTTTCTTGCTACTCATGGAGAAGAACTCATTTAAGCTTTCTAATATCGTAAGATGTTCACTCAAGAGGGTTAAAAATTGGTCAAAATCAAGATCTTTGATAAATGCATGCAAAGATACCATTGAGAAATGACATGAAGGTGCCATTCCAATGTAAGATCAGATTTTGAGAAGCTTTTCAAATTGATGCAAAAGACAAGTGCAAAAGAATGTATGAAAATGACTTAAAATGCTTGATTGTTTTGTACTTTTTCAATGCAAATGAATGAAGCAAAGGGTGTTATAAGGATTTTGATTGAGGGAAGTGAGTTATATGTTTGATATAAGTCTAAAACAGAAATAATATCACTCTCAACACACTCTTGATACAAATCCAAGATAATGCCAAGTCGAATATAGTGAAAATATGTCAAAATAGGCACTTTTTTCACCAAAACTCAATGCAAAAGAGAATAAAAAAGGATGTTGTGAGGAAAATGATGATGGAAAGAAAATAATATCAATAATAAAAACTACCTAGTTCCAAAATATCCAACACAACATGCTTTTAGTGCCTCTTAAGGTCAAACCCTAGTTAAAATATAGCAAAAATGGGTTATTTTTCACGGTTTTTCAATTCCAAGACCTAGCAAAGGGGGTGTTGTAATGAATTTTAGGATTTGAAACAAGTAACATCAATTATATCAATCACTACAATCCATAAAATTGATCACAACATGATTGTAGTGCAAACTAGGTTGAACCCTAGGGCAAAAATAGCCAAAATGTGTAGTTTTTCGCAAAATTTTCACTACAAGAGCCAGATAAAAGGGTGTTGTGAAGATTTTTTATGAGGGGTAGAAAATTATTACCCTTATAACATAAAATTAATGAAAAAATACTTTTCACAACATGCCTATGGTGCAAGTTTATAGAGTCAATAATGCCAAATTTAGTGAAAATCGTTGTTTTTGAAGCCCTAGGTTTGAGATCTTGAGACAAAATGCTATGTGAATGTTTTAAAGTTTGATTTATGATGGAAATGAATTAATCTCAGATCTAAAAATGATTTTCAAGCTCTAATATGTAAAATGTGAATCCAAATCTAATGAAAATGCATGAAAATTGCTAGTTTTTGTTGAAATTTTCTATGCAAAAATGCAAATATTTTAAATCTAAATGCAAATTCACATGAAAATGTAAGACCACAGCCAAATGAAAATTTTAATGAGCCTCTAAAATCAGTATAAAAATATGAGAAAAGATTTTGCCTACTAACCCTAGGTTTTGGAATTACTAGGTTATATCAAAATTGTCAAAATTTCCACATAACCTTAGCAAATTAATAATGAAAATGCAATGCAAATATCTAAATTTTTTTTTTTTCTATAGTTTATATTAGGTCTGATGAAAAAATCATGAACTAGGAAAATTTAGAAAGAATTGATGCAATTAGTAAGCCAAACAAAGCAATTTTTTTGAATTTTTCAAATTTTTTGATTTTTTCTCAATGCAATAAAATGAATGATTATATGAATGAATGAAATCAATCCAAATCTGAAGACACATACTCAGCAAGTTGCAATTTAAGTCCAAAAACATGGATTCACCAAAATGTTTAGTGGAAAATTAGATTTCTTAATGTTTAGTGTTTTGATGTTTAAATCCTCCTCTCCACTTTACATTCAAGGATCTAGGGTCGAGTGGCAATTCACTATCATACCCTAGATCATTGTGAGATGTTGGGAAGCTTGGATTAGGGAATTTAATTATCAATTTATCTTCTCTTATGCTCAATTGACCATTAAAACCCTAATTATGCAAATACGACAATAAACTGACGAATAACGGAAAATGCTCTTGCAGACGAAAGTGAAATAGCAAATCACAGAATACCTATTTTGGGGTTCCAAGGAGGAGCAGTCAAGGACACTAGAGTAGGTGCCCAAGTCCAAGCTACCAGTTTCTTTGTGGGATCTGGACCTCCTTCTGACACTAATCAGCCTTGTAACTTTTGTTTCTATGAACTCAGCTGCGGAGGACACTAGAGCGAGCGCCCAAGTCCTGGAAATGCTCCAGTGTCCTGCTTCTCTTCAGATCCCAAATCCTTGATGCTTGCAAATCCTTCCTGTAACTTCACATTTCCCAAATACGACACCTATAGCCTGCAATCACAAGACTTGGTTTAGGGGTTGTGGTGTTTAGGAGCTTGCCTCAGTCAAGCCCCGAAAGGACACTTAAGTCTTCCAAACACCTTTGTCAGATAGAGAGAGCGTGCCCTTGTGAGGCAGAGGCCAAATCCAAATGAAACAATGATAAAAAGCACAATGATATCACCTTATAGTGAAGATCTCATGGGAGGAATATGCTTTTCATTCCATGAGGAGATGAATGCTCAAATCTGCAAATACAAACACATAAACAAGACAAGTCTACTCTTACAACACAATGAAAGCCTTGAATCACCTTGAGAACACAATAGCTTTCTAGTAATCATCTAGTTTACAAATGAATGCCTAAACATTCTTTTATATGTAACTACAAACACTCTCACCAAGATTTTCATAATTCAAACTTACCGTGTCAGCAAAGGGCCTAAGTAACGGTCATAAACTGACACCTAGAAATTAGAGCTACCCCAAAATAGGGTAGGACTAGGGCGCAGCACCCAAGTACTCCTCCCCTATTTTAGGCAAGGTATATCTCAAGGGTTCCTGCTAGGTCCCATTTGTCATGTTACCTAGGGCTCATTCCATCGGGAAGCCAAATTATGAACTAAGATGTCCTAAATAAATGCAAAAGACCCAGGAGCTAAACCTTATGAGGGAAAAGCCCCCAAGGGGACATTTTCTGATGTTACTGTCCCAACTGGAAATCTTTCTTTTCTCAAGTATACCATCACTTCATCTCCTACTACAAATTCCTTATGTCTTCTCTTCTCATCTACTTGCTCCTTAGACTTGCTATTCATATTTTCCAAATGCTTCTTCACCTGATTATGCACTGCCCTCATATGTTCTACAAATTCTTTTGCTTCTGCACTTCTCTTTTCTGTCATTCCCGTGTCTCTCAATTCTGTCACTCCTCTAGGATTCACTCTGGTAACAATTTCAAAAGGTGTTCTTCCAGTACTCCTATGATGAAGGTAAATTGTCATTGATGTCAAAAAGGTGTTTGAGTTGATTGTCATTGATGTCAAAAGGTGTTGCAGGTTCACAAGGTGTTGATATAGATCATACAGGAGTTCACATGATTCATATGCATGATGTTTGTTCTTGTTCAAGTGATGATGATGTAGGATTGTTGTTATAAATTAGGAGATCTTCTTTGTACACATTGTAGATTAATATGAGCAATTTGTTTATTTACACTCAAGATACATTATTGTGTTCTTTGGGATGTCATTGTTCTTGCAGATAGAATATCATTTCTACATGCTCTCAGTGATGGAGTTTATTATCTTGCTAACATGGTTTGATCTTGTAACAGGTTGATTGCTTCTGTTGTGTTGGTGGTTGCTTGGTTTTTCAATTGGTGTTTTAAGAATGTCCCTTCAAAAGGTTTGTTTTGGTCTTCATGTCATATGTCATTAGGAGTTGGACAAAGTCATCATATCATCAGATATTCTCTTTATGGTTGTTTGGTTTGATATTGAAAGACTCATATTTGTGAGGTAATTTGGTGTAGTTTACCTCTCTGCAAAAGTATAAGTCCTCTGCAATAGTGTCTTTCTTAACTGAGTGAAATATTAGTGAGGGTATTGTTGAAGTTTTTATTGAAGTATATTATTCAAGTGCTTCAAAGAATATTACAAACCCTACATCATACTCTATACTCTAATTCTTCCCATCACGCACTTTTTGTTATAAAATCAAGTTGATCTGATATCACAGGTCTGTCACTTAAAGTGACCTGTCAAAGGGTGGTGAGTATGTTATGAAAACTAGCCCCTTCACCTACTTCTACATGCTACACCGGTCACCTCATGAGAAGAATGAGAGAAAAATTTCAATCAAAGGTTAATATTTAAATGTTCATGAGCGCGAAAAGAAAAATCAATGGACATTATTTAAATTGCCTTCTTGTCTCCCGAGCTCCTATATTGACAGGTTGATAAGTGTCACTATGTGTGACTGCTTTTAGAAAGTTTCTTTTAAGGTTATTGTTTGAGCCTAAGTAAAAGGCAATGTGTTAGATTTTTGAAGGCATTTTTTTTAGATGCTTTTTTGTTGAAGATTTTTTTCTAAATTGGTCTTCATATCTCAGAGTTTGAATATTTTAGAAAAGATTTTTTTTTTTAAGGAGGGATTTTACAAGGAAGTTTTTGATAGAGATTATTTTTGAGGCAGATTAATTTTTTCTTTCTTGAGGTTTATTATGAAGAATATGAAAAGCCTTTTGTTGCAGATTGGAGAATTTTTTTATTGAAGACATTTCTAGAGAAGAATTTGAAGAAGATTTTTTTTGAGAATTTAGAAGTGAAAATGATTTGCAGAGGTGATAAAATTGAAGAATTGAAAAGAGATATATGAAAAGGTTTTGGAAAGAAATTGTTTTTGACAGAGGCAATATTGAAGATTTTTTATGCAGGAATTTTATCGAAGACAAATTTGTTTAGATTGAAATGTCATAGAATATGAAGAGGCATTTACAGATGCATTATGAATGAGGGAAAAAATAAGATATTGAAGATCATTGAATTTATTTTGCAAAATATGAAAGGTTTTATGCACATTGAAATTGATTTGCAGGACAGAGAATTTGAAGAGACCATTTTTGTAAATGCAAGAATATCAAGGATTGAAATAATTGTGGAGAGAAGACAAATTATGAAAAGTCATCTTGTATATAATGGTTTTGCAAGAACATTGAATTTGTTGTTTTAGTGGATCCACATACAGGGTTGAATATATTTTGAATATCCTCTTGAAGAGAAGATACAAATGATAAGTTTTGTATGTGATTTGAGTTGATGAGAAGTATGGTGATATGATAGACACATGTGAAAGAAGAAGTGATTTGTATTGAAACAGAGAAACCCTCTGAATTCTTGGTTTTAATTTGAGTATGTATTAGGGGTTGGTGCTCCTTGAAGTTGGTGCTTCTAAAAATTGTTGCTAGTGAGGAATAGTATGCTCGTGAGGCTTGTAGGTCAGTGAGTCCTGTCAATTATCAGTGAAACATAATATTCATCCAGTGAGGCTTTGTAAGAAGTTTTGAAAGTTAACCCAGTGAAGCACTTCATGAGTGCTTTTTCTACCCCTGAGGGTTTTCCACTCAGTAAAAAGCTTGTGTCATGCTTCTCGTTGATTTCATCTGTGTGTGTGCATATTAATCATTTATCATGAGTTTTTGTTTACATTCTTTATTATAAGTCTTGTGCATATAAACTCAACAAATTACTAATGTCCTCATCTCTATTTGTCTTGGAAAGATAAAGTTTGCAAAAAAGTTAAAATTTATACAACACTGATTCACCCCCCCTCTCAGTGTTGTCCTAGACTCCAACATCCTATTCACCAAATTATTGTATGCAAACTCTGCTTGTGAAATAATCAAATCCCAACTTCCTGCCTTTTCTCCAACCAAACATCTCAACAAGTTTCCCAAACTCCTATTCACTACCTCTATCTATCCATTAGTCTGTGGAAGAAATGCTGAGCTAAAATTCAAATCTGTCTTCATCTTCTTCCAAAGTATTTTCCAAAAATACCTAAGAAATCTAGCATCTCTGTCTGAAATTATACTCTTAGGTAATCCATGCAATCTCACAATTTCTTTGAAAAATAGGTCAGCTACATGCATTACATCAGTTGTCTTCTTATAAGGTATGAAATGTGTCATCTTTGAAAATTTGTCCACCACTATAAATATTGAATCATGTCCTCTTTGTGTCTTAGGCAATCCCATTACAAAATCCATGCTTATGTCTTCCCAAGGTATCTCTAGTACTGTCAAAGGTATATTCAATCTAGTATCCTAACTAATCCCTTTTGCAACTTGACAAACTCTACAACTCTGCAAAAACTTCCTAACATCCCTATGTATCTACGGGCAAATGTAGTTTTCACTCACCAAAGCTTCTATTTTATCAATGTCAAAATGTCCTGCCAATCCTCCACTATGTTTCTCCTTGATCAAATTATCTCTCATGGAACTTCTAGGTATGCGTAACTGATTTCCTCTGAACAACATATCTTCTTGAATGAAATAATCCAACCACTTGCTCCTATCTGTCACAACAGGTTCCTTACATACTTTCCAAGGTTATGCAAAATTAGTGTCTCCCTCATACATGTTCTTCAATTCATCAAATCCTATCACTTCAACTCTCATCTCTATCAACAAGTTTATTCTCCTACTTAATGCATCAGCAAATTTGTTTGATTTTCCACTCCTATGCTTCAATACAAACGTATAACTCTACATGAACTCTACCCATCTCATATGTCTCTGATTCAACTTACCTTGACTATTCAAATACTACAAAGCTTCATGATTTTTATACAACACAAACTCCTTAGGCAACAAGTAATGTCTCCACTTCTTCAAGGCTTGAATTATAGCTTAAAACTCTTGATCATAAACTAAACATCTTCTCCTTGCATCATTCAACTTCTCACTGAAATATGCTACAAGTCTACCTTCTTGACTTAACACTGCTCCAATTGCATTTCCACTTGCATCACAATCAACTTGAAATACCTTTTTGAAATCTGGTAATGCTAAAATAGGTTTCTCTATCAACTTCTGCTTCAACAGTTCAAAACTTTTATCTGCTCCTGATGTCCACTTGAAATCTTTTCTGTCACCTCTTATTGTCTCTGTCATAGGGTTACAAACTGAACTAAAAATTTGGATGAACTTCTGGTAGAAACTAGCCAATCCATGTAATGATCTAACCTCTCCAATGCTCTCTGGTGTAGGCCATTCAACAATTGCTCTTACTTTCTTAGGGTCCATCTTCAATCCTTTTGCAGAAATCACAAATACCAAATATACCAATTCTTCCTTCATGAAACTACACTTCTTGATGTTTATTAGCAATTTCTCCTCTCTCAACCTCTACAAAACTTGTCTAATATGCCACAAATGTTCTTCTTTTGTCTTACTGAAAATTAGAATGTCATCCAAATACACAATAACAAACTTACCCAAGAATTTCTTCAAGACTTCATTCATCAACCTCATTAAAGTACTCAGTACATTTGTCAATCCAAAAGGCATCACTAACCACTCATACAATCCTTCGTTTATCTTAAAAGTAGTCTTCCATTCATCTCCTTCTCTGATTCTGATCTGATGGTATCCACTCTTCAAATCTATCTTTGTAAAATATCTTTCTCCACTTAAACAATCCATGATATCATCCATCCTGAGCAAAGGAAATCTATACTTAACTGTGATCTTGTTTATTACTCTAGAGTCAGTACACATTCTCCATTCTCCATCCTTCTTAGGTGCTAACACTGCAAGTACTGCACAAGGACTCAAACTTTCTCTGATCAAACCTTTCCTCAACAACTCTTGTATCTGTATATTCAATTCTCCATTCTCTGTTGGTGTCATTCTATGTGCTGCTTTATTAGGCAAACTAGCTCCCAGTATAAGATCCATGTGATGACTAATACTCCTTATAGGTGGCAATCCTTCAAGTACATTGTCTGATATGATGTCTTCATACTCTGTCAGCAACTCTTTTATCTCCTCCAGTTGTGATTCTTTAGTCTCCTTCAATTCTTCAGGCTTCTTAGGAATCAAAGCATAGCACATATTCTCATGTCTCAAACCATCCAGAAATTTTCTTCCATCTACCAAAAAGATTCTAGCATTCCCACATACTTCACTCTTAGGAACATCTTCCAAAGGAATCAAGGTAATTCTCTTCTCATTTGATGTTATAGTGTATGTATTCTTTCTCCCATCATAAATAGCTTTTCTATCATACTGCCAAGGTCTACCAAATAAGATATGACATATATCCATAGGCATAATATCACACAAGACTTCATCATGATAAGATTCAATATGAAATTTCACCAAACATTGTTCACTCACCAGTACCTTATGATCATCCTAAATCCATGTTATCTAATAGGGCTTAGGGTGTTTCAATCTGCTAGAATAAATATCATATTTACACTTAAGTTTACTTAGGCTCTCATTATAGTTTAATAGTGCATTTAATTAATTAGGGTAGTTGTGTTTCCTGTATCGGGAAGTTTAATACCTGTCACTTATTTTTCACGGCTTTAAAAATCCTGTACCATATGTAGATTATTCATCTCATATCAAGCATTCCTCTTTGGTAAAATAGCTTTGCTTCTCTCATTTGTGAAGGTCTCTATGCAATTGGTTTTCCTGGGAATTTATTTCTCTATCACAATCTTTCCAACTTCATCTTAGTCACCATCTCCTCTGAAACTAGATTATTTGAACTACCACTATCAATAACAACTTTACAACATTTACCTTCAGATTTACATCTGGTTCTAAACAAACTCTTCATCTATGGTGGTTCCTCATTTGTCTCTACTTGAAATAGTGCTCTCCTCATCACCAATGATTCTCCTTTCTTAGGTTTACCAACTGAACTAGGTGATCCAACAGGTTCTTCTTCAACATAAGTTGATCTTCCACTGTTCTCTGTTCTTGTGCTTGTACTCCCTTGATTGCATTCAAACACTCTATGTCCTTCACGTCCACACTTGAAACAAGAGCCTCTGAATGTTCTCTTATCAAATCCTCTTCCTTCTCTTATGTATCTTTCATTCCGGTATGCGCTAGGGTTTCCTCTCCGGTAAAAGTTTCTATCATCTCTTTGGTAAGCATTATTATCTCTCTCATCCTTCTTGAATGTGTTGTCAAACTTGTTCTACTCTGCAAATGATCTCTCACCTCTGGAAAATATTCTACCTCTCTGAAATTTACCTCTTTTGCCTTTTTGTCTTTGATCATGTCTCTTATTTAGCTTTTCTTCAACTTTCAGGGCAAACTGGTATGCTTCCTCCAAAGATGTCATCCTCACTAGACTTAGTTCTTCTTGAATGTTCAATCTTAGTCCATTGATGTATCTAGTCACTTTCTCCTTGCTTGCTTCACTATGTCTTGTCCTTATAATCATCTTATGAAATTCTAGTATACTCCTTCACAGATTTCTCCTTTTGTCTCAGGTTTTACAATCTTTTAAACAACTCCAACTCATAGTCAGCAGGTATAAACTGATTCTTCAATTTTGTCACCATCCTATCCCACTTTGTAATCTTTTCTTTACCTCTTTTATTTCTATCCAACTAAACTTCTTTCCACCATATAGCAACATGTCCTTTCAACTTTGTCTTTGCAAATTTCACCTTCTCCAGATCTTCAACTTCTTCATACTCAAAGTATTCTTCCATGTCATTTATCCAGTCAATCAATTCTTCAGGGTTCAAATTACTAGTATAATTTGGTAAATCAACTCTAGGTCTCTTTCCAATCTTTGAAATAGCTCACAACATCTTTACTTGATCTGATTCTTCTTCTTCATCACCTCCTAGGGTTTCCCCAATTTGTTCAATAGATTGAAATTCTTCTTCATCACCACTTTCAACATTAGGTCTAGGTGTTAAACTTCTTCACCTATCTTCCTCAACAGTATCCAATCAAATTTGCATCATTCCATCACCTCATCCATTCTACCAGCCATTGTTTCAATAGCAACAACTCTCCTCAGTGGCATTCTTCTGATGATCAAGTGCAAACTGCCACAAGTTCAGTGATCGGGCTACAAGGTGACAACTGCCTCACAATTGGTGATTGGTTGTGACACAAGTAATCTACCTCAATTTGGTGATCTATCCACAACAAGATCTTATGGAATTCCATTGCCAACTTCACTCAATTCACTCCCAAAGATTCAAACTTTCACTCTAATACCACTTGGTGCAATCATGGTAGGAGGGTTCATAGAATGAACTGTCTAGACCATACAGCAAGAGTAAACACAATGGAAACAAATCAAAGATATGAAACAAATACAGATTTAGTCATTTAGTATATCATAGAATTCAAATACAATCTAGCCGGCAACATGCAGCTTACAATTAGGGCTCAAAGGCCTGATTTTAGAATATCAGAATAGGCACAAGATATAGCTTTGAAGCTCCTTCATGCAAAATATAAACTATCAACTATCACTATGTGAATCACTTGATAACTACTTTCCTAGGCATCTATTACATCAATATATATCATCTCTAGAACAATAGATTCCTCCGCGTTGGCTAAGGAAGATCACAAACTCCAATGAGGAGCTGTAATGTGTGTGCACGGATAGGTCAGACCTAAATGCATAGGAATCCCCCACAAGTGAATGGAATGATGTATGGATCTCGAGGAAGGTCCGACACAAACCAAAGATCATTGAATGATGTGTCATTATGCTCCACAAGTCGAGGAATGCTCCACAAGTCTTCTCCTTTAGTTGATTGTCTGAGACTGTTAGGATGCTCTATTATGAGAAAGCAGTCAATCTTCTGATAGCGATAACTTTCTGGTAACTGATCCAAATGCTCTGAATTCTGGATATGATGTCGCCGAATGAATCTAGATGCTAAGTCCAGCTCTACAAGATCTAAAATGCAACTGCAGCAGAATGTGAACCAAAATACAGAAACTATTTCTAACTGAACTAAACTGGAAAATGAAAAGAAACAAACTAAACTACAAACAAACTGAAATGCAAATGTTTTTGGTTGATTCAAGATTTCTCTTGAACTAGGGATGCTCTTGCATCACTTGTGAATCAAGGTTTGCACAATGCTAGATAAATCCTAGGTTGGTGGAGGTTGGGGTACGTGTGATTGTTGTTGATGGATTAATTGTTGGAGGATTTACTAATATTGATGTGGGTTTTGGTTTTGGTTTTGTTGGGCTTGGTGTTGTTGATAGGCAAGGAGCTGTATGATGTGTGGTGGGATTTGTTGTTGTTTAGGATTTTGAATGGAAGATGACACAACAGGTGGTTTAGAAATAGGTAATTGAGAGATGAGGGGTTGTATGTATGTGAAGTTAGATGAGGGGTTGTTGCATGGATTGGTGTTGGATGTTTTATAGGGTGATTGAGAAAATAGTTGGGTTATGAAGTCTATGGTGTTGGCGTCAAGTTAGGGTACACTAATTGAAGCACTTGTGTATGTGGTGTTGTTGGGAATGTTGGGGATGATTTGGGGAGTGGATGTGGTTATAGTTGATGTTGGTGCGGAGATAGGGATTTATATCATTGTTGTGGGGGTAGGATTTGATGTGGTGGTGTTTGAAGTTTGGGATGTGTTAGGGATAGTGTTAGATGAGGATGGTTGTGAGGAGGTAGTTATGGTGGCACCATTTTGAATTAGGAATTCAAGATATCTATTTGGGTCTGACTTTAGGACTCTATTAGTATGTCCATGGAGTCAACATCTTGCATGAAGTCTAGGACATCTTCATCCACATTATCTATGTTGGTTGGTGGTCCTTGTGATTGGATTCCAAAAGGATTTATCATAGCATTGGCATCAAGGGATGATTGTTGTTGGATCGTAGGGATATTATTTTTATCGGTGTTAGGCATCCCAAAATTGATTCTAAAGGGTTCCATCTCCTTATTTTTCCTAGCTTGTGACCTTATCAAGGGCATGCAATGGATTGGGTGTGAATTGATTTGATGTTGAAGAGTGGGTGAAAGTTGTGACCTTAGAGAATTGAATTCAAAATATTGGACCCAAGGATGAAAAGATGAGTGGATAGGTGATTATGGATAAGGTATGGATAGGTTTGAATTGGTGATGTGATTATGAATTCAGGTTTAAGATTAGAGAAATAGTCTCAAAATATTAGACTCAAGGATGATTGATGATGGATGGGGAATAGATAGACTTGATTTGGTGATGTGAATGTGGGTGGAGACTTGACCTTAGAAAATGGTTTTCAAAATATTAGACCCAAGCATAAAATGCATGGATGATTTTATGATAGGATATGAGAATGATTTTTGGATGAATGACCTTAAAGGTTGGATTTCAAAGGATTTTTAAACCAAAGGTAAATGGATGGATGGATGATTTTGGATTTCAAAAGGTAAATGGGTTTTGGGAGTGATTTTATGATAAGATTTGAGGAAGGACAACTTTGGATGAAAATTGACCAAGGATACCTTAAATGATTTTGAAAGTGACCTTGGATAGGGTTGGGTGATTAAGGATGTTGGATAAATTTGTTGATGTTTTGAAAGAATGATCAAATCAAAGGAGAGCTCAAATAAATATAGATCTTTGGATTGCAAAAGGATGTTCTCTTCTTACCTAAGGTAGACTAATGACCTTAAGCAAAAAGAGAAAAGGATTATTTTACTTGAGCATAGACTAATGACCTCCAAGCAAAATGGGATTACTTAGAGCTTATCAACTTAGGAGTTGTGTAGGCTCCTAAATAAATTTATCTAAGGCTTGATAAAAGGGTAATTTATAAAAAAACTTAAGGTAGACAAAGTCTTAAGCTCTCTATAAATTAGAGGATGATGAGATCTAGACTTAATTTTTGCACAAACTTGATTTGAAGGGTATTGTGGATGTTGGTTTAATTTTGGATTTTGGGTATTCATGATCAATGTTGTTGATAGGTTTGGATAGATCTGATTTTAGATGTTGATGTTAGATTTTGGATAAGATTGATAAGGTTTAGATAATATAGAATTGATATTTGGAAAGAGGTTGACAAAGTTTGGATAATGTTGGTTGATGAGGATGATTGGACCGAGACTAGGGTTGGAATGAATTTGAAATTTTGATTTAGATGGTGTTTGGTGAAATATTTTGAGAGGTGGTTGATTTGGATGAAATGAATGGAAGGAAAAGGTCCAAAACGTTAAAATATTTCCCTAAGGTTAGATGGAGGATAATGAATCTTGGATTAGGGTTTGTGAAAACCCTTATGGAAATGGAGTAAAGTATTGGGATATGACAATTGATTAATGGATGGAATATGGTCAAGGGTCCAATATCAAAGTGATGTTTCTCTAAGGTCCAATGGGATGATGTGGATGGATTTGGACAAAGGTTGAGTTAGGTGGGATAGGGAAATGTGGACAAGGGTTGGACTCAAAAGGGGTGATTCGATTGTTTGGTGATTTTGACAAGGTATCTTGATGCTAAGGTCAAATGAAGCTCAAAGATTCAAGAACACACTAGATGATGACTTTTGGATATGGCCTGAGAATAGCACTAACTAATGTAGGAGTATCCCTAGTTCATGAACAATCTTGAATCAACCAAAACCATTTGCATTTCAGTTTGTTTGTAGTTCAGTTTGTTTCTTTTATTTTTTTAGTTTAGTTCAGGCAATTCAGTCAAAAGCAATTTCTATTTTTGGTCTGGTATTTCACCACAACTACATTTTAGATCTTGTGGAGCTAGATTTAGCATTTGCATTCATTCATCTACATCATATATAGAATTCAGAGATCCACACTTCAATACTAGAAAGATATCGCTATCAGAAGTTTACTGTTTCTCAGAGCAGAGTATCCTGATGATCACAAACAACCAGTTGAAGGAGAAACTTGCGGAAGCATATCCTAATCTTTGGAGCTTAATGACACATCATTCAATGATCTTTGGTTCATGGCTAACCTTCCCAAAAGATCTGTACATCATTCCGTTCATTTTCTAAAAGTTTTCTATGCATTTAGGTCCTACCTATCTGTGTACACACGTTACATCTCTTCTTTGGAATTTGTGATTTTCCTTGGTCGATGCAGAGAAATCTATTGATCTAGACTTGATATATATTGATGTAATAGATCCCTAGGAAGGTAGTTCATAACATAGTGATAATTGATAGCTTGGATTTTTGTGTGAAGGAGCTTCAAAGCTTTATCTCATGCATGTATGTAATCAAGCCTATGAGCCCTAATTGTAAGCCCGCATGTTGCCCACTAATCTATATTTGAATTCTTTGATATACTAAATGACTGAATCTACATTTGTTCTATTTCTTCAAGTTGTTTCTGTTGTGCTTACTCTTGCTACACAGTTTGGACAGTTCATTTTGTGAACCCTCCTACTGTGACTGCACCAAGTGGTATCAGAGTGAAAGTTCAAATCCTTGGGAGCAAATTGAGTGAATTGAGCAAAGTTGGTGAGGAAATTTTGTAAGATCTTGTTGTGGAGAGATCATCAAATTGAGGTAGGTTACTTGTGTCACAACCAATCACCGATTGAGAGGCAGTTGTCACCTTGTAGCCTGATCACCGAACTTGGGGCATTTTGCACTTGATTCTACAAAGAACACCACTGAGGAGAGTTGTTTCTATTGGAACAATGGCTGGTAGAATGGATGAGATGATGGAGATGATGAAACAAATGCAAATTTGTTTGGATGTTGTTGAAGAAGATAGGAAAAGAGGATTGACACTGAGACCTAATGTTGAAAGCGACGATGAAGAAGAATTTCAATCTATTGAACAAACTAGAGAAACCCTGGGAGGTGATGAAGAAGAAGAATCAGATCAGATAAAGATGTTACAAGCTATTTCAAAGATTGGAAAGAGACCTAGAGTTGATGTGCTGAACTATACTAGTAATTTGAACCCTGAAGAATTGATTGACTAGATAAATGACATGGAAGAATACTTTGAATATGAGGAAATTGAAGATCTAGAGAAGGTGAAATTTGCAAACATAAAGTTGAAAGGACATGCTGCTATATGGTGGAAAGAAGTTCAGTTGGAAAGAAACAGAAGAGGAAAGAAAAAGATTACAAAGTGGGACTGGATGGTGACAAAATTGAAGAATCAGTTTATACCTGTTGACTATGAGTTGGAGTTGTTTAAAATATTGCAAAACCTAAGACAAAAGGAGAAATTTGTGGAGTATACTGGGTAATTTCATAAAATGATCATAAGAACATGACATAGTGAAGCAAACAAGGAGAAAGTGGCTAGATATATCATTGGACTGATATTGAACATTCAAGAGGAACTAAGCTTGGTAAGGATGACATCTTTGGAAGAAGCATATCAGTTTGCCCTGAAGGTTAAAGAGAAGCTAAATAAAAGACATGATCAGAGATAGAGAGGTAGAGGAGGTAAATTTCAGAGAGGTAGGACTTATTTTGAAGGAGATAGATCATATCTAAAGAAGAACAAATTTGATAGCCCGTTGAAGAAGGATGACAGAGATAACAGTGCTTACCGAAGAGATGACAGAAATTTTTACTGAAGAGGAAACCCTAATGCGTACTGGAATGAAGGATACAAAAGAGGAGGAAGAGGATTTGATAAGAGAACATTCAAAGGTACTTGTTTCAAGTGTGGAGGTGAAGGACATAGAGCATTTGAATGTAATCAGGGTAGTACAAGAAAGAGGATAGAGAATAGTAGAAGAGCAGCCTATGTTGAAGAAGAACCTATTGAATTACCTAGTTCAGTTGGTAAACCTGAGAAAGGAGAATCACTTGTAATGAGAAGAGCACTATTTCAAATAGAGACAAATGAGGAACCACCGCAGAGGAAAAGTTTGTTTAGAACTAGATGCAAATCAAGAGGTAAGTGTTGTAAAGTTGTAATTGATAGTGGTAGTTTAGATAACCTAGTTTTAGAGATGGTGACTAAGCTGAAGTTGGAAAGATTGAAACACCCAAAGCCCTATCAGACAGCATGGATTTAGGATGATCATAAGGCACTGGTGAGTGAACAACGTTTGGTGAAATTTCATATTGGATCATATCATGATGAAGTCTTGTGTGATATTATGCCTATGGATGTTTGTCATATCTTGTTGTGTAGACCTTGGCAGTATGATAGAAAAGCTATACATGATGGGAGAAGGAATACATATACTATAACAACAAATGGAAAGAGAATTACTTTGATTCCTTTAGAAGATGATCCTAAGAGTGAAGTATGTGGGAATGCTAGAATTTGTTTGGTAGATGGAAGAAAATTTCTGGATGGTTTGAGACATGAGAATATGTGTTATGCTTTGATTCCTAAGAAGCCTGAAACTTTGAATAAAGAAACTAAAAGACAACCAAAGGAGATAAGAGAGTTGCTGATAGAGTATGAAGACATCATATCAGATAATGTACCTGAAGGATTGCCACCTATAAGGAGTATCAGTCATCACATGGACCTTACACCTAGAGCAAGTTTGCCTAACAAAGCAGCACATAGAATGACACTGGAAGAGAATGAAGAATTGAATATACAGATACAAGAGTTGTTGAGAAACTGTTTGATAAGAGAAAGCTTGATTCCTTGTATAGTACCTACAGTATTAGCACTAAAGAAGGATGGAGAATGGAGAATGTGTACTGACTCTAGAGCAATAAACAAGATCATAGTTAAGTATAGATTTCCTTTACCTAGGATGGGTGATATTATGGATTGTTTGAGTGGAGCAAGATATTTCACAAAGATAGACTTCAAAAGTGGATACCATCAGATCAGAATCAGAGAAGGAGATGAATGGAAGACTACTTTTAAGATAAATGAAGGATTGTATGAGTGGTTAGTGATGCCTTTTGGATTGACAAATACACCAAGTACTTTCATGAGATTGATGAATGGAGTTCTGAAGAAATTCTTGGGTAATTTTGTTATTGTGTACTTGCATGATATTCTGATTTTCAATAAGACAAAAGAGGAACATTTGTGGCATGTTAGACAAGTTTTGCAGAGGTTGAGAGAAGAGAAATTGCTTATAAACATCAAAAAGTGTAGTTTCATGAAAGAAGAGTTGGTATATTTGGGATTTGTGATTTCTACGGAAGGATTGAAGATGGACATTGAAAAAGTGAAAGCAATTGTTGAATGGCCTACACCAGAGAGCATTGGAGAGGTTAGATCATTTCATGGATTGGCTAGTTTCTACCGGAAGTTCCTTAGAAATTTTAGTTTAGTTTGTAACCCTATGACAGAGACAATGAGAGGAGACAGAAAAGATTTTAAGTGGACATCAGGAGCAGATAAAAGTTTTGAGTTGTTGAAGCAGAAAGTGACAGAGCAACCTATTTTGGAATTACCAGATTTCAATAAAGTATTTCAAGTTGATTGTGATGCTAGTGGGAATACAATTAGAGCAGTGTTAAGTCAAGAAGATAGACTTGTTGCATATTTCAGTAAGAAACTGAATGATGCAAGGAGAAGATATTTAGTTTATGATCAAGAGTTCTATGCCATAATTCAAGCCTTGAAGAAGTGGAGACATTATTTGTTGCCTAAAGAGTTTGTGTTGTATACAGATCATCAAGCTTTGCAATATTTGAATAGTCAAGGTAAGTTGAATCAAAGACATATGAGATGGGTAGAGTTCATGCAAAGTTACACTTTTGTGTTGAAGCATAGGAGTGGAAAATCAAACAAAGTTGCTGATGCATTGAGTAGGAGAAGAAACTTGTTGATAGAAATGAGAGTTGAGGTGTTGGGTTTTGATGAATTGAAGAACGTGTATGAGGGAGACATTGATTTTGTAGAAACTTGGAAGGCATGTAAGGCACTTGTTGTGATAGATAGGAGTAAGTGGTTGGACTATTTCATTCAATAAGATATGTTGTTCAAAGGAAGTCAGTTGTGCATACCTAGAAGTTCAATGAGAGATAATTTGAATCAAGGAGAAGCATAGTGGAGGATTGGCAAGACATTTTGGCATTGATAAGATAGTGGCTTTGGTGAGTAAGAATTACTTTTGGCCTTAGATACAGAAGGATGTTCAGAGATTTGTGTAGAGTTGTAGAGTTTGTCAAGTTGCAAAAGGGAGTAGTTAGAATACTAGATTATATAAACCTTTGACAGTACCGGAGAGACCTTGGAAAGACATAAGCATAGATTTTGTAATGGAATTGCCTAAGACACAGAGAGGACATGATTCAATATTTGTAGTGGTTGACAAATTTTCAAAGATGGCTCATTTCATACCTTGTAAGAAGACAACCGATGTAGTTCATGTAGCTGATCTATTTTTCAAGGAGATTGTGAGATTACATGGATTACCTAAGAGTATAGTTTCAGACAGAGATACAAAATTAGTTGGATACTTTTGGAAGATACTTTGGAAGAAGATGAAGATAGATTTGAAGTTCAGTTTAGCTTTTCATCCATAAACTGATGGATAGACAGAGGTAGTGAATAAGAGTTTGGGAAACTTGTTGAGATGTTTGGTTGGAGAGAAGACAGGAAGTTGGGATTTGATTATTTCACAAGCAAAGTTTGCATATAATAATTCAATAAATAGGAGTACTAGAAGAACACCTTTTGAGATTGTGACTAGAGTGAATCCTAGAGGAGTTGCATAATTGAGGGACATTTGTATGGAAGAAAAGAGAAGTGCAGAAGTAGAAGAATTTGCAGATCATAAGAAGACAGTGCATAATCAGGTGAAGAAGCATTTAGAGAATATGAATAGTAAGTATAAGGAAAAGACTAATGAGAAGAGAAGATATAAGGAATTTGAAGTGGGAGATGAAGTGGTGTACTTGAGAAAAGAAAGATTCCCAGTTGGGACATATAACAAGTTGAAGATGAAGAAGTTTGGACCTTGTAAGGTACTCAGAAAATTTGATTCAGGAAATGCATATGAAGTGGAATTACTGGAGATATTGGGTATATCACCTAGTTTCAACATTCAGACTTATACTAGTATCATGAAGAAGAGTTCAGTGACAACATGGAAGAAGACTTGAAGAAGTAGTTACCACAACAAGCACTAGAGCAGATTGAAGACATTTTGGATAGCAGAGTTGGACGCAGCACTAGAGGAAGACAATACAAAGAAATACCTTGTGAAGTAGAAAGGCAGATCGGAAGAAGATTCATCATGGATTTATTAGGCTGAGGTGGACCGTTTTGGTTCTCCCTTAGCCCTAGCAAAGTGAGGGACTCACTTTTTCAATAACCCCAGATGTCTAATGTAGGAGCATCCCCAGTTCATGAGCAATCTTGCATCAACTAGAACTATTTGCATTTCAGTTTGTTTCTTTTATTTTTTTAGTTCAGTTTAGGCAGTTCAGTCAAAAGAAGTTTCTTATTTTGGTTAGGCATTTCACCACAACTACATTTTAGATCTTGTGGGGCTAGATTTAGCATCTGCATTCATTCATCTACATCATATCCAAAATTCAAAAATCCGCACTTCAATATTGAAAAGATATCGCTATCAAAAGTTGACTATTTCTCAAAGCAGAGTATCTTGATAATCACAGACAACCAGCTGAAGGAGAAACTTGTGGAAGCATTTCGTGATCTTTGGAGCCTAATGACACATCATTCAATGATCTTTGGTTTATGGTTAACCTTCCTAGAAGATCTGCACATCATTCCATTCATTTTCTGGAAGTGTTCTATGCATTTAGGTCTGACCTATCTGTGTACACACATTACATCTCTTCTTTGGAGTTTGTGATCTTCCTTGGCTGATGTGGAGGAATCTATTGATTTGAACTTGATATATATTGATGTAATAGATCCCTAGGAAGGTAGTTCATAACATAGTGATAGTTGATAGCTTGGATTTTTGTGCGAAGGAGCTTCAAAGATTTATCTTGTGCATGTATGTAATTAGGCCTGTGAGCCCTAATTGTAAGCCCGCATGTTGCCAGCCAATCTATATTTGAATTCTTTGATATACTGAATGACTGAATCTGCATTGTTCCATTTCTTTGAGTTGTTTCTGTTGTGCTTACTCTTGCTGCACAGTTTGGACAGTTCATTTTGTGAACCCTCCTACTGTGACTACACCACTAACACAAAATAGGATAGCACTAAAATAGAGGGAAATGACACTAATAGAAGCACATATAGTGTTGATTGGTGGGAAAATGGTACTAGAAGGGATGGCACTACTAGATAAATTTATAGCGCTAAATAGTGAGTATATGGTGCTAAATGACAGACAGAGTTTGGACTTTGATTGGATTTTTGGTGAAACTTGTATTTTTTAGATTATTGGCTCAAATTTTAGATTTCAAAGGCTCAAATTTTATATTTCAAAGGTTCAAATGTTTGATTTCAAAGGCTCAAATGTTGGACTTGGATAATGTCAAAAGTTCTTGGCAAGCACAAAATCAAACAAGAGAACACAATGGCTTTTGACTCAAGGTGGACTTTGGATAAATTGGCTTGTACGGATTTTAACAAGAAGACACACCAAGCACATAAACAATCCTATCATTAGTCAAGTGGGCATATCATACCTTGTAGATCTCACGAAGTGGTCATGGGTCAATCTCAACTCAAAGTGAACTGAGATTCCCACCCCCACTGATACCTTTGGTGCTATAGCTTGGATAGATAGGGAAAGCAAGGTCATGGACCACCTTAACCCCCTTACCAAGGAGACTTTTGTCTTGCCCAAGGTAATGGCTATCTCAAGTATAACGGTATGGTGAGCATCTTCCCCTCCTTTGTAGCGGTGCACTACAAGGTATGATAGTCAAAAGGTCTTAAGCTAGGATATTACAAGCTTCTAGGGACTCCTCTTCATACACAAGGTACATGAGCCCTGAGACTATGAATAGGATCCCACAATGATGTGCCACAAATGTCACCAAACCAAGTCTCGACAGACCAAGGATCTTGGGGCTCAATTTGGACCAATCGAGTTCACCATTGAGGCACAACATTTGCTCTCCCCCTTTATATACTCCACTAGTACACGTGGTTGAGGTTGTCCCTTGGGGTGATGAAATACCCAAGCAAGCCTCCTAAGAACAAATCACTCTTTCTTTTGATCACCCAAGATCGTACAATGCGCAAGGGGAGAGCATACGTAATAAAGTGACCCCTTCGGGATAACACTTAAAAGAAATAAATTTTTTGAGTGTGAGATTTTGATCCCCAAGATCACCATAAGGTGTGAGGGGAGAGAATACGTCCACACACAAACCAAATAAAGCAATCAAGGATAATTTTCCAACTACACTAAATTAGTGCAACTACTCTAGTATAGAAAATAAAAGACTTTGACGAGCGAAAACCTACACCAAAATGTTAGTAGTTTGCTAAAATGGTCTTGGACAAATGTTTATGATACCTGTAAAAACTTGTTACATCCCTGCACTAACTTCAAAATTCTGTCAAAAAAATAGTGTTGAAACATATTAAAATAGCACTAAAACAGTGTAAAATAGAGTTGAAATAGAATTAAATGGCATTAAAAAAGACTTATGGTGCTAATTAAACATCAAATGGCACTAAACAACTCACTGTCTGGACTAAAGCAGAGACACATAGAACTGCAACAGATAGAAATAGCACTAAAAAATAGACAAATTGTGCTAAACCAGAACATAGCATGGAAATACAGGAAAATCACATTGAAACAGAAAATAGCGTTGAAATACAAAATGTAGATTAGATAATGCAAACAAGGTCAAATGCTAACTAAATACAATAAATACAAAGTTATACCTCACATGCACAACCCAATCCCATCAAGGGAGGAAGGAGCCTTTGCACCCAAAACAAGCTCCTAAGACCAAGATGATCCCTAGACAATGGATTCCAATGTGAAATGCTTATTCAAATTGTGCAACTCACTATCCTAGCTCAAGAGTGATTTTAGCATTATGACTTTGCATAGACTTGGTTGATGAAAATGGCTTGGGAGAGGTTCTATTTATAGATTTTTGGAGAGGATTTTGATCCAAGGGTGGAGATTGATTTGAGAGATCAATGGTGGAGGATAAAAGTGATGTGGAGGGCCTAGATTTAATCTTGAATAAATGGAGGGCTAGGAATAAAAGTGATTCTTTTATTCATTTTGGGAAAAGGGATATTAAATAAGGTTGGGTGAGATGGATTATTTTTGAATTAAAGATTCATATGGGGGAATGGAAATGAATTAAAGATTCATATGGGGGAATGGAAATGAATTAAAAATTCATTTGGGGAAGAGGAGAAGTAAATGAGGTATGGGGGTGTAAGGAGAAATAAATGTGATGTGGGATGTTTTTAAATAAAAAATTGACTAATGTGGATTTAATTCATTTTTTTATTTGGAGGATGTGGGGAAGGGGGTTAAACAAAGTTTGACCACCCAAATGAAGGGGTTAGGCTTAATTAAACAGAGGTTTTATTTAATTAATCCTAGGACTAGGATGAGGTAGGCTAGGGTAGACAATTAAATAATAGCTATTTAATTGTTTAGGGTAGGGATAGGTCAGTTATAGGCTGAATTAATTAGTTAATCATGGTTTTAACTAATTAATTGGATTTAGTGGAAAAAGGGGAAATTGATTTAATAAATATTGCATATTTATTAAATCAATTAGTTAACATTTGGACTATTGAATTAATGAAATTAATTCAATTTTGGGGATAAAATGGTGTGAATTTGGAAAATGAAAGGGGTAATTAATTAAATAAAATTTAATTAATTGATTAGAAGGAAAATTGATATGTTTAGGGATGTCGGGAGTCAGTTTGATGGTAGAAGACATTTTTAGGTGTCTACACAAGACAATAGCGCTAAACTAGAACAAAATGGCACTAAATCAATTTATACATGTTTGTTGCATCTAGCAGGGAGTTGTGTGGCACAGTTTTGGATGGAGATAGTGCTAAACCATAGAAAACAATGAGACCTATACAAAATAGAAGGTTATCTTGCCCAAAATGATAAAAAGGAGAAATAAAACACCCTGCAATGTTAGTCAAGCTCAATGGAATAGTTTGAACTTAAGAAAGCTAGTTAGTTTGCCTTAAGAAATGTAAACAAAGTTAAATCTTAGTGCTTTAATACTTTCCATAAAAAAATGGACATTATCTCCCCTTAGACCCAAGGAACTCTGTCAAAAAATAGGGAGGAAACTTTCATAACAGGTAATGAAAAGTACAAAATGAGCCTAAAATTTTTTTGACCAAAGATGTTAGTGAAATATCGCCAAAAAATAGTGCTAAAACATACCATAATAGTGCTATTTTAGAGCGAAATAGCGCTAAAATAGTGTAAAATGGTGCTAAACAACAAAGGTATAGCACGACTGTGCGAAGATATAGCGCTACTCCACCTTGTTGATCAAGAACCTTCACAAAAACACTCAAAACAAGGTTAGATTGGACCAGGGGGTCCCACCAGGTGTTCCAAATGAAGATGAAGAAAACTTACAAAGCATAAAATATGTAAAGAAAAGCAAAACACAAATGATTTTACCTTCCAAAATGCCCTTGAAGTCCTCCACTCCTTGATAAGGTTGAGGAAGTGCACCCAACTCCCTAGATTTACCCAAACTAAATATTGAATATGTGGATATGCTCTCAATTGCAACACAATTTTGGCATGGATTAGCTAAGAGGCTATGAGGAATGATTTTAGCATGATAAGATTACTCAAAGTTGAATGATGAAAATGGCTTGTGGAGGGTCTTATTTATAGGCAATTTTGGAGGGATTTTGATCCAAGGGCTAGGATTGAAAGTTGAGATCAATGGATGAGATGAAATGAAGAGATCAAGGGCTAATATCTCATCAACAAAAATGAAGGGCTAGGAATAAAAATGAATTTTAAATTCATTTTGGGGAAGGCTTTGCATTTAATGTGATTAGGACTTGTGAGGAAATTAAATATTAATTTCCTTGGGATGAGATGGAATTAAAAATTCCATTTTATGTGGAATGGTGAAGGTCATGTGACACTTAGGCATTTTTGGAGCTCACATGTGTTAGCTCATGGCATGGAGAAGATCTTAGCATGGAAAAAGAAAGGTGAGGTGGAAGGGTCATGTGATCCATGGGATTATTTTGTAATTTTTAATTTGTGGGATGTGGGAGGTGTTAATGATGCTTTGACCAAGTTAATCAGGGTGATTAGCTTAATTAATGTGGTTGGAGAAAATTAGTGAATGGGTTAATCAAGGTTTAGAACTAATTAAATAATGATTTATTTAATTAATTTAGGTCTAAGAGTTATGTAGGCTAGGGTAGCTAATTAAATAATAGCTATTTAATCAACTAGGCTAGGTGTAGGTTGATTAGTAGGGTAGATTAATTCAATAAGCATGATTTATCTAATTAATCAAGTTTAGGAAAGTGGACAAATTAACCAAATAAATATTTAGCATATTTATTGAATTAATTGGGGTGATGTTAGTAAAGGTATAGTGTTGAATTAATTAAATTAATTCAAGACTAAGAGTAAATTGATGAAAAATGGCTTAGGATGGATGATTAGGGATGATGTAGGTTAATTAATTAAATAATTATGAATTTATTTTATTAATCGGATGAAAAGAGAAATTAGTGATATGGATGATGCAGAAATACGGTTGAAGGGTTAAGACATTTTTAGGTGCCTATAGAACCTTGTGGAGGACATTTTTGTATAGCAAAGAGGACAACATTCAAGATTTTGAAGACCAGGTATTATTGGTCAACATTGCATAAGGATGCAATTGTCTACACCAGAAGATGTGATCATTGTCAAAGGATATGGAGACCAAGTAAGACAGATGAAATTCCCTTGCAGCCTCAGCTCGTGTAAGAACCTTTTGACAAATGGCATCTCAAATGGCGTCTAGACTTTATAGGGCCCATTGATCCAAAGTCAACCAATAAAGAATAAATTCTAGTCTACACTAACTACTTGACAAAGTGGGTGGAAGTTAAGCCTCTGACACATGCAAGAGATGAGAAGGTGATAGAATTCCTTTATGAGGAAATAGTCACCAAATATGGAATGCTAAAGGAGATTGTTACTAACCAAGGACTGCAATTTACTTCTGATTTGATTGTTGCACTTGTCAAAGAATATGCACTTCATCATAGGAAATCTACACCTTACCATCCACAATCCAATGGACAAGTAGAGATCACCAATAGAGAAATTAAGGTCATTCTGACCAAAACTATATCTCTGCATGGAAAAGATTGGGTGGACCACCTTTCTGAAGCAGTTTGGGCCTATAGAACATGGAAGACCACCACATGATTTACACCTTATGAATTGGTATATGGAAAAATAGCAGTCTTACCTATTGAATTTGAACATTGCACCTTAAGGATAGCATTGGAACTAGGAAGAGATCTTTCAGTGGCACAACAAGAAAGGATAACTCAACTAAATGCCTTGGATGAATTCAAAAAAGAGGCTTTTCATCATACAGAAATTGAGCAAAAGTAGCAAATCAAGTTGCATGATAAGTTTATCAAGGATACAACATTTCAGCCCACTGATTAGGCATTTCTATATGATTCTCTCTATAAAGATCATAAAGGGAAGCTACAAACACAATGTCTTAGCCCCTACAAGATAGCTGAAGTGTCCAAATGGGACAGTCAAGCTAGTTATAATTGACATTGTCAGGTTTTCTCTAATGGTCCATGGCCATCACCTATAGCTCTACAAAAAGCCACTCAACAAGGATCAATTCATGCAGTAGATAGCACAAGATAATCAAGTGGAGATAACACTAGCACATCATCAGACAGATAATGAGCCTTACAACTCAAACCCTATCATCTCTCAGGTATAACTTCACTCTTCACACACAAATTCAAAAAACTAACTTCAAATTGACAGTGAAAACCCTTTGGGCATTGTTAATTATTCCATGTAATAATGCAATTTCACTTGCACACCTTCTTTTGCACTAGTCTTTTATTAGTTGATTTTCCTATAGCATCACCTGTTGCACCATGCATCATCATTACCTGTAGCCTCTGGCATTTCATACCTATTTTCCTACAGCAATAGGTGTTCTTTCATGCAGCATCACCACCTACAACATCCACAACTTAATTCACGCATCTTGTATAAATACTTTCCTACAACACCACAACATCCATTCCTACAGCAAGATTCTTGCAACATCAATACTTGTGGTAATCTTGACTACTTTCTTTGACTCGCTTCATGAAGCCCTAATACTACATATCTTGCCATGTATACATCTGTAGTAACATTCAATACACCTGTACATGTTTGTTGACAAACCTGAAACGTCTGTCAACAGTCGTCATCAATAAAGTAACATGATCACCAACTTGCTGATTTCTCCACCATCACCAGTCAACATCAACACATAATTGCATCACGTCATACAAGGTGTTGTAACTACTTTTCCTCCATTCACATCAGATTGTAATTAGTTTTTTTATGTAGCATTTATTGTAACATATTAATTAATAATGTGCTTTATCATTCAAATATCACTATGCCATGTCACCATGTCATTTCCTGTCAATTCAAACCTACTCAGTCATGTACCAAGCCAGATCATATTGTATGATCCATTACCTGCCTACACCATCACCTTGTGAGCCATGGATGTTATACACATGAAACATAATTTGACATTAATGTTCAAGCATGCAACATCATTTGAACTTAATGTTCAAATTGTTGTATTTGCTGTGAATATCCAACAACAAACCCATAGCCTTTATAGCATTCTAAGTTTAAAAAACAAACCACATTGCAGCTTAGAACTACCTATCTGCACAACCCTTTGCCCGTAATTGAGTTGACAAAATTTGTGCCTGTATTTGAGCTACTAAGGAATTGACTAAGGTTGACACAAGAAATGGGAGGTGATTTAGTGAGATGTGATCCTATAGATCATACAGTCTTGATGAATGATGCAGAATCTCTAGCCATATTCAAATAGGCTGGATGGTTTGCTTATTTTCAGAAACTGGATGGGTATGATGATGACATAGCTACAAAATTTGTAATTACTTGGAATAATGGGTAGGCGTCAAAGGGTTGAGTGTGGATGCCTCAAAAGCAGCCATAGCAAAGGTAATAGGCCTATCGGCAGTAAGAGAGAATTTACCATAGAGAGGTGATGCAACGACCACTAGGAATAATTTTGTTGAAGCTGGTGAGCATATTGAAGTCACTTCATAGGGGACTCAACACCTGTCATTCAATCCTCAATGGACACAAGAAGCCACGTACATCATCAAATATTTAACTTGTGAAGGTAGGCAATCTTACCTCCATGCTCTACATTTTAAGTTGTTAAACCATCTGCAACATGGAAGAATTGTCAATGTTCCCAATTTTTTGTTTAATTTGTTGAAGAAAATGGCAAGTGAATATCAAAAAGGGACTACAACTACATTTTCCCATCACTGGCTTATTCAATTGTTAGTAAAAAGGGTTTTGAGTGTCTGGTTTCCAAATAACCAGTTTCCTCATGTGTCATGGCAAGTATTTTTGGGTTTGCATCATGTTAGAGAAATGCAGGATGTAGAGCCACATGGTCGAAGGCTTAGAATGAAAATAAATAATGTACACCAAGTAGAGGATGTACAGGAAGAAAGGAGAAAGAATTTGGGTGAAGCACATGCAGTACCTTTTGTTGAACATGCATCCACATCCCATGCTCATGTAGTATTGTCTAAAGAACATGCAGCATCAACTACCACTAAGCATGCATTCTCTTCTGAGGGGCATGTAGTGTCAACCTGTAACCTTGTAGCACCCTTAGAGAGCCCTATAGCATCTGCACCTAACCCTGAAAGAACCCCTGTACATGAAAATTTATCTCCTAGTCCTAGAATTCTATCTCTTGCAACTAAAAATTTATCCCCCATGACTAAAACCCCACTAGAACCCATTTCACCTGTATGTGAAGAACAAGTACTTTTGTCTAAAGATGTTTCACCTATTCAAGAGAAACCTTCACCCTCTTCTATTACTAAATCAAAAGGGAAACAAAAGTTATCCCCTTCCTTGCCCAAAGTAAGTAAAAAGAAGGCCAAAGAAGCTAAGCCTCCACCAACTCAAAAGCTTAGGAGTTCACACTACCTTAAGAAAAAGGAGCACAAACCAAACCTACAATTCCAAAACCTAAAGTGGTGCTATTAGAGACTGACACAGATTCTGAAAGGGAAGACATGTTTTTCTATAGGGATTAACAAAATGTTTCAAGCACCCCAGAATTTGACCCTACAGGAGATTCTACTTCATCTTCCTCCAAATTCTCTAGTCACAATATAGGTCAGGGGATGGTCCCTATTGATATGTAAACATGGGATAAGGTGGCACTCAAGGATACCCTAAGGAAGATAAGTTTACTAAGAAAATAACTTGAGGAGCAAGTAATTTCCAATCAACAATTGCAAGTAGAATTAAGGGAAAAAGAATAGGGTAACGGTGAATTGGATAGGTTAGCCAAAGTGGTTGTGGATGAAATGAATGAAGAAACAAAGGTAGATGAGCAAGAGACATTGTTGTCTATAGGGCATGATATCCATTCTACTTCAGCTGGTCCTTCTAGCCATCATACATCCACACAGACAAATGGTCCTTCAATTGAGTATTTTTTTTGGAGAAGGGATAAGGAGATATGAATGATGAAGAGAAAGTGGGATGAAGAGAAGAAAGAAATGGAGAAACAGTTTGAAGGGAAGATGAAGGAAAAAGAAAAAGAAATTGATGAATTGAAGTAGAGAATAGAGAAAATGGCAAAACTCACTAGTCAAATAATACAATACAGACCCCTTGCCAAAGTATATACATTGTTTTTGAGAGAAAATTTTCTAATTTTTTAGTTTATGCAACTTGTAACTAATCTTCCATTGCTGGTAAACACTACACAAAGATTATTCTAGATCTTCAAAACATCCTTCGTAGAGTTGCAGGACCAACTTTATGAATATTATCTACATGATTTAGTTGTTCCTTATGACTTATACTAGAACCCCATTCTCTACACAGGGGATATGCAAATTAGAGCACTCACTTCTTTTATTAGAAATGAGTATGATAGAGGAGTTCATATGAGAAGTTATCAGGAAAGAGAACTATCTATGGCTCTACTAATCAGGAAAGAGGTAAAAGACCCCAGTGAAATTGATGATGAATGGTTTGTCTTGCAGAAGATTCCAAGTGTGGCCATAGAGCTCCTCAAAGATCATAGGACCATCTATGCAACTTACTAGGAACTACTAAGGGAAAAAGGAAATTCTACATTTGACAATTGCAAAGCTAGGTGGTAGGAATTAATAGTAGATTGGAAGCATAAGGAGCCACATTCTTTATATAATTTCCATGCAGCAATTAGCAAGGGCCACAAGTAAATCAATTTGGCTAGAGCAATGGGACTAGCATGGTTGCCACTAACATTTCATCCACCTCTTCTATGGTACTCTATTCCTCACTGGACTGGTAGGTGACCATGCAGAGTAGAGGATGAAAACAGTAGGTGGAAGCGCATAGAAGCTCAAAGAGGATTCTTCTTGAAGGAGAAAGAAGGACATGTTGACCCATATGACTTTAGGGGGATTGCACTCATGCTCAACTCTAGACCTTAGTGTTTAATTTTCTTAGTTCGATGATTTCTTGAGGACAAGCAAACCCTTTTGTTGTGGGGTGTGATGAGCCCCATAATTGTCTCTTTTATCTCCTCTTTTCCTATTTCCAAGTACCTTATTTTGATACTTTTATCATATTATGGCTAAGAATTTATATTATACTTTGATTAAAGCACTATATTAATTATATAATGTTTAATTGATGTTGTGTAGTTAAAATGGTTATTTTCATATGCTATGTGAGTGAATAAGTATGTTTGCAATAATCTTTATGGTTAGATACTTTTATGGGACTAACTCTTCATGCAAAATCCAAGATCACTTTAATGAAGTCATGCCACAAAGTTATTGCAGCCATACCACAGACATCCTACAGTCAAAGCATAAAGGGTTCTATAGTCACACCTACAGGAGTTCATGCATCCAATGGTTGATTCCTATAGTAGAGCATGCATTTATTGAATAGCTAACCTGTAGTGACATGGTTTCTTTGGAAGATTGAGACAACATAAAAGGGGACATAGTGATAAGATAATAGCTCTTCAAGTGAAATGTGTGAGGATGAGATAACTATTTCCATGCTTTTGGGGACATGTTGGTTCCATTTTAAGTGTTTCAGTTAGAATTCTCTTTCTAGTTAATCAAAGATTTTGTTTCCTAGTTTAGTTATAACTCTATAAGAATAAGGAATCCTCTCCTTCTATGAAGGAGAGTGGATTGGTTTTTATGGTTACTCAATTAATGTTTGAACTATAGTTGGAATCTATATATATGCTTTTATCCAGATATCTAACATGCATATTTTCTCAAGAGTTTTGTATTCAGTTTGATTCCAGTCAATAGAAATCTATCATTTCATTTGCATATTGTTATGTTCTTGTTTTACTTGAAGATTGGAAATTAAATGTGTTAATTTAATACTTAATCAATAAAGGAATAAGGTCAACCCAAGCAAGGGACCACTTGCGGTTAGGTTGCTCCCTGTTAGCTTCAATTTTATGTGAGTAGATTTGGAGATATCATATTAGATTGAGAATTGATTTTTAGTTATTAACTAGATGTATGATTTATTTTTTAGCTATTATGCTCTTGTATTTCAACAATAATTTAGTTTACTTTCTATGCTTATGATTTCCTTTCAAAATTACTTAGATTTTATTTCAGCATTGCTTTGAGTTTTGTTTGTTTGAACTATACACAACTAAGCACCTAGTATTCCTCATATGTACATAAAGTATGGACATCATTTTATGAAACAAGTCCCTGGGTTGATAATTAAATGTAGCATCTCTTCACCTGTTGGACTACTTGATTTAAGGATGGTGACATCTGTCAGGTTATATGCATGCCTTAGCTACATTAGGTTTAGTGAGAAATGAAATTGTTCTTCACCCTTTCCAAGTCTCACATAAATGCCTTAATTAACATTTTAAGGGGTTGTTCTAAACCATCACACCCTTTGACAAAGGTTATCATTAATAATTATTTAATAAACATAATAATTCCTCCTTTTAAAAGGGGTTTTTATAAATATTCTTTATTTATCTCCATTTTAACCAAAGGATCATAATATCATTTATTTTTTCCATCTCCTTTTACTTATAAAGGGTTAAATAAACTTTATCCTCTTATAATTTAAAGGGTTATTCATAACATAACTTTTTTTTCTATTTTGGGGGAAAAGTCCCATAACACTCATTGTGCAACTCACTAATTACCATTTTGTCTAGAGTGAACTCAACCCACTTGCCAGAGCCAGTATGAGTGATCTAATAGACAGATAGGAGATTAGTTGATAAAGATAAAACAAAAAGAACATCATGAAATTTTCCTTCGCCCACATCAATAGACCCTCTCTCATGCACCTTAATAGAAGTGTCATCACCAATTAGTATAGATGGAATAAAACATGGATCCAAAGAGGTAAACCATCTTGTGATGAAGCCATGTGGTGTGAAGCACCTGAGTCAAAGATCCAAGTATCAGGTTGTGAAGCAACAAAAATTAGGGCCTTGCCCTTTCCTTTCCCCTTACTAAGATGAACTATGTTTGATAGAATCGTGTATCTTAATATTATTCTTTTCAAGAAGATATGTAAGGTGATCAAATTGTTTATTTAAACACTTGTGTTCATTATGACCACGTTTCTTACAATAGGCACACTTTGCCTTCTCCTTCTTAGGCTTATTACCTTTGGAAGAAGTGGCTTGAGTAGTTGCAATAGAGACAGCTAGTTTCTGATCTTACTTATTTTCTCCTTGGTTATGATTCTCATTCTTCTTACTAGACCCTTTGCCATCTTTAGTGCCCTAATCTACAGCCAAGACATGAGATTTAGAGGGCTTGATTATGTCTGTTTGAACCAATTTATCTTGCTCCTTTGTGAGTTTATTTGTGATATCATCAAGAGAAGGAATTTTATATGTGGTTCCTAAGGCAATTTTGGTAGCATAAAATGTAGAAACAAAAATGGAATAGTTAGGACCAAGTTTGGAAAGAATTTTTAAGATCAATTGATTGTCCTTCTTCTCAATCCCACACTATTTCAACTTCAATCTAATATGTTTAAACTTTATGAAGAAATCTTGAATTGTATTAAAAGTAGATGGATTTAATCCTATGATCTCATTCTCTAATTGTTGTCCCATTAATTCATCTTGTTTACCAAAGAGCCCTTCCAATATTGTCTAAAATTCACTTGGAGTTGATGCAGATTCAACATTAAAATGAAGATCAAGAGATACAAACATACACAAAGTACCATATGCTTCATCACATTTGTTAAACCATTTTGGTTTTTTTGCAATTAGACATGGTTTAATTTCAAGCCCCATAATTACCTAATGCAACCCTTGCTTCTTAAGATAGATATTCATTTTGGACTTCCACTCATAGTAGTTATAAGGTGTGAGTATTGGTATTGTTGTTTGTTCTATTTTAATGCAAAAAAATAGATTGTTGTCATTGTTGTGCAGAAAGAAGAATGTAGAATACTCAAAGAGAGCACACATGACACCTCCCCTTTTCACTCAATCAAAGAACCCCACAAGAAAATATGGTTTTTCACTTTATACTAGTGTAATTACAATTATGACCAGTAGCAAATGTTGAGTGGGTTTGATCTCAGTGCTTTTAAAAGTTCTCAACAAATGATTATATGTTGAAAGTACAATTTTGGAATAAACCAAGTAAAACAAATAGCACCACTATGAAGTACTCAAAATATCATGCACTTTCAAAAAAAGAATCACCTCAATCCAAGGTCATATGTGAAAGTTATGAGTCTTTAAAGTTCCCAAAATGAGAATTATGCAGTGCACCTATGAGAATCTACAATTTCTAGAAAATCCATGCACCAAAATAAAAAACCATCTACACCAAAACATAGAGCACAAATAATTAGCCCAAATTAAAAAATTCTCAAACAAAAGAATCCAATATGACCCATAACGGAGCCTCAGAAGTTTGCCTTCAAATCCAGAAACTCCAACGGAGAGGGGTCTGAGCTTTCAAAATACTCCCTCCATCAAATTTGGTAGAACTACCACTAGATTTAGTGGTGCCACCAAGTGAAGAACCCTCTAGATAATTTAGAACCTTAACCAAATTTGGTGGACCTCCAAATGAGTTTAGTCCATTTCCAAATATGGTGAAATGAGTTAAAAATGGCACAAAGGCTAAAATTTGGAGGGTAGGCACAAAATTTGAGGGCCAAAAGGCTGAAGCACCAAACAAAGGTGGGTTGGGGGCCAAATCCATACCCCAAACCCCAATTTTAGGGGTCCATGGACCTTGCTAAGGGTTGCAACCACTTAGAAGGCATGGGGCTCCAAGGGGAGCCCACAATGTGTACCCTCAGGTACCCTGTGACTTAGTAGAGGGCCTGTGCCTTGTGTAGGTACCTAGTACCAAAAAATATCAATAATTTTTTTAAAAACTTTACAATTAATTGATTTTCAAACAAAATTATTGTGATTAAATATTTATTCTGAAAAAAAATGCCATAAGAACTATTCATAGGGGTCGTGCTGCTTCCTAGACAAAAACAAATTTGCCTCTTCAGACAATTTTATCCAAAATTGGCAATTTAACAATTGGTCTTTATGTTTTTGAGCCTTATGAGTGTGATGGTGAGGTACTTTTGGCCTAAAAACATCCCATATGAAAGCTAATCATCAGATCCGAGCTTCAAACCCCTATTTACAAACTGATCTTCTAAGATCCAAATCAGATGAAATGAAAGCTAGTATTGACTTTCTCGAGCCTCTTGGACATGTTGAAATAATCAAAAACATTTCTAGTATAACTAGAATAGTTGCAATCACCCAAATTTCACAAAACACATATGTAAAATGAAGATTTTAATGGTTCTTGTTAAATCCTTTCTAATTCTCTAGATTGTTAAAAAACACAACAGAAGAGCATATGGGATTTTACAAGATCTCACAAAAAATCTCAATCTCTCAATCAAGAATCCTAGAACTCAAAGCTCTCAAAAAAAGCTTTGATACCATGTTAGAAATCTAAAATAGATGTATAACCCAAGAACTTTTTAAGAGAGATTCTAAGCTACAAAAGCTGCAAATGCATAAACAAAAGCAAACTAGTGATTCCAAGAGATATGCAAATGTAAAGATGATATTACGAGCTTAAGAAGAAGCTACACAAAAGATTGGAAAAATATTAGCATCTAAAATGCCAAATACAAGCTAGGTGGTGAGTTTATATAGACTAGGGAGAGGGGTGGAGGTGGCAAAACCAGCCAATAGGGAGAGACCATCAAACAGTCTAAACATAGTAACTATAACTCCCTCATAGGATGGTGACACCTCAAACTACCCACTCACCTAATTAAACTCACTTTATTAACCTAAGCAAGCTTAATCAAAGTGTAGAAAAACCTAGTCCTGAAATAAATAACCCACTAGGAAAATAAAAACCTACACTAACAAAACACACATAATAATTTATGGGGATTCATACAAAAATTCCTCATCACAATGTAGTCAATACTTAGTACCAAATCATGTCCCAATTTTTATCTATAAATGCATACTAGGCCGCATCCACTACCATTAATATTAAAATACTAAAAAAATTACATCTAGTTTAACCATTCTTAATAGTGGGAAATACATTTCCATACCTATGATGATTTGAACTTGAATGCTCATCTTGTTGCACACATGTTACCTAAGGTTGTCACTGATGTGATTGTGTGGTTGTCATTGATGTCAACACTAATGATTGTTGTGCATATGTTACATATGGTTGCCACTGTTCATGATTGTTGCAGTATGTCAACACTCAATTTATGGTGTGCTAGCAGTGGTTGTTGATGTTCGTGGTTGGATATCATGCCTTGTTCAATATCAATTAAGGTTGTATTATGTTTGTTATTAGCAAAGTATGTTTGTTGTCAACAGAGAAGATATCATGATGATATATTAAGATGGAAATTAGAAGCATTAAGATGAATGATGATACATTAAGATGGGAATTAGAAGTAATGTTGATGTTAAGAAGATGTTGATGACCTGCAACATGTTGTATTCTCTTTTCTAATGATCCTACGAAAGTATGTGTTGATATAAGAAGGTTCTGGTCTCTGAAAGTTGGTGAAGGTTTTCGCTGCAGGAAGTTGCCTTGAAGACTGGTTGGTAAAATGCTATGCATTCCTCTGCATTTGAAGATATGGGCATGCGGTTTAGAAGTTAACTTCAATATGTTGTAAAGGTGCTAAATCCAAAGTTTCATATAATTTTCTCCTCTGCGGTGAAAGTTATAAGTGACAGAGTTCTGGTCTCTACTCTAGCAAAATGAGGTGATGATGAAGGATTGTTGGAATGCTCTGCATTTCTCCACAGTGATAGATATGGATGTACAGTTTTGAGGATATGTTCAAAGTAGTGTATGAGTGAATCCATATGAGTTTCAAATGTTTTGATGGTCTAAGTTCAGTTTTCCAAATGATAGTGAGCTACAGATAGTTTTGGAAGCCTAATTGTTCTTAGAATACATGTTGGTGATGTGCGCCATAAAGTTCTTATTGTGAGGAATTCAAGGAGTATTTGGAGATGGTGTATAGGTCCTGCCAACTCATCTAGGAGAAGTACAAGTAATGTTTAATCATCTGTGTACCACAAAGTTGTAATGGCTGAAGTGCTACAAGTTTCATGTCTTCTTACTTAAGGGTGACCTATTTCTAATGAGCGTGATGTGCGGATGTTATTCTTTGAAGGATGATGCTGTGAAGGATGTTTATGACCAATTTAAGCATGTTTTTGGATCTGTAAGGCATGTTTCCCTTCCCGGTGTTGCGTGGAGTTCATGTTAGGACTTGATCTCTACATGTTTCATGTTGTGTGATCTCTGGCTGACTTGTAAATTGTAATATTCTTATTGTATTGGCCGACTTGTAATGTAATCAATGTAATATCATGTATATATTGTAAACCTAGTTGATCTAGGTGAAGCAGGACTGTGAATATGAGTATGTGAAGAGTAGAATATGAATATGACATACATTATGATGTGCGACTGAAGGAGAAAGAGTAGAAGTGTTAGAGCCTGTCCTAATTCATCTTGAAGATATTTTTGTAGAAGAAGGGAAGTGAAGAGTGTGCCTAACTGATTCAATCATTAAAGAGGAGTGAAAAGGCAGAAGTGCAATCATCAAAGGAGTGAGATTCATTGTTAGTTTTAGATAGTAGAAGGATTGTCATGCTTTAATCTTTTCTGAGTTCATTCTCAGTTCAGGGAGTAGTTGCTTCCTTGGGTTGTAGCCCTAAAATAAAGTTTGTAGGGAATTGTAGCTTCCTTGGGAGTGACCCTAAAACCTTTCTTCAAGGAGTAGCAGCTTCCTTAGGTTGTATCCCTAAAACAAAGTCAGCAGGGAGTAGTAGCTTCTTTGGGTTGTAGCCCTAAAATAAAGTTGTAATCTTTTATTACAGTGAGCTTCATATATTGTGAGTTAATCCTCACCATGATTTTTCCCCTTTTGGGGTTTTCCACGTATATCTGGTGTTATGTGTTGTTATGCATTGTGTTGATCTTTCATGTTTATGTTAATACTGTAAAGTTTAAGTTTTAATATACTCCAGCGAATTTGAAGTTTGTTTGGATACTAATTCACCCCCCCCCCCGCCCTCTCAGTATCCCAATGTGTTCAACAGATCTAACAATATTTCATATTTTCTTGATGTTGAGCATGAACCCATGTTGGAAGGAGGGGATGTATATCCACCATAGGTTAGAGCTTGGTAATGAGGATAATGGAGAGATCTAATCATATGCTTAATTTTCTCACACTTCTCAATTTGATAGAATTAGTCATTGCAACTTAGGTATTCCCATAATGTTAACATGTCATCTCCCATCAATCCTTTTTCCAAATGAATAATATTAGTTGTAAAGGTAAATCAACCATATCTGTTATGCTAAATAAACCACATAATACTCACTATACATCAAATGTCCCTAATAGCCTTACCTCACATTTCCCTTCTGGTGGATGAATTCTAAATTTTCTTGTTTAGGATATTTGACCCAGCAAAACTAGTAAACATAATGGAGGCATGCATGCAAGGTAAAAATAGTAAATATTGTACCTAGATTGGATATTCTTTGATAAGAAATAGATAGTGGCTGAGAAAAATAGAGTGTAATCTCCAAGCCCATTGTTAAAGTACACATCAATGGCTTTTGCATGACTAATGTGCTGCCTTACATCTTCATGATTCTTCAAGTTATTGCTTTGGCAATATCTTTAAGCATATTAAAGAATTTCTTCAAGTTTTATAGGCCTTTTCGACCGATATTCATATGAAATTGATTTTCTTTGGATACATATTCATGATTGTTAAAACATGTTGGAATGACAAGCTATAGTAGTATTGATGAGCCATGAACATGGTGCCAAGGAATCCATAATTTTTATAGTTTATGCCATACATATTGAAACATAATTTTTTGATTGGTAAGTGAAGATGAGAAAAAGTTCAAAGGCAGATAAAACATCAAAATGCAAGGAAACACAATGATTATACCTTTGAAGAGCTCCCACTCCTTGATAAGGTTGAGAGTTGCGCACCAAGACCCTCCTAGCTTTACCCAAGTTGATGATTTAAATGTAGATAATATGTGGATTGATCTAGTTTTTAACACAATAGGATGAGGATTTAGCTATGGATTGATAGAAGATTTGATAGAGATGAAGATGGGAGATGGTTTGGCTATGGAGATTTTGGCATTATGATGGCATGATGGAGATATTTTGGAGGAATTTGGGCACAGTAAGGATGCTATGAAGAAGTTGTTAAAATGGCTTGGGTGAGGGCTCTATTCATAGATTTTTGGTAAAAGGATGGAGGGTGAGGATTGAAAGTTTAGATCAATGGATAGGGATGCTTGAGGATTAGGGTTTGAATTGGAGTTGTAGTCTTGTGGCAAGTGTCACGAGAGGGTTGAATAAGAGAGATCAAAGGCTAAGATTTGATCAATAAGATTGGATGGCTCCCATTATTTGTGAATTTTAAATTCACATTGGGAAGGATGAAGAATGAATTAAAAATTCATTTCCATAGGAGAGTGTGAGGATGATGTGGACTTGTCAATGAATTAAAAATTCATTTTTGTGGGGGGGCTGTTTGAATAAAAAATTAAGTTTTATTGAGGAGTGTAAGACATGTGACACATGCACATTTTTGGTGCCTTACATTTGCAAGATAATTTCATGGAGAATGTTTTAACATGAAAATAGAACGATGAGTTGGAAGGGTCATGTGACCTTTTGAATAAAAAATTATTTTTTATTCAAAGTGTGTGGGAGGATGGGTTAAGCAAGGTTTGACCATATTAATTAAGTGTTTAACTTAATTAATATGGCTGTAGTAAATTAGTTATTAGGCTAATGAAGGATTAAAATTAATTAAATAATGATTTATTTAATTAATTTAGGTCTAGGGGTCATGTAGGCTAGGGTAGCTAATTAAATAATTATTATTTAATCAATTAGGCTAGGTGTAGGCTAATTATTAGGGTGGATTATATTTAGATAAGTATGATTTACTTAATTAATTGGGTTTAGGAAAGTGGAAAAATTAACTAAATAAATATTTTGCATATTTATTTAATTAATTGGGATGATGTTAGTAAATTGTAATGCTGAATTAATTTAATTAATTCAATTTTAAGAGTTAATTGATGAAGCATGGATGAATGATTTAGGGGTAAGGTAGGATAATTAATTAAATAAAAAATTTACTTAATTAATTAGATAGAAAAATTAGTGATGTGGATGATTTCGAAGGGTGATCAAAGGGTTAAGACATTTTTAGGTGTCTACAATAAGTTACAACCATAAAAAAATTTACAACCATCACACTAATTAAAATTTTATTATGGTTTGCATTAAAAAAAACAAAAAAAGAAGCTAGGTAACTCATCTTATTTATTAGGCAATTTTCTACATTCTTTTCTTGATTCAAGTAGTCATGTACAATCCATTTCAAAAATTCAAGAAATACAAGTATATTCCCTTTCTAGGATTTATTTGGAGACCAAGCATATGTAATATTGTCTATAACTACATATGGTATCTTGTGCTACTTGGGTTTGTCTTCCATTTCTTGTCTAAACATCCAAAGTATATCTCATCTTCTCCAACATCCCTTTACCCTGATGACTCAAGACATACCACATTATAGAAACCATATGCTCCAATTTTCCCTTTGTTTGTAAAATAGTTAAATCATTGGTCACCCTAGCCATCCACACTTTATATGTTACACTAGTCAAATTGTCTAGATTTATGAACATCATATATCCTTTTTGAGCGTCTTGATTTGGATTAAATGACTTTTATTATCTTATATTTCTAGGGTTGACATAGCTATCAACTATTTACACATTAGAAATGATATTTCTATATAGTAGAGTCTAATGGAGGTCTTGCTAGAAAGGCCTCTCTTGGCATTTTTTGGCCAAAAATCACTTGTATTTTCAACCTTAAAAGGGAACATGCTATTTTTCATACTTTTGTGTATTTTTTGATAGTGTTAAATCAATTGTTGCTACTTATTGCTAACTTGGTTACTATATTCTAAAAACATTTTAACATTTTTGTTTGATCTGAGACAACTAATTTATCTTGTGTGTTATTCCAATTTTTGGAACATACCCTTTCTGGATTCCCAATTAGAATATTTGTTTCACCATTTTCTTCAACTTTCAACAATTTATGAATAGATTAGACTAGTTTCTATATTCTATTGGATGTTTTCACCTCATAATGATATGGCCTTACTTAATTCATAGAATAAAATACTATCCTTTTGTTAGTCCCATTATTTTTTAGTGTCCCTTCAATTGATAGTATTCAACAAAGGACTTGAAATCAACTACTTCCCCAATTAGGTATGGCATAAAATTTCTTGTATTCTCACAAGTTCTATAAGTATCCATCATTTCAGCTAGGTCCATATATCTTTCCTCCTAATACATTCATATAATTTTCCAAAAGTACCATTGAAGTCCTCGTGCATATGACCAACAAGATGGAAGCCAATTTCAATGTCTAGGAAGATTCCTTTGTGTACTAACAAAGATAAGTATTGAAGCACATATCTACACTCATCTAATTTGAATATAAAGTAATAGGAGAAACAAAAATTTCAAGCATTGATAGAAAAAAACAAAGTGTGATTTGGAAGGGTTTTGGAACTATTATCTTGATAGAAAAGATTTATCCCTGAATAATGTTACCAAACATTGGCTTAGAAAGGAGAAGAAAGGAAAATCTCAAGTTCCAAAAACCCTACAAAGAGCTCATCTCAAAGAAGACATTTCTAACATGATTACTCTACTTCATAGGGTAGTGGGAAATAAAGACGCTAGTACATTTGAACTATGGATGTGTTAGTTTATTATTTTCATTTTTCACTCATCACAATATGTGGATTGGGCTAAGATGATCAGTGATCATATTCATGGTCAGTTAGTGAATTTCCAAAATAAGGAATGTTTTTACATGTGCTCTTATATATTTTTTGCCATTGCTTCTATGGATAGATGGCATAGATTGAAGATTGTTGGAGGTTTCTCAAATGATACACAAGTATATGATTATTACCCTCAATTTCAAGAGGGGTATGGAAACAAGGATTATATGAGGGTAAGTGATACGTTCTGCATGCTTAATGTGAGAAGAATTGATGGTAATCCTGAAATGGGAATTTCTCCTGAAGCAGCTCAGCTTGTTATACAGTATTGTAATTATTTCATTCAATTTGACAATTTTACATACCTAAGAATTGGAGGCTTTGAAAACACTTCATATAAATTTCCAAGGTATGTTAATGAATATATTATATTTCTTGAAGTCTATAGACAGATGGGTCAAGAAAGCAAGAAATGCCATGACCATAAAAGTGAGGATATCTTTTCCCTATGCATTTAACATATTATACCTGCAATTCTTATGCAGATGCTCTAAATGTTGATAGAATTATGTCAAAATTAAACTTTCATACATTGACCACAAGACTGTCTTATGATAGTAAGAATTATGTTAAAACTAAATTGTAAACAAGAACATCTTATGAGCATCAATCTCATTTAGAATATTATTGGGAGGATTGTATAGATGAACATGAGGTCAAAAGAAGAGATTGGATGAGGCTGACCATGGACCGAATGAAGGATTTTAATCTTGGTTGGGACATTCTTGATATGGTTGATGATGGATCTAACATGGTGGATGAAGCTTATTACACTGTTTAGACACAACCCTTGACCAAAATAAGATGGTCAGAAAAGGAGGTCATAGATACAAGAGAAAGGTCATTATTTGTGCTGACTAAAAGTAAAAGATGGTAAATGCCAAAACTATTCATCATACTACAACTATGTCATTACAAAGAGAACAAACTTCAAGGAAGCAAAATCTAGTTGTAGGTTCTACTTCTCAATAGCCCCCTACCAATGTATATACTACTAGGTCTAGAACTACCTCTAAGAGAGGTGATGATGAAGAAGATCTAGATAAAAATGCAAAATTGAAAAGTCAATGTGAGGTTGAAGAGGATAAGCCAAAGAAGAAATTGGAGGTGAAGAGATCACCACAAGGAGATAATACAGAAACACAAGAACCTACACAAGATCAGCAATGATAAATCCAAACACTCCTCCTCTTCCACCTCAAGTTAATGTATCTTCTCCTCTTTTGCCACAAGCAAATCCAAATGTAGTTCCTCCTCCTTCGCTATTGATACCGAATGCCAACATCAGTATTTATCCTCCACCTTCCCCTCCTCAACAACAAATAGTGTGCAATGTGGTTCCTAATTCTATTTCCAATACTACTATGCCATCTTTAATGTCTGATATCCAAATAGTCCTATTATCACCACCTTGGATAAAAGAAGCTATTGGAAAGAAAAGAAAGTACACTCAAATGGTGGATCCTAGTTTTGATGCTCTAGCTAGATTACTACAGGATACTCATCAGCTAAGAAAAGCTCAAATGATGTACCAAATGATGGTGGATCCTTCCGTAGGACATCAATATGTAGAAATTGTTGAACTAATGGTTGATAAAAATGAAGAAGATATCACTGGGGTGTATTTCAATGTAAACAAATTCAACTTAGGGCCTCCTACATTTGAGGGTGATATACACAATACCAAGTTATCAGTCGATATCCTAATTAAAATGTTGGAAGAAGAAAGAAAGGGGAAAGAATAGTTGGAAGAACAAGTGGAGGTACTTACTTCCTATATCAAATCTATTATCAACACCACTTCTCAACTATTGGATGCTTCAATTATGACTACAACCAAAGTACCTCCCAAGGGTCCATAGACTCTGATATCATTGAAAAAATTAGTAAGTTTTAGGATTATGGAAGAGAAACTGATGCTTGGATTGAAAAATTAGTTGTGGATGGATTATTGTACATTGAGGAGACAATAAAACTTTATGAAAATATCTTAGCCAAAAAAAAAGAAATTAATTCTAATATGCAATTAATTGGGAAGGAGTAATTTGTACTAATGGTTATTCTCAAGGATTTGTAGGAGATGGTAAAGGTAGACGTAAGTATTTTGATCTCTAAAAAAGTTGTCAGCAAACCTGAAGAGAATGAGTCGACTAAGTGGTTGACTACCGTTGAATGGAAAATGTTGGCGATAAAACAATCTCTGGCATAGCTTAAAAAGATTATCAAAATTTGTGATTCAGTTTTGCTTGATATTAGGGCAAATTGTTTATCCATTAAAGTTGACATCCTTGATGAAAGCAAAACTAATTTGGTTGAGGTCGGAGCTATTAAACAGAGTTTCAAAGAACTTGTCTCAGAGGAGTTGATCAAAAAGGGCACTATGAATGGAACCCTTATCTACCTATCTTGCTTCTTTCAAGAAAGAGATCATTAATTTTCATAAGAAGATTGGATAAATGAGCGATATAGTGTATATCTGGAAGATTCGTCTCAATACTATGATAGTTCCGAATGGGAAAGCTATTGCCCCTATTGTTATGAATTTCAAAAATTTCAAAGCTAAGATGGCCTTGTCACAGTCAAAATCTTCAGCAGAGAATCTTGTTGACAATCAAGATCAAATGGTCGATGAAGACAAAGAGAAAGGTGCTTCATTTTGATTTTGTCTTTTTGTTTCAAAATAGACTTAAGTGTTTTCTTTGTAACCAGTAAAATAGATTTTATTTTTGTAAAGAAAACAAATGAACATAAAATTTTGTTTTATCTTTTCTTTTTCAAGAAATAATTATAAATAAGAAGCGGTTTCAAATGTAATCTATATAAGGGATACAGGAGATTGTAAATGACCTTTTTGGGGAAATTTCATTTGTAGAACTAATTATTTTGAACTTGGAAAGGGTTATCCATGGATATTTTGGCTTTTCATACTAACGTACAATCATTGTAAATATTTGAAAAGAGACTTTGGGCTCTGCTTACTGAATGAATACAGAAATCTGGTGAACTTTGCATTACACTTTCTGATATTTGTGAATTATGCTTATGTTGGATTTACAATATTTGCATCTTAGAAAATCTTTAATTGAATCTGCATGAGATATTGATAGCCTCTGAATATTTCGATTGATGTTTATCATCTAGGAATTTGGGTTCTTATGTTTGAGCATTCCTTGTGGTGATCCTTTATTAAAAATTTTGATTTTGGTTTTAGTTGAAAAATTTTCCTCTCAGTGGGACTTTGTGCTCATCTTCTTAATTCTATAAAAGCACCTTTCCTGCTTTCAGGTTAAAAGCATACCCCAAATTTTCATTTCTCATCTTATAAGGGAGTTGCCCCTTTAAAATACAGAGGAGGGTTGTTAGTCTAATTGCAACTCATCCAACTATCGGTAAATTTGTTATTATTACAGGGCGAGTCTTATTTAAAATATAATGACAAATCTGTTAACAAGCAAATTTTTGGCACTCTGCTAAGGAACAAAATAGACATCATTTTGGTTGCCTCATTTTTCTCTAGGATGATTTTTGACATGAATAAGTCATGGGATTACAATCTAATTTGACTCTTGTTTTACAGCCTAGTGGTACTTGGTTGGGCAGAAATGCAAAAGACATAATAACCTTTTTTTGAGTGGTTGCTTGGAGGAATAGAAGATCAAGAGTCCAATATCAGGAAGTAGAATAAGTAATCAATCAAAAAGAACTTGGAAGAGAAATTCATTAACAAGCCCAAGCACTTGCTCAGGATCAAGTTTTTAGACAATTGATTGAATTAGTTGATAGAATTCTAGCCCCAAGAGTTCTAGGAAGGCAAAAATAATATACATGATACTCTAAAGAAATTTTAAGCCAATTTGAGTTACAACCAAATATCAGTTGCTTAGACATAGAATAGAAAGATATAATAACAGACTTGCACACTTTGGCTTGGAGATATAGAAGAAACAAACAATAATTTCACCAAGTGAATCAAATATTAGACGACGAAGATCTGTGTAATGAAATCAGATGAGAGGCTAGAAGATTTGGTGAAGGTTGATAGTTGGTTGTAGTTGAAAGGATTGTTGTAGTCCCAAGGAGAAATAGACCTAATCCACCACCTGCAATTCAAAACAATCCTCAAAGTCATCAATAGTAAAATCTTATATTGTTGAATTAGTGACTCTGTTGAAAAGAAACCTAGATTTAATTTAAAAGATGGCTACAAAAAGATACACCAAAGGAGACTGTAAGAAAGGTATTGTTGATCCAAATTTTGAACTATTGGAAGAAGTTAATTTTTCTACCTTTCCTTCATCTTCAGGTAGAAAAGTTAAGTCTATTAGTAGATCATCTTCTCCTATCAAAAAGACAACATCCCTTGTCTGTCAGACTTTAATTTTACATGGTACTTGTCTCCCTTTGGTTGTAAATTTTCAACAAAATCTAATACAAACCATTGTGCAACTACCACTAGTGTCTTGGGGTGCTTCCATTAGCCCATTGGCTTTGGGAATTCAATTACATGATTTACCTCATGGTTCACAAAAAAATTTGCCCAAATTCAATGTTGATGGGAAAGTTTCCCCTAATTAACACATTAGTATTTTCTTTGTTGCTTGTTCATTTTTGGGAGTTTAGCATGAAGATGCATATGTCAGATTATTTGTGGAAACCTTAACTGATGTCACTGCAGAATGGTTCTACCATCTGACACCTAACTCCATAAACATTTAGGTTGTAATGAGATCTAAATTCAAGAATAGATTCAAAAGTGCCAAAAATGAACATACATTGTTAGCCCAATTGACCTCTATGAAAAAGGAAATACATGAGCCCATGAGGGAATTCGTGGAAAAATTTAACAAAATTGTTAACAAAATTTCTAAGGATATGAAGCCTACTCCTAAAAATTTAAAGTGCTTTTTCATTAACACTCAACCCCCAAATGTTATCTTCTATCTAAAGAGAGAAGGTGTGGAAAATCTAGAAGAAGCACAAGAGATGGCCATATCTATAGAGGATGATCTTCTGATAATATGCAAATGGAAGAAAAATTGCAAACGAATAAGAATCCGATAAGCACTTCTATTGATCCTATTATTCAAAGACTAGAAAATGATCCAAGTGCTCTTAAAAGACAGATGCCTAGAGGTCAACAACAACCCTTTTATCAGGATGTACCAAGGAAAGGCTATGGGTAGCAAAATAACAACAACAAGCCTTATGCATTAACTAGTCCTTCTCAAAGGCTAGCCATAGAAGGACCTTCTACTAGTGGAAAAGGGAATAACATGGTATGTAATTTTCACCTAACTATAGATCATGATGGAGCTTCTTACTTGAAAATGAATAGATTTATGCAAATGATGGCCACAACGGAAAACGTGGAAGAGCCTATTATAGAAGAAGAAAATGTTGATTATTTTGTTGATTCTACAGTGAATTTCCTTGAATATGAGTTTGATACAGATAGGAGAGAAGATGTATATAGAGAGCTTGATGATCAAACCTATGCAGTGTTCACTAGAAGATAACAAACTCCTAAAAAGGATGATAATAAAAAATCTCAACCTGGTGATATGACTATTTCCCTAAAGTTTATATTATCTAGAGGTTCTTCAACCACATCAAAGAAATCAGACTCAAATACCTCTAAAACAACAATTGCTAAGGTACCTTCTTCCTCTTCCATTGAAGATAGTACTTTTAGTTATTTGATATTATTGAACATTGCAGAAGTACAAAGATTCAAATTTCTCAAGTTGAATATCTTAGGATGAATCCTATTGAATTAGATAGGTTATTGATATATGTTAAACAAGAACACTCTACTTCATCTCATGTTAATGCCCAAGTGTCGAAAAGAGTTGAAAGCAATGAGGAAATTCCCATTAGTTTCTCTTCCAATTCAAAGAATACAATGTCCCAAAATCCATTTAATAAACCAAATCCTTTTTATATTTCCCTATTCATTGCTAGATATAAGCTGAGCAATTGCATCATAGATTTTGGGGCTTCTGATAACGTCATGCCTGCTCAAGTTGTAAAATCCCTTAGTCTTTCTCTCACTGCCACTCATGGGAAATGTTATTCAATGGATTATAAATAAGTTCCCCTCATTGGCCAAATCAAAGATGCATAAGTAGCTCTCATTGATTACCCTAACAAGAGAGTTAAGCTTACTAATCTAGTTGTTGATATCCCAACCAGTTATGGCATGCTCCTGAGCCACAATTTCTATAAAGACTTAGGAGGTGAAATCTAGTTGGACTAGTCTCACGCACTTATTCCCTTGGGTGGGAAGAAAGTAAGGCTTGATCTTGAACCCAAGGCCAAATTCAAGGTCTTGAAATCTAGAGATCCTAGAGCTAACATTTTGTAGACAAAAACTGGTCCTGGGACCTATATGATCTCTTCTTTGGGTGAAGAAATTCCTGAATTGATCAGGCCTGATTTATCTTCTAAGCTGTGGACATTAGAGTTCGATGGTAATTTCTCTTCACCTGGTTCAAGGGCTAGTGTGGTGTTAATTTCTCCAAATGATTTGAAATTCCCTTTGGCTTATAAATTAGAGTTTGGAAATACAAACAACGCTGTAGAATATTAAGCTTTACTTCTTGGCTTAACAGTAGCAAAGGAAAAGTGGATTAAATAGTTAAAGGCACTGGGAGATGCAGAAATTATTGTAAAACAAGTGGGAAATCTATTTACTATGAAGAATGATAGATTGAAATATTATAGGAACAGAGTATTGGATAGCATAGAGTACTTTGATGATTTTTCCATTGATTCTATCCCAAGGGAGCAAAACTCAAGGGCAGATTCACTAGTAGTTTCAGCTTCTTTGCTGCTCCCTCACTAATATTTTAAAGATGAATCTTATAGGGTGGAAATTATTTAAAGACCTAGTGTTCCTAACAATGTCAATCATTGGAAAGTGTTTGAAAATGACAAACAAAATATATCTTTTTTAGAAAAGGCAAGAACATTTGCCAATTTATATTTTGAAGGTAGTTCTTCTGATAATAATGAGGAAATAAATGGGAAGATTAATTCTACTGATGCTAATGTTGAAGAAGTAATCCAATTGAAAGGAAATAAGTTCCCCAAAAGTTTGGTTTCCTTAGAGGATCTATTTGACAAACATGATAGGTATATTAGATAGAAGATTAATAAGGTAGACGATTCTTCTATTGAATATGAAAGTATAAACATTAGAATGAAGAATGATCCAAAACTTGTATACATTGGCAAATGTTGTACTTCTAAAGAAAGGGAACATTTGATTTCCTTATTGATTAAGTATAAAGATGTCTTTGCTTGGTGTTACAATGATCTTAAAAATTTTATGGATGGGAAAGTTCAGTATCCTATCCCTCTAAAACCTGGTATAGCTCCTTATAGACAAAAACAATGCCCATACAACCCTAAAATAGAAGATGTTATTTTTAATGAAATTGACAAAATGTTGAAAGATAGGATAATTTATCCTATACATCATTCCACATGGGTGGCTAACATTGTCCCTATGTAGAAGAAAAATAGAGAAATAAGAATTTGTGTTGATTTCAAAAATTTGAACCAAGTTTCCTTAAAGGATGATTATCCTTTTCTGGTGATGGATCATATTCTGAATCTCTGGTTTGGATATGATGTCCATGTTAGATGGTTTTTAAGGGTACAACTAGATTAGTGTAGCACAGGAGAGCTAACATAAGACAACTTTCACCACACTCCAAGGTACCTTTTCTTATAATAGGATGCCCTTTGGTCTTATAAATGTTGGAGCTACTTTTCAAAGAGCCATGGATCTTTCATTTGGAGATCTTAAAAATAAAATTATTGTGCTTTATCTTGATGACGTAACAGTTTTCTCTAAAAGAGGTCTGATCACATTAATGATTTAGCTACAACGACTGAAGGTAAACTTTTAGGGCATATTGTTTCAAAAGAAGGTATCAAAATAGACCCTAAAAGGGTGAAAGCTATCCAACAAATAAGTCTCCCAACTAGTAGGACCAATATTAGGTCTTTTTTTGGTCAGTTGAATTTCTTAAGGAGATTTTTTCTAGATTTCTTTGAATTTACTAGACACATTGTAGAGATGATGAAAGAGAGGTAGATTTTGAAATGGAATAATGTTGAAAAGAAGGCTTTCAGTGATATCAAAGAATCTATTACCAATGCACCGAATTTAGTGCATCTATATTTTAATGACTTTATTATCTATTGCTATGCCTCTAATCACACTATGTCAGTAATACTGCTCCAAAAGAACAATCAAGGGATTGAATCACCTATTGATTTTATGAGCACTCCTTTAAAGAAAAATGAATTAAATTATTCACCAATGGAGAAGCATGCCTATGTTGTTGTCAAGGTTGTTAAGCAATTCAGGTTCTATATTCTTCACTCTCACATTCTTGTCTTTATGCCTTATTCATGATGGATTCAGGTTGTCATTGATGTCAAAAAGGTATTGAGAGTGTTGAGTTGTCTACCATTGATGGTTTGGAGTTGTTGCTTCATGATAGGATGTGTGTTGCTTCAGTGTGTTCAGGATCTCTTCATGTTGATAATGTGTTCTCAAGAGCACAATGTGTCTTCAGTGAGTTGTTTCTTGTTTAGAGATGGTTTCTTGATGGTGATGGTTTTTATTCTTCATAATAGTATAGGTTTTATGGTTCTTTGAAACTTGTTTGATCAATGGTCTTGCAGAGAATGTTTTAGGGATGTAGAGTGTTAAATACTTGATAAGGTGTGGTTGATCTTGTGCAAAGACTTCATAAATAGATCTTCAAGGTTGGTTTAGATTTAATTCAAGATGTCTTTAAGTGGCAGAGGTTTAATGCAGAGACAATATATTGTCTATTTCTTGTTTTCATTTCTTCACACATGGTTGTTCCTGTGTACTTCATAATGTTTGATTTGTGCAAGGGTTTGTAATATTTGATATCAATATGGTTTTGAGTTTGGATTGGTGCCTTCATACATTAGGGATTGTGTTATGATCATATGGAGCTTCAGGATCTCATGTAGACTTCATATTGATTGACTTCATGGTTCATGCTTGGAGTTGATCATGACCTCATAATATTGTTCTTGTGTGCTTTCATGCACATCCATGACACAAGATTCATTTGTTTGAAATCTTTGATGTCTTGTGATGATCACATCATGTGAGACTTGTAGATGCAGAGTGTAATGCCCCGCCACGAATACCTTGGAAGACAACACATCTAAACAAGCAAAGCAGAATAATTTTTTTTTTTGGAAATAAGATAACAAGTAAGGTTTAGCAGTTCAATACACATCATTAACTATCAACTTGTCTCCCAAGGTGCCATGGTTGCATCACTTGACAAATAACCAACATAATTTACATGCATAACTAACTAACATTGACAAATCATTCTAACTCTATTACAATATTGATTATACATATTCATCTCCATTTAGTGTCATCAAATAGATACTCAACTTTAATCAAGATTACATGCACATATTCCAAGTCTATACAAATGAGTACATCATTTACATTATCACTATTTTGATTACATTTGAATACATACAATCTAAATCAATGGATACACCGGCTAGAACATGAACATAGTAAGTGTCTTCATAAGCAGATACAAGACCCGATGTCTGATGCATGAGGAACCAATGGAATAAGCTCTTCCACCTGACCATGTGGAACCCTAAGGTCCACCCCCCGAGCTAGGAGTTAACATGAGGTTCCCACTATGACATACAGTCAGGTAGACAGTAGACCATAAGAACAAAGACAACACATGACTCCAACAACACAAGACAATATCATAAACAACTCAACATCACTTCCAGAGGCAACACCTAGCAAATGGGGAGAGTACAACTAGGGAGTGCTAGACTGTAGTAAGGAGAGTGTCATCACATGGTCCTAACATGGGTTACCCAAGCAATCTCTCTCTAGACACTGGCCCCCATCTATGGTTACTCTGGCAGTCTCTCTCTAGACACCGGCCCCATAGGATGATGCATGTGGAATCAACCTTCCTTTCGTGATGACAAGGAAGTAGATCTACCAATCCCGGCCTTCTCCCCTCATCCTTAGTCTGAACTAGCACTACAGGCATGAGTGAGGAACCAAATATCATATTATCTTGTTAATGTGAAAACTACCCAACCCCTAGGTATTTTATTATGTTATCACTGAATTACCAACTCCCAGTGGGTTACCCTGGCTAGCCCCTTGGCACCGGCCCCCACATTGGAAGCCACTCCCTTAACTACAACTAGGAAACCCTACACAACAAGCATAGCAAGACATCACAACAACGAGGGTACAGGAACCATGCAAGGCATTAGTCATCTTGCATAACAACTATCCTTATATAACAATACAAAGCACTAACTCTCCATAACATAATTATAAGGGCAGAACTCCTAGGCCATTGCCCATAATGACACATATTCCTTACAAATCTAAGATTTCCATGTCACCTTGTTCCATATCTAACCACCAAACTGGATACAAGACTAGTACAACTAGTTGGATAACAATACGTCCACAAGAGGTACATTTATCATTCACTTGTCATTTAGTCCATACATAACTAGGGACGACAAGGCTTCTTATAACATCATGATCTCAAGACTCTATCGACACAACACATGAAATCAAGACATCTCCAAGCTAAGCCTCTGGAACTCTAGCCACACTGGAAGATACACAATCAAGATTATAAGAATGGTTTTATGACCCACAGATTGAATTAACACATTACAAGAATCAACCATACTTATGATCAAATTATGCCTTCTTACAACTAATTCCACTATAGCAATTTGCACTTGACTAAGTTGTTACATTGGTATATCAATCACCGAGATAAAGCTTGTCGTTTGATTGTATTCTTGCAAGGGATAAATTCATGACTTACATTAAAGTGAATTATATTTAAATAAGTATTAAAATCACAAATCATTGAATAATATTTATTTACATGGGTCATTGGCTAGTAAATATTTTTCGTCCAAAGAGAATTAACCAATTATCAAGGTTAAAATCTAAATTTAACTTACCAACATTAAATGTTTAGACACACTAAATTTGGTTTAAACGTATTAAATGAATGCTATATATTTATGTCAACTAATTTTCTTTATTTAATTCTTTTTTCCAAAATATAGATAAGTCAAATGATCTACATAATTACCAGCTGATTTCATAACTACTTTTTAATTGTTAATTCAATTCAAGATATATATATTTTATAATTCCATACCCTAATAATTTAACTTACCCCATAATTGTATGGGTAACATTATTATGAATTTTCTAATGTTCTAAGCATTTAACTAATCAACTTCTAGGGTTGAAAAAAATAATAATAATAATAGTTGTTGTAATAGTAATATAAATACTATAGCTCATTACAAGGTAAATATTTTTCATCCCAAGAGAAGTAAATATGAAAATCTTGACTGTCATTTAATTTCCCCTCTGTATAACAATTTAACTACTCAATAATACCTTAAATACTATGATCTACTGAAATATAAGTAATTCATATGAAACCTAAAATACATATGATCATAATCCTATATATAATATTGACAGTTTATTCAAAACTCTCTGGTACTTTAAAATTCTAGTTGTATTTTGCAGCTAAAATGTCTATCAACAGCTATTAAACTGTCAGATTTAAGCCCAGATTTACTTAATCGGGACTTACTAACACTACCTAAATTTTCTGACAAATCTAATCTTAAAACATTTTATATGAAACTATTCAATTGAAAGTGAAGAGTAGCCTAGAGAAAATATAGATTATGATAGTCGCAGGGCATTAATAACATTGGTTTTCCCTCTTTACTGGCAGCTTTAGCCGTGCAAGCCAAAAGGTATTAAATCTTTTTAAGTTGTCCATGTCTTTGTCCATCAAACTACAAATTATAAAGAAGGCAGTTTGATAATTGTTTAAACGGCTGATTATAAGCATTTCTACTGCAACTATAACCATCAAGGCTTGATATCTAATGATACCTAGAAAACAAATATCAGATAAAATGCTTGACAATTTTTTTACTAGCAGATTGGTTGTGTGACGAAGGTTTATGATCATAGAGGCGATGATAATTGTATATATGATGACACATCTTTAAGCAGATATTCAAAAGATAGGAGACCATGAGAAGTGTGAGATGTACGCTCCTTACAACTCTGTGTATTGGACCCATTGCTAATGGAAGAGATGAAACCGTGCAATTACCACTTTAAGTTGGTTTCCCCACACTGATATTTCTAAGTAAAAAAAATAAGAAAATCCTTTTATGACGTGACCTATTCTAATTCTTCTAGTTGCCTATAATTTTGCAAGCTAAACAGCTCATTTGCACTTTCAACTACTCTAGCATACTCTAAAATCACTTCAATTTGAAGTTAATTATAGTAGCAATAGCATGGGTAAAATAAGGTCTGTATTATTGTCTCACAAGTGGAATTGTAGGGGAAATTACAAATAAATGGCAACATCGTCAGTGAGCTTTTTGAATTGCTAAATGCATGAATGTGGCCAACCTACCACTCTGTAAATTTGTAGCCATGGTGATACTACTTGCATGGAGAGGAGTACGGCTAGGTAATCTAGTTGAGCACGTTTGATAGACCACGAACATAGAAAAATGTGACACTCTATTTCCCTTCAAACATTTTATGATGATCAAGGTATTGGACCTATGCATAGCACTGCACAATGACCATTGTAAGACAACCCTAAACCTACATTTACATGCCAGATAAACCGGCAATGAAAGTGTGGATGAGCTTTCTTGGTGACTGTAGATCTTTTCCCATTGGATGGGATTTGTATTCGCTCAAAAAAAAATGAAATAGCATCCAAAGGTAGAACGGTAAGGGAATTTATTAGATATAATATCTTGAAATGCTTTGGTAGACATTCATGCAAAATGTGAAAGTACTGGCAAGACACATGTACTGTTTGACAGATCGCAGCAAAGAGATGTCTTCGAAATACAATGGTTGCAGGATTTACACAAATGGATTCATTAAAAAGACTTTAGAGACTTTTAAGCAAGAGCAATCAGTGAGAGAAAAGCCCAACTACGCAACTTTTGCCACATTCTCTCCGCCTGAGCACGCGAGCCAATGAATGATATTATTGCCCCGTATCTGTAAGGATCAAATCTTAGCAGTGGTTGTGTGAAATTTGTTTGCATTTGTGTTTACAAGGGGGCCTCTTCTGAGTCCTTTTAGTGTGGAAAGCAATTCACGTTTGTCAGAGCAATGTGTGAGTTCATCTCCAAAATTCTGAGGAGCGGCGGTTCCAGGGTTCTATAAACTTGCTATGCTTAGATCGGCCTAACACAACTAAAATGCCCAAGCCAAAACAAAATCTTCCTACGCTATAAACCTTCCCACTCCTGCGCACTAGAAAATAGAAGGTCAAACCTGAAATGGAACCACTACAACAGGGTCGTGATTCAAGACTTCCAAATATAAAATATAGGGAGATGGTTTTAAAAAAAAGGAGGAAATCATTATGACTACAACGCACAATACAAGTGCCCAGGAAGACATTTAACCAAACGTGGGAGCTTAGAACAAGCACAAAAAGGGAAATCTATCTAGGGTGAAGTCATCAAAGCATCAAGGAGATCTGTTCAATCACTGAACTTTTAAAAAAAATACAAATGCTTGAAGGCAGATTTACAGAAACGTATCCATATACAAGGCACTGGGTAAATCGAATGGAGCTCCATCAGGAGTATTATTTCTGTGAAACACAAGAGTCACAAGGTAGGCACATAATGGATGCGATACTGATAGAGAATGAGCGCACAAAAAAAAAGAATGTGATGCTAACCCAAAAAGGAAATACGATTATGGAGATTTGATCACAGAAATATTACTGATCAGGTTATGGAAGTACGAAGCTGACAGAAACATGTTCTAAGGAATTGGGGGAGAGGTCATAAAAGCATATGCATTAGAGAGAAAGAACAGGGGTATTAATGAACCCCCCCAACTATAAATGTTCTGGAACCGAATACAATACGCAGACATAAACATCCATCATGTCATGAATAAGGAACTTTATACACGGACCCCTTCCCAAAACACAGATTAATGGATTTAACTTAATCAAATAATGTCTTAATAAGAAAAGAAAACATAATTCATCAAACAACATTACATTCAGAGGATATGAAAAGAACCTGGACTACTGACGGATTGTTGTTTCTTTCAAACCCTAGCTTGCAACTTCAACCTCCTCCAAAACTCCTTAGCCCCTTCCCAGTTCTTGCCCTAATTTTTTCTCTGTTCTTCCTCCAACTTTTTTTTTTCTCTCTTCCTCCTGCCCTTCCCACCAGGACTCAACTCCTCCTCATAAAAGCAAGAGACATCCTCTCTTCCCGACACCCACTTTCTCAAAACACGGGTTGGACTCCTCGAGTGAATGCAAAGACATTCCTCTCTTTTTCCACAACCCACAATCTCGTAAGATTCAAAATTAACTATATCAAAATATTCCCAACTCCTCAAATTTGCAATTGACGGCACATGGCATTAATTTGCCTATCCCCAAATTTTCCACACAATTATTTTAGCTTAGACTTATTTTATCAACGTTATAGATGTTTATTCATTTTCACATATGCACTTGATTTCTGTTTAATTTTAATCCATTACAATTTGCACTTTAATATTTCATTAAATCATTTATCTAGTTTAATTTATTTATTTACCAATTAACAATAATTAAATTATTTATAATTAATAAACCACACACATAATCCCCTAGCAATGTTTATTTAATTTAAGCTTTAATTTAACCTTATTTAAATGAAATACTAATCATGCATGGATTGACTCTCAAATTGGATATACCCTAATTTACAAGGTGATACCTAACCCAAGTGAAGCCACAAGACATAACGACAAATGACGACAATGGTCCACTGACGGTGACAACAGGGTACAACACTGAAAACTCATCCTCCTTGAGGATGTTGACTAATTAGGGAACCTCATGTCAACTCCAATCCACAATTCCATTGGCTAGGGCACGCTCAGACCTGGTAATTCAGGTGGAGTCGATGCCCGATACCTGCATCCTACAACGAACAACAAGGTTGTGCATATATACATATATAACCATGTAATCACAAGCATAATGAATGGAAGTCACAGTGTGGCAGGGTACTCGGACACGAGTAATGCAACACTGTTCTATTCAAGTAACACATCATTAAATAACTAATACCAGTCATACATCATAATCATGATCGAACAACATATTAAACTAAAAGTAACATCAATCCATAATCATGTCCATCAACTGTGAAAGCACAAAGTACAAGTAATCAAGCATCATCCTAACATAGATCCATAATCAGCTAGCCTAATATCAAAGAGTCCATCAAGCTCAAGGAGATCATAAACCATAACGTAAAAGTCCAAACATCTCGAAACTGTAAACATGCACTACAAGACTATCATCTAAACTAGAACTGTCATAGGAAATATGAAAATAACATCTGTCACAGGCAAAAAGCCAGGGCATTACACAGAGAATGGACTTCCAGGACTTGTTGTTTAAGAAGATATCAAAGAAGACCTCAGTTGATTTAGGATTTGCAGTAGTAGGTCAATGATTGTGGTTTGACATGTCACATCTGACAGAGTACTTTATCAACTTCTAGGTATCTATGTGTAAACTCTAAAGAACCTAAAGTAAGAGTTTTTAAACTCAACGAGCCCATCATACAAATAAATCACTTTATGTTATAAGAGCTTGTTGACCTGTTGTCATAAGTTATGTCACTTAAAGTGACCTGCTCAAGGGTACTTAATTCATTTTCTAACCGATGCTCATCTCATTTAAAAAGAGATCAGTCAAAAAGGTATCCTATAAATTAGTTTCATATAAATTTGAAAGTCATTAAATATGAGTGGGGTTTGAATTTGTATGGGCATCGAATATATTTGAGTATGTTTCATAAAGATTCGAAGGCCTTTTTTTTAAGGGGAGCAAGCTATAGTTATGGTTTTTTTAAATATTAGAAACTTTATGATCAGCCCCTATATGTCATAGCCTTATGACATAAAAGAAAATGAATTTTATATGAGATGAGGGCTAAAGAAGTATAAAAGAGTATGTAGCACGAATTTCATAAAATATTTTTTAAAGACTATTTTTAGTCTTTAATAAAAGGCAGTTTTTTAAGGAAAATAAAGGCAGATTTTTGTGATGTATTAAAGGCAATTTTTTTCTGATTCTTTCTAATTTGATTTTTTGCCTCTCGTACAAGATGAAATTCTTTTTAAGAAAGAAAAAGTGAAACATTTTTTCAAGGAACTTAAGAGTTTCTTTTTAAGGTGTTTTTTTAATCCGAATTGAAGATTTCTTTTTGGGGTAGATTGATTTCATGCAAATGATTTTTTTTTAAAGACAGATTTCATTTTGAAGTTAATAGGCTTGAATATGAAGAGGATTTATTTGGGGAATTGAATTTATTGAAGATATTTTTTGAGAGAAATTGAAGAGATCAAATTTGTAAAGATTGTTTGCAGATGATTTTATTTTTGTAGATTGAAAATTTTGGAGGAGTCTTTGAAGTGCACAGAGGAATATGAAGAGTTTTTGTTGGAGTTAATTGAAGATTTTTTTTTGAAGATATATTTTTGATGAATGTTTTATGCATGGCTAATATTGAATATAAAAATTGTCCAAATTGAAATGTCAAAGAATATGAAAGGTCATGGATTTATTACAAAGAAGATGAAAATGATTATACATAATGTGGAAGGTCATCTGATATTTAATGACATCACAGATGCTTTGATGGTGTAGTTGTTGTGTAGATCAATGATGAAGATAATTTGATGATACAAATGAGATTATGTTTATGCAGGAATGACTCAAACACAGGAAGAAGACACCGTGTCAAGACAATATGCAATTGTTTGTACAGAGATACACTGGATCAGGTGAATTAATTGTGCATCAGATGTCGTTTGAAGACATACACAGAGAAATATATTTTGATTGAAGGAGTTTGTATTATGCAGAGATGGAATAATGAATTAAATGGAAACAAAGTAACCCTCTGATTTTGTTTATCTCTTCTAATGGTGATTGTATTTGCCAGTGAGGCACAGTATGCTAGTAAGGCTTGTAGGTTAGTGAGACCTTACATTTGTCAGTGAGACACATATTGTAGCCAGTGAGGCTTTGTATGGTCAATGAGACCTCTTTGTATGCCAGTGAGGCATTTTGATAAAGCTAGTGAAGCTTCCTTGGCCAGTGAGACCATTTTGTAACCAGTGAGGTTTTTGATAAGCCAGTGAGGCAATTTTGAGAAGTTTTTCTACCCCAGGAGGGTTTTCCTCTTGTATAATCTTTTGTGTCTTGGTCTCATATCTTGTGTGTCTTCATGTGTTCATATATTTCATGCCTTCAACATTATAATTGTGCATATGTATGTTAATATCTTTCTCTCTCTTTATCCTATAAGTCAAAAGGTGTAAAAATTATAAAATTTATACAACACTGATTCACCCCCCCTCTCAATGTTGTCCTGGACTCCAACAATTCAGCTGTCAAATCCATTTTGACTCAATAGGAGATAGGTTGTAATAAAAGGGGATCCTAGATTGCCAAGGTTTAGGAATATGATGTAGAAATCAAACCCACTAAGCTTGTTAGAGGACAAGGACTATGTAAATTAATTACAAAAAGTGAACCTGAAGAAATTGGTAATGTTCCTCTTACTCTTTTTGTAGGACATACTAATGAATGGTTTTTTGATGTTGCTTTCTTTTTAACTTATGGAGAATGACCTTCCCATATTTCATCCAAAGAAAAGAGGAATTTAAAACTCAAATCTGCTAAATATGTGATTTGGGTGGATACTTTGTATAATAGGGGAATAGATGGGACCTTCTTAAGATGCATAGGTAAAGAGCAACATGAGAAGCTTCTTGAATCATTTCACAATGAGGCATGTGGGGGACATTTTTTAGCATCAGTTACAACTTTCAAGATCCTAAGGCCCTGATTCTATTGGTTAGGTGTGTTCAAAGATGCTTATAATTGGGTCTCTAAGTGTGAAAGGTGTAGTCAATTTTCTTGTAGACCACAATTAGCAGCTTTGCCCTTGAGACTAGTGGTCATTGATGAACCATTTCAACAATGGGGTTTGGATTTTGTGGGACCAATAAATCCTTATTCTAGTGTAGGCCATACACATATTATAACATCTACATATTATTTTACCAAATGGGTAGAGGCTTTTCCATTAAAGCAAACTACTTCTAAAGTGGTATGCAATTTTATGAAGGAGAATATTTTGATTAGGTTTGGAGTGCCCAAAAAGATTATCACAAATAATGCTTATAAATTCTCTTCTATAGAAATTTTCCTTTTTTGTTATGATCATTGTATTATCTTGGCTCACTCTTCTTATTACTACCCACAAGGCAATGGCCAAGCCAAATCAAGCAACAAAAACTTGATCACTATTGTTTAGAAGTTAGTAGATGAGAACCAAAGAAATTGGCATAAGAAATTGTATGATGCACTATGGGAAGATTGGATTACACCATAGAGATCTATAGGTATGTCCCCCTTCGAATTGGTGTACAGAATTAATAGTTCTTTACCTATTCCTCTAGAATTATCATCTCTAAATTTGCAAAAAGCTATAGAAGATGGGAAATTCCAAGATGCATTAGAAAAGAGGATAATGTACCTATCGAAGATTGAATAACAAAGAGAAGAAGTAGCTGATAAAATAGCTAAACATCAAAAGAGCATGAAAAGGATTTTTTATAAGAAATCAAAGCAAAGGAATTTTGTGGTGGGAGACAGTGTCTTATTATGGGACAAAACAAGAGAGCCAAAGGGAGCACATGGGAAATTGGATTCACTCTACAAGGGGCCCTTTAATATTAGGCAAGTTTTTGGAAATAATTCATTTCTACTGTCATAGCTAGATGGAACTTTATTGGCCCTTCCTTATAATGGGCAAGATTTGAAGCTATATAATTGGTAAACGGGTTGTCCCTCATCTTGTACTATATTTCCATGTTTTATTTTTGTCATTTTGTTTTATTGTATTTTTGGTGTGACTTTGGCCCAATGAATAAGGCTTTTTCTAACTAAAGATTATGTGTTCTTTGTGTCCTCTGCAGTCCTTGTCCCCAGTCAAAGCCAATTGTTACCCAAATTTTTGTCCTTGCCTATCATGTAAAATTTATAATCAGTCTAAGATTAAGTCTTCTTTTTCTCCATTAAGTCTTCAAATTTTTGGTTTTTGAACCTCAGAAAAACTCATCTACTTTACTACCTTTTTGAAAAAATCCTTCATTGGAAAACCTTTTTCATAGTTTTGTTGGTTTGCAAACCTACCTAATTGCCAAAAGTCATTCTTTCTTCATGATTGTTGGTCTTTATTTTGGCAAATTTTTAACTTTGCAAACTTGTCAAACCATCAATAAGTCTATCTTTGCTTGTCTTTTCAACAAATTACCAAGTTCTCTAACTTCTCATATTGTCCAAAACTTTATCTCCCTTTGTATTTATCCTTCCTTTTCGGTGTTTTCTTTAGTTTACGAACTCCTTTTCTTGCCAAAAAGAATGTGTTCAAAGTCTTATGTTTCAGGGCTTTTCTTAGTTCACAAACTCTTGTTTTGGCCGAAAGGAAAATTTTGGTCATAATCTTTTGTGAAGTGTTTTGGTGATTTTTTTGGTTCATGAACTGGAGGAAGAGCCAAAAAACTTGGTTCATGAGTTTGATTGTTTGTCGAAAGGTCAAAGTGTTGAAAGGAGGAAAAGTTTAAAGAAAATAAAGTTTGAAAGTTCCCAATTTTTTTGAATTACTAAAAATTAGGAGATTGGATAGTTTGCAAACTTGAAAGTTTGTTGAAGAGAGGTTCATCGAATATACATTGTTGAAATACCAAAAAGATTCTTCTTGTATTTATTTCAGTAATTCAAAGGAAATGAGAACTTGAAGTGACATAACTTTGGTTATGAAAGGATGTTTTTTGAGCTCATTTCTATACTTTTCCTTCAAACCCATGTTTCTCGCCGAAGGAATAATTTATTTTCACTGTCACCACCTCCTGATTTCAATCAGCTCAAGCACACTCACTCAATTCACCATTACTGAAGGTTAGAACTATATTGTCATTTCTTCTTCTATAAGTCATTGCTTACATTGAAGTTTACTTAAACCCCACAAGTTTTCCGCCATGATTTTTCATGAGCTCTATGTATTTTGCATATCACAAACTCCCAGAAAAAGTTATCTCCCTGATGGCATACTACATTATACTGAGAATTGTTGACTATTAAATTTGGTGGATATTCAAATAATTTAAGATGAAATACAAATATCAGGGTTTTGATGTTTCAACTATCATTCAAAATCACATAACAGAAGTAAAGGATAGTGATTTAGGACACATTGATTTCAAAGAATTTTGAGTCAGAGTGAATGCAAATCCTAGGTCCCCTATGGAAGAGATGAATTTTGCAAGTGTACTTTCTCATGCAAGGGGGTTTCCACTGGTAGTTCAATACCTTGATTTAATCCTTGATTGTATTTGGAATTATCATCCTAAATCTAAGTAAGAACAATAGATGGTACAGTAGTTGCCATATTGGATGTTGAATCCCTAGGAATTACTTTCATACCACCAGTTAGAGATGAATATGCCAAGATGTTTGTGGAAGGGGGTTGGAACTATTATCTTGAGAGAAAATATTTGTGCGTGAATAACATTGCCAAACATTGTCTTAAAAAGGAGAAGAAAGGAAAATCTCAAGTTCCAAAAACCCTACAAAGAGCTCATTTCAAAGAAGACATTTCTGACATGATTACTCTACTTCATAGGGTAGTGGGAAATAATGACACTAGTACATTTGAATGATGGATGCATTAGTTTATTATTGTCATTTGTTACTCATCACAATATGTGGATTGGTCTAAGATGATCAATGATCATATTCATGATTAGTTAGTGAATTTCCAAAAGAAGAAATGCTTTTACATGTGCTCTTATATGTTTTATGCCATTGCTTCTATGGATAGATAGCATGGGTTGAAAACTGTTGGAGCTTTCTCAAATGATACACAAGTATATGATTATTACCCTCAATCGCAAGAGGAGTATGGAAACAAGGATTATAGAAGGGTAAGTGGTGCATTCTGCATGCTTAAAATGAAGAATTGATGGTAATCCTAAAATGAGAATTTCTCCTGAAGCAGCTCAACTTGTTATGTAGTATGGTAGTTATTTCATTCAATTTGACAAATTTACATACCTAAGAATTAGAAGCTTTGAAAATGCTCCATATAAATTCCCAAGGTATCTCAGTGATTATATCATATTTCTTGAAGTCTGTAGACAGATGGGTCAAGCAAGCAAGAAATGTCATGACTAGAAAAAAGTTAGAAATGAAGGTAAACAACTAACAATGAAAAAATGATTACAACTGTAATATAGATATTTAACTATGCAAAACCAAAATGGAGATAGTATGAAATCAGCACAAAGAAATAATAGAACAAAAGATCAACCACATAACACAATGTTTATGTGGAGAAACCCTTTCAAGAAAAAACTCTTGATGTAGGAGCATCCGGGTCCACATGCAATCTTGTATTGCCCAAAAATATTTCAGTTGTATTTCTTTGTTTTGTCTTATTTGGGTTGTTCTTGGAATCTCTCTACAACAGGAAACCTTTGTCTTGTTTAGATTTGCAAAATTTTGAGCTTTCACCCGGTCATTGTTTTAATGTTCCACAAGTAGTTTCATGGAAACAATTGTTTCTAGAAATATGTGAGACCTAGGTTGAATTCCTTTTATAGGGACATTCTTGAATGTGTTTCACTAAATTTGGAAAAGGTTTCATGGCTATATCCTTCACCGTTTGAGAGAATTTAATTTTCTTTGTTCACCGCTGGCAGTTTACGGGAATTTTAAATTCTCACTTTTCGTGAAAGTTGGAGCAAAATCATTTAATGGGGAGCTTAAGGAGTTCATCGCATACATCTTGGCTAGTTTTTGGAAGAAAATGAACATTTGGTGAAAATTTATGACAAAAGTCAGTTTTTGACACCTAACACATATTGTCGCGGTCGCTTAACTAAATTTTATCTCCATTTCATTCTCCAATTTATTTGTGAAAATATCAAAAGGAAATGTGTAGGATTGTTAACAATAATTGTGTCTCTTCACTTGAATCCATTTGGTAAAATTCCTTGTTGCAGTTTTTAGAAGAGGTGCCTTATTTAATTCTACAATTTAAAAAATTGAAACAAAATGAAATTTTATAGAGGTGCCAAATTTTGGAAAGGAGGTGCCAAACTCAGCTTCCATAATTTGAAGTATTTCATTTATTTAATGTTGGTATTAAATGGAAAATGCCCAAATTTAGGAAAAGAGGTGTGGAGGGAGGTGAGGCATTGAAAAGCCTCATACAGTTTTCCTGTCCTTGGACTTTTATTATTATTAACATAAAAACGGGTATGAGGAGGGCATTAAAGAGAGGGAGGCACCACTTCTTTGAGGTGTAAGGCACATTTAAATGAAAATTTTATATTTCTTGGAGGTGGTGTTTCATTGTGAATAGATATCTAATGATGAGGCGTTGAAAAAAGATTTGGGCTTCATGTTAAGGCAAATGAAACTATGCAGGAATAAGATGCAGCAAGGAGCATCATTTGGAAGACTCATGATAAGAGTTTCTATAGGAAAACCATGTGGGATTAGGACGCCATGTAGAGGGATGTCTGGGAAAATAATATAAGGAAGGTATGCAGCAGATATAAGTGAGAAATTTTCAATAAAAATGAGAGTGTGTGTGAAGAGAAAGAGAGGAGTGACGAAGTGTTACAGAGTGGAAGATTGAACAATAAGAATAGAGGATTCAAGATAATGAAGTAAATGTGAGAGGCCATGAAATCCATGTTTTCTTGTCAGTGATGTAGATTTTTGTTTGTAGAAGAATATTGTATCTAGTTTATTGTGTTGAATGGAATCAATATGAGTATTTGTTTGCATATTTTTGCTTCCATTGTGTAATTGTGTAAGATGAGTAGTGGGCTGCAAGGATTGGTTTCCTTTAAGTGGGTACCTGACCCTTGATCTGCATCAACTTCACACAAGAAGAGATGCACCAATTTGTTTTAACTTCAATAGAGTTTACAATACAACACTATCAATCTCCTCTTTAGTCTTCAATCCAGCAACACCTATATTTCAGTCTCAACTTTCTACTTTACTCATTCATAGTTATAATACAATATCCATAAGGGGGTTGCCTTCAAGGGCAAGAAAATCCAACATAACCTCTACTGTTAGATCTGTGACCTAATGATGAACGGTCTAGATTTACAATGAAAATATATATAATGTAGCTTTCAAGGGTACTGCCCTTGAACCCTCATCGGGGCGCGCGACCCCTAGATCCCCCACTGGAGGGGTCTTCCCCCCAGACCCAATAGGGGTACCACCCACTACACCCCCCATAATGAAATGTGCTCCATAACCAACATCCATCAGGTACCAAGATCAAATATGTGGTTTTAACAAAATTGCTACTTGGTGAAACCTTTCATCCCTTATGGGTTATTTACAAACAATAATAGGAAAGGGTTGATGGAACCTTAATCCCAACAAAAAGGGGGATATCCTTGCCTTGTTCATTTAACATATTATACCTTCAATTCTCATGCATATGCTCTAAATGTTGATAGAATTTTGTCAAAATTCAACTTTCATACATTCACCACAAGACTGTGTTGCGACAGTAAGAATTATGTTAAAAATAATTTGTATACGGGGAGATTTTATGAGCATCAATCTCATTTACAAGATTATTGGGAGGATTGTATAGATGAACATGAGGTCAAAATAAGTGATTAGATGAAGCTGACCGTGGACCAAATAAAGGCTTTTAATCTTGGTTGGGACATTCCTGATATGGTCGATGGTGGATTTGACATGGTGAATGATGGATTTGACATGGTGGATGAAGCTTATTACATTGTTCCGACACAACCCTTGCCCAAAAATAAGATGGTTAGAAAAGGAGGTCACAGCTATAAGAGAAAGGTCATTATTTGTGCTAACCAAAAGTTAAAGATGGTTAAATGCCAAAATTATTGATCATACTGCAACTAAGCCCTCAGAGAACAAACTTCAAGGAAGCAAAAGCCAGTTGTAGGTTCTACTTCTCAATATCCCCCTACCAATGTATATACTACCAAGTCCAGAACTACCACTAAGAGAGGTGATGATGAAGAAGATCTAGATAAAAATGCAAAATTGAAAAGTCAATGTGAGGTTGAAGAGGATAATCCAAGGAAGAAGTTGGAGGTGAAGAGAGACCCTCAAGGAGATAATATAGAAACACAAGAACCTACACAAGATCAATAATAGGTAAATCCAAACACCCCCCCTTCTTCTCCACCTCAAGTTAATGTGTCTTCTCCTCTTTTGCCACAAGAAAATACAAATGTAGTTCCTCCTCCACCATTAATACCCAATGCTAATATCGGTCTTTCTCCTCCATCTTCCCTTCCTCAACAACGAACAATGTGTAATGTGGTTCTTGATTTTGTTTCCAATACTGCTCTACCACCTTTAATGTCTGATAAGAAAATAGTCCTACCATCACCACCTTGGCTAAAAGAAGTTGTTGGAAAGAAAAGAAAGTACACTCAAATGGTGGATCTCAGTTTTGATGTCATAGCTAGATTATTGCAGTCTACTCATCAGCCAAGAAAATATCAAAGGATGTCTCAAATGATGGTGGATCCTTCCTCAAGACATCAATATGTAGGAATTGTTGAGCCAGTGGTTGATAAAAATGAAGATATCATTGAGGCAGATTGAAAACGAAGCCAAGAAAACTAGGAAGATAGACCAGTATCGAAAGAACAACCAAATACATGAGAGTGCAAGTTGAATTGATGTAATTGCATTAGGAAATAGAGTATATATAGGAAAATTGAATAAACTAACTTCCAAATATTAGAGGGAAGGTTTGTTCAAATTCCTTAACAAAATGGAGGTAGTTGAGAGTTAGTTACTACTTAATTCCAACAAACTCACAACAAACAAATCACCACCTAAGCAATCTTCACTACATGTGTGGATAAAAAAAATTGTGAGGTAAATAAAATCCCACACCAACACCTCCCTTAAGCATAGCTTAGATGGGTTAAAAGAATGGGTCCCAGAAACTAGGCCTGCTAGGGTACTCAAGTACAATGCAACCTCATATAAAGAAGAGGAGAAAACCCAGTGGGAAAAAACTCCCCCCCAAATGAGGGACAATGAAGAGGCCATGAAAATGGAGCTAGGAAAGGCAAAATCTGCCTGAATCGACCCTCCTTTCAAATCACATGAACCAGGGAAGCTAAATTTGAGTGCCTATGTCGATGCCAAAGACGCCATGTGCCAGAGATGCCTTTTGCCTCAACAATTTCTCCTTGCAGGCAAGGGTTTCAAAATGCCAAATTTGAACCAAATTATATGGAAATTTGAACCACTAAAATGCAGGGGTGAAAATGCAAATTCAAACCTCACACGAAGAATTTGAACCAGAAAGGGTAAATTGGCCTCAAATTTGAAGCCAAATCAGCATCCTATGTGGTGCAATAAACCCTCGACTGCTTCCACGACATCAAAAAAACCTCCATGAAGCCAAAGATGGGATTTATGCTTTAACACTCATAGACACCTACTCAGAAATGGAGTTTTACAAATTCAAACCAATAGTCTAACCCAGTTGAGTCCGATACCATGAAAGTGGAGCCAAGAAAATTGGGAAGAAAGACCAGTATCGAAAGAACAACCAAATACACGAGAGTGTAGGTCGAATTGATGTAATTGCATTAGGAAATAAAGGAGTATTTATAGGAAAATTAAACAAACCGAATTCAAAATATTGGAGGGAAGGTTTGTTTAAATTCCTTAACAGAATGGAGGTAATTGGGAGTTAGTTACTACTTAACTCCAACAAACTCACAACAAACAAATATCCCCCAAAGCAATCTTAACTACCTATGTGGGTAAAACAAAATCATGAGCTAAATAAAATCCCACACCAACACAAATTTTAATGTAAACAAAGCTGACTTGGGGCCTCCTACATTTGAGGGTGATATACACAATGCCAAGTTATCAGTTGATATCCTAATTAAGAGGTTAGAAGAATAAATAAAGAAGAAAGAATAGTTGGAAGAATAGTTGGAAGAACAAGTGGAGGTACTTACTTCCTATATAAAATCTATTATCAACACCACTTCCCAACCATTGGATGCTTTAGTTGTGACTACAGCCAAAGTACCTCCCAAGGGGGTAGAGTTTGATATCATTGACAAAATTAGTAAGTATCAGGCTTATGGAAGAGCATCTGATTCTTGGATCAAAAAATTGGTTGTGGATGGATTATTGTACATTGAGGAGGCAATGAAACTTTATGAAAATATGTTAGCCAAAAAGAAAGAAATTAGTTCTAATATGCAATTAATCAAGGAGGAATATGTTTTAATGGTTATTGTTAGGGATTTGCAAGAGATGGTAAAGGTAGAAGTAAGTATTTGGATTTCTGAAAAGGTTGTCAGCAAACCTAAAGAGAATGATTCAACTAAGTGGTTGACTGCCATTGAATGAAAAATGTTGGTGATAAAACAACCTCTGGTAGAGCTTTAAAAGATGATCAAAATTTGTGAATTAGTTTTGCTTGATATCAGGGAAAATTATTTATCCATTGAAGCTGACATCTTTGATGAAAGTAAACCAATTTGGTTGAGGTCGAAGCTATTAAATAGAGTTTCAAAGAACTTGTCTCAAAGGAGTTGAGAAAAAAGGACACTGTGAATGGAAACATAATTGAAAATTTGTTATCTTATCTACCTATCTTTCTTCTTTCAGGAAATAGATCACTGAATTTCATAAGAAGATTGGAGAAATGAGCGATACGGTGTTTATGTGGAAGATTTGTCTCCATATTATGATAGTTCTGAATGGGAAATCTATCGCCCTTGTTGTTACTAATTTTAGAAATTTCAAAGCTAAGATGGCCTCATCTCAGTCAAAGTCTTCAGTAGAGAATCCTATCGACAATCAAGAACAGATGGTGGATGAAGACAAAGAAAAAGATGCTTCATTTTGATTTTGTCTTTTTGTTTCAAAATAGACTTAAGTGTTTTCTTTGTAATCGATAAAATAGATTTTATTTTCATAAATAAAACTAATGAAAGTAAAATTTTGTTTTATCTTTTCTTTTTCAAGAAAAGGTTACAAACAAGAAGTGGTTTCAAATGTAATCTATATAAGGGATACGGGAGATTGTAAAGGGATATTTTTTGGGGCATTTCATTTAGAGAACTGATTATTTGAAACTTGGAAAGGGTTATCCCTAGACATTGTCTCTTCTGATACTAATGTATAGTCATTGTAAATATTTGAAAAGAGACTTTGGGCTCTACTTATTGAAAGAATATAGAAATCTGGTGAACATTGGGTTACATTTTTTCTAATATTTGTGAATTCTTCTTATGTTGGATTTACAATCTTTGTGTTTTAGAAAATATTTCATTGAATATGCATGAGATATTGATAGCCTCTGTATATTTTGATTGATGTTTATCATCTAGGAATTATAGTTCTTATGACTGATCATTCCATCCTTTATTAAAAAATTCAATTTTGGTTTAAGTTGATAAATTTTCCTCTTGGTGGGACTTTGTGCTCATCTTATTAATTCTATAAAAGCACCTTTCCTACTTTTAGGTTAAAAGCATACCCCAAATTTTTATTTCTCATCTTATAAGGGAGTTGCCCCTTTAAAATGCAGAGGAGGGTTGTTAGTTTGATTGCAACTCATCTAATTGTTGGTAAATTTATTCCTATTACAAGGCGATCTTATTTTAAATATAGTGGAAAATATGTTAACAAACACACTTCAACTCAATATTAGCACCTTCTATTCTATGATATTCCCTTGCACACACATTTTATGCCAAGATATATCAGACAAGCATGAAGGATTCTAGAAGAATGGCTTTGTGTATAGTTGCACAAACATAGATTTATGTAGCTCCATGCAAGTAAACACAAAACAACTATGCTTGCATAGTCTTCAGTCATGCTACACAACTTTAGAAATTTGCATTAACCTTCAATAATAGCATTTTTAGCTCATGATCTAACATCTCCACATTATTCATGACTTACACATGGGTAGAACATGCATTTACACTAATACATTCAATTAGACTCCATATGTGTCCAACACTTGGACATGTGTACTCCACACAATCATGCTAGCCATTTTGTATGATATAGGTCTACAACCCTAGCCACATGGGAAGCACACTAGATGTGCATGACATTTGTTATCCTTTTACTAGTAGGCCTAGATGACCACCATTATATAAATATAATCTCTATACGTAGTTTAGTTAGAGGGTTTCCAACTCATAATGCAGAATAGATTTTGTTACAAGCCTATGCCTATAAACTTACAAAACCACCACTAACATGGGTTGTACCTCTATAGGCACCTTGGAAAATCAAGTGGATGTTTTCCTTGCTTGATCATGGGAACTTGCTTTCATGTTATAGCCTCTATAATTATTTGTACATTCAAACTAAATTAATGGATAACATATTCTTTTCACCAATCTAATGTTATCTCATTGCCTTCTTCTCCTATAAATTTTTTGCATAACAAGCACCAAATGGACATAAACCTATCTCCATTTGTTCTTTTTCATAACATTGTTACTACACACAAGGCTATCCTCTAACTATCAAACATGAATTGGATCATTGGTATCAAAGTGTAAGGACCCAGTCTCATGTCACCTATCAATAGACACATCTATCTAGGTTAAAGATAGTCAAGCACTCTCATACTCCTTTTATACCATGACATAGAGAAAGTAGATGCAAAGCTATGATTTCCCTAGAGAGAAGACCTTCATCTCTCATTCCTAGATAAAGAAATTAATAATTCACATCTAGAGATCAAATTTCTTTGACATCAAAAAAACATTTACATGACATATGCTTCATTCATGAAGTTATAGTTCACTGACCTTATCCTCAGTGTCTACTTTTAGAAATGAAGGTGCAAACCACAAAATGAAAATATGATTCAAACTTATTATCCTCTAAACAATGTAGAATCAATGGAGATTGCAACAAAAATTAAAACCCATTACACAGAAATAACATGTACTAAGAACTAAACACATAACACAATATGTAATGTGGAGAAAACCCTTTCGGGTAAAAAACTTCACCAAGAAAAGAGGCTCCAAGTTGTATTATCTTCAAATATGATATTACAATACATGCACTTCCTCTGTCTCTTCAGTATTCAATCCAGCACCACCTGTTACTCTCAACTCTGATAAAAATGTAGTACAAATATCCTTATAAAAGGGGGTTGCCTTCTAGGGCAAGAAAATTAACATAATATCAACCATCAGATCTGTGACCTAATGATGAACAGTCTAGATTTACAATGATAAAATATAAATAAAATGTGGTTTCAAGGGCACTACCCCCAAACCCCTGCTGAGGGGATGATCCCCCAGACCCCTCGTAGAGGGCAAACCCCCCTGCAACCCTGCATCATGGATGAATTAGCGTCGAGGACTAGATATAAACATGTAGCTAAAACAAGACTGTTACTGGTGAAACCTTTCATCCCTTATGGGTGATTTACAAACAATATTAGGAATAATTAATTACATAGGATTTATAAGGTTGATGGTACCTTAATCCTAACATCTACATCATAGCTAAGGATAAAAACATTTGCAATGCACAAGAGTTACATTAAGCTCTCTATGCTACATGATGTTTCCTTATGCTCACTTCTAAAGTTGCAGGTAAAGTCAAGGATAAGGTTATCAAATCTTACTCCCTTTATTGTGCACACACTGTTGACTCTCAAACATGTATTCCCACAAATCCTAAAGACTAAATCCAAAACCTAAGGTCAGGGATAACATCAACAAAGGTAATGAGAAAGGATTGTGATTAGATAATGGCATGGATGCATTGAGAGTGAGTAATATCCCCTTCACTTCGAGCTTAGCTAGACCCAAGACAGTGTTCTTATAGGTATCCTTAATAGGATAGTTAAAGGATAATGTTATAACAATACAAAATCATTTAAAAACTATATGTAGTATGTGGTAGACCCCAAAACTTGTCACTAAGCCTATTAGACACTAGTTTCTTGTAAGACCTCTTCTTTAGTAACCCCCCTTATCTTATAGACCAATGATTGCATTGATTACATTCTTCAAAATAATTATGAAATGGTTGACTAAGGTAAAGTAAATCTCCATGAATATGACTCAACACAATCTTTCTCCATTTATACTCATCCCTAAAATTTGGGAACTCTTCCTAAGAATCCATCTTTAGTTTCCCAATATTTTTGTATTTTGTTAGGTATTCTCTAGTGTTGGGGCCTTTTAGGGTCTCACCTTTAGCTAAAAACCCTACCCCCTCTAGGTCATTCTCCATACTCTTCCACAAATACTTTTTATACATGATCATGGCATATCCTTCACTTCAACTAGTTGTGGTGTCACAATTCCTACCATTACTTAGTTCCACCACTCACCTTGTAATTTCAACTTCCTCTACTTTTCTATGAGAAAACAAGGTCACAACTCACTCAAAACATTGTTCACTCTATACTTTACTTAGATTTTTAGTAATTGACATTCACCTTCTCATTTCCTTTTATATTTTCTAACCCTACTTGTGTCATCACTATATGTATCACTTACTTCCATCTATTTCTATTTTACTTTTCCATTTAAATTTGGCATACATTCCTTCTTTATGTAGTGTCATTTTATTCCTAAACTAGACATAAACTATTATGATAGACTTATATTACATACTATACAAGGTGTTCCTTCCACATGTCTCCCACATTCTAAGTTATTCCTTCAATCTTCAATGTAATATGGATTTAACTAGGTTCTATTCACATGCCCATTCATCAACTCATTATTCAATGTCCTTAGTTTGACCACTCCTAATCTCAAAATATGGTCAATGTGGTAAGGTCCTAGCCACCACATCTTACATTTCCCTAATTTTTGAATTTTCTATCATACATTAACACCATACCTCTAGGCTCAATTTGTTTAGTTTTAATGTTATAGTCATGCAAGGCCTTCTACCTCCTCTTCTCATGGATCTGTTTGTGCATTGCAATTGACCTTTTCTCACTCAATTTTTTAATTCTATCAATCTTTCCCTAGTAGATTTATCTTGATTCAACCTTGTTGAAATGGCTATCAGAACCATGTACTATATAGAAAGCAACACATCCATACCATATACCAATTAAAATGAGCAAAACTTGGTCAATCTTTTGTAAATTATTCTATAATCCTACAAAATTGCAAGGATCTTCAAGTACCAATTGGTATTGTTTCCATCACACCTTTGTCAACACATTACTCAAAATCTATCAAATCCTTAATTGGTTACACTATCTTGAGGATGGTATGGAGTGCTCTTGTTATGACTGGAAATAAAATTTACCAGTAGCTCCTTGATTATCTCATTTAGAAAATGTTTTCCCTAGTTACTAGTGATGCTTAATGGACATCCAAACCTTGTGATGATATTCTCATAAATAAACTTCTGTCACAATCTATGTTGTATAATACTTAGTTAGTTCAACCTCTACCCACCTAGTTAGATATTCAATACTAGTTATTATAAATCTTACATGGGACTAATGCACTTGTTTCTTGGAAATAAATGTAAAAATCGGTAAATTAGAAAACCACTTCGAAGTTGTGACCTCCAATAATTAGAAAATAATATGTGAATTCAATATTAGAAGATATGATGGTTTGGGAGAGTCTCTCACATTCTTATTTATATGTATAACTATGTAGGACACACCCCTTCATCCTAACTTAGTCATCTTAAATAATAACTAAGGCTAATAGATAAAACTATTAAGGTTAAGCATGCCACAAGTGTTTATCCTTATTATAATTAAAAATATAGCATACTAGGATCATAACATTCCCATCCCCTTTAGAAAAGTGTTTCCCTTAATGCTTAGCAACTCTAGAATCTTTTCAATGAATTGTTCATCATTCCATGTTTTACTATAGATGAAGATCTCATCAAAGAATACCAACACCATTTTTTAAGAAATAGGTGGAACACTAAATTTATGAGGCCTTGAAAATTTGATTGGGTAATAGTAACACCAAATGATATAAATAATAATTCATAATGACCCTCATGTGTTCTAAATGTAGTCTCATTTATAAATAATAATTTATAATGACCCTCATGTGTTCTAAATGTAGTCTTATTTATATCCTCTTCCTTTAGTTGAATTTGATGATAATCTAAATGTAAATCTAACTTAGTATATAAAATTACATTATTAGATTCATCTATCAATTCATCAATACCAAGAATATGAAACTTATCTTTAAGAGTGAGCTTGTTGAGCTCTATATAATGTGGGCACACTCTCCATAACTCATCCTTCTTGTTAACCATAATCATTTGGGATGAATGGGCATTTTTGTTGGGATGAACAATACTTCTTAGTATTAATTCAATGGCACAATCATGGTCTTTGACTGTGGGTAGACCCTTGGGTTCTTGAAATGCATGTTGATGGTGTTGAATGGTCTCTTGAATCCCTCCTTTTTTACATGTATGTTAGAAAAGAGTGTTAAGTGTATTGCGGTGGATTTGAATTATGTTCTCCTTGTGGTTTTGTGTGTGTTGGCCTTGGTTTTGCCTCCCTTGAGTGAACCTAAGAGTGGATGCTTGATGCATACAATCCCTCCTTGAATATTTAAATGTGGCCTTTAAATTGGTGCTTCAAAGTTGTCTACTAGGTTCTAGTTTGGTCTCTTGGATTTGGGGATGGTCAAAGCATTGCATGGCTTAATGATGCCATAATAGTCAAGTGGAGAGCATTCTCTCATTCAATAGTCTTGCTCTCAAGCTTCTGTGGTTCATGAAGTTCTTCAATGAAAATCTACCAAGTTTGCATTGTTGAAGGAAACAAAAATATGTGTTTGCTTGTTTACTTCATTTGGTGTATTTGGTACTATCTTTGGAAGGAGCTATATGCATGCAATGTCATTATGGTTGGGAAATTTCATGTAGGAAATGCAAATGTTCTTTGTGTTTTAAAAGGTGAAAGTAAAGAATTATGAGATTTAAATTCCATTCTGTATTTGTACATAACTTATTATAAAATCAGTTTGGTTCTTAATAAATTATGAATTCCTCTAAATTTGTTTGTTCATAATTGAAACATTTTTTCTTACTGAATATACATTCATGTAGTTTGCATGTGGCAATTCAACCCCCATATATATGAATCTTTCTTCAATTAAAAAATAAGATTTTTGAAAAATATAAAATAATCTTAAATGAAATATATTAAAATCTAGGATACATAGATATTTATATGCATCATTGTTCAAATGCCATACTATATTTCTTCCATGTATAGGTACCTATGAGGATACTTTTAATGCATTGTTGCATCTTACTTGTGATATTAAAATTTAGAAAATACAACAAAGATTTGGAAGGGTGTTGGCCCTCTACAGGGCTTAGCCCCCACCCCTTTTGGAGGGGCATACACTCGATGGGGCATGACCCTTGTAGTAATTATGGTCACCCCATAGCAATTGTGATCACCCTCGCCCCCACACCCCCCTCCACCCCTCTCTCCATGTCCCTACCCCATGGGACATAGCACCCACAAGGTGCCATCCCCACTTGATTTGTAATGACCCATATTATTTACATACCCCTGCACTGATCCTTGGTCCCCCTTGCTACTTGGGTGACCTTCCATAAACCATTGCCTTATTCTTCACCATGTTGTCATCTATTCACTTGGTTTTCTTAAGTCACCTTATTCATCTTAATCTACAATGTTCAATCTGAAAGAAACAATCAAATAAAATTTTGAGAGATGAGGTATTTCTCTAGTGATTACTTCAGGGCCCTGGTTCATAAAATAAACTCCAATTTCATATCTTACAATCTGGAAAGAAGTAAAAATGTCTTCATATACCAAACGTTCACTATAAGTATTGCATCTTCAAAATTGTATCCTTCCCATGGCATATAGGCCACTAAGATGTTTTTTCCCAAAGAAAGTTCTCCGCCTACTGTAGCTGCACTATCTACTATAATTTGTCCCCTCTTTACATATTCCCCTTGGCAAACTCAGGGTTTTTGCTGCATACAAGTATTACTATTAGAACGTTGATATAGAATCAATTCTATTCCTATATTGTCTCGAACAACGGATGAAGTTATAGTGATATTTCCACCATCAATAGACTGTATTTTCCCCGCTTGCTTGGCTATAGCTACACTTCTTGAATCTAGACCTACTTGACCCTCCAATCTAGTTCTGACAATACACTTCTCAAGTTGAACAAGTGGAACTGCTTGATGCTGCATATTAGAACCCATTAAAGCACGATTCACATCATTATGTTTGATAAAAGGAATAAGGCAAACTCCAATAGAAAAATACTTCTGAAATGAATTTGGTCCCATGCAAAAAATAAAAATTCTTGTTGAAATTGAGCTGGAGTAAATTGTTCCTCTGGAACCCCTTGATTTAATGTCAAAGAATTTCCTGTAGCTATCCGATAGTATTCCTCTTCTCTCGGTAATAGATAAACCATATTTTCTTCCTTTGATCTCTCAGATAGCCTATGGAATGGACTTTGTAAAGAGCCATAATGACCAAGCATTGCATAAATAGATAACGATCCAATAAGTCCAACTTGTATCCCTTCGAACGTCATAATCATACAAATACGTCCATAATGACTAGGATGAATATCCCGTGTACGAAAAGGAGCAGTTCGACTTGTCAATCCTCTAGGGCCCAAAGAGCTCACTTTTTGACTATGAACTATTTCTGCCAATGGATTAGTTTGATCCAAAAATTGTGATAAAGGGTGTAAAGAAAAAAAATGTTGAAAAGTATTTGTTAATGGAATTAACTCTCCGAATTTCTCAAGAGTTATTTTCTTTTTAGGACTGATTAATGCAGATAACATACTTGTTTCAATTGCTTCTTTTAAATCATATAGAGCTAATTGTAATTGCTCTTGTAATAAATCTTCTACAAAATGAATATATCAATTTTGTAGGTGATCTATATCATCGAGTGTACCCGTTCCAACTTCCACTCTGATAAGGTAATCTACAACAGCCAATACATCATGTGGTTATGAAAAAAATTCATTCTCGAGTATATCAAGACTTATATTTTTGTTAGGATTTCGTCGACCAATCTTTCCTAATACACATTTAGTCTGGAAAAACTTTGTGTCCAATTTTTTATATAGAGACTCATAAAATTCCAAGTTTTCTTCGTTGTCATTTTCTTCGTCGTCGTTTTCTTTGTCGTCATCACTTATGTAGAGTTCCTTATAAAGTTCCAACATGGGAGCTTCCTTCCCGCCATACCAATTGCAATGTATTAGGTACTCCTCCATTCCATTGAAAAATGCAAAGAGATTCTTATCATTGAAAATCTCTTTGGAATTTAGACCCATAGCCAATAATAAAAGTAAAATAGATATTTTTTTTCTGTTTACATGAACTCATATCCTTTTTGTTTTTTTTATTTATCTCTAATCTTAATCTTCTTCCCCTATCTGAAATTATAGTGCCAATATAGCTAATGTTTCCCAACGGTTTTCGTTCGCAAGTGTAATAAATACCGAGGCTTCTTAATATTTGATTGACCACGACTCTGTAATTTCCATTTATTACAAAAGTTCCTTTAGAATTCATCAAAGGAATATTTCTCAAACATACAATCTGGTTATGTCTCTTTCTACAAATTTTATTAATCAATCTTGCTGGTACATATAATTGACAGTCATATGTAAGAGACATATATATAGCATCTCTCTCTTTAATGAGAGGTTCTATTAATTTATATTCATTCACAAAAAGGCTAAATTCTATTTCTTTATTTGGGCTTTCAATTTTTGAAAACTTATGGAGTTCTTCTATTAAGCCTTGATCAATAAAAAGATGAAATCCTTCAAGTTGTATTTTACCAAATTGGGGAATTGTAAATATTCCCTTATTTTCATCTAATTGCATTGGATGTTTCCTATATAAAAGTATATTGTATATTTCGATATTTATTCCTCATTGATCTATACAAATAAATTTGACAAAAAATTGGCATGTATATTATTCTTCACTATATCCCAAAAATAGAATAAAAAGAAGAGGTCCTTTTCTGTTTTCTTATTAAAACCTTTGTTACAAGGTTAAAACAGGGTGGATTTTTTAATATATGATGGGGATCTTTCTTTATATAGTTGTTCATTCTCTAGTGATTGACAACTATGCATTGAATCTAGTATAATTTCAATGGGGACTCAAAATCCCCCTTCTTTCTTTATATAGTTGTTCATTCTCTAGTGATTGACAACTATGCATTGAATGTAGTATAATTTCAATGGCGACTCAAAATCCTCCTTCTTTCTTTATATAGTTGTTCATTCTCTAGTGATTGACAACTATGCATTGAATGTAGTATAATTTCAATGGGGACTCAAAATCCCCCTTCTTTCTTTATATAGTTGTTCATTCTCTAGTGATTGACAACTATGCATTGAATGTAGTATAATTTCAATGGGGACTCCAAATCCCTTGAATGGGGACTCCAAATCCCCCGAGGACTCAAAATCCCTAGAGCCCCCCAATAGGGGGTTTAAATGCTAGACCCATAGGCTATAAATCAGTTATATGACATATCGGATTGATAAAGAAAAATACGTGAGGTGAAATAGAATAAAGAACTAAAAATCTCCTTTCCCCAGATTTAGTTTAAACTAGATCTGGGATGGCAACATAGCCAAGTGGTAAGGCAGGGGACTGCAAATCCTCCATCCCCAGTTCAAATCTGCGTGTTGCCTTGGTAGGGTAAATAAAGTGAAAGGAATGGAAAAGTTTCCATTTGCACTACATAACTTTTGGAAACAACTTGTGTAGCTTCAGGTCCTATTACTAATATAGCCGATAAAATTCAAAATTCCTTTTATCATGAATGTCTGATCCTATAGGTAGTTGAGAGTAACTAGTTCCAATAAACAATTTTGAGAAGTCTCTACTATCGACTTATCCTTCCAGAATAGGTAAGGTATGATGGTGACAGGTTGTCGTTGATGACAAAAAGGTGTTTGGTCCTCATGTCATATTTCAAGATGTCTTCAAGTGGGAGAGATTTAATGCAGAGACAATGTATTGGTTGTTTGAAATCTGATGTATCTTGCAGATGCAGAGAATGGTTTTATACTTCACAGGTTTGATCTTGCATCATCAAGAGTACATCATCTTGTTTGTTGTTGATAGGAGCAGGAGCATGAGACATCATCTTGTGTGATCTTCATTCATGGTTTACTTGGTTCATACAATCAGTTGGAGAGATGTGTTCTTCACAATGTCATGATTTATCAGTAAACATGACATATTCTTGGTAGGCATGGTCTTCATTATTCATCAGGTTCTTGACAAGGTTGATGATATCAGTTGTTGGTATTCAAAGGTTTGCAATGTGTTGGTTCTTGACAAGGTTGATGATATCAGTTGTTGGTATTCAAAGGTTTGCAATGTGTTGGTTCTTGACAAGGTTGATGATATCAGTTGTTGGTATTCAAAGGTTTGTAATGTTCATATTAATGATTTCATTTGGTCTTTTTTAGTGTTCATGTACCAATCATGCTCACTATATTGGTGTTTCAAGTGCTTATAGGATCACATGAATACACTTGATGTTTGGTGTTGGTTTATGATTAATCACAGGACTATGATTAATCACAGGACTTGTTTGATCAGGTTTGGCCTTTTGAAGTTGATAGGTTAGTCAAGATACAATTCATATGGTTGAGAGTTGAGGTGTATTTTTCCTCAGATTTTCATATGGTTGAGAGTTGAGAGTTGATAGGTTAGTCAAGATACAATTCATAGAAATCACTTTTTAATTTAATTGACTGTTGACCCGTTATACAGGTTAGTCACTTAAAAGTGACTTGTTAAAGGGTTTATACATCATGCTATCCACCGGCCCCTTGACAATGTTAACATGGAACACCGGTCATCGAGCGGGAATGAGACTTTAAAAATAAACATTGAAATGTTTTTAAGACCGATGAAATAGAGAGGTCTTCATACTACTTAAGGCATCGAATTGCCTTTTTAGAGGAGCTAACTATTTATTAAAGTTTCTAAAATGCTAATCCTCAAACCTTTTATGGTTTTTGTTTTTTTTCTTGGAAACTTTACATAAACTCTAAGTGGTCGGTCCATACCACTTTTATGAGTTTTAAAATGAGTTTTATTTGGTGACAAAATTAGAAATTATTTTTTAAGAGAAGATTTTTTTAAGGAGTTTTCTATTTGCATAGAAGAAGTTGAAAAGATATTATTATTGATGTTTTTTTAATTTGTGCTTTTCACAAATTGAAAGTGAATGATTTTTTAAGAGGATGAAGATTTTGAAGAGTAATTTTTTGAGGAGATTTTTTTTTTGTATGAAGATTGGAGATTGTTTTTGAAAGATTGTTTTGAGAGAATATGAAAAAATATAATGCAGAATGATTATATTTTTATGAGATCTTGAAAAAATATCAGATGATTTTATTGGAATTTAGTGAAGATGTTTGCAGATTGAAGAGTCTTGTGAAGGAGAAGATGAAGTTTTTTTTATACAGGAATATGAAGGATCATGCAAGATCATGCAGAAAGATTGATTAAATGAGAAGATTGGATATTCAGTTTAAAGGAGATTTTGTTTGAAGAGGAATATGAAAAATATTTTCATAACATTGTAAATTAGATTTTATTTTTGCAGATGGTTTGGTGTTTGAACTCCCTGAAGTTTTTTTTAAGAAGATGAAGGTGGAAGGACTTTCAATTTATATAAAATTGTTTTTCAGGTGTATTATATACAAGTTTTTTGGGGAGACAGAGATGATATACACAGATGATGAGTTTTAGAGGTTGAATATACAGTGTGTGGTGATGTGGATCAATATGGAGTATTGAAGATATTTTACAGATGAATCATTTTATTGTATGTGAGATTATGTTTGTGCAGGAATGGATCAAATACAGTATGAGGACATCGTGCAATAATCTTACAGATTGAACCATGAAAATAAAGATTGAATCATGAAGATAAAATGCAGGTGAATATGCATTAGGTGAATCAAATTTGCAAAGATAAGAGTGTTGTAAAGATTTGTAAAAGGAATTGTTTTGTATGGTCTTGATTTGAAAATCAAATAGGAGGTATAAGGGTGTATGATGAAACACGGGTTGCATAATGGTGCAAATCAGATTGAATAGCAATCAATTCTTGCACATAGAATTTTATAATTGAAAATTGTCTATGCCAGTGAGGCACAGTATGCCAGTGAGGCTTGTAGGTCAGTGAGACCTTAACATTTGTCAGTGAGACACAAATTGTAGCCAGTGAGGCTTCTTTGTAGCCAGTGAGGCATGTTTGATCAGTTAAGCCAGTGAGGCAGTTTAGAGTGGTTTTTCTACCCCTGGAGGGTTTTCCACTCATGCAATTCTTGTGTCATAATCTTCTCTGTGTGTGTATGATTTACTTATGAAGTTTTGTTCTCTTTCTGTATTCACAGTCATGTGCATATGTATTTGACAAATCAATGCTATCTTTCTCTCCTTGTGCTCTGAAAGTTAAAGTGTGTAAAAAGATTTGAAAATTCACACAACACTGATTCACCCCCCCTCTCAGTGTTGATTGTACTCCTACAATTGGTATCAGAGCTAGGTTTCCCTCTGCAGCTTAATCAACTTGGGTAGGTCCTGTGTGTGGAGTTCAATGGGTAAGTGTAGACGAAATAAGAACATGAGAAATGTTAAGATTCTTTCTGGTCAAAAGATACAAAAGAAATCATCCATATCAAATCCAGATTTTGATAAAAAGTCAGTTGATAAAGTTGTTCTCCAAGTTGAATCTGATATTGTCTTAGAAGAAAATTTTTCAGATGTTCCTCAGTTTGATGGTTCAAATTTTTTAGTTTGGTATGTTAGAATGCAAGTGTATTTATCCTCCTTAGGATATGATGTTTTAATGTCAGTTGAGAATTGTAATTCTGCAAATAACAAAGAAGCTCTTGAATGTAATGATATTGCAAAGAAAGCTATATTATCTGCTCTGTCTAATGATGTTATTTGTAAAGTTATGGATTGTGTTACAGCTCAGGATATGTGGAGATTGAAAATAATTTACCAAGGTAATGATAAAGAAGAGGACACTCTGGTGTGTCAAGAAAGTGGCAATGAAAGGAAATCACATGAAGAAGTTGAGACCCAATCAAATTCAGAAGATGATGATGATCAGGATTATGATGAACAAGACTGTGAGATTGATCTGGAAGGAGAGCTCATAAATGCTCTAACTGAACTCTAGAATTATAAGAAGGAGAACAAGAAATTAATGTTGCAATTGCAGCAAGAAAGAGTTTTAAAAGACAAAGCTCTTACAGATCTTGAAGATGCTAGAAACCTGATTGTAGACTTGAAGAATCAAGCAAGTGAATCAAACAAATTGATTGTCAGTTTGAAAGCAGAAATTGAAGAAGCTAAAAGGATAGCTGATGTCTCAATATCTAACCTTGAAGTTGTAAGGATTGAGAATCTAAAACTAGAGAGTGATATTATCAATCTGAGAAAAGAGTATGATGGTCTCAAAGCTTTATCTAAGAAGTATAAGGAGTTTGAAGAAAGCACAAGCAAGCTACATAAGATGCTTGGTAAACAAAAACTATATGGAGACACAAGTGGACTTGGTTTTGAAGAAGGAGAATGTTCAAAAGCTAGAGAGACTCCCAGAAAGAAGATTGATTTGAATGTTACCACTGAAAACAAAATACATAATCAAAGCAGAAGAGATTTCAGAAAAAGTGCTCCTATTAAACAAGCATACATGTACAGGTATAACTATTCTTTTAATGGTTATTGTTATACTTGTAATGAATTTGGACACAAAGCAATTGTTTGCAGAAGGAATACTGACATTATTTGTTACAAGTGCAATAATTTTGGACACATACAATTGCAAAGTGCATAGAAGGTATGATCCTTCATGGAAGTTTAATATGAGTACTCAAAGGTACTATCATTCATTTGATTATGATTTTGACATAGTTTATTATAATTGCAACTCTCTTGGTCATAAAGCACACAGTTGCAGGAGAGCTCCACCTAATTTGAAAGGTTGGGAAAAGAAAAAGACAGAAAAGGTTTGGAGGAAGAAAGAGCCTGTTAAGATTTGGAAGCAGAAACAGAGTCAAGAGAAGTCAAATACTAAGCTTGTGCATCTTGCACAAGTCATTTCATCTGTTGCATAACAGATAGCATAATGTGAGGGGGAGTTGTTCTTGTTCTATTTTTTATCCCCAAGAAGTTACAGGAGGAGATCAGTTGATCTTGTTTTGTTTGTCATGCTTGTCTGAAATGTTTGAAATGAAGTTTTTGATGTTTTTGAGTTTCAGTGTTCATGATCAGTAACATGTTTAGTGGATCATAAAGTGTTCAAAAGCTCTCTGCACAAAGAGTATGATGATGTTGTGACATTGATCCTATTTGTATATTGTTTGATACTTACATGATTAAGTTGTCATGATGCTTCTGTTAAGATGATTGTCAAGGAACTCTCACCTGGATTTGGTTTTACAAAGTGGTGTTACAGGAAGAGCTTGATGGTGAAGGTTGTGCAATCTTGATGGGCTGATTTGAATGATAGAGTCAAGAGGAAGGAGTTCATTCTTGTTGATTGCAGATGTGGTTATACCAGGTTTGACAGTGTGTTGTAAAAGGTATCTTGTGCAGAAGGATGATCTCTATTCTTGGTTGCAAAATGAATGTTCATTGAGAAGTGATCATTGGTATATTAATTTGACATGTTCTTCCTCATTAATATGGTTCAGAAAAGTATGTGAAAATTGTGTGGTGGTTTCTGGTATGAGCTTCAAGTTATGATAATCTAGAGTTTCTTATGACATTGATGATGAATCTTGTATTAGAGGCAAGTAAAGGTCTTATAAAAAATGGTCATCTTGGCATCTTTTGTTGAGAACTGTGTGATAAGGAGTCTTCATGTGTGACATGTTGCTTCAGGACTATTTCAGGAAGTGGTTCAGTGTTGAGTTGAGTTATGTTGTTTATTCTTGTCAGTATTCACCAGTGGTATTTCTGAGCAGTGATTGTTTGTGAACTTTATCACATGGGAAATCTTGAAGATTTGTTATTTCAGGTTAAAAAGTGTTGTTTCAGGAGTTTGTTAAAGGAAGTAATCAGAGGATCTTATTGATGTCAGTGTTTCATCTTCATCTACAAATTTGTGTTGTGATTAGAAGTGGTATAGTGCAGTCTATGGGCAGCTTGTAACAGTGGTTTGGTGCTTGGTTTAATATGCCTTACATGATTATTTGATGTCTTGTTGCTCTCAGGTTTTTATGGTTGTTCAATATGCAGATGAACATGGAAAGAGATCAGAGCTCTCAGGAAAAGTTTTGGACGGCAAATTGCAAAAATAATCAGTGTCTTAAGTGGTATTTCAATTCTTGGTTGGTATGAAGGATGATAAGGGGGAGATAATTGTCTTTGTCATAAGATGTCAAAAAGGGGGAGAAAGTTAAATTGCATCATAAAGTTTTGCCTTCAATGACAAAGGGGGAGATTGATGGTGACAGGTTGTCATTGATGACAAAAAGGTGTTTGGTCCTCATGTCATATTTCAGGATGTCTTCAAGTGGGAGAGATTTAATGCAGAGACAATGTATTGGTTGTTTGAAATCTGATGTGTCTTGCAGATGCAGAGAATGGATTTATACTTCACAGGTTTGATCTTGCATCATCAGGAGTACATCATCTTGTTTGTTGTTGATAGGAGTAGGAACATGAGACATCATCTTGTGTGATCTTCATTCATGGTTTAATTGGTTCATACAATCAGTTGGAGAGATGTGTTCTTCACAATGTCATGATTTATCAATAAGCATGACATATTCTTGGTAGGCATGGTCTTCATTATTCATCAGGTTCTTGACAAGGTTGATGATATCAGTTGTTGGTATTCAAAGGTTTGCAATGTGTTGGTTCTTGACAAGGTTGATGATATCAGTTGTTGGTATTCAAAGGTTTGCAATGTTCATATTAATGATTTCATTTGGTCTTTTTTGGTGTTCATGTACCAATCATGCTCACTATATTGGTGTTTCAAGTGCTTACAGGATCACATGAATACACTTGATGTTTGGTGTTGGTTTATGATTAATCACAGGACTATGATTAATCACAGGACTTGTTTGATCAGGTTTGGCCTTTTGAAGTTGATAGGTTAGTCAAGATACAATTCATATGGTTGAGAGTTGAGGTGTATTTTTCCTCAGATTTTCATATGGTTGAGAGTTGAGAGTTGATAGGTTAGTCAAGATACAATTCATAGAAATCACTTTTTAATTTAATTGACTGTTGACCCGTTATACAGGTCAGTCACTTAAAAGTGACTTGTTAAAGGGTTTATACATCATGCTATCCACCGGCCCCTTGACAATGTTAACATGGAACACCAATCATCGAGCGAGAATGAGACTTTAAAAATAAACATTGAAATGTTTTTAAGACCGATGAAATAGAGAGGTCTTCATACTACTTAAGGCATCGAATTGCCTTTTTAGAGGAGCTGACTATTTATTAAAGTTTCTAAAATGCTAATCCTCAAACCTTTTATGGTTTTTTGTTTTTTTTCTTGGAAACTTTACATAAACTCTAAGTGGTCGGTCCATACCACTTTTATGAGTTTTAAAATGAGTTTTATTTGGTGACAAAATTAGAAATTATTTTTTAAGAGAAGATTTTTTAAGGAGTTTTCTATTTGCATAGAAGAAGTTGAAAAGATATTATTATTGATGTTTTTTTTATTTGTGCTTTTCACAAATTGAAAGTAAATGATTTTTTAAGAGGATGAAGATTTTGAAGAGTAATTTTTTGAGGAGATTTTTTTTTGTATGAAGATTGGAGATTGTTTTTGAAAGATTGTTTTGAGAGAATATGAAAAAATATAATGCAGAATGATTATATTTTTATGAGATCTTGAAAAAATATTAGATGATTTTATTGGAATTTAGAGAAGATGTTTGCAGATCGAAGAGTCTTGTGAAGGAGAAGATGAATTTTTTTTTTTCTACAGGAATATGAAGGATCATGCAAGATCATGCAGAAAGATTGATTAAATGAGAAGATTGGATATTCAATTTAAAGGAGATTTTGTTTGAAGAGGAATATGAAAAATATTTTCATAACATTGTAAATTAGATTTTATTTTTGTAGATGGTTTGGTGTTTGAACTCCCTGAAGTTTTTTTTAAGAAGATGAAGGTGGAAGGACTTTCAATTTATATAAAATTGTTTTTTAGGTGTATTATATACAAGTTTTTTTGGGAGATAGAGATGATATACATAGGTGATGAGTTTTAGAGGTTGAATATACAGTGTGTGGTGATGTGGATCAATATGGAGTATTGAAGATATTTTACAGATGAATCATTTTATTGTATGTGAGATTATGTTTGTGCAGGAATGGATCAAATACAGTATGAGGACATCATGCAATAATCTTACAGATTGAACCATGAAAATAAAGATTGAATCATGAAGATAAAATGCAGGTGAATATGCATTAGGTGAATCAAATTTGCAGAGATAAGAGTGTTGTAAAGATTTGTAAAAGGAATTGTTTTGTATGGTCTTGATTTGAAAATCAAATAGGAGGTATAAGGGTGTATGATGAAACACAGGTTGCATAATGGTGCAAATCAGATTGAATAGCAATCAATTCTTGCACACAGAATTTTATAATTGAAAATTGTCTATGCCAGTGAGGCACAGTATGCCAGTGAGGCTTGTAGGTCAATGAGACCTTAACATTTGTCAGTGAGACACATATTGTAGCCAGTGAGGCTTCTTTGTAGCCAGTGAGGCATGTTTGATCAGTTAAGCCAGTGAGGCAGTTTAGAGTGGTTTTTCTACCCCTGGAGGGTTTTCCACTCATGCAATTCTTGTGTCATAATCTTCTCTGTGTGTGTATGATTTACTTATGAAGTTTTGTTCTCTTTCTGTATTCACAGTCATGTGCATATGTATTTGACAAATCAATGCTATCTTTTTGATTGTACTCCTACAAGGTAGAAGATTTCCACTTTGCACTATCCTAATTAGTTCCATTATCATCAAGAATCAATAATGATATTATTCTTTTTGAAATGAAAATAGACGGATTCATATGGATATAGTCGGTATTGCTTGGGCTGCTCTAATGGTAGTTTTTACTTTTTCTCTTTCACTCGTAGTATGAGGTAGAAGTGGGCTTTAATAGAATTAATAGTCCTGATATTCTCAATTATTCTGTTCAAAATAAATAAACAAATAATTTTACGATGATAATTTCATATTATTATTATTATTATTAATGATCTAGTAATATTGAATCATCAATGATATGATCAAAATAAAAAAAATTAATCATGTTATAAATACAATTCTACTTCATATTTATCAAGTATGAAGTAGTTCCATATATAGCGAACTTATGTTGTTCAGCATAATATACTTTAATATGCATCTATTCTTGTAACAAAAACATATGGAGATGGAGCATTATTATGCTGCTCTGTCTCAACCATACATAGATTCCTTTTCTATATCAATTTTTTTCCTTTACGATTTCTAATTCTTTATTTTACTATGTATTAGTAAATAATGGTTTCTACCGTATTAGAAATAAATTAAAAAAAAGGGGGGGTAGGTTCTATTTTGAATAACACCTATGCTCTATCTACATAAAGTTCCTTATATGTAAGAGATTGTGATTAGTTTCACTTTTTTTTTATCAGGTACTGATCCTACATTTATGTCCCTATGAGACAAATGATAATTTAGATCTACTTATCTAAAATTTGTGTAGAAGTAGTACAAAAGAAAAAGGAAAGGAAGATTTTTCGTTTCCTTCGTACTACTTCTTTTCCAAATAAATATCTATTCTTAATATGATGACTCCTATTACTTTTGTTTATTGATGATCTAGATGAATTCTAGATCATCACTAATCACTGTATTTTGCTTTGACTCACCGTTTTTACGTAAATGATGAGTAGAAAAGCAGTAGGAAATGAAATGAACAATGCAACAACAATAAATGCGAGGCTATTTACTTCCATGATTTATTTTACCTTCGTTTTACAATAACTCGAGATTTGATCTCATAGAGTATCTCCTTTTTTTTACAAAAAAAAAATGGATTGAATCCATGGAGTAATTCCATCAATAGGATCAATCTGAGTAATGGAATCTGGCGGATTTGATTAATTCTTCAATAGAAATTGAATTAGTATAACATACTACTATCTCTTATTCATATCAGATTTAGTAATTCGATCCCTAATGGATCGATCCCACCATCTTATTAGTATAGTTCCAAGGGTTGACTCAATTCAATTTTATCGCTAGTCAAAATAACATTAGATATGCAAGTTTTCTCTATTTTATTAATTGAGAAAATCTTCATCTCAATCAAATATTTAGACATTAATGACGATCCGAATTTCGTTTGCCTATTTGAGGGTCAGAAAAGTATGATAAAGATTGTTTTGATGGATTATACTCATTGATTTCTTATTTCAATAAGACTAACTAATAGTTAAAAATTTACCTTCATTAGAAGAAATCCCCCTCGTAGTACAGGGATATAATAATAGATAAAATGAAAAAGAGAATGAATTCTCTTTTTCAGGTGAGAGAGATGTCGAAGCTTTCATTACATAACAAATCAATGGGGTAATTGGAGCTAAAAAAGGGGGGGGAACAAAGTCATAGTGATATTGTTGATGTGAATCGTCCGAGTGATTCACTCAATAAATACATAATTAATTTATGTTTTTGGTGAAGATCTTTTTCAATACTTTGAAAATCTTGACCATAAAATGATTCCTTGCTTTTTAATTAGAGGACATCCCAACATATGCCTATATATTTTAATCTATATATATATTAAAATTTTGGATAAAAAATGCGTAAAAATAAACTTTTGCTTGCTAATTCTGGAAGGCATAGATATTTCATCTTGATTTCCAAAATTGAAAGGGACGGAATATTAGACCTATCAATTGAATATCGATATTTTATATTACACTAAAAAAGGACAACGTATTTTTCTTATGCATAAGTTCGATCGATCTAAATCGATCGAGACCTAAAAAGGGTAATCCCAAGAATCCCTGAATTTATTAAATTCGCTCTATTTTATAGAAGGGCAAACATGAAGCTAAATTGCCCCATAGTCTTACTTATTTTTTGAATTATATTACTTACATCGTACAAGAGACGAACAAGACCTATCTATATAGATAGATATGGTTTCGATGACCCCACAAATAGTCTTTTCATGAAAAAGGACCAAAAAGGGTATAGTCAAAAAATTGATTATATGGGGTCAAATCCTGTCACTACTTGTATTTGTACCTATGCGTATTTTAAAGCACCAGTAAATGATTACTGATAATTGGTAAAACCTCTTATTTCCCTTAATTCGTCTTGTAATGTAGTTTTTACCGAGAGCTAAAAAGAATAAATGAATAGCTCCAAATTCTCCTAAGGATTACCCATGACCCTAGAATGAGCAGAACTATTTGGATAGTAAGCCAAATAGAATCCAATCTTTATGGATTCTAATTAATTGGATTTTTTTCTATTGTTTAGAAACCATTAAAAAATGTTATTCTCATTTCTGAAGGGGGAACTAGCACATTTGAAATATTCCTATTTCTGGGGAAAAATATGAGATAGATGGAGTAGTATCTACTAGAAATAAGATAGAATGACCATATAGATCTATACGCGGTATTCTTACTTAGAAGGAGAATACCTCTGTGTTATTCTTCCTAACACAGATCTATCCTCCTACGAAACCTTTTTTATCTCTAAAGGAGAAAAGAGGATTGCAGATTTACCATGATAATTCGATGGTATAATCATCATTCAAAATGTTGACAAAAATCACCATTCTATATTTATGGTATAATGGATCGGGACTGACGGGGCTCAAACCTGCAACTTCCGTCTTGATAGGGTGGCACTCTAACCAATTGAACTACAATCCCACTAGGTACAGTTGACTTACTAATTAGTCATAGTAATTCAACTGTTAGTGTTGGGTCAATAAAACATTTTGTAAAACTTTTCTCTTTCAAATCTTCTAAAAGTATCTGTTCATTCTGATTCTTTCTATTTTGGAGATTCAAAAACCAATTACCTTTTTTACCAATATCATCGATTGATATCAATATAAATCTATCGATCAAGTTTGTATTGGGCCGAGCTGGATTTGAACCAGTGTAGGCATATTGCCAACGAATTTACAGTACGTCCCCATTAGCCACTCGAGCATTGACCTAGGAAAAAATGGGAAGTAATTATAATACCTAATAAGGTATTATAATTACTTTCCTAGCATAGTACCCCTAGGGGAAATTGAATCCCCGTTGCCTCCTTGAAAGAGAGATGTCCTGGGCCACTAGACGATAGGGGCCTACTTAATTGTCATAATATTAAAATCCCTAGGAATTTGTTAATAAAAATATTCTTTCTTTTTATTAATTATTTCGTATTCTTCTTCTTGTATTGTCAGGATCGGCAATATAACTATATTACAATATTTAGTTATATTATATTGTATACTTATATAATATGGACCCCATTATATTATTCATATGTATCCAATATGTAGTAGACTTATCCATTGGTCATGAAGTGAACAAAAGACCTTTTAACTTAGCGGTAGAGTAACGCCATGGTAAGGCGTAAGTCATCGGTTCAAGCCCAATAAAGGGCTCTTGTAATGATTCCCACTATTAATTTTGAACATTTGATTAAGGCAAAAAACTTGCAATAAACAATAAAAATATCTGTCATGATGAGTTTTTTGTTATACCGGAATAGAACACGTAATATGATTGAGAATAACTATTATAGAATTCTATCTATAATATTAGCTAATAGTTTTTTTTTTCTTGCTACTAATAAGACGAGGAATAGTATAAGATTAGACATAATATACTTCACTTTCGTAATTATCATTGAAGAATAATAATTGAAATGATTAATACCTAATTTCAATTACTAGAATATTCTTCATTTTTTCTCTTAATTATTTCGTTTTAATAATAAAGTAAATAAAAATTAGAAGTAAGTGAACCTAACCCATTGACTGATTAATAGATCAGTTATTCTGATATTAAAAATTGAGGTGGATTTTGAAAGTGAATCTTTCAATTTAATTATATTGAATTATTCAAATAATTGAATATTTGGTTATTAATTGGATATTTTGTTGAATGAATAGTTAGAATTTTTTCTTTCCGGAAAAAATAGATATGTAAGTCTGAATTCTAGATGGAATCATTTTCCTTTTATCTCTAATTCATAAGTTGATTCCTATCTAGTTAGAGAATCAAATTAATTCAATTATGATGTACCGAACATTCTAGTATTATTAATTTACTAGACATTTGACTTTGGTCATTCTACCAGTGGAAAATAGATTGGAATTCAGATATCAAAAAAGATAAGAAAAGGTAAATGGAAAAGAAAGGAACTGTTCATTTTTCATTATACTAAAATAGTATCCTTTTTTTACTTATGAATAAAGGAAAAGAAATGAATAGAATTTTTTCTTATAGCTCTATGAGCTATAGCTATATAAAATATCTCCTTCTTGTTTTTCCTATTTATTTGTAGAAATGATGTAGTATTAAAAAACATAGAGATTGATAAAATCTCTAGAAATGCTACTATCGATTTTGTTAATCTTGGAGTAAGGTTCAAGACGTAACAATATTGAATGGAAAAGATATTGAGAATAGTCTCTAGGATATTGTGAATAGTCTCTAGTGAAGAGCAGGGAGGAAAAAAAGCTAACTTGCTTTTCCGGCAATTCTTCTGTTGATATTTATTGCATTCAAAAGATAATTTTAGGAGGAAAAAAAAATGGAATAGAAACAACTTCAGGTTATCATGCATTTACTTATATTGTATTAGTTCAGTTTAACTGAATAATGTATGTGCCAATAAGAAATCTTCGAAACCTGATTTGTTGAAAGGGAGGATGGATTCAAAATTGTCCATAAATATACAAAATAGTGTATACCCTTTGATTCTATCAGATAGCGCACTCGGAAAAGGTTGGAATAGTTAAATTGGAGGATCACTATGACTATAGCCCTTGGAAAGTCTTCCAAAGAGGAACAAAATTTATTTGATATTATGGATGACTGGCTATGCAGAGACCGTTTTGTTTTTGTGGGTTGGTCTGGTCTATTACTTTTTCCTTGTGCTTATTTTGCACTAGGTGGATGGTTCACGGGTACAACCTTTGTGACTTTGTGGTATACTCATGGATTGGCCAGTTCCTATTTGGAAGGTTGTAATTTTTTAACTACCGCAGTTTCTACACCTGCTAATAGTTTAGCACATTCTTTGCTGCTATTATGGGGTCCTAAAGCACAAGGAGATTTTACTCGTTGGTGTCAATTAGGTGGTCTATGGACTTTCGTTGCTCTTCATGGTGCTTTTGGTCTAATAGGCTTCATGTTACGCCAATTTGAACTTGCTCGATCTGTACAATTGCAACCTTATAATGCAATTGCGTTCTCTGCTCCGATTGCTATTTTTGTTTCCGTATTCTTGATCTATCCATTAGGCCAGTCTGGTTGGTTTTTTTTCCCTAGTTTTGGTGTAGCAGCGATTTTTTGATTTATCCTCTTTTTCCAAGGTTTTCATAATTGGACCTTGAATCCATTTCATATGATGGGAGTTGCCGGAGTATTGGGTGTTGCTCTTCTGTGTGATATTCATGGTGCTACCATGGAAAATACTTTATTTGAAGACGGTGATGGTGCAAATACATTCCGTGCTTTTAACCCAACTCAAGCCAAAGAGACTTATTCTATGGTCACTGCGAACCATTTTTGGTCCCAAATTTTTGGGGTTTCTTTTTCCAATAAACATTGGTTACATTTCTTCATGTTATTTGTGTCGGTGACCGGTTTATGGATGAGTGCTATTGGAGTAGTTGGCCTAGCTCTAAACTTACGTGCTTATGATTTTGTTTCCCAGGAGATTTGTGTAGCAAAAGATCCTGAATTTGAGACTTTTTATAAAAAAATATTCTCTTGAACGAAGGTATTCGTGCTTGGATGGCGACTCAGGATCAGCCTCATGAAAACCTTATATTCCCTGAGGAGGTTCTACCTCGTGGAAATGCTCTTTAATGGAACTCTAACTTTAGCTGGTCGTGACCAAGAAACCACTGGTTTCGCTTGGTGGGCTGGTAATGCCAGACTTATTAATTTGTCAGGCAAATTACTTGGGGCTCATGTGGCTCATGCCGGATTAATTGTATTCTGGGCTGGAGCAATGAATCTATTTGAAGTGGCTCATTTTGTACCAGAAAAACCTATGTATGAACAAGGATTGATTTTACTTCCCCATCTAGCTACTCTAGGATGGGGAGTCGGTCCTGGCGGGGAAATTGTCGACACTTTTCCCTATTTTGTATCTGGGATACTTCACTTAATTTCTTCTATAGTTTTAGGCTTCGGTGGTATTTATCACACATTAATGGGACCCAAAACTTTAGAAGAATCTTTTCCATTTTTTGGTTATGTATGGAAAGATAGGAACAAAATGACCACAATTTTAGGTATTCACCTAATCTTTCTAGGTGTTGGTTCTTTTCTCCTAGTGCTTAAGGCTTTGTATTTTGGTGGCATATATGATACCTGGGCTCCCGGCGGTGGAGATGTAAGAAAAATTATGAACCTTATGCTTAACCCAAGTACTAAGTACTATATTTGGTTATTTACTCAAATCCCCTTTTGGAGGGGAGGGATGGATTGTTAGCATGGACAATCTAGAAGATATAATTGGAGGACATGTGTGGTTAGGTTCCATTTTTATCTTTGGTGGTATCTGGCACATCTTAACAAAACCTTTTGCATGGGCGCATCACACGTTTGTATGGTCTGGCGAAGCTTACTTGTCCTATAGTTTAGCAACTCTCTCTGTCTTTGGTTTCATTGCTTGTTGTTTTGTTTGGTTTAGCAATACAGCTTATCCCAGTGAATTCTATGGACCTACCAGTCCAGATGCCTCTCAAGCTCAAGCATTTACTTTTTTAGTTAGAGATCAAAGTCTTGGACCTAGTGTGGGGTCTGCCCAAGGGCCTACTCGTTTAGGTAAATATCTTATGCGTTCTCCTACTGGAGAAATTATTTTTGGAGGGGAAACGATGCATTTTTGGTATCTTCGTGCTCCCTGGTTGGAACCTCTAAGGGGTCCTAATGGTTTGGACCTGAGTAAGTTGAAAAAAGACATACAACCCTGGCAAGAATGACATTCAGCGGAATATATGACTCATGCTCCTTTAGGTTCTTTAAATTATGTGGGTGGTGTAGCTACCGAGATTAATGCAGTCAATTATGTCTCACCTCGAAGTTGGTTAGCCACCTCTCATTTTGTTCTAGGATTTTTCTTTTTCGTAGGTCATTTGTGGCATGCGGGAAGGGCTCGTGCAGCTGCAGCGGGATTTGAGAAAGGAATTGATCGTGATTTTGAACCTGTTCTTTCCATGACCCCTCTTAATTAAACTAGAGATAAAACTAGATAAAATAAGAATCTATCTAATTTATTTTCAATGGAAGGCGGGATAGCGATATCCTTTGCCATTATTCTTCCAACTGAATCCTTGTTGCTCGGCTATATTATAGCCGAGCATTTTTTTTTTGTACTGAACTAATAAATTAGTTTTATTGTTTGATGAACAAAAGGAGAGAGAGGGATTCGAACCCTTGATAGTTTTTGAACTATACCAGTTTTCAAGACCGGAGCCATCAACCACTCGGCCATCTCTCCCAAACAAGGATAACTCATCCTATCTTACCCCGACAGATAATACCTGACCATAGGGCTGATAGTCATATATGTATGATATTGATACATCATGATGATAAAAAAGATATAAATTTCTTGATTCTTTTATACTAAAATAAACATTTGAAAATTTCGATGAATTTATGATCAAATAAAATCCGTAGTGCATTTGATTCAAATTTGACCGGATAGGGATCGAATGGTATAGCCTTTTGAATCTGTTGGAAGCTTTTAAGATAACAACCATGACTATTGCGTTTGAATCGTCTATGTTTGCATTAATTGCAATTTCAATTATCCTAGTTATTGGTGTACCTGTCACACTTGCCTCTCCTAATGGTTGGTTAAGTAGCAAAAATGTACTATTTTTGGGCGTATCATTATGGACTGGATCAGTCTTTTTAGTAGGTATTCTATATTCTTTCATATCTTAAGATATGTTTTAATCTCTTTTGCCCCTCCCTCCCTAGAGGGCATTATTAATTCGCAAGGGAATTTCTGATAAATAAAAAACCCCAAGTAATGAAAGTGCTCAAGGGAGGGGTTATTTTATTATTGGTATGATCGATAATTGATCCATAAGTCTATTCAAATTTACCTACATAGAATGGGAATATATATGGGTATATATTATACCCATATAACGAGTTAAATGCGGGTATGGTTGAATGGTAGAATTTCTCCTTGCCAAGGAGAAGATGCGAGTTCGATTCCCGCTACCTACCCATCTGTAGGATAGAATATAACTATGAACTAGTTATTGGTTCAGTCGTATTTTTATCTTATTTATACGGTCAATATAAATGGAATGAGACCATCCTTTTTTGTCTTTGCGGAGACGGGATTTGAACCCGTGACTTCAAGGTTATGAGCCTTGCGAGCTACCAAACTGCTCTACTCTGCGCTATCCCTTCATATTACCTTTGTTATAATACCCAAAAATGGGTACATCGAGCAATCCCTTGGGTATGCTATTGTCCCTCCCTATATAGGGAGGGACTTTTCTATCATCACAATAACTTGAAAGAATCTTTTTTTTTTACCCTACCAACTCGATTTTGTTACCCCAGCCAACAAACATGCGTGCGCCATTTCACAGATTATATATCTGGATAATTCAAAGTCTCTATAATTGGCTCTAGGTCTTCCAGTCTTCAAACAATGTCGACGAAGACGTGTAGGTGCACTATTATGCGGTGGAGATTGTAATTTTCTATAAATTTCCAATTTTTCATCTAGTGATGAGACTTCACTCATTTCTTTTTTCAAAGATTGGCGGAGGAAATTATATTTCCTTTCCAATCTTTGTTTCTTTTTCGCTCTTTGAATGAGACTTTTTCTTGCCATAATGATTCAGTCAGTTTATATTCATTATATAAAAATATAGATCAAATTTGAGATGGAGAAGTATTACGTGGGTTACTCCTTTTTATCCATAGAGATTATATTGAAAATAGAAATATTCTCTAAAATGAAAAAGAATTAACCAAATTTGCCTGATGTAGAGATAATTAAGAAAGCTGCATAGGTGAATATATAGCCTACAGAAAAGTGAGCTAATCCAACTAATCATGCTTGAACAATGGAAAGAGCTACCGGCTTATCCCTCCATCGAACTAAATTAGCCAAAGGTGTGCATTCATGGGCCCATGCAAGAGTTTCAATCAGTTCTTGCCAATATCCACGCCAAGAAATAAGAAACATAAATCCAGTAGCCCAAACAAGATGCCCAAGTAAGAACATCCATGCCCAGACAAATAAAGTATTCATACCAAAAGGATTGTATCTATTAATTAGTTGTGAAGAATTTAACCAAAGATAATCTCTTAACCATCCCATTAAATAAGTGGAAGACTCATTAAATTGAGCTACATTTCCCTGCCATAAGGTGATATGCTTCCAATGCCAATAGAAAGTAACCCATCCAATGGTATTCAACATCTAGAAAACTGTTAAATAAAAAACATCCCAGGCCGAAATATCGCAAGTACTGCCCCATCCCGAACCATCGCAAGGAAAACTATAACCAAAATCTTTCTTATCAGGCATTAGCTTAGAACCACGCACATCTAAAGTACCTTTTACTAAAATCAATGTAGTTGTATGCAAACCTAGAGCAATAGCATGATGAACCAAAAATTCTCCAGGACCAATTGTTAAGAACAGTGAATTTTTATTATCATTAATAGCGTTCAACCAACCGGGTAACCATATGCTTTTACCAGCATTGAATGTTGGATCATTTGCTGAAGATAAGAGTAAATCAAAACCATATAAGGCCTTACCATGAGCAGATTGTATCCATTGAGCAAATATAGGCTCAATCAAGATTTGTTTTTCTGGAGTACCAAAAGCAAGCATAACATCGTTATGAACATAAAGTCCCAAGGTATGAAAACCTAGGAATAAACTAGCCCAACTCAAATGAGATATTATGGCTTCCTTATGCTCCAACATTCTCGCCAATACATTATCCTTATTTTGTTCTGGATTATAATCTCTAATGAGAAATATAGCTTCATGAGCAAATGCCCCTGTCATAATGAATCCGGCAATGTATTGATGATGAGTATACAATGCAGCTTGGGTAGTAAAATCTTGTGCTATGAATGCATAGGCAGGTAAAGAATACATGTGTTGAGCTACCAAGGAAGTAATATCTCCCAAAGAAGCTAGAGCAAGACCTAATTGAAAGTGAAGAGAATTATTGATTGTGTTGTAAAGAAACAATCAAATAAAATTTTGAGTTGCTATAATATGAATTTAAGGCTTTCTTTTGGGTGAGTATAATGATAAGATAAGAATAGGGTTCCCATTGCATTTTGTCTTTGATTGATTTATTATATATGAATATGTAACAAGCTATTAATTGTAATTTTTTTTTAAGTTTTAATTAGATTAAGATTGATTATATTATTGATTTTGTGGTCTTATAATTCAAGTGTCATATATTTGTGATTTGAAAAATAGTTTGATCTGTGTTCCAATATATATATATATGACATCATAAATAAGTCTTACATTGTACCATTAATGTGGACACCATGACCTTTAATAATATTAGTATTATTACAAGTTCCACTGATTATTGTTAATTATGGATTATTATTAAATAACACTACTAGACAATGGATAACAAAATCTAATATTTCAAGAGAATTTCTCATAAACAATCACATAAGAATATATAACTTCTAGAAGGTGTTTAAAGAAATTGTTGTTTCTAGTGTGGTACATCAAATGTGGTACAATGTTGTCTGTGTTGATGTAATCATGTTTAGTTTCCATTTGTGTGGCTAGTTTGTTTATTGCTTTTTGAAATGCTAACAAAATCTTAAGAATAGTAATTTGTCACACAATCTCTAAACCTATCTCATGTGAAATCAAAAAGGAAATGAATGTTCGTGTTAATGATTTAAGTCTTAAGGAAAACAAACTTTACTGCAATGCACATGCAAGTGAATTTTGACTTGGGTAAATAAATGTGTATAATGATTACCGTTTCTTATGATGTTAGCTATGCATGTGTTATCATTGCTAAATTTAATCATTCATTTGTCTTTGCATCAATTAATTGGAGTTAAGTGTGGTCCTTTTCCATCCCATATATAACCTTGGAGGAGTCATCGTCATGAGGCTACCATTCCATGGTGAAGTTAAGTGTATTAACACCTTACCATCTCCATATCATTTTCTTCATGTAAGGCCCCAGAGACGCATGCCACCAAACCTCTTCATGTATTCATTGTGATTCCTCCATCTATTACATGTTATAATCACTATCATGCAACATCGCGTGGTACAACCCCTATGCACACATCATATATTATCATTGTGAAGAACTTAATATTATAACAAAACCTAATATTTCAAGATAATTTCTCATAAACAATCACATAAGACTAAATAACTTCTAGAAGGTGTTTAAAGAAATTGTTGTCTCAAGTGGGGTACATCAAATGTGGTACAATGTTGTCTGTGTTGATGTAATTATGTTTAGTTTCCTTTTGTGTGGCTAGTTTGTGTGATGTAATTATGTTGGTTTCCTTTTGTGTGGCTAGTTTGTTTTTTGCTTTTTGAAATGCTAACAAAATCTTAAGAATATTAAATTGTCACACAATCTCTAACCATATCTCATGTGAAATCAAAAAGGAAATGAATGTTCATGCTAATGATTTAAGTCTCAAGGAAAACAAACTTTATGGCAATACACATGCAAGTGAATTTTGACTCGGGTAAATAAATGTGTATACTAAATGTTAATGTTAATGATTTAAGTTCTTAAGGAAAACAAACTTTATGGCAATGCACATGCAAGTGAATTTTGACTTGGGTAAATAAATGTGTATAATGATTACCATTTCATTATGATGTGAGCTAAACATATGTAAATAAATGCACATGCAAGTGAATTTTGACTTGGGTAAATAAATGTGTATAATGATTACAATTTCATTATGATGTGAGCTAAACATGTGTAAATAAATGCACATGCAAGTGAATTTTGACTTGGGTAAAGAAATGTATATAATGATTACCATTTTATTATGTTGTTAGCTAAACATGTGTTATCATTGCTCAATTTAATCATTCATTTATTTTTACATCAATTAATTGTTGGGGGTTAAGTGTGGTCCTTTTCCATCCCACATAAAACCTTGGAGGAGCAATTGTCATGAGATAACCATTCCCTAGTGCGGTTAAGTGTATTAACGCCTTTAACATCTCCATATCATTTTCTTCATGCAAGGTATGCTGCCCCAGAGATGCATGCCACCAAACCTCTTCATGTATTCATTGTCATTCTTCCATCTATTAACGCCTTAACCATCTCCATATCATTTTCTTCATATAAGGCATGCTGCCCCAGAGATCATTCCTCCATCTATTACATGTTATAATTGATATCATGCAACATCATTCAACCCCTCTCCACACATCATATATTATCATTACCCCTGTGCACATATCATATATTATCATTGCGAAGAACTTTATATTATTTTGTCAGTATTACAGATATTAAATTTTAGGCAACCCCTGTGCACACATCATATATTATCATTGTGAAGAACTTAATATTATTTTGTATGTATTATCCATATTATAATTTGGGCAACCCATGTACACACATCATATATTATGATTGTGAAGTATTTTGTGTATTACCCATATTAAATTTTGGGCTGTTCTAAGAATATACACATTCTATACCACATACACTTAAGGCGGATATATAACTTCAGTGGATCAAATCAGATACTTCATATTAAATGCTAAGAGTTCACTGAAAAAGCAAAACTATTAATGAAAGTTTTTGGCTAAATGAGTTTTGATTAGCAGCATAAGTTTCTGATGATTTTTTTATCCATATAGCCTATGCTCTATTTGTGCCACCAAATTTAGATATCTACTCTAATGATAAATTAAAAGATAATGAAATATCTATATGTGCCACCAAATTTAGATATCTACTCTAATGATAAATCAAAAGATAATCTGAAATATCCATATAGCCTATGCTCCATTTGTGCCACCAAGTTTAGATATCTACTCTTAATGATAAATCAAAACATAATCTGAAATATCCTGTGCATAGCCCTAAATGTAAGGTTGGTTCGCGCCTGACGTATGATTTGATGGGCTGCAGTGTCAGTGCTGATCCCTGCCCACACATAATTAAATGATTTGTACTATTTGCTGCTTGGGTGGCATCCGTTCTGTTACGGAGCCACCGGCACTCTATCCTGTAACAGGATGTTGGAAGACTTTAAGATGCTACACTGAAACAGAGCCCAAATCTCTCTCGCTCTCTGCAACTAAAGATAAACAATGGAATCAGAAATCAAAACCCTAATGTGGAAACTGCCCAGAATGAGAATCAAGTCAGGCATTGCAAATAATACTCCAGATTTACATGCAAGAGATGAAATCTGCAAATAATACTCCGGCTTTACATGCAAGAGACAAAATCTCCCTTGTTTATTCAATCAGAACAGATATGTATACAAATCCCTACAGAAAATGATGGCAATAACTTGTCTTGCCACCAAACAGAACATTCCCACTGAAGGACTGTAAAACAGAAGCCATAAGTAGAGGCGCAATACAAAATTTCGGCATTAATAGGTCCAAAACGTTAAATTTACAAGAGATTACAGAGAGGCGAATATAAAGCATACATAATATTACACAGATTGAAGAAAGAAACCCTATCAATAGCCTGTAGTGGTGGCCGCAAGGTTGTTAGCCAAAGCGAGAGCGTTACTGATAAGCTTGCAGGCTTTCTGAACCCGTCCATTGACGAGCACTTTAACCCTACCTTTGCGCAGCTCCTGGAAGCCATCGAGGCAGCTGTCTTCGTTAGTGAGCGCAGCGCTCATCCAAGTCTGAACATTGCTCATCTGGAACTTGAAAGTATCAGGCCTCAAATGCTTCAGCTCGGCCAAAGATTCCCTGATCTGCTCCGAAGTGTCGCCGAAATTTTCCACACAATCTTTAAGCGCGCCGCGCTCTCTTTTATTGAGGTCGGCAGCTCTTCTGGAAAGCTTTACAGCCCAGATTGTCATGTTTCTGGAGTTCTGGAGGCTCACTTTCACGGCAGCCTTTACCAGCTCTTTCTGGCTCTGTTTCTCCTGCAGAGAAGCTGCGTACGACCTCAGCGACGCCACGCAGAGGTCTGGATAGCGAGTGACTTTGCAGGAGCTTTCAATGAAATCGTCGCCTGGGCGCATCGCCGTTGCGCCGGATGCGAGAATCGCAGTGACTGTGAGGAGGAAGAAAAGGGTACAATGATCCATGGGATTCGAACTCGGAATCTGTTGGTTGATAAATGAGGTAGATGTGGGGTGTTTTATAATATGAGAAAGGGAGTCGGTGAAGTTCTCGTGAGAGGTGATCTTTTCGTTGGCGCTTCAATTAAAATTGCGTGTGAATGTATTGAACTCCCTCCCACTCTTTTTTTTAATTTCCACACTCCGTTCGCTAAGGACGGATTATGTTTTATCATGGACCCCACCTCACCATTCCTCTTCACTTGCATGTCTTTTTTGCTTAAAAGCAAGGAACAGTAAATTAAATTGTATATAATGGAATTCTCTTTCAGTCCCCACACAAAAAGAACTTGGAAGGAAGTAGAATGTTTAGAAGGTTAAGGTTTTTAAGATATAATATTTGTAAAAATATCAATAAAATTAGTTTATAGGATTAAAAGAAATACAATTAAAGATAATTTTTGACATTTAAGGCTGCAAAAAAGTGTGATAGGTATGAAGTTGTAAGGGAGGAAGTTTGTGTCAATGTACTAGACTTCTAAAAACTCAAATCTCTACATTAAATTAGAGTTGTTAAATACTTCTTTTTTATTATTGTATGAGAATACCAATACAATATTCTCAAATACAACATGAAACTCAAATCTCTACACTAAATTAGAGTTGTCAAATACTTCTTTTTTATTATTTTATGAGAATACGAGTACAATACTCTCAAATATAACATGAATATTGTTTCCAAACATATTTATATACAAGGTTATATTTGAGCATTATTTGATACGTTTCAATACAACACTACACCATCTAATATTGTATCCAAAGGGCTCTTGGTCTATTGGTGAAGTTAAAAGGTTCTGAAATGAGCCCACTAGGGATTAAGTCTTGTTGAGTGCAAGGCCCTTGACACCATAAGGGATGAGGTCGAGATCGTGCCCCGCTCCCATATCAAGTAGCAAAAATGTTCATAATGTAAAAAAACATTTAAAATTTTTAAAAATTGTTCATATGCACACATATTTTTATAATTGTTAAGCTAACCAGATTTCTATCAAGCAATCTTGAAAATTCTTTATTATCACATCATATATGTATATGTATAGGACATTTACTATCTAAGGTCTTGAAGATTCATCATAAGGTACTATATATGTATATGTATAGGCTATGTGATATTCCACCTATCATATTGTATTTTTTTATATTAACTTTTATTTTCCATCAAAATCATCTAAAAGCTCCAAACGTAATTTGATCAAAAACTCAACAAACTCTTTAATACCTCAAAGTCATATAATTAGTCGATAGGCTTTTATATATGAGCATTATAATGCTCGGAATTGTCTCACACCGTAAAATTTACCACTAGAAATTTTTCTGAAATCGTCCGTTGTTCTTATCAGCCTATTCCTTCAACCTTCCTATGGGTGCAAGTGCTAGTGTACACTAATTTACTCACACCTAAGGTGGCACTGAACTCACCAAAAATAACTTAAACATTTTTTATAATGAGTACCCCTTCTAAGTTCCAACCCTAAAGTGGAGTGAGTTGACTATGGAGAACAATAAGTTTGAAGTACTGTTTTTTTTAATCTAAATCATCTAAAAGCTCTAAACCTAATTTTAACCAGAAATTCATCAAACTCTTTAATAAATGAAATAGTTGTGATTGTATACAATATTTTATTCTTCATCAAAATCATCCAAAAGCTCCAAACCTAATTTTAATAAAAAACTTATCAAACTCTGTAACAGTTGAAATAGTTGAAATAGTTGTGATTGTATACAATATTTTACTCACACCAAAAATAACATTATTTTTATTAAGAAAGAATGCTTTTGGATTTCACTGTGTGTATTTCTTTGTTTCACACAGTGAAATCCAAAAGCATTCTTTCATAATTCTATGGACTATGGAAAGCTCATACCTATTATTTTAATTGTAACCAAAAAAATTGATAGACGAACAATTAGAGCTGCTCTAAAGGAAAAGTAGCTCAAACTACATGGTAAGCCCCTATAATCTTCAATACACACTAACTCTAACATTAAGAAAGTAAATTAAGTTTCGAACTTGAGCCTATAGTCTTTAATTGTAAACAAAATCTACATCCAAAAACTCACACCTAATATAACATTAAATTCCCTTAATAAATAAATAACCTAAACCTTTCTACATGATGAACATCCCTTCTAAATTTTAACCCTAATATGGAGTGGAGACGAGATGGAGAACAACAATCTTTTAATAATTTTGAAGTTTTAATATAACTACCTAAGTTTGTTGTAATAAAAATTTTAAAATAATTGTGAGGGGCCACAAACGTTTTTTTCAAAAAAACCATTCAAACGGGATGATTGGTTTGCTTTTCCAGCACTGTGCTTGCACGTGCTCCGGCTCTATTTTTCTAAATTACCTAGTTACGTACAAAATATTGTATTCACCGCTCGACTTTACCATAGAAAGTGAGATTTATCTTAGTGAGTGGCACCAAGCCTAATAAAGGTATAACCATTTTGCCCTTAACATAAGGATGTAGGGGTCATAGTTTATAGATTATATAAAATATTATGTAGAGAATTAATTTGGTGTGGAATGATTGAAAACGTGTAAAATGATTGACTGTACAATAATGTCTCTTCTCGTCCTACTTGTTGAACAACTAGTCCATATGACCCTATGTATAGTATTATTGTAAGGAAAAATAGCACCTCACTTAAATATATAATAATGATAAATAAAGAAATTTGAAATTGTGTTAAATGAGTGAGTGTACATTTAGAAAGAGTAAAGGACGAATAATGTCTCTTTTCATTCCAGTTGTTGAACACACCTGGCCCATATGATCATATGTATAGATCATTGTAAGGAAAAATAATACCTCACTTAAATATATAACAATGATACATATAGAATCTTGAAATTGTATGACACCTCACTCAAGGGCAAAGAAGGGATAATTTATCTCCTTACTCCACTTATTTGACAACTGGACCATAAGATTCTATGTATAGTACGTACTATTGTAAAGGAAAATAACACCTCACCTAAATATATAAGCAGGACAAGTAAGCAATGTAAGGATTTAGATTTGTGATTGGTATTGATATTAATAATAAATATTAAAATTAATGTGATAATTAAATGATTAAAAACAAAGGTATTTGGCTCTAGATCTGATGTAGATTTTGAGTGTGTTAGGTGTTGCAAATTTGGTCACCATTGAATTAGAAAATCAAGGTTTCCCAAATGGTTGCTACAGAATTGGATAAATGACTATTTAATTGTTTGGTCCACTTTTGCAAGTTTAGAATTGAACTTGGGGTTGTAGATTTGAACTTCTCTTATTCGGGACTCTATAACCTATTCATCTTTGTGTCTAACCTGTAATAGTTGACCAGTAGTGTTTAGAAACACTATTGAGGAGTTTACTAAGCAAGGGGATTCTCCCTTGGTCAAACCCCTAGGTGAGAAATCAAAGACAAGAAGTAAGCATGTAGTATGCCTAGAATTATGATGCAATTAGGATGCTCTATGATGCTCTCATGTGAATAATGTTTCTCAATGGTCCCAAATGATCCATATAAATTATAGTTAGTCCTTGAATACACCACCCTAGCATGTAATTTGAAATAATTTGCACTTTACTCAATTCATAATGGATAGTAAGAAAGGGGCAATAAGGTCTAAATTTTGAATTTTAAATTTTAAAAGTTCAAGATTTACATCCATGTGTACAAAAATGACCAGGTGTGATACTAAACAAGTTGGTGAATAACTAGATGTAGAGTTAGATCTAGATCTTGAGGATGAGTGATGATGGGGACATGCTAGGATAAGATTATTTGCCTTCAATGCAAAAACATGTCAAACTAAACACTAGTCAATGCATAAAGGATAAACTAGTTATCGTGGGTCCAAAATATAAGGGAAAAAGGCATGGATATGTAATTTTCACCACTATATGTTGCCCTCACTTTAACCTGCATGAGAACCACTATGAGGATCCATGCCAAAGTAAAATCAAACAGTCAACATGGAAATTAAATATTCCAGTCACTCATAGGATATAGATATGGATGATGGTTCTTGTACTCTCCTCACAATGAGTGCTCCATCAAAATATGTAAAACAGAAAGAATAATACAATGAGAAACATTTGTCACATATTCAAAATAGGCACTAACTACAACTTGCTTGAAAACCATCTTTGAAAATAGTAAAATTAAAAAGGAGAAGGGTAAGAGATTATGTCTAAGTGAAAAATGGTAAGGCTCTAACTAAGTAGAAATGTGAAATGACTCCAACCAAGTAGAAAAGGGCTCTAACTATGCAAAAAAAGACACCAAATGGCTCCAACCGTGTGGAAAAGAATCTAACTTTGCAAATAATGTGATAAGGGCTCCAACTAAGCAAAATAAAAGTGGTATACTACTTGGATTTGAAATGGTGATAAGGCTTTATGTGAAACTGGAAAATGATCATAAATTCCATAATTGTCTCACTATAATCATAATCATGAAGGAATGCTAGTGATAATATACACCCATCCAATTGGCCACTTGCAAAGAATGCAAGGAATTGGAAGCAAGGGAAGAAGATAAAATTGTGTAAAGTACAAGAAGCATGTAATAAATGTTAGTAGAACATTATGTGAAAATAAAAGATATATCAAGAAATAAGCATGTAAGTACAAAAAATAAAGGGAAATAAGATGCCCATAATGTTTCCCCTAATTATAAGCTAACACAAGCAATGAATTGTAAGGTAAATCTCAACATAGTGAAACATGTCATATGAGATGTAAATGTATTTTAAATTGATTATCTATTACTAATAAAAGGAGTCAGGTTACAATATATGTGGCAAAAAGAAACCACAACAACTCCACCAGGCCAAAACACCAGTACAATCTGCTAAGAGAGACAATCTTTGGTGTAAACCACTAGCAAACCAAAATCAGTATAAAATCTAAAGCTTTAGAATAAAAAAAAATATATCATATCCATCTATGATAAGTACATGATGTTCATATTGTTTACTATAGCCAGTTGTTTACCAAACCATAAAACAACCACCAAACTAACTCTACTCCTACAAATCAACATCTAGAACTACATCTAGCACTATATTCTCACCCACAATCTCTTTACTAGGCTTGTCTATGTTGTTACTTTCCTTAGAAGATTCAATACCTTTAAATGTTCCAATTGGAGGAGAAATCTTGTCCCTGCTGCCACTGCCATTGAAGTTTTGATTCACAACCTCTAGGTCCCTCACAGCAGCATCCCTTTTGAGCTTATATTGATGTTGCTTGCAATACTGATTTTGAAAGTCAGTGTATTCTTTATGAAACTTCTCATCTACTTTCCTCAAGTCATGAGGTCAGAATTCTGCATATTTTATATCAGACCTATATATCATTGTTGAACTTCATCCACAAATTTCATAAACCTCTCGATGGGGATCTCCAATGTCATGGTAACCTGCTCAATAATATTAAACAAAGCGAATCTACCAAAAGACTCCGTAAGGATCCTTCTTTTGTCCTTGTAAAAGTCCTCATTTCTCCTTTTCCATAAAAACCATAAGACTTAAGTAGATAGAGGATGAAAGGAAGCTAGGTGTGTAGAAATCGCTTCCTACACTAATCTAATAAGGAGAGGGCTATGCAAATTCAATTTAATCCTTACAACTATAGCAACATAGAACATCTAAAAGAGATATTGCAGCAATACACATGAACCAGAAAGAAGATAGAAGAAGAGAGACAAAGATATAACATGGGGAAAACCCTTATCGGGTGAAAAACCCCACACTCAGAAACCTGCACAATGTATTAACAAAAATGAAAGTTGTTTACAATACATTTGCAATGCAAGCTTCAATGGTCTTCGACACTCGTATCTGGAGTCAATCCGGTAGAGTAACAGTACCTGTAAAACATGTGATACATCTCCACCTCCAAGCACCTATTTATATAGAATATACAAGGCAATATTGGACCTATCTTGGAATGGGCATCCAACTTGGCCTCATGGCCCAAAACCCACGCCTAAGGACACTTGGTCAACATTGTAGAATGTGCATGACACTTGTCCACAACTCCCATCCCAAAGAGGTCACCTATTTCCAAAATGGGCTATGACAGATGCTCTTACGACTGTCATAGAATTTGTCATAGCGGTTACAACTTACAGCTATAAGAGAATCTATTATAGCAGTTACAACTTACAGCTATAAGAGAATCTATCATACACAGGCTATAAATAGCATATTCTCTTACAACATGTCATAGTCCACCTTGGGGCGCCCAAATAAGCCTTTTTCAAAGATGCTTCATGACACATGTCTTTGCCTGTCTTACATGCTTCTATTTCTGACTCTTACATGTCATAACTTTGTCATAGGAATCCGTCATAATTGTTTCAGTCAAACATTCCCTTACACAACATGAAAGATGCCGACACATGGCAAAATGCTCCTACCACAAAGTGGGACGCCTATCTCCTCGTGTGAGGACAAAAATTACAAGTTGTCATCTTCCATGTAGGATGACACATCACTGTGCCACATCCCACAATATGACAATATGGAATTTACAATTAATTTACAACATAGGCAATGAATTAATATATACAAACATAAATAATGCAAGGAATTACCAAGGTTGAGACACCTTAATTCCCAATAGAGAAATCCAAAAGGCATTCATTTTAACATTAAGACCATTAACATAACCACACGAGATTTCTTTCCAGGACACACTATTTCTTATTTTCCCACCCAATAATGTTGCCCATGAACAAAGACTAGACAACTTTAGCATATAAACAATCAAAGAAAATATGCTTACAATTTTCTAAACAATTGCACAAAGAATAGTAACTATTACAATGTATACCAACATCAAGATTTTTAAGCAGCAAAAGCCATCTAAAGCAACTTTTCTTAGGTTTAATGACCTTAGACCAACAAGCCTTAAGGGACTTAGACCATTTAGAATTGTCAAGATTCATATTCCAAACAAGGTTAACATGTTTTAACACCTCTTTCCACTTGAAATTGTCCAAAAACTTTGTATTGAATTTCATATTGACAAGAAACTTCACTTTCATCAGGGCTTCATCAAAATAGAGTATGTTCTTTTATGTGTTTTAGGAAAATCATACTTTATTTTCAATTACATTCAACTTTTCAAACAGTTATTATTTACAATTCTTGAAACTTAGTAATTCCTTTAATACTATTCTAGCTCTTAGCAGAGCACCCCTAAAGCAGGGCAAGGGGCTAGTTATTATAGTAAAGGTTGCACCATAAAGATATGAAAGTGAACAACTCATTCCCATTTTTATGAAAAGCATATTTCTCCACAATGAAGCTCCCGATAGACTCCTAGGCTCTCCAAATACTATTAAACATTGCAGACCTTGAGGGTTTAATGGAGAAATTCCCAAAAAGAATAACACATGGATGCAAATTCTTCCATTGTCTATCTTTTTTAGGCATAGCCTCTTGAATGTTCCTCATGACCAAGATTTTCCAAGGCTCATTACCATCTAATGATTTTATTATCCACTTTGCAGCCAAAGCTACACCTTGAATCCTCAAATCTTCAAACCAATACCTCTCTGTTTATATCCAGACAACACTAATCACATCTCACAACATGCCTCTTCTTTTTACCCTTTCCATCTGACCATATAAACTCCCTTATAATGTTTTGCACATTATCAATTTTATAACTAGAAAAAAACCACACAGAGGCATAATAGATTGAGTATGAAGAAAGAATCTTCTAACAAACCTGTATCCTCCCAGCAAGGGAGAGAGAGTTATTATTCCAATTCCTCAACTTTTTTTCAATTTTGGCAAACATCCAATCCCACATGGATTTAAGAGAAGGATTGCAAAAAAAAGGAATTCCCAAAAACCTCACTTGCTTAGAAGGACCTCCCCACTGCCAATAAATATCCTTAAACCAATTAGGAGGTTCTTCCTTCCAACTTAAAAGGATAGATTTAGTTTTAGATATTTTAGCATCTAAGGCTAAACAAAAAAAATTCAATCTTTCTACCATATTTTCAAAATTATCTTTCTCAAGTAATGGAAATAGGGCAGTATCATCCACAAACTAGATGTTCAACAAACTATCATTATTAGGAAGAACAACCCCTTTCATCTTTCTGCCAATTAAGTTAATTCTCAACATATAATATAGTGTCTTTAATGCAATCACAAATAGTGTTGGTACTAGAGGGCACCCTTTCCTGATTGGTCTTTCAAGCACAAAGGGCTCAAATAAGGAACCATTGACATCAATTTGTGTACTAGCATCTTGAAATAATACTTTCACCATCTTACAAATTCATATAGGAACTCAAAGGCTTCAAGCATGGAAATAATGAAAGACCATTCAAACCTGTCATATGCTTTCTCAAAGTCCAACAGCAAAATCCCCACTTTCTAATTGGTATTATTTGCCCACTCCATAGCTTCTCAGCTTGTGACTAAATTTTCCAATATATATTTGCCTTTAGTAAAACTTGTCTAAATATAATTAATTATTTCAGGGAGGATCTATGTTAACCTCAATGCTAGGGCTTTAGCAAGAATCTTATAGGACACATTAAATAAAGTTATCAGTCTCCAATTTTTCAAGTTACTCTTGTCTCCATCTTTGGGTAGTAGTTTGATAATACCTATGTTTACATTGTTACCCAAGGAGCCTCTCTGGATAGCTTCTATATACAAATCATAAATATCTCCTACAACCGATTCCATATTGGCTTTGTAAAACTCAATAGGCAAACCATCATCTCTAGGGGACTTCCCATTCTCAAAGGATAGGATTGCATTTGCTATTTCATCTCTAGTGATCTCCTACCTTAGTTTATCAACCATCTCCATATTGATCTTTTTAGGAATGATCTTTCTACAAAGCTCTTGAGCTTGTCTGCAGTGGTTGTTCTTATCATTAGCAGTAAAGAGATATTTATAGAATTCTCTAAAACTCTCCTTAATATCCTCATTACTTTTAAATCATATTCTATTTTCCATGATTGGACCAATGAATTCCTTATTATTCTTCCTTCTCAACGTATTGAAAAAGTATTTGGAACCTCTATCACCCTCCTTGATCCAATTTATCTTGACTCTAATTCTAGCCCCTTGAGCTTTTTTTGTCTCCAATTTTCCAAGTTTATGCTTGATATCTCCCACCAAATGGACAAACTCCTGGTTCTTATTATCCTTTTGCACTCTATCTTCTGCTAATATAAATTCCTCCTGAAGAAAACATTCATATTTCCTATTGTCCATTACATACTTTTTACCTATGGTTTGAAGTAGAGATTTACAATTGATTACTAAACTTTCCCAAGACTAAATGGTAGAGATATTGGAAAAAAACATTTTATTTATTCTTCTAAGAGTGGCAATTCCATCCAAACAATCCTTGCTTTTCAAATTTTCAGTATTCAATTTGAACAAATTATCCCTTCTAACATTATTGTCATGATTACAATCTTTGGTAATAATGCTAGCGTCAATTGGATGATGATCAAATAGTGTACTAGGCACAACTTGAACACAGTTGGAATCTCTTGTGTTTCAAAACAAAAGGTATTTTCCTGGGCCTAAAATATGTCCAACCTACAATAGATCATTTTCCCATCATGTTGGTTGTTACACCAAGTAAACCAGATACTCTTGGTGTCCTTTTTCTTACCCTCAAGAGGCTCAAATAGCTTAAGCAACTCTTTCATCTTTGCCAAAACAACTGCTCATTCCCTTTCCAAGCCCAAGGAGTTCCTACAACCTTATCCTCTTTTTGTTCAACAACATTAAAATCCCCTCCAAGTATCCAATGGATTTTAGGGAGATTAGAAGAAATCCATTTCCACATCTCAATTCTTTCCCTATAATCATTTGGAGCATAAATTGAACATATCCCAAATTTGACATTATTTCTTTCAAAAATAACCTAGAGGTATCTATTGCAAGGGGAACAACCATTCTGCACAATAAATTTGTCCCATTTCTAATTGATAAGCAAAGCAATTCCTCATTTACCTCTACTATGATTGGAGAAGAAAAAGTGGAGTCCTTCCACACAAATCTCAAGGTGTTTTCCAACTGGAATCCAACTGCTTTCACTTCTTGAAGCAAAAAATAGTCCATATATCTCTTCTTACTACAAAGTTCTCTGAGAATGTATTTCTTATCAAGGGGCTCAAGTCCCATGATTTTTCCAGTTGATGCATTTTAATTTCAACGAGGAGGAGGATAGACATGCTTTATATTTTTATAAAGCCTGTCAAAACATTTGCAAATTTTTCCCCTTTGCCTTTCTTTCCAAGTTTTTGAGTGCTATCACTCCTACTAACCTGCTTTCTCTTCCTTTTATCCTCTTTTTTATAGTTATTGACCATTTCAACATCTTGGTCCATATCCTCCTCTTGAATGGGGGGTTCAGACAATCCTTATTGGTGCTATCTTTTAGTTCACTATCTTCAATAGGGGATTTTTCCCCTAAACCTTCAAGGTCTGTAGTATCAACACTATCTGGAGGGTCTTGCAATTTTGATTCAAGAGGATTATTTTTTGCCTTGATTTGTTCTTTTATTTTGTCCAAGACAATGTCTTGGGCATTCTTTTTATGCAGGTTGGTCTTTTTTACAACATTAACTTCACTAACTTTGTCACTTTTAGTGAACTCATCCTCTTCCGAGGCTAAGTTTGTTTGGCCTTCTATTTCAAGGAATTCTCCATTAACCATCTCAGTGTCATCCTCACATTTTTTGAGAGCAGAGAAAGTCTCCTTAATATTATCTTTTAGGTTTTTAAACTCCTCAACTTGATTTTCAAGGAGTTCCTCAATATTCAAGGTTCCATCAATTTTTTAGGAGTTACAAAAGCCTCCATAGTATTTCCTTTAGGATTTTCAGGACCTTCTTTTCTTTTAAATTTTTTCATTAGGAAATTTATTGCCATAATTGTTCTTTTTAAATTTTACAATGATGGGGCAGTCTTTTTTTGGTGCCCCGTCACTCTTATAGAGGAAACATGCATTTAACCTTCCAAGTCCCTCAAGTTCACATTTATAAAGCTTCATGTCAATCTGGAGTTCAATAGCTTCTGAGATTTGAATCCCAATATTCAACGACAACAAAACCTTAGCATTCATATGCGGGAGGGTAGACTTGGTTTCTTCAATTTGAAGAACTTTCCTAATTGGTTTGAGAATTTGAGGCAAGGGCATGCGCATGAAGATTGGGGACCAAAAAGTGGCCACCCCACTTAAATTTGGTCCTAGAAAAGTAAAACATGATAGTGTTATAACATGATCACATTTTTTATTGCTAAACATTAAAAAAACACAGACATGTGACTTCTCATTTTTCATTTGCATTTTAGAAGTGTGAAAACATGAAAAGGGTTATTCCGCGAGCATGTTTTGAGGAGATTAAGGGGGAAAGAACACAAACATAATTCCACATTGTCATTACCATCGTGCATGAGCTTAACAAAGTCAGCAAACTCAAGAAGGTAGGGTTTTCATCTTTCTCTACATTTGAAAATGAATTGAATTTATTTTTCATTATTTTTATTGAATTTCTATTTGCAATTTTTAGCCAATGAATCAGCCCAAAACCCTAATCCAAGAGATGAGATTCTAGTTGAAGAGGAGGCTCAAAACCCTCCTCAAACTCCGCCTTCACTTCCTCACCATCCACATGACACATAAGAAAATTATTTAGGGTAAATACAAGAAAATAAAAAACAACTTGGAGCCTTAATTCAAAAATTAAAGTCCAAATGCAAGCAATGATCACGGAAGATCCCTTGCCAGTTCATTAAAGTCCATTATTTCTCACGTTGACTCAGTTACAAACCAAATCAACCAATGGGCAGACTATAGGGAGAGATGTCAGCAATTCTATGCAGACAAATTGTCATACAAACAGGTTAAAGATAAGAAAATTTTGAAATTTGATCTATGTGCACTTTTTATCAATCCTAGAACAAATCAGCAATTACATGGGAGTTGCAAATGATTCCCCATTCATTGGTGTGTGCATGATGGAATATCCCAAAACTTTTGGGATAGATGGTATATGGATTTTGACGACTACCCTGTAATAATAATGAGGTCCCACAATATTTATTGAGGAAACTCTATTGTGAATTCAAACTCAATGAGATTCTAAACTACTTTGACATCTGGGATTTCCATTGCAGAGGCGGTGGCTCTACACAGGACAGAGAGGGGGCACATCATGCCCAGAACCATCCACCTAGACCCCTTATGAGGCCACAACATATCTCACTCCCTTCAACTTTGAAGGAGAGTGTTGAGGTGGAGACACTACACTCTTTTAGTTCTGTCACCCAGTCTTTAGTCTAGCATGGCAGTGATCTTTCCCAGGCTAGTGAGGGTGAGAGCAATAGGTTTCGTCAGTCCCCCCATCTTTTTCGATCATGTGGAGCTTTGTGTGATTATGGGACCAAGGATTCTCCCCATGCAGACATTAGAGATGATGCTCCAGAGTTTTAGGACTATGCGACATAGGGGCAGCAGTAGGCACATGACACATCCATATTGGATGATATTGTACTAATAGATGACTTGTTGCATGATACATTTGGTATTGATTCCTAGGTAGTTTTTTAGAAGGTTCTGTAATTTATTATATGTGTATTTGAAATCTCTAATTAAATATATTAATAGATATTATAATTCAAAATTAATGTAGGTAATTTAATGCACTATGAAATTCCAGGGTCAAAGTATTAATCCTATGTCTATCAGTTGTCCACTGCAAGGTTATGAGAGGAGGTCGAGTCGACAAGTATGTAATTTGTCACAAGATCGTAAATATAGTACATATAAAAATTTTGTCATATATCAATGGTAATCTTATTTAGTGACAATTTGATGATGAACAGGTGGATGTTGGAGCTTCACCATTAGGAGGATTTCCTTGGGTAGGTCGCAGAGGCAGTTTCACTAAGGTAAATTTTACCATTTCTAATCATTATGCATTTAAATAATGTTATGTATCTATTTTGGTCAAATAACCTTGAACTTTGTTTTTCAAATGATGACAAATTTGGAGACTCCTCCTCATCTTTGTTAGTCAGTGGAGGTGTGCATTGTTGTAGTTGTTTTGTCTGCAAATCCTTTGACTGAGGTATGAGCTAATAACATGTAAATATCATTTTGTATTTCTTGGTTCATCTCACATAATTTAATGTACATAAATGATATTCATGTTTACTCAAGTTTCTGCTTCATGCTTCTCACAGGACATCACAACTCCTACCTGTCCAGTTATAGAAGAAGAGAGACAACAAAGGATCAAGAGGGATCACCAGTTGGCGATAAGTGATTAATTACTTATGTCATGTTGTATATTTCATGTTTTCTATATTAATGTGGATATTGTTTGATTGTATTAACATGTGGAGCTTCAAAAATCACTATCGAGGAGGTCTAGTCGATGGATGAGAAAGGATGAGTCATTGACTGATTCTCCATCTTCATGGCTAAGCAAGGGTCGTTGATTATTTAATAGAAATCCCTAGGAAATTTGATTTTGGGACATTTTGTTGTATGCCTATATGGATTTGTAAACATACGTTTCTATTTTACCAATGTATATCGTTGTATATGCCTATATGGCTTTGTTTGTACATGCCTATATGGATTTATATATACACTATATGTGATTTTCATGACATTATATGTATATGAGATTTTACAATTTACAAGATAGATAATGTATCATGCTTAAAAGTTTTGATATTGTGTACGCATTCTTCTATATTTACATGAAATGATATTATGTTGAATTATAGTTCAATATATTTTCCAAAGTAATTGATTAATTCAAATATTTTGACAGCATCCTTGCAAAATACATTTTGTACATATCCTGCAATCATGGCATTCCATGAGACCCCATTTCTTTGAGGCATCATGTCAAATAGTTCACACACCTTTTCTATGCTTCCATATTTTGCATACATGTCTCCCAGGATAGTTGCAGCTACAACATTTGATGAAATTCCTATATCCTTTATGCTTTGATGGATTTCCATACCCTGTTCCAAAGATCCCATTTTGGACAGACAGGGAGGATGCTGGCAAAGGTTGTGGAATTTGGATTTACAATCACCATTGCATTTTCATGAAAGTTTATAAAGCCTTATCAAAAAATCCATTTTGTGCATATCTTGCAATCATTGCATTCCATGAGACAACATTTCTTTGAGGCATCATGTCAAACAATTCATGTGCCTTGTCTATGCTTCCACACTTTGCATACATTTCTCGCAGGGTAGTTGAAACTACAACATCTGACAAAGTTCCCATATCCTTTATGCTTTGATGGATGTCCATACCCTATTCCAAAGATCCCATTTTGGCATAGGCGAGTAGGATGCTAGCTAAGGTTGTGGAATTTGGCTTTACACCCGCCAATTGCATTGTTTAAAAGTTTCTAAAGCCTTATCAAAAAATCCCTTTTGTGCATATCTTACAATCATTGCATTACATGAGACAACATTTCTTTGAGGCATCATATCAAACATTTCATGTGCCTTGTCTATGCTTCCACACTTTGCATACATGTCTCCCAGGGTAGCATCTGACGAAATTCCCATATCCTTTATGATTTGATGGATGTCCATACCATGTTCCAAAGATCCCATTTTGGCATAGGCAAGGAGGATGTTGGCTAAGGTTGTGGAGTTTGGATTTACACCCACCAATTGCATTTGCTTGAAAGTTTCTTAAGCCTTATCAAAAAATCCATTATGTGCATATCCTACAATCATGGAATTCCATGAGACTGCATTTCTTTGAGGCATTATGTCAAATAGTTTGCATGCCTTGTCTATGCTTCCACACTTTGCATACATGTCTCCTAGGGCAGTTGCAACTACAACATCTGATGAAATTCCCATATTCTTTATGCTTTGATGGATGTCCATACCCTATTTCGAAGATCCCATTTTGGCATAGGTAAGGAGGATGTTGGTAAAGGTTGTGGAATTTGTCTTTACACCCACCAGTTGCATTTTCTTGAAAGTTTCTAAAGCCTTATCAAAAATCCATTTTGTGCATATCTTGCAATCATTGTGCATTCCATGAGACAACATTTCTTCTAGGCATCATGTCAAATAGTTCACTTGTGTTGTATATGCTTCTACACTTTTCATACATGTCTCCCAGGGTAGTTACAACTACAACATCTAACGAAGTTCCCATATCCTTAATGCTTTGATGGATGTCCATACCCTGTTCCAAAGATCCCATTTTGGCATAGGCAAGGAGGATGCTGGCTAAGGTTGTGGAATTTGGATTTACACCTGCCAATTGCATTTTCTTGAAAGTTTCTAAAGCCTTATCAAAAAATACATTTTGTGCATATCGCGTAATCATGGCAATCCATGAGACTGCATTTCTTTGAGGCATCATGTCAAACAGTTCACATGCCTTGTCTATACTTCCACATATTGCATACATGTCTCCTAGGGTAGTTGCAACTACAACATCTGACAAAATTCCCATATCCTTTATGCTTTGATGGATGTCCATATCCTATTTCAAAGATCTCATTTTGGCATAGGCAAGGAGGATGTTGGCAAAGGTTGTGGAATCTGGCTTTACACCTGCCAATTACATTTTCTTGAAATTTTCTAAAGACTTATCAAAAAATTCATTTTATGCATATCTTGCAATCATTGCATTCCATGAGACAACACTTCTTTGAGGCATCATATCAAATAGTTCACACGCTTTGTCTATGCTTCCACACTTTGCATACATGTCTCCTAGGGTAGTTGTAACTACAACATCTAACAAAATTTCCATATCCTTTATGCTTTGATGGATGTCCATACCCTGTTCCAAAGATCCCATTTTGGCATAGGCAAGGAGGATGTTGGCTAAGGTTATGGAATTTGTCTTTACACACGTAAATTGCATTTTCTTGAAATTTTCTAAAGCCTTATCAAAAAATCTATTTTATGCATATTCTACAATCATTGCATTCCATGAGGCAGCATTTCTTTGAGGCATCATGTCAAACAGTTCATGTGCCTTGTCTATGCTTCCACACTTTGCGTACATGTCTCCCAAGGTAGTTGCAACTACACCATCTGACAAAATTCACATATCCTTTATGCTTTGATGGATGTCCATACCCTATTCCAAAGATCCCATTTTGACATAGGCAAGGAGGATGCTGGCTAAGGTTGTGGAATTTGGCTTTACACCCACCAATTGCATTTGCTTGAAAGTTTCTAAAGCCTTATCAAAAAATCCATTTTGTGCATATCCTGCAATCATTGCATTGCATGAGATAGCATTTCTTTGAGTCATCATGTCAACCAGTTCACGTGCCTTGTCTATGCTTCCACACTTTGCATACATGTCTCCCAGAGTAGTTGCAACTACAACATTTGACAAAATTCCCATATCCTTTATGCTTTGATCGATGCCCATACCTTGTTCCAAAGATCCCATTTTGGCGTAGGCAAGGAGGATTTTGTTTATGGTTGGAATTTGGCTTTACACCCGCCAATTGCATTTGCTTGAAAGTTTCTAAAGCCTTATCAAAAAATCCATTTTGTGCATATCCTGCAATCATTTCATTCCATGAGACAACATTTTTTTGATGCATCATGCCAAATAGTTCACCTGCCTTGTCTATGCTTCCACACTTTGCATGCATGTTTCCCAGGGCAATTACAACTACATCTAACAAAATTGCCATATCCTTTATGCTTTGATGGATGTCCATACCTTGTTCCAATGATCCCATTTTGGCATAGGCAAGGAGGATGTTGGCTAAGGTTGTGGAATTTGGATTTACACCCACCAATTGCATTTTCTTGAAAGTTTCTAAATCCTTATCAAAAAATCCATTTTGTGCATATCCTACAATCATTGCATTCCATGAGACAACATTTCTTTGAGGCATCATGTCAAACAATTCACATTCCTTGTCTATGCTTCCACACTTTGTATACATGTCTCCTAGGGCAGTTGCAACTACAACATTTAACGAAATTTCCATATCCTTTATGCTTTGATGGATGTCCATACCCTGTTCCAAAGATCCCATTTTAGCATAGGCAAGGAGGATGCTGGCTAAGGTTGTGGAATTTGGATTTACACCCACCAATTGTATTTTCTTGAAAGTTTCTAAAGCCTTATCAAAAAAATCATTTTGTACATATCCTGCAATCATTACATTCCATGAGACAACATTTCTTTGAGGCATCATGTCAAATAGTTCGCGTGCCTTGTCTATGCTTGCACACTTTGCATACATGTCTCCAAGGGAAGTTTCAACTACAACATCTAACAAAATTCCCATATCCTTATGCTTTGATGGATGTCCATACCATGCTCCAAAGATCCCATTTTGGCATAGGCAAGGAGTATGATGGCTAAGGTTGTGGAGTTTGGCTTTACACCCTTAAAGACTTGGTATACTTTGTTGGGTTTTCATCTTCAATTTCTTTTTCTAATGTGTTCTTTTTTTTTTAGAAAAGCTATGTTTACTATTTCTAGTGTGATTTTTTACATGTTTACTAAAATTTGAAATAAATTACATTTTTAGATTCTAGACTTAATTCTATGCACATTGAAAAAAAATGATTTTTGATTATTTTTCAAAAAAATTAGGGGGGAGAACACTCAAATTTTCATTTCTTAGGATGTGTCCCCTTTGAAAATTCATAAAAATCATATATTCATTAAAAATCATCAAAAAAATCAGGCATAAACTACATGGTGTTAGCTAATTTTCCACTGAAGCAATTTGTCAAATACTTTTAAAAAGTCAACATTTTAGGGGGATCACACTAGACACTATGTTATATTTTTCTAACAAAAACAAGAGAACTTTGTGTGCTCCCCCTATTTGAACCTCTTAATCTCCACCATTTTTAGAAAAAAATAATAGTTTAGAAACTAGATTCTGAGCACTACAAAACTTCTTCTTATCACATCTTCTAATTTTGAGTGTGACTATCTTCAATTTCTCATCCAAGATCAGTTTTTATTGATTTCAGAAAAAAGTGGCCACTTTTGACCCCCTTTTGGTCCCCCATTTCCATGCACTTACTCACAAGAAGGCCCATAATTGGGCTGACACATTCTTGATGTTCATCCACCTAGGGATGGAGCACAACATTATTTCCTCATGGGTAGTATCAAGAGACCAAGAAATAGATTTGAAAACTGACTTGCCTATATTCCAGTTTTCTTTTTCAAGGAACCTCTTTTGCATGTTATGATTTTTAAAAAAAACCACAAACAATCCTTTGTGAATCATATAGAAAAACGAGATATAAATACCCAGTTTCTTGCCCCAAACATTGAGTGACCAGTTATCAAAGAACTTTCTCGACGGTAAATTATCTACATTCATACAAGCAAGAAAGACTGCTATGTTTTTGAGTCTATTCTCTTCATTTGTAACAACTTTTAACATCTCTTTATTAGGATTAATACAAAGAATCCTAGGCAAAAGAGGGTCCTTACCTTCTTTCTCTTCTCCTCCACCCTCCTCTATTCCTTGCTCGGTAGATTTTCTATCGTCGACTCCGACTCCATCTCTAATAACAAAGTTGGCATCTTCCAACGGTGTCTCTGCATCTTCCCCCTCAAGGATTTCCCTATAATATTTTTTACCCTTGTCTTCTTCCTTGTCACAATTGCCATCTTGAGCTTCCATTAACTCAATCGACCGAGTAGTAAATGCACCGGCCTTCGACTACGTCTGATTCCTAAGAGGTGTATAATGTACCCCAACTCTCCCATGGATAAGACCACCAATTTTAAAATGGGGGAAAAACAATTCAAATTCAAAACCTACTAAAACAAAACACAAAACATGAAAATAACATCACACCCCACAACAACAAATAATCAAAGCATGAAAAGGAGAATTAGGCCTTATTAAAACCAAGACGACGAAGAGAACTAATCACAGTCGACTCTGGCATGGTAGAGGCTCTCAGCTGGTCAAAAATGGAGGGTGACCATTCGTCTCCTTCATTCAACCACAAAGATCCTCTTCCTATCTGAATCTAGTCTCTGTGGATTGAGGGTTTTTTAGATGTAAATGTCTTAATATCTAAATATAAAATAGTAATACATGAACATATTCACTAAGGTGTGAGCATGGAGTGATACAAGAGCATCTAGGGTGTAAGAGAAATCTTGCATCATCCCAAAAATATTTTCTTGAATTATGTTTGTTTTATTTTGCAAGTTCCCCCATTAAAGTCACAGTCGTCATATCCTTACCATGGAAGTCAACTCATACTACAGAGGCACATTCTTTTTTTAGTAACCATTTCAACACATCAGAGTTCTAGATAGTAATCTTACTATGTGATAATGCATATTGATCCCAAAACCTTCAAACTGGTATCAAAGCTTCAACACATCAAATTCTAGGATAGGGTGGAAGCATAAAGCCCTATCCCAATTGTGGGACACATGTTGATTTAATAATTTATGCAAAATAGTGTGCCCCAATCTTGGGACACAAGAAAAATTAGATTAAGTTCATTGTAGATGACATTCTCAACATGTATATATTTGTCCCTTAAACATTCTATGTGGTACCCTTTTCCCTCCAAGCCACATTAAAGGATTTCATTAGACACAAATTGTTGACTTAAATCACAAATTTCATGATCAAATGAAGTCATCATGATATTAAAATTTACAAGATTATATCCCTTAGAGCAAGTTTTCCAAAAAATATAGATTTTAATATATTTTTTTTTCTATTTTATAATCAAAATAAGTTTATTACAAAAATTGAAGACCTATATTCGACATACGTGGAAAAATAGAAAACAATGAAAAAAATGTTAAAAATAAGAGTGCCCTTCATTTTGATATCCTTCTTTCAATAAATTAATTAATTAATGAATTTGAGCATATACAAAAAGAGTTATGCATTACAAGAAAATATTTATCTAAATTAATAGTTGTTCTTGTTTAAAATTGACAGTAACTAAAATATGCAACAAAAAATTACAAAAAAAAATGTGTGCCCTAGATATTGGTGTTAGTAATTTGTGTTGAAAAAATTATGAAGAGATCTTGTTTCTACTCAAGTTATGTGACACAAGAAAATATTACTCATTAAAAATATTATAAAGTACAAGAAACAATTTATTAACAAATATTTAGAACATGAATTAAATTTATTTTTTATTTTTTTTTAAATTAGAAGTAGAATTTACATAGGAAATATCACAAACCAATAGTTTATATTATCTTAAAATTCTATATGGTTTGCTTGTTATAATTGAGAGAAAATAGAAAAAAATTAAAAATACTTATTTTGTGTCTCACTTAGGCCAAAAAGTGGGACAAGCCTTTATGTTGTCACCTGATACCACATCATTTCCAAGTGTTTTGGTCATTGATTAATTCAATATGACTTGCCAAATTTCTTAAGATTTAACTAAGTTGTGCATTAAACATTTGAATCTCACACCAATATTTGAAGATGTTCATAAACTTATTAGTCCTATGGAGGTTTGAATATGATTGCACTAAGTTCCCATGCTTATATCTTACTGCATTCATCTAAAGTGGGTTCTTCTACATGTTTCCATGTTCATTAAGCATTATACCACTTTGTTGGTCAACACATAACATCTTTCTTGCACTTGATATAAAACATCATTCATTATACATTGGAAGGTAGTTAATTAATCACTAGCTCATGAGAGTTTGATAACAAATTAAGAGCATCATATATCGCATATCAGCTCAAAAGACTATAATTGAAGAACTACACACTAATTGTGTTTGTAATTCATTATTGAATATTGAGGTCTCATTCTATCATAAGCCCTTGTAGAAAAGCTTGTTGATGTAATTCAGACTATGAATCAATAAAAGAATTATTCAACTCATTTACTATGTTATTTTCATTTCATTGTGTGAATTATTGAGTGGTTGTCATGTTAGTTGCATGGTTGGATAGTTTTTAATTGAACCCTCCACTTATGACTGCATCAAATGGTATCCTAGCAATTTTTGAATCCTAAAGAAGGAAAGTGATATTGTTAGAAATGAAGGCAAACCACTACAATATGGAAATCTAAAATAAAATGCAAATCTAATATTTATCCATAGAATATCAAAATGGAGATTTAAACTAATGTATATCAGAAACAAAGAAATTAGAAAAATCAAGAGAATAACACGTAACATAGAGATTTACGTGGAGAAACCCATATGGGAAAAATTCCACCAAAAAAGAGGACAAGTCTGTACTATCTTCAAAAATGGATTACAATGCAATCACTTCCTTCTTTCCTACATCCAATCTGACTGCACCTATGTACCAATAAAACATTCAACTCATACTCAACTCTAATCTACCTTCTATTAAATAGAATTGTAAGCTTATAGAGGAAGTTACATAAAACATGGGGCCCATACTTGGCAAAATCCAATGCACACTTTAGGAATTTGGCTAATTTTAGTGTCTTACATCTGTCATAACCTCCACATTGAATAATGTGCCCAAGTAGGACAATATCCCACATCCTCATAGGGAAGAGTCAACAACAAGCTAAAAATAGCATCTTACACCTTCTTACAAGTTTTCATAAGATGCTCTATCATATCGGTCCAATAATAGTTGATTCCTTACAATTTGTAAGACTCTAATAATAGAAGATGGTCTTACACCTGTCATAAGTTTTTCTTAAACTTGGATGCCCCATATTTACTTGTTTACTATCCCGAGGTAAAATAACATAATTAATGTCACCATAAATAAATACTTAATATAGTCATTGGAACCCTCATCCCTTATGGAGTGCATTTACAAAAAAATATTAGGAGTAATTAAATAAATACAAGGTTGATGGTACCTTAATCCTAATAGACATAAGATATCTTCCAATATTCTATTGGGTAGAAGGTATCAAGAGAAATTTGGTTGTAAATAGGTCATTGAATTTGAGGTAATTTGCATCTCAAATGTAAAAGTTGAGATGCCTCCATGAAGAGTGGGTAGAGGCCAAGGTGTTGTTAACATTGCTAGAAGAATAGAAAAATGTTCAAAATGATGAGAAATATATAGATATAATCAGATGTTATTAAAGAGGATGCAAGAAGAATCATAACCCTAGACATGATGAGAGTAATGAAGAAGAAATGAAAGAAGAAGAGATGTTCCAAAGAATGCACCAGTTATGGAAGAACAAGAAGAAAAATACCCAATTTAGGTAAAGATGTTGAAATCCATTTCAAATATTGGTAAGAGACCTAGAATTGATATTGCTATTTATTCTAGTAGTTTGAATTTGGAAGAGTTGATAGATTTGATAAATGATCTAGAAGAATATTTTGAGTATGAAGATATTTTAGATCTTGAAAAGGTTGGGTTTGCTAAGACAAAATTGAAAGGACATGCCACATTATGGTGGAAAGAAGTATAATTAGAAAGAAGTGGGAGAGGTAAGGAAAAGATAAAGAAATGGTATAAGATGATGTCAAAGTTCAAAAGTAAATTTAGACCTCTAAAGTATTAATTAGATCTATTGAAAAGACTACAAAATTTGAGACAAAAAGAGAAGAATGTGAAAGACTATATTGAAAAATTTTATAGAATGACAATTATGGATGGACATAGCGAAGCTGATCAAGAAAAGGTGGCATGATATGTAAATGTATTGAAGGAATCTATTCAATAAGAATTGAGTATGGTAAGATTGTAGATAGTTGAAGAAGCATATTAATTTGCATTGAAAGTAGAAGATAAGTCTTGAATAAGAAATTTTAGATGAGGCAAAATGGGAAAAGAGGAATAGGTAGTATATTCTAGAGAGGAAGACATTGTGATGGTAGTAGAAGGCATCACTATGAAAATGTTGTTCATCAAAAGGAGGTGAGAATTCATACCACCATGAGAGATCTAATGGATATTAGTGAGGTAGAGGAAGATATGGTAGTGTAGGTGGAAGATCATTTAGAACAACTTGTTTCCAATGTGGAATTGAAGGACATAGGGCATTTGAGTGTCCCCAATCTCAAAGAAGTAATATTAGAAGACATAAAGAAAGCACAAGAGTTGCACACATAGATGAAGAGTCAATTTAATCACCAATCTACATGGATGAACCAAAAAATGTGAGTCATTGTTGATGTAGAGAATTTTGTTGAAACATGATGGCATGGGTAGAGATGAACTAATACAAAGAAGTAAACTATTCAAAACAATATGCAATATTGAAGGTAGGTGTTGTAAAGTCATCATTGATAGTTGCAATATTGATAATATAGTGTCAAGAGAGATAGTTGATAAGTTCAATCTAAAAAGGATAGATCATCCTACTTTTCATAAAAATCCATGGTTGTAGAAAGAACGTAAGGTGTTGGTGAGTGGGTAATGTTTGGTTAAGTTCAAAATAGGATCATATCATGAGGAGGTGTTATGTGATGTTATTACAATGGATGTATGTTTTTTTTTGTTCAAAATACCATAGTAGTACATGATAGAAAATCTATACATAATGTTAGGGAAATGCTTACACTTTGATGAAGGATAGTGAAAGACATCATTGCTCCATTGAAAGAGAAGGAAAGATAGGCATGCAATAGTGCCAAAGTTTTTTTAGTAGATGGTAGAAAGTTCTTAAATAGTCTAATGCATGAAAATTTGTGTTTTGTGTTGATTCCTAGAGTATTTAGTAGTGTAGATGAAGGTAAGGAATTGCAAACATAAATTTTAAAATTGCTAACATAACATAGTGACATAGTATCAAATGATATGCTAGATGGATTACCACAAATGATCAACATCAATTATCATATGGATTTGGTTCCAAGAGAAAGTTTACCAAATAAAGTTGCAAATAGAATGATGCTAGTAGAAAATTAAGAGTTCAACAAACAAGTGTTGCAATTGATGAAGAATGATTTGATTAGAGAAGGTTTGAATCCCTATATAATATTAGTAGTACTAGCACCAAAGAAAGGAGGTGATTGGAGAATGTGTACAGATTCAAGAGCAATAAATAAGATCACAATTAAGTATAGGTTTCCATTTCCTAGGATGGATGATTCATGATATAGTTAAATAAGATAGATTTGAAGAACAATTATCACCAAATCAAAATAAGAGAACAAGATAAATGGAAGATAACATTCAAGACAAAATAAGGATTATATGAGTTCTTGGTTATGCCCTTTAGGTTGACTAATGCACCAAGAACATTTATGATATTAATGAATAAGGTATTGAATCCATATTTGGGTAAGTTTGTGATTTTTCATTTGGATGATATTCTAATTTTTAATAACACTAAGGCATAAAACCTAGAACATATCATATTAGTTTTGTAGAGATTGTGAAAAGAGAAATTGTTGATCACTATAAAAAATGTAGTTTCATGAAGGAATAATTTATGTACTTCAGATTGGTACTCTCAATAGTTGGTTTGAATATATGGAACGAAGAAAGGTGAAATCCATTATTGACTAACCTACACTAGAGAATATTTTGGAGGTAAAAAATTTTCATGGACTAGCTATCTTTTATAGAATGTTCATAAGAAATTATAGTGGCCTTTGTGCACTAATAACTAGGACCATGAGAGGAGACAAAAGAGGGTTTAAATGGATTGTAGGAGAAAAAATCTTGGAATTATTAAAAAGGAAGGAACTAAAAAACCAATATTAACATTAAAGTTTGATAATATATTGTACGTTGATTATGATGTATGTAGTAGTGTAGTTAGAGCAGTATTGAGTCAAGAAGATAATCTAGTTGCATACTTTAGTGAAAACTTGAATGATGCAAAGAAGAGATATTCAGTGTATAATCAAGAGTTTTATGCCATAATTCAAGCATTGAAAAAGTGGAGACACTATTTGTTGCCTAAAGAGTTTGTGTTATGTACAAATTACCAAGCATTATAGTATTTGAATAGACAAGGAAAGCTAAACCAAATAATGTGAGATGGGTTGAATTTATGCAAAAGAATATTCTTTTGTATCAAAGCATAGGAGTGGAAAGTAAAATAAAGTTACAAATGTGTTGAGTAGGAGATATAATTCTTTGATTGAAATGAGCTCGTTGAAGTAGTTAGATTTGAAGAAATAAAGTATTTGTATGAAGATGGTATTGATTTTGTTGAAGCATGGAAGGCATGTAAGGAACTTGAAACTATGGATGGAGATAAGTGTCTTGATTATTTGATTTAAAATGATATATTGTTGAAAGGAATTCAATTATGTATTCCTAGGAGCCTAATTAGGGATAATTTGATAAAATAAAAGCATAGTGGTGAACTAGCTGAACATTTTGGTGTAGACAAGATAGTAGCATTGGTAAGTGAAAACTATTTTTGGCCACAAATGCATAAGGACGTAAAAAGATATGTTCAAAATTATAAAATTTGTCAAGTTGCAAAAGGTAGTAGTCAAAATGTTGGTTGTATAAGTCATTGCCAATTCCAGAAATTCCTTGGGAGGATATCAATATATATTTTGTATTAGGTTTGAAAAGAACACAATAAGTTCATGATTTAATTTTTGTTGTAGCTCACAAATTTTTTAAGATGACACAATTCATAGTGTGTAAGAAAATAAATGATATGGTACATGCAACTATTTTTTCAAGGAGATTGTGAGATTGCATGGATTGCCAAGAAGTACGATTTTTGATAGAGATAAAATTTATTGTTTACCTTTAGATGACATTATGTAGGAAGCTGAAGACAAAGTTGAAATTCAATTCAACATATCACCCACAAAATATGGGCAAATAGAAGTGGTGAAAAGGAATCTAGGTAACTTATTAATGTGTTTAGTAGGTGAAAGGACAAGTAATTGAGATATGGTGCTAGTGTCTTAACCTAAGTTTGCTTGTAGAATAATTTGTTAAACAAGAGTATAGGGAGAACACCATTTGAGGTAACATATAAAAATAATCCAAGGATTGTTTCAAAGTTGAGAGACATTAGGAATGCAAATAAAAGAAGTGAAAAAGCAAAGGATTTTACAAATCACATGAAAGTATTGTATGAGGAGGTAAGAAACCAATTAGAAAAGATGACACATAAAAATATGAAGTAGGAAATGAGGTGATGGCATATTTGAGAAATGAAAGATTCCAACAAGGCACATACAATAAGTTAAAAATGAAGAAGTTTGGTTGTTACAAGATCATCAAAAAGTTTGATTCCAGAAATGCATACAAAGTTGAATTGCCTAAAGTTTTGAGTATATCACCAGTATTTAACGTTGTACATTTATATGAGTATCATGAGGGAAATTTGGAAGAAGAAAAAATAGAGATGGATTGGAGAAAGTAGATTCCAAAACAATAGGATGAAGCTATTGAGGAGATATTGGACATAAGCATTGGAAAGAGTACAAGGAATAAGAAATGCTTTAGCCTGGCCAAAGACTCCATTTGTAAAGTTATAATAGTTTTATTAGTAATAGGACCATTGTTAAGCACATGGGGTTCTAACCCTAATGTGGAGTGGGGCCGACGTGGAGAGCAATATATTTTTAGTTTTAATATAACCTATGTTGGGTGTAATTAAAATGTAAAATAATTTTGGAGGGACCACAAACCTTTTTAGAAAACCTTAAATCGTAGCTTTTTTGGATTAAATCAATAGTTTTTTTTGTTTATTCTTCTTTTATGGTTACACCATCAATGATGTACTAGATGTATTGTCCTTTTAACAATTTCATATTTTATCAAATAAAATATGATTAGTTTATAAAAAGAAGAATGGTTTAGGATATAAATTAATGAAAAAGTGGAAAAAAATTAATTTAAATTTAATTATGAAAGCTTTAAGCTATCTCTATCAAGCACCATTTTAATTATATTTAAACATATAGAGTTTATTTCTATATAAGTTTTACTTCATGTATTTATATATTTAACTCTTTGAAAATTTGTAAAGTTGTTAGTTTTATTGGCAATAATAGCATTGTTAAACACATAGAATTAGTTAAGATTATAAGCTCAAGTCTGGCATAAATTCCTTTAACCTAATATTCCCTATTTATTGATATATATAAACTAAATAAATATAGTTATATAAATAAGGGTTGTAATGGCTTAATTAGAAATAAGGATGTTGTTAAACACATAGGATTTATTTGGGTTATATGTTTGAATCTTACTACAAGCACAAATTCATTAACTTGATTATCCCTTTTTATTAATATGTATATCTAAAATAAACATGATGTAAAGTTAAATTTGATTCATAATATTTTAAATTGATTAATTTTGTTTGTTATGATTATTAGGTCTAGCTTGCCCAAGGGTACATTTTGAAAATGAAGAGAGGTAAAAATAATATCAAAGAGAATATGCTCGACAATATTGAAGACAATAACACAAACAAATGACAAATGTACAAAAAGAGGAGCAAATAAAATGTCAAAATGATAATGATAGAGAAAGACATGCTACACATGAGTGGACAAATTATAAATGTAATAGAAATATATATGTTGGGTAGAAGAGATATGATAGACAAGCTCTATGGAGTAATGAATATCAAGGAAAAGAATACACAAATAAAGTAATAAAGTTAATTAAAACCATGAAAGAGAATGAGTTACTAATACCTGATGATACAATATCAAATATACCATTTGTAACATTAGGTACTAAGAAAAAATGAGCACTTGATATTATCATGACACATTATTATCAAGATCAAAATGTCATTACATTATGCATGATAACTCATGAAACAACAAGAATAGAAAAATCATATCTAGTTGGCTCCATTCATAAAACTATTCAAGAAGAATCAACACCACAATGATGTCCCCTATTATTGCTAGCAACTACTCGAGTTGTAACTTTTAATATTGATGTGTTGACAATCCATTCAACACTAAGAATTTCTATTTGCAGATTTTGATGAATTAGAAGGAGCAAGACTCACAAGTTCCCAAAAATAAATCTAATATATAAAATACATATTGATTGATTAAATGATCTTCATTAGACAAAATCTACTACAAAATATAGATTCATGACTTCATCAAGCATTTCCCCCAAAAATAAAATTTGACGTTTAGAGGAAGATCAATCATTTTGATAGGAGATTTGGGTTGGTTACCTCCTATTAGTGATAAACCACCATATGATAGTAATAGATGAATTAAATTATAATGGGAAGAATTGAAAATAGTTGTTACTTTGGATAAGTTATTTAGAAAGGAAGATGAAATTGAGGACCAACTGGTGCAGTCGTGGATGGAGGGTCCTAAGAAGGGACTGTCCAAACCATGCAGCTAGAGTAAACAAAACCATGCAGCTAGAGTAAACACAACAGAAACAACACAATAATAGAATGCAATGGAAGATTCAAATGCTCAATATATTAGATAATCAAAATGATTATATGCCGGCAACATGTGGGTTACAATCAAAGGGCTCATAGGCTTGCTTTCCGAGTTACAACAGAAATGAAAGATATGGCATTGATGTGCCTTTCGGAAAGAATCTAACTATCTATCTTATCATATCTAATGAATTGACTTCCTAGTGCATCTAAGAGATGTATAAATATCATCTTCAAGGTCAAATGATTCTCCGCGTCAGCCTTAAGATGTTACAAACTCCAATGAGTGATGAAATGTGTAGAAAACAAGTAGGTCAACCTTCAACTCATGGTATTGCTCCACAAATGAATGAAACACGGTGCAAACCTCAGGGAAGGTTTATCTAATCCTTATTAGCCTTGTGATATGTTCCATTTGGCTCTGCAAGTCATGGAAGTACTCCACAAAACTCCTATGCTTCAACTGCACACTGATTGCTCTACTCTGTGAAAGCTGATGATCTTCTAATAGAGACAACTCTTAGGAAACAAGTCCAAATCACCTAAAATCTTACTATGATATAGATGACACTGTGTAGGTGATGATTCTTACTCTGCGAGCTCATAAATGAAAATGTGGTAAAATGCAGTAGAAAATGCTAGAACTACAATTGTTTGAACTGCCACTAAAATGCAAGAAAATAAAAGAAAGCAAAATGTTTTTGGTTGATGCAAGATTGCTCGACAACCTGGGATGCTTCTACATCAGACACCCAAGGTTGTTGAAAAAGTGAGTCCCTCACTTTGTTGGGACTAGAAGAAAACCAAGGCAGTCTACCTCAGCCTGAGAAATCCATGATGAATCTTCTTCTGGTCTTCCTTTCCACTTAACCAAATACTATTTGTATCACTTGCCTCTGGTGCTATGTCCAACTCTGCTATCCAAGATCTGTTCTATCTGCTCCAGTTGTTGTTGCAGTAACTAGTCTTTCAATCCATCTTCAAGGTTGTTACTGGATTCTCCCTCATGATACTGATATAGCTCTGCAATGTTGAATATAGGTGATATACCAACTATCTCCAGTAACTCCACTTCATATGCATTCCCTGAATCAAACTTCTTACGAATCTTACATGGTCCAAACTTCTTCATCTTCAAATTGATGTATGTCCCCACTAGAAATCTCTCCTTTCTTAGATATACCATTACTTCATCTCCAACTAAAAATTCTTTATGTCTTCTCTTCTCATATGTTTTCTCCTTATACTTTCTATTCATCTCCTCCAAACATTTCCTGACCTGATTTTGTAGTGTCTCCATGTATCCTACAAATTCTTCTGCTTCTGCACTTTTGTTGTTCTCCATACTGATGTCTCTTTGCTCTGCTAATCCTCTAGGTTGTATTCCTGTCACAACTTCAAATGGTGTCTTCCCTATGCTTCTATTTACTGAATTATTGTAGGCAAACTCTGCTTGTGGTAGAATTAGATCCCAATTTCCTACTTTGTCTCCTACTAAGCATCTCAACAAGTTACCCAAACTCCTATTTACCACTTCTATTTGTCCATCTGTCTGTGGGTGAAATGTTGAATTGAACTTTAGGTATGTCTTCATCTTCTTCCATAATGTCCTCCAAAAATATCCAATGAATCTTGTATCCCTATCTGAAACTATACTCTTAGGTAATCCATGCAATCTCACAATCTCTTTGAAAAATAGGTCAGCAACATTATTGCATCATTTGTCTTCTTACAAGGAATGAAATGTACCATCTTTGAAAATCTGTCTACTACTACAAATATAGAATCATATCCCCTCTATGTTCTTGGCAAACCTAATATAAAATCCATGCTTATATCTTCCCAAGGTCTCTCTGGTACTATCAAAGGTTTGTACAATGCAGTATTCTGACTACTTCCTTTTACAACTTGACAAACTCTACAACTCTAAACAAATTTCCTTACATCCTTATATATTTGAGGCCAAAAGTAATGTTCACTTATCAAAGCTACTATCTTATCAATCCCAAAATGTCCTTCTAATCCACCACTATGCTTTTCCTTGATCAAATTATCTCTCATTGAACTCCTAGGTATACACAACCGGCTTCTTTTGAACAACATATCCTCTTGAATGAAATAGTCCAACCACTTACTTCTATCTATTGCAATAGGTTCCTTACATGCTTTCCATGCTTCCTCAAAATCAAGATCCTCTTCATACATATGCTTAAGTTCCTCAAAACCTAATACTTCTACCCTCATCTCTGTCAACAAATTCCTTCTTCTGCTCAATGCATCTGCAAGTTTGTTTTATTTTCCACTCCGGTGCTTCAATACAAATGTGAAACTCTATATGAACTCTACCCATCTCATATGTCTTTGATTCAACTTTCCCTGACTGTTCAAATATTGTAAAGCTTGATGATCAGTATACAACACAAATTCTTTAGGCAACAAGTAATGTCTCCACTTCTTCAAGGCTTGAATTATGGCAAAGAACTCCTTATCATAAACTGAATATCTTCTCCTTGTATCATTCAACTTCTCACTGAAATATGCTACTGGTCTCCCATATTGACTTAACACTACTATTGCATTTCCACTTCCATCATAATCAGCTTGAAATACTTTGTCAAAATCTGGTAGGGCTAATACTGGTTTCTCTATCACCATCTGCTTCAACAATTCAAAACTCTTATTTCTCCTGATGTCCATTTAAATCCTTTTTGTCACCTCTCATTGTCTCTATCATTAGTGTGCATACAGTACTAAAACTTTTGATGAACTTCTAATTGAAACTTGCTAAGCCATGAAATGATCTTACCTCTCCAATTTTCACAGGTGTTGGCCACTCAACAATTGCTCTAACTTTCTTAGGGTCCATCTTCAATCCCTTTGCAGAAATCACAAATCTTAAATATACCAATTCTTCCTTCATGAAACTACATTTCTTAATGTTTATCAACAATTTCTCTTCTCTCAACCTCTGCAATACTTGTCTAATATGCGACAAATGTTCCTCTTTTGTCTTACTAAAAATTAGAATATCATCTAAGTATACAATAACAAACTTACCCAAGAATTTCTTCAAAACCTCATTCATCAACCTCATGAAAGTACTTGGTGCATTAGTTAATCCAAAAGGCATCACTAACCATTCATGCAATCCTTCATTTGTCTTAAATGCAGTCTTCCACTCATCTCCTTCTTTGATCCTGATCAAATGGTATCCACTCTTCAAGTCTATCTTTATAAAATATTTTGCTCCACTCAAACAGTCCATGATGTCATCCATCCTTGGCAATGGAAATCTATACTTAACAGTGATCTTATTGATTTCTCTAGAGTCTGTACACATCCTCTACTCACCATATTTCTTCGATGCTAGTACTGCAGGTACCGCACATGGGCTTAAACTTTCTCTGATCAATCCTTTCCTCAATAGCTCCTGTATCTGTCTATTCAGCTCCGCATTTTCTGTTGGTGTCATTCTATGTGCCACTTTGTTAGGAAAACTAGCTCTAGGTACAAGGTTCATATGATGAATGATACTCCGGATTGGTGGCAATCCTTCAGGCACATTATCTGATATGATATCTTGGTACTCTATCAACAATTCAGTTATCTCCTCTTGCGGTGGTTCTTCTTCTTTTCCAGTAACAATCTCCACACTTAGGGCTCTACACTTCTTTGGAATCAAAGAAAAACACATATTCTCATGTCTCAATCCATCCAAAAATTTCCTTCCATCATCCAAACAAATTCTAGCATTTCCACATACTTCAGTTTCAAGCTCATCTTCCAAAGGTATCAAGATATGTTTCTTCCCATTTGATGTTATAGTGTAAGTATTCTTCCTCCCATCATGTACAACATTTATATCATACTGCCATGGTCTCCCCAACAATATATGACATACATCCATCAGCATAATATCACACAATACTTCATCAACATAAGATCTTATATGAAATTTCACCAAACATTGCTCACTAATACCTTGTGCTCATCTTGAATCCATGCTATCTTGTAGGGATTTAGATGTTTCAATCTCTCCACATTCAGCTTTGTCACCATCTCTTCTGAAACCAAATTATCAATACAACCACTATTAGTGATAACCTTACAACATTTACCTCCCAATTTGCATCTTGTCTAGAACAAGCTTTTCCTTTGCGGTGGTTCCTCAGTTGTCTTTGCTTGAAATAAAGCCATCCTCATGACTAATGACTCTCCTTTTTCTACCTTTCCCATTGAACTAGGCAATCCAATAGGTTCTTCCTCCACATAAGCTGCTCTTGCATTGTTCTTTGTCCTCTTGCTAGTACTTCTTTGTTGGCATTCAAATGCTCTGTGTCCTCCTCCACACTTGAAACAAGTTCCTCTGAATGATCTTTTTTCAAATCCTCTTTCCTCTCTCTAGTATCCTTCATTGTGGTAAGAATTATGACTTCCTCTGTTGTTGCAGTAGAAACTCCTATCATCTCTCCAGTATGAATTGTTATATCTGTCTTCCTTCTTGTATGGGATACTTTCTTTGTTTTGTTCCGCATAAGGTCTCTCTCCTTTGGAATATGTTCTACCTCTTTGAAATTTACCTCCTCTACCTCTCTGTCTTTGGTCATGCCTTTTATTTAACTTGTCTTCAACTTTCAAGGCAAACTGATATGCTTCTTCTATTGTTGTCATCCATACCAAACTTAGTTCTTCTTGAATGTTCATCCTCAATTCATTTATGTACTTTGCCACTTTATCCTTACTTTCTTCACTATGTCTGGTCCTTATGATCATCTTATGAAATTCTTCAGTGTATTCCTTCACAGATATCTCCTTTTGTCTTAGGTTTTGTAATCTCTTCAACAATTCCAACTCATAGTCAGCAGGTATGAACTAATTCTTCAACTTTGTCACCACCCTATCCCATTTTATGATCTTCTCTTTTCCTCTCCTATTCCTATCTAATTGAACTTCTTTCCACCAAATAGTAGCATGTCCTTTCAACTTAGTTTTTGCAAATCTTACTCTCTCTGGATCTTCAGTTTCTTCATATTCAAAGTATTCCTCCAAATCATTTATCCAGTCAATCAATTCCTTAGGTTTCAAATTTCTGGTATAGTTTGATAATTTCATTCTAGGTCTCTTACCCATCTTAGAAATTATTTTCAACATCTTTACCTGGTCGTATTCTTCTTCTTCTAGGGCTTCTTCACTTTGGTTAGTAGCTTAGAATTTATCATCACTTTCATCTTCATGTCTAGGGTTTAGTCCTCTTCTTCTATCTTCTTCTATAGCATCCAATCTAACTTTCATTGTCTTCATCATCTCTATCATCTCTTCCATTCTTCCAACAACATTGGCCATAGCAGGCATCCTCCTTGGTGGTATCTCTTCCTAGGATCCAGTGCAACTGCCTCAAGTCGGTGATCTGACTACAAGGTAGTAACTGCCTCACAATCGACGCTCTATTGACAAACACAAGTAGACTGCCTTAGGCCAGTGATCTATTCACCACAAGATCTTCTTCTCTCCCAAAGGATTCAAAACTTCACTCTGATACCACTTGGTGCAATCATGGATGGAGGGTCCTAAGAAGGGACTGTCCAAACCATGCAGCTAGAGTAAACACAATGGAAACAACATAATAACAAAATTTAATGGAAGATTCAAATGCTCAATATATCAGATAATCAAAATGCTTATATGTCAGCAACATGTGGGCTACAATCAAAGGGCTCACAGGCCTACTCTTTGGGTTACAACAGAAATGAAAGATATGACATTGAAGTGCCTTCTGGAAAGAATCTAACTATTTATCTTATCATATCTAATGAACTGACTTCCTAGTGGATCTAAGAGATGTATACATATTATCTTCAAGCTCAAATGATCCTCCGCATTGGCCTTAAAATGTTACAAACTCCAATGAGTGATGAAACGTGTAGAAAACAAGTAGGTTGGCCTTCAACTCATGGTATTGCTCTGCAAATGAATGAAACATGGTGTGGACCTCAGGGAAGGTCTATCTAATCCTCATTATGTTCCATTTAGCTCCGTAAGTCACATAAGTGCTCCGTAAACCTCATATATTTCAATTGCACGTTGACTACTCTACTCTGTGAAAGTTGATGATCTTCTAATAGTGACAACTCTCAAGAAACAAGTCCAAATCACCTAAAATCTTAATATGATGTAGATGACACTGTGTAGGTGCTAGGTCCTACTCTGTGAGCTCAGAAATGAAAATGCGATAGAAAATGCTAGAACTGCAACTGTCTGAACTACCACTAAAATGCAAGAAAAGAAAAGAAAGAAAAATGTTTTTGGTTAATGCAAGATTGCTCTACAACCTGAGATGCTCTTGCATCACCAACACAAAGGTTTTATTAGATACTCACAAATATTAGAGATGGACATCTAACAAGTGATGATTGGAAATTATTGATGAGAAGAACCAATGTTGCATTAGATCCAACAATTAGGGAAGAGTTTGACAATAATATTCATCTATTTACAATAAAAGATAATGTAAATAACCATAATAGAAGGAAATAGTATTCATTAAGAATATTGATAGCCCATAACATTACAACCAAAGAAGGGGGTATCATTCCATTAGGAGGTCAAAATGATGAACATGTTATCAAGTTATTAATTGCCAAGGATGCAAGGTCATTTCAACCTCTAATATGTGGATAGAAACATGTATTTTCAATGGATCTCTAGGATATATTCAAATTATAATATACTAACCTATAAGTGCCTCACCAAAACCACCAACATATGTTATGGTGGAATTTGAGAGTTAGTCTAGAATACCATTTGAAAATGCATTTCTAAATACAATTTCAATTAAATTAATACAAAGGGTATGCACACATCTGTTAGATTTTGGGCAGACAACTGAGAGGGGGGGGTGAATCAGTTGTCCAAAATTTTCTTCCAATTAAACACTTAAATCCACTTTGTAATTTAGCAGCATAATAATAAATCAATCATGGAAACATAATGCATTAAATCAAGAGCTGAAACATATTAACACACAAGACACCAAGATTTTGATGTGGAAAACCCGATTAAGGGAAAAACCACGAGGTGATTAACCCAAGATTGTATTCTCTATTAGAAGAATAGAAAGAACAAAATGGCACATGCCAATTAGGGCTCACTGCCCAAGCACACTGCTCACAAGAGGCTCACTGCCTACAGGAGATACACTGTCTACAAAATAATAAGTGTTACATACTTGAACTAGAGAATAGCATCTTCACCATGCTTGAGTTAGTTCCATTTAAGCTCAATACTTTTGCTCTGCCTTTCACTCTGCTCCTCTCTACACTCTCATCTCCACAAGACTCTTTGAAATGACTTTACAACTCCTTATTTATACAAGACATCAACTTAGGAATTATCATCCAAGTCAGCATACATAACAGAGCAAGTACATAAATACAACATGACTTATTACAAAAAGACTTCACACGGATCAACACACTATTGGCTACACAGATCTGAGACTTTAATCTTTCTTTAGGAACACACCATTCTTCATAGGACACCTTCCAGATCATCCGCAAGATGTGTAACTCATCTGGTCGGTCAGACTTAAGAAGAACATCATCATCTGAAAGTAAATCTTTAATTACGAGCTCATTCTTCGATGCTGACCATCAACACGAACTGGACACAATCCAAAGACCTCCACAAGCTTTCCTAGATCACTAAGAACATCCACACTACTACTGTCTACTGAAATCATTCTCTCCTTCATCTGGAACCTCAAGAACACAGTCTGTCATCACTGTCATATTGGAATAGATGCTTGCGGACCTCTAGATCATGAACCAATTGAGTTGTTACTTCACATGGACTTACTAAACACTCCACCAAATCCGCAGAACAAGATATTTCATTTCCGGTTCTCACCAGACCTATCTGTGTCACTCTATCACCTCTGAACACCTGCCATAACCGATTTTACTTAAGTGGCCATAATTTCTTCAGATCTTCATGCGGACCTCTGAAATCTTTACTGGATCATCTCAAGACACATATCTACAAACCCTTTGAAGCACATCCTCTAATTTTTATCTTAACTGGGATCTTTACCTCACTGTCTTTACTGTTCTTCTCTATTCCTGATTAGGACTAATTTTCTCAATATCCTCAACACACAGCTCATCCAATCCTTATTATTAACGCAATAGGAGTATGTTGACATCAATGACAACACTGGTTAAGCCCATACTTGCAACAATCTCCCCCTTTGTCATTGATGGCAACATATGATGTGAAAAACTATTTTGACCATCAAAACAAGAGCTTCTCCTTACTGTCACAACTCCCCCTATCAGCAACAACCATTCACATGTCTTCTCTTCCTTTCCTACTCCCCCTTTGATCAGCAACTACTTTTTTTCACATGTCTTCTCTCCCCCTTTGACATCAATGGCAAAGGGCACATACTTGCATTACTTCAGAATCATGCCAGCTGCTCCCCCTGAGTAACAGCTTCCCATCATCAATCCGGACCCAAGATATGACTGTGAGATCCATCGAACTGATGCATATAAGTGCACCTTAATTTAGAACCAGAGGGGTAATAACCCCTAACTTCTCCCTGAGATACTCAAAAGAGTCCTTAGGTAGAGGTTTAGTAAAAATAGCTGCAATCTAATCCTTGGAAGGCACAAACTCCAATCTGACTTCATTCTTGTTCACTTGCTCTCTCAAAAAGTGAAACTTGATGGATATATGTTTAGTCTTTGAATGCAACACCAGATTCTTTGATATGTTTATTGCACTTGAATTATCACAGAAGATTGTGATAGGTTCCTCATACTCCACCCTAATGTCTCTTAGCATTTGCTTCATCCACAATACTTGAGTGCAACTACCTGCTGCTGTAATATATCCTGCTTCTACAGTGGACAGAGATATCACCTCTTGTTTCTTGCTTAGCCAAGAAAATAATCTCTTCCCTAAAAAGAATGCTCCACCACTGGTACTCTTCCGGTCATCCACATCTCCTTCCCAATCCACATCAGTATATGCATGAAGAGAGAAATTATGATCTCTAGGATACCACAACCCATACTCAACTGTCCCTTTCAGATATCTAAAAATTCTTTTGATTGCCATGACATGAGATTCTCTAGGATCAGCTTAGAATCTAGCAATAAGACCAACAACATTCATAATGTCAGGTCTAGTTTGAGTGAGATATAATAATCCTCCAATCATTGACCTATAATTTTTCTGATCATCCTTAGGAGAGTCATCATCTTTGCTCAATTTGCATCTGGTTGCCATGGGAGTATTCATTGGTTTTGAGTTTTCCATCCCAAATTTCTTCAACAATTCTTTCACATATTTGGTCTGAGAAATAAAGATTCTTTTCTTTGTTTGAGTGATTTGCAGACCCAAGAAGAAATTCATTTCCCCAAACATGGACATCTCAAATTCACTTTTCATTTGATTTGCAAAGGTTTTGCACATACTATCTCTTCCTCCAAAAATGATATCATCAACAAACACTTCAATAATCAAGATATTTTCATGATCAATTTTGAAATACAAATTACTGTCAGCAGTACCTTTGTTGAAACCAATCTTCAAAAGGTGCTTATCCAATCTCTCATACCAGGCTCTTGGGGCTTGCTTGAGTCCATACAATGCTTTCTTCAATTTGTAGACCATATCACCATGATCAGACAATTGAAATCCATCCGGTTTCTCAATGTACACTTCTTCTTCCAAGTCACCATTCTGAAAGGTAGATTTGACATCCATCTGATATACTTTGAAATCCTTGAAGGCAGCAAAAGCAAGAAATAATCTAACTGCTTCAATTCTTGCCACCGGAGCAAAAGTTTCTTCAAAATCAACTCCTTCTACTTGGGAGTAACCCTTGCAGACCAATCTAGCTTTGTTTCTGACTACTTCACCATCTTCATTCAGTTTGTTCTGGAAGACCCATTGGTTCCAATCACATTCTTGTTTTTAGGTCTGGGAACAAGATCCCAAGTGTGATTTTTCTCAATTTGCATCAACTCTTCCTCCATTGCTTTAGTCCAGTTTTCATCATTGCAAGCTTCATTCACTGTCTTAGGTTCAATCTTTGAAATCAGACAATACTTTTCTGAATCTTGAGCAATCCTTCTTCTTGTTTGCACACCTTTGCTTTTATCGCCTATGATCTGATCTTTAAAGTAATTTAGTCTTACATACCTGGGAACTTTGGGAGTTTCTTGCACTTCTGATTCTTGAACAGGTTCATTCAAACTTATCTCTTCTTCCTGATTTATTGGATCAGTTTGAATCTGAATTTCAGAGGGAGCTTGGACTTCTTGAACAAAAACATCATTTTGATCATCTTCATAAAACCTTGAGGGTTTTTCAACACCTTCATCAACCTTCACATTTGTACTTTCAACAATCTTCCTTAATCTCTTGTTATAACACCGGTATGCTTTGCTTTGAGTAGAATAACCCAAGAATATTCCTTCATCACTTCTAGCATCAAATTTTCCTAGATCTTCATCTCTTTTAATGTAACATTTGCTACCAAAGACTCTGAAATACCTCACAGTGGGAGTGATGCCAAACCAAAGTTCATAAGGAGTCTTACCAGTATTACTTCTGATTTGTACTCGATTGAGAGTATAGACTGAAGTGCTTATTGCTTCTCTCCAATAGATCTGAGGAACATTTGCTTCCATCATCATGGTTCTAGATGCTTCTTGGATGGTCCGGTTCTTTCTCTCCACTACTCCATTCTACTGTGGAGTCCTAGGAGCAGACAATTGTCTTTTTATTCCATGTTTCTCACAGAATTCTATGAACTCACCAAATGTGAATTCTCCATCTCTATCAGACCTCAGACATTTTAATTTTAATCCGGTTTCATTCTCTACCATAGCTTTGAATATTTTGAATTTCTCAAGAGCTTCTGATTTCTCTTTCAGAAAAGTCACCCACATCATCCGGGAATGGTCATCAATTAATAACATGAAGTATCTATCACCTTACACACTCCTGATTCTTACCAGACCACATAGATCAGTATGAACTAAGTCCAATAATCTGGTAGAAGATTGTTCCTTGCTTTTGAATGAGACTCTGCTTTGTTTACCCAACTGACATTCCTTGCACAAACTATTGGTAGGTTTTACCAATCTTGGAAGATCTCTTACAGCTTGAGTGTTGCTTATCTTGATGATATTATCAAAATTCACATGACACATTCTCCTATGCCACAACCAACTCTAATCAATTTGAAAAAATAAGCAACTTTTACTAGTACCAACCAAGTGGAAGATGTTACCTTTAGTTTGAATACCGGATGCAATCTCTATTCCAAAACTTTCAAAGATCTTGCATTTTCCATTTTTGAATCAGAGATCATAGCCTTTGTCCACCAACTATCCAACACTGAGAAGATTGTGCTTCAGGCCTTGAACATACAGTACATTACTGGTTTTGTTCTTTCCATCAAAAGAAATAGTTCCTCTACCCTTGATTCTGCCAGCAGAATTATCACCAAATTTTACCACTCCTTCATACCTTTCCAAATCTATGAATTTATTTTTGTCACTTGTCATATGGTGAGAGCATCCACTATCAATGACCCAATCATCCTTTTCCTCAACTTGGGCAGCCAGAGCTCTTTCTACAATTTTATGATTGATAGATTCAGAGGGCATTGGATCTTCTTCCTTGATAAAAATAAACACCCAGTCACTTCCAGATTTGTTTCCTATCTCTAATTCATCATCTGTTACTCCTTCATTATCATCATCTTCATGAACATAGTAACAATTCTTCTGGAACCTTGATCTGTTAGGATTTGGCCTTGAAAATCTTTCCGGACACCTTGAGGTAAAATGACTAATCTTATTGCAGTTAAAACATTTAAAATGCAATTTCCCTTCATACTTACTGGATCCTCTTGGCAGCCTTTTTGCAATAAGGGCTTCAAGTTGAGCAGCTTCTGCTTCATCTTCTTCTAGGTCTTTTCTTACTTTCTCATACCATGATAGTTTCTTTGAGGATTTCTCTCCCGGATCAAACTTTTGTTTTCCTTAAATAGATGCACTAGCTTTGAATGCAGATTCAGTTTTGGGGGGGACATATCCAAACTCAATCAATTCAAATGCAGCCAATTTACCAACCAATTGATCTCTTGTGATACCTAAAATAGATCTGAATTTTTCAATAGCAGCAACCTTGTACTTGTAAGAATTGGGAACGGATCTGAGAACTTTGCCAACAATCTCATCTTCATCCAAGACTCCACCAGCACATCTAATGCCACAAACAAGCTCATTTACTCTTGGCATAAATGTAGTGATATTTTCATCTTCTCTCATCTTCAGATTTTTGAATTTTCCTTTTAGACTCTGTAGCTTGGCACATTTGACATATTTGTCTCCTTCATGCAGAAGTTCCAGTTTTTCCCAGATCTCAAAAGTAGTTTGTAGGTCAACAACATTTGTCAGCTCTGAATCAGACAAGGCACTCAGAAGTGCTTCTTTAGTCTGCAAATTGTTTTCAGTATCTATGATTTCATCTATGGATTTCAGACCATTCTGTGGAGGAGTATACTTCTTTGAGGCCATGGTCCAATAATGTATTCCCATACATTGCAAGTGACATTGCATGCAACTTTTCCAAAGAGTAAAATTGGTTCCATCAAACTTCAGACTATCTTTCTTGTAGGACGACATCCTGGATCTCCTCAAGCGGTTAAGCTCTTTTAGAGGAACTTAGCTCTGATACCAATTGTTAGATTTCAGGCAGACAACTGAGAGGGGGGGTGAATTAGTTGTCCAAAACTTTATTCCAATTAAACACTTAAATCTACTTTGTAATTCAGCAACATAATAATAAATCAATCATGGAAACATAATGCATTAAATCAAGAGCTAAAACATATTAACACATAAGACACCAAGATTTTGACATGGAAAACCCAGTTAAGGGAAAAACCATGGGGTGATTAACCCAAGATTGTATTCTCTATTAGAAGAATAGAAAGAACAAAACGGCACATGCCAATTAGGGCTCACTACCCGAGCACACTGCTCACTAGAGGCTCACTACCTACAGGAGACACATTGTCTACAAAATAATAAGTGTTACATACTTGAACTAGAGAATAGCATCTTCACCATGCTTGAGTCAGTTCCATTTAAGCTCAATACTTCTGCTCTGCCTTTCACTCTGCTCCTCTCTACACTCTCATCTCCACAAGACTCTCTTTGAAATGACTTTACAACTCCTTATTTATACAAGACATCAACTTAGGATTTATCATCCAAGTCAGCATACATAACAGAGCAAGTACATAAATACAACATGACTTATTATAAAAACACTTCACGTGGATCAACACACTATTGGCTACATAGATCTAAGACTTCAATCTTTCTTTGGGAACACGCCATTCTTCACAGGACACCTTCCAGATCATCCGCAGGATGTGTAACTCATCTGGTCGGTCAGACTTAAGAAGAACATCATCATCTAGAAGTAAATCTTTAATTACAAGCTTAATCTTTAATGCGGACCATCAACACGAACTGGACACAATCCAAAGACCTCCACAAGCTTGCCTGAATCACCAAGAACATCCACACTACTACTGTCTACTGAAATCATTCTCTCCTTCATCTGGAACCTCAAGAACACAGTCTGTCATCACTGTCATATTGGAATAGATGCTTGCGGACCTCCAGATCACGAACCAATTAAGTTGTTACTTCACATGGACTTCCTAAACACTCCACCAAATTCGCAGAACAAGATATTTCATTTCCAAATCTCACCGGACCTATCTGTATCACTCTATCACCTCTGAACACCTGCCAAAATTAGTTTACTTAAGTGGCCATAATTTCTTCAGATCTTCATGTGGACCTCTGAAATCTTTATTGGATCATCTCAAGACACATATCTACAAACCCTTTGAAGCGCATCCTCTAATTTTTATCTTAACTGGGATCTTTACCTCACTGTCTTCATTGTTCTTCGTTGTTCCTGATTAGGACTAATTTTCTCAATATCCTCAACACACAGCTCATCCAATCCTTATTATTAATGCAACAAGAGTATGTTGACATCAATGACAACACCGGTTAGGCCCATACTTGCAACAACATCAACTACCCTTATGGTTATCTTGGGTAGTAACAATAGAAAAATCACAAGGATCCAAAGCAACGATTGACATAGGGCAAAGAAAAAGGTAGAGTTAATGTTTGTGCCTATATCACATGTTAAATCCTTAGATGGCCTAAGAATTTTGCCACCATTTTCATATGATCAACATGAAAAAATAAAAATAGGAAAAAACTCTTAGAAAGGAAAGTTGAGGAAGAGAGACTCGTATCCTTGGGACAATAGTAATATTATGATTGCATTTATACTCATCAATTTTAATCCTTATTTTGTTAGGTAGATTGATTTATTAATATTGCATATGTACATTTCTTTTTCATATTTCTTCACAATATACATAAATATTACATAACAATATATATCAATATAGTTCAATATTATATATCAATAGATAACTTTTTTAAACTAAATTTACTTGGGTTGGGCATCCAGGAGTCGCAAAATAGAGCCTTGAAAGACTATATTCTAGTAACCCACTAGTTCATTGAATCCAATCTGAATTCAATACAATATTTTATAATTCATACCAAAAAATCATAGACCAGCCTAGAGGAGAGGGATGACTAACCAATCATACGTAGAAAATCCCCATAACATCTACTGATACTACTTGAAACATCATCTGGAACTGAAAAACCACAAGTAGAGAAATATGCCAAAATAGACTATATTTATATGCTTCCATATATCCATCCATCCTTGTCATAGGAAATCTTGAACCAAAAAATTAGACTAGTTAGTGTAAAAGGACAGAGGGAAAATTACCATGGTACTCCCTCACCCAGACAAAAATAAATGAGTGTATAAGTTCAACAAACACAAGAGAGGGGGCAAATTACATAGCCCCCCCATGGCCTTAGGAACACATTTACATTTATATTTCTTAGATTCCTTCGTAGACCTAAGAGGTGGAAATTCCACTAGATCATCCTCATCAACATCATCATAACAAAAAACAAGGATGTTAAAAGTGGCCTCAACAAAGAGATTTACCTTTAATGCATGAGCTAGCTTCATGATTTCTCAGTGATTCCTATAAATATTCTTACTTATGCCATATAAGTGGCCTAACTAGTAGTTGAAAAATGCTTCTACCTAATTTTCCACTCCTTCAATGTCATCATGGAGCAAAAAGGAACCAACAACCATGGAGATCAAGGAGGCACAACTCACATATTATGTAGCATCAAAGACATTGCACTTGCCCACTTATTGGCTATGGTCCAAAAGGAGTTTTTTCATTACTACCTCAATATCCACACATGTCAAGCCATCAATATCCTTCATGATCTCTCTAATTCCTAGAACCCACATCCTCAAATATGGGTTTGTTATTTCCCTCTCTAAATATGACATGAAGTCCCCCAACATTGCCTCATCTCTGACACTCCTTTTTATTCTCCAATCACTTAAACTAGAATTGCCACTCCTCTTCACTACCCTATGTTTACCTTTGCCAACACTATAGAAGGAAACCATCACACTTCCTAGCATCTTATCAAATCTCTAATGCCAAAACTCTATGTTCCAAAAATTGATGAGTAGATAAAACCTCTTCTCCACTCCCAACTTTTCTTACATGTTCATAATTACTAGTTTGAATGTGTTAAATGATGAACTTGACCACCTTCAATTAAGGTGATATTACTTGCACATTAATAATGCCTTTGTGCTACTAGCAAACACTTGCCACCTTTTCTTGATTAACTATCTCCATATTAGCACCAATCCCCTTATTAGGCCTAGAAACCTTGAACATCCTTTGATAATAACATCCACACGTCATTAGGCTAATCCTTAATCCAAATGTTCTCCAATTTGACCAAATATTTCATCATCTTGACACCTTGATTGGCCACCCAATCTACATTTGAATTCCCTTTCCTCCTAATATGTTTGTAGGAGACATTCTCTAAACCCCTCACCAAGTTCCTACCTTCATCCAAGACCGTGTTTTACATTTATCTCCCTTAAAGCAATCTATAATTATATTTGAGTCTCCATCAACTTCAATTCTCCTCCAGTCATGAGTAGCCACCCATCCTAAGCCCCACAGAATTGCTCTAGCCACCACTATGTTGTTAATATCCATACCCAGATCTAAGGCCTCAATCAATAGTGGTTGACCCTTATCATATTTAAAAATAATATCCCCTCCAACAACACCAAGGTTGCCATTTGAAGCCCCATCAAAATTCATCCTAATCCAACCAGGCTTAGGAGGGAACCATTGACCTTGTTTGACCTTTTTCACCTCTTTATTTTAGCCTTATGCAACTAATTTAGTCTTGGCCAAGCCTCTAAGAGAAGTTTTTTTTGTAGCAAACCAATCATTGTCAGCTACAGTCTCATCCACCTCCTGTATTATTGATTCAATCCTATCTCAAATTTGTTCTATCTTCAACTCCTTTTCCATGAAGATCCTCCTTTTACATTTAAGCTAGATGTTCCATATAGTGAGGGCCCAAAATATATACCAAATTAACTTCAGGCCTGGGGATTTAATACTAAAGCTCCAAGTGCTAATTAAATCCTTGAAATAGATTTCGAGTGGCCCCATGATTCCCCATATTTGGATATAGTAGCCCCTTTTATATCTAGAAAAATGGCAATGGATAAAAATGTGTGCATTAGATTCTTCTTCCTCTTGACAAAAGCCACAACTGGAGAGGCCCTTTTTCTCTAATATCTATAGTCTCTCCAAAGTCAATGCTCTACCCTTGATTACTTCCCATAAGAAGGCATTCTCCTTTGACAAACCTTTTCCCATCTAAATTTTGGATGCTAGGAAATTAAGTTTTCTATCCACTCCAATGGAGATAGCCTCGTAAGCTTCCTTGATTGTGACATCACCAACCTTCCCCCTTCTCTAGAAAATATTATCCTACCTCAGACTAGATATGGTGGGCCATTTCCTAATTGAAGACTCCACCTAACTACAAGCCTCTCACAACTCTAAGACTGGAGGGCTCACTAACACCCATCTCTTTGTTACCCCATATCCCACAACATAGTCTTTCACCCAAACCCTAGTTACCTCCTAAAATTGTGGAACCAAATACCTTAAGGCTTCTACTTTGATAAAAGTAGATTTTTTTTGCCTAGGCCTCTCACTAAAATCTAATTTTATCGCCTTTCTTGACCCTCTATCTTATATCCTTTATGATCCATTCTTTTCACATCTTGAGAAAGTTGATCCATTCTCTGTACATCTTGGGAAAGTTTCGAATCTTGGAGGCTCTTGACAAGGAGGGCAATGTAAACACATTCTCAATCTTATTGCCTAATGGGTATTTACATTGTAGTACCTTACTCCATAATTTATCCCCCTCCTTGAACATTCTCCAAAAAATCTTCATTCACATAGCTCTGTTCATTAGTTTACAATCCTAGAAGTCCAAATCACCTTCAAATTTACTACTACATACCTTAGATAATGTAGTCGCATCCTTGAGGACCCTGAGAATATGGTGTCATGTCTATGGAAAGGGAAGTTATGGTCTAAATTGATTGTTACATGTGAGTGGTTAATAGTTTGTAGTAGTAAATAGTGGCATATTTCACCACATGATGGAATTAGGTGTTGTGGTTGTGATATAAGTGTTGTATGTGGTTTCTATATCTCCAGTTAAGAGTTGATGTTAATTTGGTAAGTGGGAGTTGGTTGTTTAGCTCAAAGAGTGATTGTGGTTTGACAACATGAGTTGTTGGAGCTATTCTAATTGTAGAGAGTTTATTTTGGGTTTGTTCCAAGGATGAATCTTTAGATGTGTCTAATAACCATTGTGAATATTTGTGGGGGTGTCATGTGGAGAGTCTCTATTGTTGGACTATTGTGATTTGAAAGTTTGTTATATGTAGTCGGCGACATGTTTCATGTGGTTTTGGGATTTGTACCAACTTGAGATCAATGTAGATCATGTGAGAAGTTTGAGAACAATATAAATAAGAGGTTTTGAATTGGAAGCAAGTGAAGAAGACCAGGGGGAGGTAGTGGTGAAGACGGTAAGTTCAACAACGAGGGAGCAAGATCTGAGTGATAGAGTGTGGTAGTTAATAGTATGATGTGGGATACAACCTAAAGGTATCAAATGTTATTTGAGTGCTTCTGTTAGGTCATGTCACAACCCATGTAGTAAGTTGTAGCCTAGGCAACAAGTCTATGGTAGATTATCTAGTTATTTTTTTGTGTGGAAATCATTCAGAAGTCACTAGTAACAAGTCAAGAGATGGTGACTCCATAGCTAGTATAGTGTGTTACATGTAGGAAGCCCTAGTGGCATTTGTGTAATCCTAGATAATCTTAATGTAATGAAACAACTATGGCCTAGCATGTAAGATGACCCATTGTGGCAAGTTGTGTGGTTATAAACATATTGATAATGGTGCATGTTGATGGTAATGAATATATTATGGTGTCCTATGTAAAGTTATTTGGAATCCAATAATTTATGTGGGTTATTGTGGTTGGCCGCATAGTTGGACAATCCTTCTTGGACCCTCCTACCATGATTACATCATTTGGTATTAGAGTGAAGGTTGGGATCACGGGAAGATTTTTGATGTGGATGTGAGAACACCTGATTGATGTGGTTTCTTAAGATTGAGTTTGACAAAATCCTATACTGTGGTCGTGATAGATGAAGGAAGGCGTAAGTAGTCAAGGCGCATGGAATTTGGATTTACAAGGATTAAATAAAGTTTAGATTTTGGTAGTCCATGAGTTTGCAAATAGAGCATCAACTATGAGGTAGTTTACAAAGGGGCAAGTGTGGACAGATCATCGACCCAAGATACCACTGAGAAGAATGTAAGGTATGATAAATGTTGCAAGTAGAATGGAGGAAATGTATGAGATGTGGAAGGCCATGCAGAATTGGATGGATGCACTGGAGTAGGACTATGAAAGGAACCCTAACCCTAGGGCTAAGGAAAGTGATGAAGAACCGGAAGCTAATCCTGTGGAAACAAGTGGAAGTGAAGAGGACAAGGAAGAAAGGATGTTGAAGGCCATAAATGGCATTGGTAACAAGACTAGAGTATATATCCTAAACTATTTTGGGAACTTGGATCCTAAGGAGTTGATTGATTGGATCACTAATCTAGAGGAACATTTTGAGTATGAGGACATTGCAAACCCAAACAAGGTAAAACTTGCCAAGACCAAGCTGAAAGGTCATGTGGTGATTTGGTGGAAGGAAGTCTAGATAGAGCATAATATAAAAGAGAAACCTTGCATTGTGAAGTGGGATTGGATGGTGGAAAAATGAAATCCAAGTTCATTATAATGAATTACTAATTGGAGTTGTTGAAGGAGCTGCACAATTTATGGTAGGGGCATATGACTATGAAGGAGTACAATGAGGAATGCTATCATCTGATGATTAGGTCAAGACATCATGAGGAAGAGGCCAAAAAGGTTTCCAAGTACATCAATGGGTTGAGGGAATCCATCTAGGGAAATTGGGTATGTGGAATATCTAGACAGTTGAGGAGGCTTACCAGCTGGCTCTCATTGCAAAGAAGAAGCTCAACCGAAAGCAAGAAGAAAAGAGAAACTACCAAAGAGGAAGAGAAGATAAGAATCAAAATAACAGAATGAGATGCAATGATAGGGGAGCAACCCCAAGGGGTCAAGGGAGAGGTAACTAGTATCACAACGAAAAAGAATGCCAAGGATAGGAGAAATAAGATGATAAGGGAGATCATGGAAACAAAGAAGGTGGTTGAAGCAACTACTGCAACGGTAGAGAGGATGATGGAAGTTATCGTAAAGATGAAAGAGTAGAAGATAGTCACCAAAGAGAGGCTCAAGATGAGTGTAGAGGATAGACCCAACAAGGTAAAGGAGGATATGAGAGGAAAAGGTAGAAATCCTTTAGGGGAACTTGTTTTAGGTGTGGTGAAGAAGGACATAGGGTGTTTGAGTTCCATGGAAGGAGGGAAGATGATAGCACAATAGTTACATTTCTAGTGATGAGAGGTAACCCACTTTTGAGAGGGATCCTAAGTGTGGGGATTCTTGGTCTTGTAGAGGGATCTAAGATGCGATAGGAGGGATGAACTAGCACAAAGAAAAAGTTTATTCAGGACTAGGTGTAAGGAAGGTGGTAATGTTGTGAGGTGGTAGTGTATAGTGGTAGCACAAATAACTTGGTGTCTTTAGAGATGGTTGACAAGTTGGGGATGAGAATGAAACATCTGCACCCATGTTGGATAGGCTGGTTGTCGCAAGGAGATTAGATTTTGGTGGAGGAACAATGTTGGGTGAGGTTCAACATAACGACATACCATGATTAGGTGCTATATGGTATTGTGTCAATGGATGTGTGCCATATTCTATTGGGAAGACCATGGCTATTTGATAGGGAGGAAATGTATGATGGGAGAGATAATATTTACATGATCTAGAAGGATGGATAGAAGACAAATTGATGTCGTTGAGCATAAGCAAATGATAGTTTTATGGTAGCATTGGTGTGTGCATTGGGGAGGTATGATATGTGTTGATTCTAAAGATGTGTGGCATTGCTAGAACAAGTGGAAGCACTGCAACTGCAAAAGAGGTGGTCTAGACAACAGGACAGGTGGACAAGAGGATGACAATTTGTATGGAGGAAAAGGTAGGTGAGAAAAGAATAATAGAGGGGTATGTGGCAGCTAGGAAGGAGGTTAATTGATGTGAGGGATTGGTTGTTGACAAGGGAAAGTGGCCTATGATTGAATATCAACCAAAAACTACCAATGTGGAAGATGATTGGTGGAATAGAGTTGTGAACAATATAGGAGAAATTAGTGCTCAAGGTGGATCGCTCGAGGCACACTTGAGAAGGTGAAAATAATCGGTTGAAGAAGCATATAAATAGAATCTCCAGGTAGGGTTGGCAAACATCCTTGGAAAATAAGGGAATCATTTTTTATTTTTCTGGGAGTCTAATGTGGGCACATCCCTAGGGACCCTAAGAATATGGTGTCATGTCTAAGGAAAGGAAAGTTATGGTCTAAATTGATAGGTAGATGTGAGTGGTTAGAAGTCTGTAGCAGTAAATAGTGATGCATTTCACCACATTATGGAATTAGTTTTTGCAATTGTGATATAAGTGTTGTATGTGGTTTTTGTATCTCCAATTAAGGGTTGATGTTAATTTGATAAGCGAAAAAAGTTATTTGGCTTGATGAGTGACTGTAGTTTGACAACATAAATTATTGGAGCTATTTATAATTGTAAAGAGTTTATTTTGGGTTTGTGCCAAGGATGAATATTTGGATGTCTAGTAACTATTGTGAAGATCTATGGGGGTGATGCATGGAGAGTCTCCATCATTGAACCATTTTGATTTGAAAGATTGTTATATGCAGTTAGCGACACATTTCAAGTGGTTTCAGGCTTTGCACCAACTTGAGGATGATACAGATCATGTGATGAGTTTGAGAACAATATAAATAATAGGTTTTGAATTGGAAGGAAGCAAGCAAAGAAGATCAAGAGGAACTAATGGTGATGAAGGTAAGTTTAGTAGTGAGGGAGTGAGATCTAAGTGAAAGAGTGTGCTAATTAGTATTATTATATGGAATACAACCCAAAGGTATCCAATGTTGTTCCAGTACTTTTGTTAGGTCATGTCACAACCCATGCAACAAGTTGTGGCCTAGGCGATAAGTCTATGGTATATTCTTTGGTTGTTTTTATGTGTGGAAATCATTTGGAGGTCACTAGTCACAATTTAAAAGGTGGTGACTCCATATCTAATACAATGTGTTACATGTAGGAAGCCCTAGTGGCGTTTGTGTAATCATGGATAATCCTAATGTAATGAAATTACTGTGTCTTGGCATGTAATAGGGCGCATTATGGCAAGTTGTGTGGTCATAAACATTTTGATAATGGTGCATGCTTATATTTGTGATAATTGGTGTGGCTTATTATGTTTGGTTGCATGGTTGGACAATCCTTCTTGGACCCTCCTACTATGATTGGATCGTTAGACCATTTCACTAGGTTGTATTATTTTTACTCACCTATCTCACACCACAAAAATGACCATTAGAGATATAAAATCATCTTGGCCACTTTCCTTGGGATATGGAAGATTGACATAGTGTAAAATGGGATAGCAGATAGAGTGGCCTTGATAAGAGTGATCCTACCTGCAAAAGACAACCACCTACCCTTCCACGAGGATAGTTTGTTCTATAACCTTTCAACCATCCCCTTCCATTCCTCAATGGACTATTGAACTAGGCTATAAATGAGCATGAGCATGCATAATGTATCCTATACCTTGTAAGATTTCTATCCCCTTAGTATGGGTGATGAGGAGGTTTCTTATGGAGTCTACAAGAGAAAGATTAGAAATACTTAGACATACCTAATTTGACCCTTCTCCATATGCAAAAAGACATCCACAATAGAGGGAGAGATAGAAATGGTAGGGATATGGGTAGGATGAGAATGAATGGGCATGGAAACTTGGGTGAAGGAAAGTTGGATAGTAGGAAGAGGAGCAGAAGTAGGCTGTGAGAGAAGGATCAAAGTAGGAGAACTAGACTGCAAGTGAGCATGAGCATGGATAATGTGTCTTGTACCTTGTAATATTTCTAGCCCCTTAAGATGGGTGATGAGGAGGTTTCTTAGAGAGTGTACATGAGAAGATGTTGAGGAATAGATGGCATCATTAGGTAGGCTACTTTGGAGGAGAGACAAGTGGCATTCAATCTTTTGGTGACTCAACCTCAGCTAACATGGACTCATGGTCAAAGTGGTCATCATTAAAAGGCATGTAGGGTGGGATGTCTCATCGGTTGGATGGGAAGGGAGGAAGGGAGGAAGAGGAGTTGAAGGAGAAGAAGATGGTTTAGTTGGTCTATTGGTTCACTATTCAAGCCCTTGTCCCACAAGGGTGACACGTAGGATTACTCTAAAAACCATAGTAATAGATTATAATCTTGCTTCTGAGCAAGCTCCTTTATATGGGAGTAGGGACACAAACCTATCTACTACTTGAGACTCTCCTTCCAAGGCTTTTGCACCAAAGGAGTGATCAAACAACATACTTGCCCTAACATCCTAGCACAGGTACCAAGGAACAACTCCAATATCTATAGGGGACAACTATATCTTCGTCATAGTACTCAATACCCCAATTTCATTACCCATCAATATATAGATGGACCCAAATGGGTGGATGGACGTTTAGTGCACTAACACTTAGTTAGTCAAACCCTAGTTGATGAAACCAAATGTAGTGACCCCTTCATACATTATTCCCTAGCCAACCCTTTATAAAGGGATGAGGGTGCTATGTGAAGGACTATTAGAGACTCGACCATGGCCTTTGTACCATGGTAGGTTCTTGAAACTAGATTTTAAACCAACTCCTCTTCAATTACCTCACCTCTTAGAGAGTAGATATATAGTGCCATGGCTATTATTTGATCTATGGTGCCATGGCTATTATCTTCCAATCAATGTTATACACTGGGTTGCTCCCTTGGCAAGGCAATGAGATGTTTTTATGGGTTAGGCCAAGAGGGACAAACTACCTCTACTAGGACAAACATCACCACCCCTCCCTCTCTCCTTCTATCCATACACCACTACCATAATGCCAATGTTGGAGACTCTAGCATGCCCCCTACTAGTTCCATGCATGCCAACTACTAGAAACTCACTATAGCGGCTCCTCTTTGGTCACCTCAATAAAAATGAGTACTGTCATATCAACCAACATTATTAGTTATGAGAAAGCAGTACTGCTAGATTATATACATAACATGCCCCACTATAGAGGTGGGGTGGTGGGCCAAGATAAAATGGATGGTGGTGCACACCTATTGCCTCCCCCCACCCCTAGCCTTAAACACATTTCTAAGAGAAATAGCCCCCAATAATAGCCCCAACAATTTCTTTTTCTTAGGCCAAAAAGCTAGGAATTGAATGGACCGGTTTCTATGGGTTCAATATAGTTGTGTGGATCACATAGTACAATTCTCTCTAGAAACTACTCTAATGGATTAGTCCTTCTACCTCTATTAGCCCTTTGTTCATTCTAGCTCTATGATGAACCAACCTACTAAAGGTCCTCAAGTCCTTGACAATATCCTTCGTTGTGGGTCCCTGGTGGATATTATCATTTTAGTCACCCACTATGAGAACTAAACTATAGAAAGGGAGGCCTTTTGGTGAAAGACATGGTTTGATTTAGATGAGGACTCTTATGAGGGACAAAAGAAGAGGAAGGGATACTCAAGGAAGGAAGGAAGGAAGGCTTATGAGTTCCAACAATGAATAACAAAGATGATGAGTTGTAATAGATTGCAAAAAAAATGAATAGAAAGTAGAAAAGTTACCATCTTTGGGTAACAATAGAGATAGGGACAATAACATGACATAAGGACTTTGGTATAGTAATGTTAGGGTCGATATGCTAAGACTGTGTTTGTTTTACTCACAAAGTAAGTTATGCTAAATGATAATATATTCTAGAAACTAGAGAAGAATTAAACAATAGTTATATTTTAGAATTAGAATTTGTTATTTAGAGAGAGAAGAATCCTTTTGAGGAGGATGAGAGAAAAAAATAATTAAGGTTGAGGTTCATGTCAAGTTCATCAGAAAATGTGGGTAGGAAATAAATAACTTAATTTAAATGTGGTAAATTCTTTTCAATTATCTATCCTAGAATTCCACTAGTAATCTAATATGAAAGAGCTCACTTTAAGAAAACACAAACAACTACGTTACCAACTAAACTTATAACTATTTTTTCTTTCACTTGGATTATTCATAATGTCCTATTAAACTAGATTCTTAGCCTAAATAAGACTGAGCTAGGAAATGGTAATAATAAATGAAGTAGGATTATGCTAATTGATTTAGTGGCAATTAAATGTATGAATGACAAGAGGATTTAAAGACATTTGACAAGTAATAAAATGAAGGATAGAACCCAGATAAGATGGTTAATATAGAGGATCAGAAGGGTCCTATAGAATGGATTTAGATTGCTAAGAGGAACATAGTTAAATTTTGATATTGGGATGTTGGCGCACCTACAGGGATGTCAATGCATCTGCACTTATGTCTTACACACAAAAATTTTAAAAAGATTGTACAAATAATAACAAATAAAAATTTGCTGAAAATTTGGAAAAATGATGAAAAAAATAAAGATATTAAATTATTAGGAAATGAATAACAAAAAATAAAATGAAAGAGAGAGTGGGTAGTGATTCACCAAGTTCCTGAAGTAGAGATTCATGTTGAAGTGTAAATCTTGAAAGCTAGAAAAATGTTTAAGATTGCTTGGGAGCTTTCCAAGATGGTCAAACTCCAATTTGGCCTTTTAACTTAATGACAATTAATAGCATAGAGTGTGTGTAATTAGTAATGTAAATTCATTTAGTCAAAATAAAAAATATTGGTGGTCATGCTAAATTCTTACACAATCAAAGGAAATGAATAGATCCAAATATAGTGTCAAATGTAAATGTGATTTGAATATTGGAAATATGATTTATAAAATAATAGAAATGAGAAAGTAGAAATTAATTTAATAGAGAAGGCAACCCCAAGTCAAGGACTTCAAAGGAAGCTCCTCAATCTATTTTATTTTGAATTTTTTAAAGAGGAAAGCAAGTCACCACAAGAGAGATCCTCACCAAATCAAGCTTAGGTGTAAGGCTAGTGTAACTAGTTTAAATGTAACCTAAGACATTCTATGAGAGTAGACACTAACGTGAGTGCAACTTATAATGTGAAAGTTGCATGGTATGCAATTTTTGAAATTATAGCAAGATAAGGCATATGAGTGCCTTCACATAGTATAGAGAATGTCAATGTAGAATGTTGTATGGTGGATGCTATAGAAAGTCCCTCTAAAATGAGAAATGGATCCTCATTTTAGATTAAATAAATGTAAGTTGTCAAATTGCTAAATTCCCACTTAGATGGTGTAGGAAGGAATCGGGATGTATGGACCTATAACTTGCTTATGTGTGGCAAAACTAATGTTGAATAGTGACTAAAACTAATCAATGCAATCAAGTATCATGTAAGATTTGGGAACAATGCCAATAGATGAAAGGATCTCAATATTAGATATGAACAAATGTGAATCAGGAAGTCTGTCAAGATACAAGCATGATGTGGTGGAGATTGAATAGGAGGGTTAGAATGTACCCTCAAAAAATCTAGAATTGGAGATGCAACCAACTCCATAGGAGATATCATCAAAGAGAGTTCATATGTCCTCAATGGTGTCATCAAGATATTGTATGTGGGATTCTTCAAATAGTAGATGTATGCCACATAAGTAGACATCCCAATGATCAAGATGACATGTGTGATCCTACTGATTAGAATCTAATGAATTTGGCAGACTAATGTGATGTTGTTGAAGAATATGTTTCAATTCATTAATCTTCCTTTGAAAGAAAACATGTCTATTATGATTTTTCTTTTGATAGTAAGAACATTTGACCGTACATGATTTGGAAGGCTTCAGAGGATAATCCTATTGAAGAGGGATAACTAGGCTACATGACAACAATAGTCCATATTGGACACAATGAGTCTTTACAGATGACATGACCTTTGTAGAGACAATAGAAGGAGAAGTATTTTGTAGGATATTGAAATGAAAAGGAGGGGGAGTAAGAGACATGTTGAACACTGTAACATCCACATTCTAGAAACATAGTTAAAAACCAAAAATTTCACCATAAAGTAAATTTACAAGGTAAAAATGAAATAGAGAAAATTTTTCTTTTATCCAACATATAGTCGAGTAATTACAATTACAAGATATCTCGTTACAAATTCAATAAACCATATTATCTTTCTCAAGTACAATGTTTACAAAACTAAATCAATTATACATACCTGAATCAGATAATGTTTTACTTAATTTCAATAAACACAAGTCTCAGAGATATACTGCATCCAGAAATCTGACATCTTTATCACAAGCCTCGGCATGTCTTCTGCTAGAGAGAGAGAGAGTATATTTCTAGTGATTTACCTCCAACCACAGACCGTCGGTCTCCCGCACTCCTTCCTAATCGGAAGTGGCCCTTCCCTTCACGAGAAGTATAGACCAAGGTGACCAGTGGTAATTTGCCTTTCCGAGTACATAGTGTTGTATCTTACACAACTCTATCTATCATACAACCCTAGATACCCTCTAGCTAGGTATGATTCCCGATAAGATGTGCATTCCAGATATAGTGAACCGACAATGCATGCAGAGACATATGCATTACTATGGCCATAGTTTTCAATATAAATTGACGTTCGCAATGAACGATGTCGTAATGTTCACCCACTCAAACTCGACTTGGATACTATCATTTTCCTATAGTTCGACTTGGTCATCTATGTTTAACTTAAGAAGTTATGACATTTGAACAATTGAGTCTTCCCGACCCATACATGTTTTCTTACGCTGTCTATAATCCATAGACCCGTTCAACTTTCTATCTTTATGAGGACTCTCATTGCTTCATCGCAATTCCTAAGGTCCATGACTTATTGTCTCTTAATAAAAATAGGTAGATTAATTACGAATAAAATGATAACCTTACCTAGGTTAAGCAATATAGTCTTGGAAACTAATTTCTCTTCTTGCAAGTAAGACTCATTACATAAAGTCAAGGCACAAGACCCTTCAATCATGATCTAAATAATGATCTCAACGATTGAATATATATAAATACCACATTTGGATCAAGTTAAGGTTTAACTAAAGAGTTTTATATAACTCCAATCTAGTCTTCTTGACTTCGATAGATTCTCAAGACATCATCGTTGTTCCAAAGATCTTAAGAAATGTCTTTCTACCCATGGGTATCTCCTTGCATCCTTACATCATCTGAGATCCATAATCTATCGACACTTAAAACTTAAGTCAAATTGGGAACAATCAAATAGGTTTATACACCAAATAATAAATGAACAAAAATTAGGGTTCTTACCCCTTTATCATCAATTCATAACATAGCCATAAGGTATATAAAATAATATTACCCTACTAGGTCAACCTAGTGTTTGTCTTTCCTTTTCCATGAAAATGGAATATCAAACAATCAATTCTAGAAAGAATAGTTTTAGTTAAATACCAACTTTCCTTCAGTCTTCTTTCGACTTAAAGGTTGTTTCAAACTTCTAAACAAATCTACTTTAAATTATAAGAGGTATCCTCAATATCAATAACGTCAAACAATTTGACTCCAAGTCTAAGAGTCTCCCAAGTTTAGTTTACAAAATATCCCTATCAAACCAAATTTTTAGGTTTTATCCTCCTATACCATCATAATGGAATTACATCATATATTCCCATAGAGTAATCATTTGAAATGCCAATGGATTAACCCCTGGCTCTTAATCTAATTACAAGGACATTTCTAGGTTTCACCACTCTCGACTAGAAAGAAGATTGTCTTCCAATGTTGTTAAGTATTAAGGGATCATTCAATCCTTACCACAAGGTTATGTCTAGATTAACCCTTAAAATCTTAATATAATAATCCTATGGTTCACAAGAGTCTAGAATGTTGTCCAAATTTGCTGTGGTATCAAATATCGAACCAAGACAAGTTTATTCTAGTTCATATACAAGTAAAGCTCAATTATAGATAATCTAAAGGTTCCTAACAAGCTTAATCTTGTCTAAGTTGAATTGAATTGATACGAAAGATAAGATGGAAAGACTTTTCTAAGTCGCTATCCTTTTGAAATCAAAGTTAAGTTCCTCTTTCTCTTCCAATACTAAATTAAATCAAAACAATAATAAATGAGAGATGAGGGGAAACAATTCATCCATTAGATCTATTAGAAGGTAACCTCATAAGGAATTTATAAACAATCAAAAACTAAAGTATCATTATGGTAAATGATACAGTTGGCTTAGCATTCTATGTTTTACAATATCTACATTGTATGATGAGTAGTTTTACGCGAACACCTATGATATGTGTTATAGAAAGGACACATATGATCCTAATATACAGTATCATTCCAAATCTGCTATTTAATATTGGACGTATATCAAGGCACCGTAACATATAAATAATAACCCTCTCTCAACCTCGATGTATCCCTTCTATCATTCAGTCTAGCTCCTGAATAACTAAATCTTAATCCCATAAACAAAGGTATACGTTATTATAGACCAACCAAACTTCTCTAAAAACAAAAACCATACATGTTTATTACTAGTAAAGAGGATCGCTATACATAGAAGCTATTACTCTTAGTATACCGGCCCGCGTCATTAAAAGACATCGACCTCCAAATCCTCAGTCATTTTGACTCAGCCTCTTATCATAAGTATGAACCAAAGTAAAAAGAAATCATATGTCAATCAAGGATTTCACACAAGAAATGAACCTGTTAGGTTGCCTTGATAGTCAAGTGTCACTCGCAAAGCTAAGTTTCTTCCTTAGATAACAGTTTTCTCCTCTCTGCCATCTTTTTTCTTGTTTCTCAACAGCAACCGTCTCCCAAAACTATGCTCTCCACGCCCACTAACATGCAATCCATCCCCTACCTATAGTTGCACTGCACTTTCAACTCCACGACCTCCGGTTTTCCTCCCCGCCAAGATGATAACCCGCCTTATCTGCGGTTTTAGTTTTCCCCCTCTAACAATAGCTCCCAACTAACTATATACTTCACCACGATGCTGGAATATCTCCAACTCTTCAGCAGCGAAGCAAGAAAAAGGCTCTCCACCTGCGGTTTCTATGGTTCTCAACAACCATTGCGCCCACTACTCCCTTCTCGCGCCGACTATGAAGGAGCTTCTGCATTTATCTAACGGTTACACTAAAATCTCCACCGTATATCCTTCTACCGTGCTCAGCGAGGAAGATCATTTCTCTTTCTCTGCGGTCTTTTGATTCTAACAACCGCAAAAACCCCTCCTTCCATGCCTTCAAAATGCTCTCTCCTTTTCTCCCGAAAGTGGGAACGTGGGCGTCCAACTCCACTCCCCACCAATGCCTCCCCATAGCGAAGGAATCACCCGCTTACCAACTATCGTCCATGCCTATCCAGATGGGAATCCATTTCGGCATGCAAAAGTAACTCCTATCCTTAAGCAACCACTCCCAAATGGAGCTCCACAAGGCAAGGTGGCGGTTATTCTCCATATCATCGACTCAGCTGACAGTCCTCTTTCTTTATTCCTCCCTCCAAGAGATAGCACATGTCTTTTATAAACTTCCCACGACTTACCAACATCATAAAGACTTATCCCCGGAAAAGAATACACAACTATTAGATTATATGGCTCCACTACTATAAGGTTGAAATAAAACCTTTTAAAATTGAGAAAACTCCACTTAAACGTGCTTACAATGCTTAAGCATGCCATCGTGGGGATATACGTGGTATATCACACCACCTTTTATATAAATCTGACACCCAAATGAACACGACTCAAGGTTTCATTAAACCTTAATTAACTCTTTGTTAAAAGAAAACAACTTCATTTAAAACATGAGGACTCCATTCGCATGATCCTCAAATCTCTTGATCTATCATATCTAAGATAACAGTTTGTTATCATTAAAGCTCCACTCATCTAGACAATGGTAGGTTCTCTACAACTAAGAGTTTCTCCTATAAATAAGCCTCTAAACACTCCAGCATCAATGAGAGGTGTACACGGATAAAAAAGTATCTCTACTCAAAATACGGCCCTCTATAGGCATCTTAATGCTCATGTGTTGGTTTAATGGTTAAACAATTATGTCCTCCTCGTGGATTTCTCCTATGGATAAATATGAACATTTTAGAGGACATTGAGGTAGTAATAGCCACATGAATATTAAAGATTCCCTCTTCAATATATACCTAAAGAAGAATAAATAGACATGATATGAACAATAATAGTCTTTGTCTATATTTAATCTTTAATCAAAATATGATAATAATAATAATAAGTCAAAAAGCTTACGAGTAATGTGATAGGGTCGAGCTTGTCTCCCCTTCACAGAATCTCGTTAAATCATGTGGACTTGACTTGATAAGATCGTCATCTAACATTAAATGTCGACAATATTCGCATCATCTAACTTGATGAAAACATCTCGACATATAAGAGGCGATAATAAGACCTCAAGCGACACAAGAAGAATAACGCAACCGTTTTACGGCTATGACGTTGTTAACTTTACAAACGACTATGTCGACTCACCATCGACTTGACTAGATGACAATCAAGATATCGACTACCCGTCGAAGTAGATTCAGAAGTAACTAACAAGACAATACTTACTTCATACGACTCATTGGTTCACATTATCGTTTAACACTAGACTCGTTTGGCAAATTGACCACTTGTAATCCAAGGTCTATCTCTCTCTTCTCGAAAGATACTCTCTCTCTCTCTCTCTCTCTTCTCTGAGAGTCGATAACTTGTAATCCTGTTTCACTTGTCATCAAACAATAAGAGATCAGTGCATCATTATTCAAAATAAATCAAATCTCATCATATAGATATAAAATCGACAATAACATAATCATTTCCATGATTTCCTAAATGATATTCAATATAATTCCATGCCATTTCTTCTCAAAAATCTATAACATCTCAATAAATTTACTTATGCCCAAGTAAAAGGTAAAAGTTTAGCAAGTCAGAAATAGGGATGTAACAAACACCCATAGATTAGAAATTTATATCATTGCATGATTAAAAAAATGCCCATGTGTAAGCCCCATATACACTTTATAATTGAGTGTATTTTGCAATAACACCTCTAAAATAGATCAATTAAGACACCCTTAACAAGTTACAATGATTAGAACTTTATAAATTAGTGTGATTACAAAGTTGGAGTTAATTTTTATAGTTTTACAACATCCAAATTAGACCAAAAAGTTGAAAGTACAATCAAATGACAAAATAAAAACTATGCATAGTGCTTGAAAATTCCTCCACTTTTAAAAATGAGATTCAAATCTAAGTTTGTGAAAGTTATAATGTCTAAAAGTTAAAAAACTAAGATTGTGTAGCAAAATTTGTGAGAAAACTATTTTTCTAAAAAAAATGGAGTCATGAGAAAAAACATATTACATCAGCATGAAGTATGTGAAATTGTGGCCCATTTTTAAAAAATTACATAAAAAATATCTTCACATGGTTGTAATATTGCATCTCGAAGTTGTCCTTCAAATTTAAAAACTTCATTAAGAGTTGGTCCTTGTTGGGTGATAGGTAGGGGGTGCTAGGGTGGCATCAACAATAGAGGCGGTGCACTAGTGGTGCTCTAGGGTTGAGTGGGTTGCTTGGGTGGCTAAATGGTAGATCACAAGAGGAGGACTACTCAAGCGATGTTACGATGGAGGGAGGAGCAGACTAGCAGGGCATGGGTGGCACATTAGTTGCTAGAGGGCAAAGTTTCATTGAATGGTAGTGGCAACCAAAGACCCATGAAAACTACCCAAAAATGCTTGTCATTGGCTATTTTAAATATAATGGAGCAAATTATAAAGAGTAACATACAAATATATAGGCCTCTTAGATGCATGATTCATGGAAGTGATATGTCTAAGGGGTCATGAGTTGACTCTCAATCACTCCCAATCAAGAGGTGAGATAACTCAGTCTAACTAAGATAGAGGTGGCACTTAACTACCATCAATTAAGGATTTATGAGGTACTAGTAGAACTTGTGTACCTCAAGTCAAGGTGAACATGTCATTATGATTTACCTAAGTGAGAATAATTAAATATTCTTAATATCTTAAGTAAACTTATTAATAGGTGCAATATTGCACCAATAGTAATTGTAAAAAAGAATTATTTTAGGAGATTTTAGAGGTTGTGCCTTTTCACACTAATATAAGATTGTTGTGCAACCAAACCAACCATGTTGGAGAGATTGGAAGTACTTTGTTGATATTCATTTTTGTAGATACACTCCTAATAAGGGTTACATTTTTTTTACTCATTTACCTATGGTTTAGAAGTTGAATGAGAGGTGGTCTCTTCAATCTCCGCTACAAGTTTGGAATAAGAGGTTTCAAACTATTTGGAAAGCTATTGTAGAGCCCAAGATTGCTAATTTTGCATGGTGTTTATTATATTAGGGCCTTTCTATTAGCAAGCAATTGATTTAGTTAGTTGTTACGAACCCTAGATGATCATTTTGTGGACATTTTGAGACCATTATGCACTTATTTTAGTTTTCTAGTCGAACTCAAGTTTGTTAGTCTTGGATTCATGATTTCTCTAAACCTTTTCAACCATGACCTATTTCCCTACCAATTTGCATGGCTTCACAACATAGTACCATTTAATCTATTCCATTCATTAAATCATACAAATCAATATTATGAATAGTGTCACAAAAACTGTGTGACATCTTTTTGTGGCGAGCCCTAGTCAACATAATTCGGTGCAACGACTAACCACCACCATTTCCACATTACTGTTCATGATTTGAAGTGAATGAAGTGGGAAAGATTCATGGTTTTCTCGTTATGGATGGAGACACATACGATCTCATTTCACTCCAACACTGATAATTACTGGCACGTGGCAGTGTGGGTAAAAGTCCAGGGTTTGTTGAAAAATTTGTACTTTTTATATCGTCAAATTACTTTAATAATTCAGAATTTTAAAAGGGAAAGCACTGTAATAGACGTCAAAACTAATCCTGTTATTATTATATTAAAATGTCGGAATAAAAAGTTTACGTTCCCATTATTTAACTCCATGATTTGAGATGTTCCCTTTCCCACAAATCATTTCAAATATTCCTAAAGAGCAACTTTCTTTTTCCCCATTTCCTATGTGAAACAAAATATGGAGTCCCTATCACATTGAAAAGAAACCAAAATAGTTTTTTCCCTGTTTAGTTAAGGTAAATAAATGTAAAAATAGCAATAACAATCAAATTATCCTAATTACTCGAGTTTATAAATAATACATATTTATATTATATAATTGATAATGAGGATAAGGGTATTTAATTTCGGATGTGATATATTTATATTATATAATTGATTTTCTTCCTCTTTGGAGAATTAAGGAGGCATGACACGTGCATCTTCATTGGTACAATAATTGCCAAGACCCAAGTCATTAAAGAGGCCAAAACTCTCATATTGCTAGTTAAGAAGTTCATAGTCAACCATCTAATTGGTCTAGCTTTCATTTGGGCTACTTACTTTAGCCACTTGATGGGCGTCTTCTTCATCTGAACCACTTGTATATGCTTCTACAACCATCTCTCCAGTAGCCATAGATTTGGGGTCCTCATAGACATCCAGAGCAAAGAAGGGGAACTTGAAAATCATGAGGAGACCCAGGGCTCAAAGAATGCATCAACTAAAGAGAACCAAAGGAATCTATTTGCGGTAGCATGGATTGCTCAAAGGGAGTGTGTACAACAGACACACTACACCTATATCGATTATCAACCAAGGCACACTTTACTTTTATATCTTGATATTTCACCATTATATATAAAGGTAAATGCTCATTAATAATTGACTTGGGTGGAAGATCCATTCTATCAAATGAGATATCATGTTTGTGTTTATATGTCACACATTATAACATAGAAGCAACTATTTGTGGTGAAATATTAGAATGCACTTGTATCTTTTTTTAAACTTTTTATGATAGCCTTATATATGATACACACAATAAATCCCAAAGAGGTATCTTAACCTATGTATTATAAAGTTGATCAATACTATCATATTTCATACATGCTCGGTTATAATATTAGGTACATGAAAAAGATTAAGATTAGTGGGTGGCAATTGATTAGATATAGCTTTCTAACTTCTATCCATCCTCTAATAATTGTTCCCAATTGTATGATAACTTTGTGAAGTAGGGACCTCATGAAATACATGTTTTAGAATGGGTGGAGGTAACTTAGGGGATTGAAAGACCAAAAGGTCTCCTAGGAGGAGAAGAAAAGTAAACCATATAAACAATAGGTGATCATGGACAAACATATAAGGATTTAACTTAGGAAGGCTCATGTAAGTTGGTACTATCCTTAATCACACTAAGGCTAGGAAAATTTGCAATAAAATCATATGCCAATGCCATAAATAAATAATAAAACATACAAGATGTATCAAACCATTGCAATGCTCTATCACTCAAAGTAAGTCTAAATTCACTCATCAATAAAATTTCATAATATAAGTACCCATAATTAGCAAGCATCAAAGACATAACATGTAAAAATGCATCACTAGAACCATCAAAGTCATCATGCAATAGCTCCTCACTAAGATCCATAATATCATCATGTAATGCAATATGAGATGATGAATTGTCAATAATATCTACATGAGAGGCTAATGAATTGTCATCATAATGTATGCTATCATCATGTAATGTATCAAAAGATAAAGAATCATCATGAATATCCATAAAGTCAATGTGAGATGTGAAATCACTATTGAATGCCACTAAGCATATCATCATAATGTATAAAAGAAGGTAGCTCACATGGATCACTATCCCTAGACTCCTCATAAGATGCATCATCAAAGGGATACGAATCTAAGGATATATGTAAATAGGGCTATCATGACATGTAGTAATAGTAGCATGACAAGGCTCAACAATATCATGGATAGGTAATGAAGGTGTAACCTCCTCATACAAAACATCATCCCTAGATGTGTTAGTAGAAGGTGAGGCTACATCATCATTCATCATATAAGGGGAATAATCATCATGAATCAAGTACATAAATGAAGTAAAGTCCTCTAAAATGGACAAAAGCACCAACAAAGCTCTAAAATGGATGGAAAAGTGTTGACAAATTTCATGAAGGAGAAGGTAGATAGGTAGGAAAATAACCCACTCATAGAACATGAAACATCATCAATTTAGAAAAAGGATGCAAAGCATCAAGGATTGAAGGGTGGGAATCAATAAAGAATGAAAACACCTTATATTCCATTATATATGTATGAAGGTAATCCCAAGGTAAAGGCTCATATGGACCCATATGGAAAGATATATCAAGTAACATGCAATGGATGTAAGAAGCGAGATACCAAAGCCTAATCTTAGGTAAAGCAAACAAGGGTGAGTAGGGATAAAAGAGATAACAAGTAATGAACCCAAAACTTTAATCAAGGTAATAATAAGAACATAAATAATGGTGAACCCAAACCCTAATGAGATCTAAAATAAAAGGTATACAATTAGAAATATTAGATTTGAAACCTTAATGTAGAAGGATATACCCTAGGGACAAAACCTTAGGGATGTAGGAAATTTGGGTTCACCAAAATTAAAAAGTGATAAATTGGCCTTTTCATAAATATCTAAGGTAAATAAATATTTATATGTTAAGGATCGTTCACCATTTATTACTAAATAGAAATAGAGTAGATACAATAAGAGGTGGACTCCACTAGCCAAAACATTGCTACACCTTGTATTGTGTAGCATAGAGTCAAACACTATTACAAAAGAGATAACTTTTACATCTTTGAACACTAGTAGAAAATACATCAAAAAGTGTAAACTAGCAATAATGTTCTATCTTAATGACGATCTTTAGAAACAACAACTTTGTTCAAGTGCCCACAATCCTGCACAGTTCTCTTTTTGCATCTCTTTTTCTCTCGAACCTACTCTTTTACCATTGGTTTAACTATCTTTTTCTCAGCCAAGTATTCCTCAAGTGTTTTCAACTACTCAACATCAAGGTCATCTCTGCCCTGCGGCCAAAAGTGGAAGTTTGCAATTTCATTCTTGTACACGAGGTTCAAACCTTCTTTCAAAAGGATGAAAATTTTTCTCTTTGGCATCTCCAAACTCATTGATACCTTATTGCCAACATTAAAACAAATGAGCTCACAATAAGAGTCAATAAGGTTTCTTATCCTGTCATGAGGGTAAATAAATATTTGAAGCAACAATCAATAAATACACCTAGAATTAATGAGTTGGGATTGATAATACTGCTAAAATAAATGTTCAAAAATAAATAAATAAAATAATTTTACTTACCTCTAGGTTTAATGAAGATTTGACTTTGACAGAGACCAATTAATTCATCACTTTGAAAAAAAATAGGACCTTTTAGATGATTGCCTTAAGATTATAAAACATCACTATACACTATTATGGTTTATTTTCATCTTTGCAAATCTAAATCCTAATTGCAAATTTGAACACTAATGAGTAAATTTGATCCAGCATATTCTAAAATGTAGATTTGTATTTGTCTTGATGTTTGAACACGTAATAAATGAGTGGTAGTGTTTAGGAACAACTTTAGGATTTTTCTAGACATAGATTTTCTCATTTGGTGAAACCCTTGGATTCAAATTAATGGTTTGGAACAATGATTGAAGACGTGCCAAACAATCATGTAATATGCCTAGTGTGTTGATGCTATGCTCTTGTGATGGTACAATGTGTAACAAAGCTCTCTTAATGCTAGATTATAAATGGATTAGAGGTTGTCATTTTATACAACCTAGCATGTAATTCAAATATTTTCATGATTTAGTCAAATCATAACGACTAGTTGGAAAAGGATGACTTGGGCTTATTTAAAATTTAAATTTGAATGTTTAGGGGTGAAATACACACGATTTGAACCAGGTTCATTTCCGCACCATGGAATTGATCCAAGATAATGAACAACTAGATTTGCACATTGAATTCAGAACTTTGGGATGTGTGAAGATTGAATTTGATAGAACTTAGATTAATTACCAACTTCCATACAAAAAATATCATTTTATACACTAATCTTTACAATAAAAATAAACAAGTCTAAATAAAACTAAAACGAAAGGAAAAAGTATATGCATTTTTTACTCTTACAATTCTCTAACCTTACAACATTTACGACCATAATAATTATAAAATTTTGAAAGAAAACATCTTACATAAATCTAAAACTAAAAACAATAAATTATTTATAACTTCAAAATTACCAAAAATAGAAAAATAAAAATAAAACTTTAAAATGATATATATTATATTTAAACATAAATTGAAAAAGTTAAAACAAAATAGGATTCCTATCATAACCCATCTAATTTAAAAAGATATTAAAATCCTCATAAATAGTTTAGATTAGAGAGTGTCCTAAGTGACATAACTTTCCCCTGTCTCAAAAGTTTTTATTCTTTTAATGTGTCATGTCAATTGTGGAAATTATGTTGTGGAAATTTTTTTGGAATCAATTACACTTTTAAGATCCTATCTTCAAGAAAAATTTAGGAAAAAATAAAATATCTAAAAGGAACTTTAAAAAAGGTCAAAGAAAATTATTTTAAAAATATCATCAACCCAAACTTAAATATTATTTAAAAAAAAAATCTTCGAAAACCAAAATAGTGATATAAAACCGAAAAACTCATAGGTATGAAGATAGGCGTTAAACAAAGTGTGTCGTAAATGGAAAGCGAAGGCACTACAAATCCGTCGCGATTCGCGGCCAATTAAAAAATAAACAAAAACAATTCTTTTCCAATTCTGCGAGGGGACAAATGGGAGCGTGAATTAAAGTAAGCATTAAAAACTCCGCAATCTAGAAGCTTCTTTAAATATTTCTTTGTGGGTCACATGGTTACATTCCTAAACCCTTTTATCTTTTCCACAACGTGGCTACCTAGGTAAGGAAAACATGTTTTTTTTTCAAATTTTATTTGATTTTTTCATTATTTCGATACATATCTTTATTTTGAGAATGGGATTATCCAATCTTTGTGTAACAATGTAGTTTGAGGGTCGTTTTGACATAATCCTTTTGAATTGAGATTGATAGTTGTATTTGTCAAATTTGTTCAATGGAGCTTAAAATTAAAGATTGTCTTGTTTTTAGATGCACTTCTTGCTATGAGATTAGGGGACAATTGTTTTTACCTCTTGAAAGAATTGGATAACCCTCTCTAGACCTTCATGGTTTATGAAGTTTAGAGATGTTCGACTCCTTTTTCTGTTGAAAGATGTTTGATTTTTGTGAATGAGAGCCAAAGACTTTGCTTCCACAATGCTCTATGATTAGATGATTTCTTCTTTCATTCACATTGTTTCTTCTTAGGATTGAGTAGGAAGCAATTTCATGATGGGCTATTAGATGTGATGAGACATGTGAGTCATCAAAAGATATGATTTGTTTTTATATGCTTTCTTTATAATGCTTATTTATTATTTCCTTTTAGATTTGCTTGAGTTGTGTTTGCACTCCCTAATTATTTTTCATTGTTCCTTTTACTTACCTTTTTGTAAAAGAATAAAATCCCTTTAATATCAATCTAGGCTAATTAAAACAAATGCATATAATTAAACATAAATGAGCCTATATTTAAATTCAACTCTGAACTACTAGTTGCAATAAAATGATTATTCAAAAAATAAATGAGGAGGGATAAGGCACTTGGCTTTGGGAACTACTATGAAGAATAAATGCTAGTGAATGTACATAATTTAGTCGTTTTGACCCTGAAAATGAATGATTATAGTTTGATAAATGCCTCAGGGTTTGTATAGTCTTATAATTCTTTGTACATTGAATCCCAGCCTCTCAAGTTTAGCAAAAATGACATGATGCATGGAATTATCCTATAATCCATGTTATCAATCAACCAGACTATGGACTTCTGAAACCTTTTGAGTATCAATATTTGATATCTAAATTTGTGGAAGGACAACTAGTATTTAGAAACACCTTAGGGAAGCTATCAAATTCTGAGGGTCAAGTTATCCTCAATCAACCCCCTTGTCAAACCAACTTTATGGCCTTGGGAAAATGTTAGAAGATATTAAACAAGTGTGCAATGGCATATATGCCAATTATTATGCAAATGCATTCTTTTTATTGCTCCAAATTGAAGTGTTCTTAGAATAAACATTATTTGCTCTCCTTATGTTCTGGATGATCTAGGATGATTCTTGGATGTGTTTAATTGCATAAATGAATGTCTTTAAATATCAAGACATGACAAATAGTTGAACAAACATGTACCAAATTGGCTCATAATGACTAATGTAAAAGGGTGGGAATTGACAATTTTGAATTTAAAAATTCAAATTTAGGGATCAATCCCAAGTAGGTTGGGATCAAACCCAAGCACCACAAAATTGAACCAAGATAGAAAATTATAGATCTCGGTATCAAGATCAAGTACATGGAAGTCAAGGCTAATAATGGAGCAAATGTGTGGAAATAGTAAATTGAGTTGGGATAAGGTTGAATGTGTAGAAATATGTGAAGGTGAAAGTAAATGGGAATAAATAAGGATCAAACTTAGCACAAGAGTATGCCACTTGTCACTATGTAATTGTATTAAGACATTACACCAAAGTGAGTCCAAAACTAAATGAGAATTGATATGGACATGCAAATTTCACCAGTACATTTTCATAGACATTATTCCCTATCTTATTAGTCCCTATCTTAGTAGGGTTACTATAGTGATTGATATGTGATCATATTAGATTCTTGTTTGAAAAATTAATTCAACTACTTTATAACTTTCCAAAGTTTTTATTTTAGTTTTTATATTTGTCTAAAGTTTGGGTGCTTAATTTTTTTGTGACATGACACAAAGTTCTTAGTTTGATTGAGAACATTTATTATGACTACCTTCCATTAATTTGTTAAACTTATTTACAAAAAAACATGTCATTTATTTATAGATAATATTAATGAATATTAATGGTGAAGGCATCAATGTTGCATTACAAATGAATAATTCTCAACCACCAGAAGTTTGAAGCTTCACAAAGCTACAAGAGATATCTTACAAATTCTAGTGTTTTCTCTCTATCTATAATAATCTATGCCTTCTGCAATTCTTTATCAATATGCTTTAGCAAAACATTATGCATTTTAGCCTTAAATAATCTTTTGTCTGTTGACAAGGGCCCTCTTAACAAGCACGTAGGAAGATTTGACTTCCTCATGTGGTTGCTAGGACCCTCCTAAATTCATCAACACTTTGTTAGCTTGCATAATAAAAAATTTCCATTGAGCCTCTTAACGTGTAGGTTAGTCATTTCACATGGTTGGTGTTTACAAAGTAGCTCAATTTGTTTAATATGAAATGATTTCCATTTAATATGACATCATATTATCAATATTATTGTTTAATATTCCCACTTATCAGTAAAATATTACATGAATGCCACTACAAAGGGCCCATGGGAATCTTTCATATTACTTTTAAAACCATAAGCCATCTGGAAAAATATTTACTAACACATAGACAAACTTTTAATCATGTTATTTTTTACATTTGTTGCTTGATTGGAGGCTCATAAACCACCTTTGAACTCTTCTCTAGTATGTTGGCCCTAATTAGGTTTTTTTTAACAATGCCATCTAGGGTTTGAAATTATCCATTTTTGTCATCCATCTAGGGTTATTTTGAACAATGTATTTAAATCAATATACATAGATGATAGAGGAATTTAGTCTTGTGTTGTAGTTGCAAATGCATTGGTAGACATGTATGCAAAATGTGGAATTTCAAATAGGGGCCCTACCTACTTGGAGCAATGGTCATTGAAAATTTTAATATGCCATTACCTAATTGTTTTTTGGTCATCCATCAAAGCATAAAGGATAGAGCAATTTCATCAAAATGTTGTAGTTACAACTACAATGATAGACATGTATGCAAACTTTGGAACCATAGACACATCACATATATTACTTGACAAAATGCCTAAAAGAAAAGTTGTCTCATGGAATGCCATGATTGTAGGATATGCAAATAGGAAGCTTTTTTTATCAAAAGGTTGAGAACAACAATTCATTATTTTACAAGAATAAAATCCCCTTCTTTTCAAGGGCATTACTTCTTGTCATAGCCCATTTTTGTTACATGGCACAATATTGATGGTTACAAACTTGTATATATAGTTATATATGATGCATGACAATATTGTTATTCTAATCTGTATAGACATAAATGACGTATTTGATCAGAGGCATATGATGTTCTAATTATCACGATGATTATGTTTTAATTCTATCTGTAGAGTAGATAATTATAACATGTTATAGTAGCATGTCTGAATTTTTAACTCATATATGATACCAAATTTGTCATGAACTAATCACAACTTGGTGTTGAGTGCGACAAGATCCATCATTCACCTCTACCCGATGGGAGAGTATCATAGAAGAGAGGAACCTAGTTCCTCTCAAGGTTGCCTGCATGATTTTTGCACACACACACACACACACACACACACACACACACACACACACACACACACACACACACACACACACACTAAATCATCTTTATGATTGCATATGGGGTGGGATAGTAGTTAATTTGTAAGTCCAGAATTTGTTTCTTGATCCATTTTCTTCTTGATAACAACTTCATGTAGATTTATTTCAAGATGTAAAACACATATATAATATATACATACATACATACATATATGTGTGCATGTGTAGTATAATTATAAATATATGTTGTATATGCATACACACGCTATACCGATATACACGTGTATATGTGTATACAAACATATAACACCAATATATATGGTGTACATACATACACATGATATATGGATATATACATGTATATGTGTATGCATGCATATTATACAATTGAGCAAATACTTAGTACACATATATACTATATATATTATATATACATGAAATAATAAATAGTATTTAAATTGAGGTAAATACCAAATAATGTTTAATTAAGGTAAATAATTAATAACGTTTAAATGAAATAACCATAGGATGGCATAAAGTAATTACTCATCCTTAAGTAAAATTTGAATAAAGTAATTTTATTAATTTAAAGGAATAAATTAATTTAATTGTGTTTATGCTAGCCAAGGCGGGAGTTGTTAGTACGACAGATTAATTAAAACATCAACAAAGTTTAAATTGTAAAGGTTTATTAAATAGAAGGAATTGAGCACTTTAATAAAAAAAAGATATATTTTATGCGACAAATAATCCTTCCATGTGGACATCTATAGAAGGATAAAATGCCATTTGGCAGGCTGCTTCCATGAGCTGTTGAAAAATGAACACGGGAGAAAATTTTAAGGTATTACTTGACATTTTTTTATCACGTCTTGAAACATCTGGAACATGGAAAAAGGTGAGAAAAAGCTTTTTAAAAAAGAGAATATTAGAATGAGAAGGTATGTCGGCAGAGGAAGACAAAAAGAACATGAAGAGAAGAAAGAAAGGGGAAAACAAGATACAGACAAATCATTGATTTCAACGGAGGTATTAAGGTATGTTTTATCATATTTTTGTTTAGACATTAGGGTAATTAAATCTTCTTTCTATGCACTATATTTTGCTGTACATAATGAGGATTTTCCTTGTTCCTAGTTGATTTGAACCATAAATGATAGCAACTTATTTAATTTATGTTGATCATCCATTTAGGGTAGTTGTGTAATCAATTTCAAATCAAAGGCATGATTTAAACTAAGTTTAATAGAACTTGAATCTAAAATCCTTACCAGCTTGAGTAGCTGAAACTATGAATGAAATCTCATAGCAGAGATCATGCTGAAATTTAAAGAAAATCACATTATTTTAAATGACTGAGCCAAAGGATAGAAAATGTAAAAATCTGAGCATACTGTAGAGGTCTCCATTGGAGGTAACTCTCCAATGGAGATGCCTCCATTAGAGGCACCTCAAAAAACCTACGCTGATATTAAACAACAAAAACTTGATCTTTCTTAAAAGGTTTAGTATATATTAATATTGTTTGGAATATTAAATATTTGTTTGTTTCCAATTCTGCAGTTTAAAGAAATTTCTATTTGGAAACAACAGTAAAATTAGTGAATGTAAATATTATTATATGTGTAGCACATATTACATCTTGATATATATTAAGGTTGGAAAATGTTTTATTGAAAGTAATTAAAAAGCTAAGACTTAAATTATTATTACATGGAAAAGAAATATAATAAAACTTTAATTTAGAGGCAAATTAAGGAGGGGTAAGCATTAAGAATACATCTCTTCTTTACTTAAAGACCTACATATGAAGGATTAATCTTCTTAAACAAGGATGAAACCAGTGCCGAGATGGAAAATAAACTTGAAACCAAAACCAAATTAATGGAAATCTAAATGTTAAACATGCATAAGCCAACATACATGATTGACATATGGTAGATTTCAAGTGGAATCTTGTCTTCTGAAGGATTGAAATCATGGATGCCATTTGAATTTATAGTTGCTTTCTATATGTTTGCATAGGCAATGGGTGGAATTGCATAGTTAAATTCACTGTCATGTATGGCGACCTTGAGGAACTAGTTACCTCGGGACGGATCGGGCTGCCTGTGTGGGGTAGCACAGGGAAGCTTGGCTTTGTGGTAGGGTAGATGTTGCTTCTGTGATGCTCTCTCATTTTCAGGTGTACGAAGGAAGAGCTAGGGTGAGGAATCCACCAAGATGCCACATCACCTATGAAACCTACTCAGAACTAAAGATAAATAACTTATCTTCTTGATATGTCTTGTTATGTAGAATTGCAAGAAATGAAAATTAACTTGTTTATGATGAGTTTTATGTATTTGATGGATACTGAATTAAGATGATACCAACATTGCTATTTATGTTATCAAGTTGATTAGATATATAACGTTATAGAAACATTATGATATCATTGATTATATGAAGAAGTTATGAGATTTAGTGAAGATATAATCTTTTCTCTTGATGTTTGTCACTATATGCTAATTAGTTTGGGATAAGCTTTCTTATGATGCTCTTTTCAATTTACATGTTATAAGTTCTATCATGTATAAATGAGATTTTATGAGTAATGATTATTTGGAAGTATAATGTTCATATATGTGATCATACTGAAATGATATAAAACATATCAAATTGCAAATTTACATGTTGATTTCATGTGCCATTACATATGACTTGTATCAAATTATGGTTTTTCTATGTTGGATTAGATAGCCTGTTACACTTCTAATTATTTTTCTTTAAAACATTCTTCTTTGCCTTTGGAATAATCAGTGATCTTCTTTGCATTCTTAATATTAATATGGAATTCATCTTCCTATAAAGTTGTATAGGTAACAAGATATATCTTTTAAGATGAGTATCTCTTTACTATTTTGTTGAAGAACACATATACATTACTATACCTTATTATTATAACATGATTTTATGTGCTCACATCCTATATTGCATATTTGCCATTGCTATATTGCATGTTGATATATCACTACTTATGACATCTCTTTTCTTATACTTTCATTTGAAACATGATTCTACTTAGCACAAATCCATCTCACCACCCCCATGCTTGTCCTTTACATTGAGGGGTAACATTGGACACACTCCTTAATATACATAATTTACCAAAATGGGATAATTGGAACAAAGCATCGATATTTATCAAAGCATAATGGAAGGTGATTTTTGTCAGATATTATAATTGGAAATGCTTTGGTAGACATGGCTAAACCATAGGGCCAAAATCATCCTTGTCAAACATCCTAGAAACAAATTATATTGCCATGTGGATGAATAACAATATGCCATTAACTTATGTGAATATATCTAGTTTGGATGTTTGGTTTGAAGATGACTGTTATAAAATTTTATGTTGCAAAGACAAAAGAAATTTAACTCACATTTTCATGCAATGAAAAAATCATATTCCTTTGAATTCTCATTCCATGGTTACTTAAAAATCTCTTTCAAATTCTTCCAACCATATACTTAAAAGTCTATTACAAATCCTTGTACCAATATATGCAAGTCACTTAGTGGTAGTGTATACATACATATTGAAAATGTTGAGACATTTTTGAACTGTATTCAATCACTACAATATTAAAATTAAGGAAAATACAAAAATCTACTTTAGTGAACCCTGTACATAGCTTGTATAGAATTGTAAACATGAAAACAAAATATACTCTGTTGTATAGACTTATATGCATTGTGTAGTCAATGTTAGTGCTAGTCTTCAACAAGTTATGAAGGATTAACAAATTTTTGTGCTTGCAATTATACCTTCTACCCTAATTTTGTGACTAGATGTGCAAATATACCTTTCAACTTTAAAGTCTCACATCTATTGCCAATCTCATATGTATACAATGCATACTTTAGTTTACCACATGGCTTATGGTAGATGCTTTACCCAATTGATCTTTGCCTTGTAGAGGTATTATTTAGAAAGAATATGAGATGGATGATGTGGGCACTTTCACTCTTAGATAAATTAGATATTCAATGAGGCCTGACACTTTGGATGTATTTATGTTAAATTTCTTTGCTCTTGTAAATTGATGTTTTATATGAATGTGCTTTCTATTTTATCATAGGACATGACAAAATAGTACTCAACGATTAGATATAAATAATGTCACTTGGACATGAGCATGATGGTATCATGATGTACATCCTTCTACATGCAGACATTTGGCATGTAATAAAACCTATTAAAAAATGGCATACTTGTTCCTTTGAAAAATATAAGTGACATAAATATGTATTATCAATTTGAATTTATTTTTTAAATATGATATGTTAAATCAATCAAGCACTCTCTTCTTTTGTTAGATAAGTAGAAAGGTAGGTGCCTTAGGGAATGAGAGTGAAGTGCTCACTACTAGAGATAGCTCCATTCCTTCCTTGACTTGTCATCTCCACATTTAGACATTCCACAAAAGGTATATTTTACTAAAAAAACCTTTACTTTCTTTCTATTTTGTTCAATTAATGTCACTAAAGAATGTAATAATACTTAACATGTTCTATGATTATTCTTTTTTGCAAGACGCCAATACAACAATTTTCTCTGAGGAGGCTAGTACTCCAGTTGTTTGTGTTGAGACTATTGATTTGGGGTCCTTCCAAGCATTGTGCAGGGTGGAAGAATATATGTGTGTCCCATTTTTTGGCCTAAGTGGGACACTCAAATCAACATTTTTAGCTAAATTTTTACTTTTTGTCACTTATATCAAGCAAATTGTTAAGAATTTGAAGATGATGTGAACTAGTGATTTTTGAGATTTCACACCTAGATTCTATGTGTATATATGTATGTATGTATGTGTGTGTGTACATACATATTCATATACATACATACATACATACATACATATACATACACATACACATACACACACACACACACACATATACACATAAATATAAAAAAAACTGTCTCATTTTTAAATATTTGTCAACAAATTAGTTATTATACTTTATAATATTTTTGATGAGTAATATTTTCTCATATCAGATAACTTGAGCTAGAAATAAGATCAATTTATAATTTCTTAAACATGGATCATTAACATTGATATTTAGGGTATGCATTTTTTTGTAAATTTTTGTTACATATTTTATTCATTATTAATTTTTAATTCAAATTAATTATAATTTCAGAACATATTTTCTCATATTGCATAACTTTTTTTTTATATTTAAATTATTATTTGTTGAAACAAGGACATCAATATGGAGGGTGGTGCAAGGCTCCTAGGCACAGTCTGACACCTCAAGCATTTTTGATGCATTTTGATAAGCTATGTTTTGTTTTGATTGTATGTGTTGTAATAAGGCTTTAGCCATGTCTCTATGGTCCTTTTTGTGTGGTCAAGATGATTGAGGTGACCCTATAAACCTCAATCATGCTTAGTCCACTTGGATCCTTCTTGTGCCAATCAGGCCTAGAAGGTCTAAAGGATTGGTTTTTGAGTTTTTTTATTGATTGTTTGTGTGTTTTATCATGTTTTGGGAGTATGGAGGATGGTTTGATTCCTTTGGACAAGCTAAACCATAGTGTTAATGCAAAAATACCATAGTGTCAAATATTGTCAATGTATTATGACACATTGGGCGGTTGCAACTCATTTTGGATAGTTCAAACTAATTTTGCAAGTTGCATACCAACTTGGATGGGTTAATATGGTAAACATCTTTCTCCAGTACAAAGGAGGAAGTTTTTGTATGGAATTTGTGCACAGAAATCAAAGAAACTGACTATTTTTTCCTGCATTTTCACTGTTGTATGGCCTGTACAGATTTTACAGGGGTGTAAATGTACTTTTTCTGAAAGTGCTTGGAGTCAGGGTTCATATGAATCTAGTTTGAGGTCTTGAAGTGGTCAGCATTAGGAGATATTGATTTTTCTTTCAAAACAGGTCTAGAAACCCTGTTTTCTAGGGTAGCCATAGAAATCCGGCCCTAGAATGCATTCCCACTAGTAAAAATTCACAAAAACTGGTGAAATGCAGGCTAGGGATATGTACTATAAGATTCCAAAATCTTTTTGTCGGGAAATTATTCTTCTATTTTTAATTTGATGCCCTAGGTCAAGTATTACCATGTATTTGGCCTGTTTTATGCTATTTGCTGTTGTAGGTGACATAATCCAGACAAGGTGAATGAAAGAATGGTGGTTTTGTGTTGTAGGGACCTGGTAGAGACATTCTAAATTCCTTCCCTTGACCTATGAACCCAATTTGAACCCTTTACTTTGTAACCCAGGCCTAAAGTGATCAATTAGGCCTAGAGACCTAGTGGGGGTTTTGAACTGCTAGAGTAGAGTTGGGATTGGAGATTTGGAGGTTTGTTAGAGTCCCATAGAGGGTATCCAAAATTACCATTTGTTTGCCTAGTCCTCTGGGGTTTTGTCATTTGTTGTGAAGAAAACTAGTTTTGGAGGGCTAGTAGCCTCACTAGGCCTAGTCAAGGTTAGAGAGTTGAATGAAGTTGGTGATCAAACCAAGTGTTGGTAAGGTTTTTTCAGACCTGCATGAAGGTGTAGACATAGCCTTGAGAGTTGGACAAGAGTCTAAGTAACAAATCCTTCATTTACCCTTGAATGTGCCTTTGATTGTGTTGGATTGAAGAAGTGAAGTGGGTGAGTGGGCTAAGGAGAACAAACTTTCTTTGTGTTGTGCTTCCCTTGTGCCACCTCTACATCAGGTGGTATCAGAGCCATCAAAGAGATGGGAGATAGAGAAGAAGAGGAGGAAGTCCCTTCAAGAGTGACTAATGCCGAGTTGGCAAAGATAGTGAGAGAGCAAGCAGCCAAGAACAAAAGGATGGAGGCTGAGATAGAAAAGTTGAAGAAGGACAAAGACAAGAAGAAGAAGCCAGAGGTCATCTTGGATTCAGATGAAGAGGATCAAGATGAGGAAGAAGAAGTGCCAATGGAAGAGCCACAAGGAGGCATGTCAGAGAGACAATTCCTAGATGCACTTGGAAAGTTGAGTAGAAAGGACACTAAGGCAGACTTACCTATGTTTCTTGGTAAGATGAATCTAGAGGAGTGCCTTGATTGGATTGAGGCAATGGAGAACTATTTTGAATGTGAAGAAGTGGCAGAAAATCAGAAAGTGAAGATTGCCAAATCAAGAATGAAAGGGCCAGCCTTGAGTTGGTGGAATTTTATTCAAAATGAGAGGATAGAAGATGATAGGAATCCTATCTCTACATGGAGGAAGATGGTACTTGAAATCAAGAAGCAATTTGTCCCTGAGGATTATGAAGTCAACTTGAACAAGAAGTTGTACAACTTGAGACAGAAGGACATGGACGTGAGCACCTACACAAAAGAGTTTCACAAGATGACATTGAAAGCCAAGATGCTTGAGAATGAAAAACAGAAGCTTGCAAGGTATGTCAATGGCCTTAAGTTCTCCATTCAAGATGAATTAACTCTCTTTAACTCGGAGACAGTCCATAAGTGCTTCCAAATGGCACTGAGGATTGAGGATAAGCAAAGAAGAAAAGGGGATTTTGGCAGTAGCAGTAGAGGCAGAGGAAATAAGAACTTTAGGGGCAGGGACAGATTCCAAAACTGAGATAATTTCTCTAGACTCCAAGGTGGCAGATCACAAGAAGGCAGCCAAGGGCAAGCTGATAAAAATAGTGCAAATCAGGGTCAGTTTAGAGGGAGAGGTAATGGCAGAGGTAGAAGTGGGGGTAGAGGTCCTAATGTGTTTACTGGAAGGTGTTTCTCTTGCAATCAGATTGGACATCAGTCCTTTAGGTGCCTGGAGAAAATGGGAAACACTGCTGCAAATCAAAAAGAAAGAAGAGTGCAACTCCTTCAAGAAGAGGACTGTCAAAGCACCACAAGTTACGAAACAACCTCTTCCAAGTCTACAGCACCTGAGAGTGGAGAATGCATCATGTTCAACAGGTCACTCATCATGCCAGCCACCAAGGAGTATCCCCAAAGAAACAACTTGTTCAGAACCACTTGCAAGGTGAAAGGAAAAGTTTGCAAGGTAATAGTAGATTCAGGTTCCTCTGAAAATTTGGCTTGTAATGAAATGGTGACTAAGTTAGGATTGGAAAGAATGCCTCATCCTAACCCCTATAGAGTCTTTTGGCTAACCAAGGAACAACAAATTGTGGTGAAAGAGCAATGTTGGGTTGAATTCAAGATAGGTGAATATCATGATAAGGTTCTTTGTGAGATAGTGGATATGGATGCATGCCACCTTCTTCTTGGAAGGCCTTGGCGACATGACACAAGTGCCCAACATGATGGTAAGAACAATGTGATTCATTGTCCAAGAATGGTGAAAAGTTTACAATGACTCCTTTGATTGATGATTGCAAAGAGAAAGTCATTTCTAGTTCAGTTATGTTGGTAGGTGAAAAAGAGTTTTTGGCTAACCTCAAGGAAGAGAAAGTGCCATGTTTTGCAGTAGTCATCAAGCCCAAGGATGTGAATCCCAAGAAGGTCAAAGTGCAGCAACCTCTTAGGAGGATTGGACCAAAGAAAGTGGAAGAACTATTGGAGAGGTTTCAGGATGTGATAGCAGATGAAGGCAAGGATGCCCTTCCACCAAAGAGGGAGATTAGTAATTGCATTGATCTCATCCCTAGATCCACCCTACCAAACCAAGCAGCATACAAGTTGACCCTAGAGCAAAATGCTGAAGTGGCAAGACAAATCCAAGACTTATTGGATAGAGGACTTATCAGGAGGAGTATTAGTCCATGTGCAGTACCTGTAGTACTTGCACCCAAGAAGGAAGGAACATGGAGACTATGCACTGATTCTAGGGCCATCAACAAGATTACTATCAGGTATAGATTTCCAATGCCTAGAATAGAAGATTTAATGGATTGCTTGGGTAGGGCTAAATATTTTACCAAGATAGATCTAAAAAGTGGTTATCACCAAATCACGATAAGGGAGGGGGATGAGTGGAAAACCGCCTTCAAAACCAATGAAGGACTATTTGAATGGGTTGTCATGCCTTTTGGCTTGTCAAATGCACCAAGCACCTTCATGAGATTGATGAATGAAGTGCTAAAACCTTTCCTTAACAAGTTTATTGTTGTATATTTGGATGATATACTGATTTTTAGTGACAGCAAGGAAGACCACATAAGGCATATCCATCAAGTGCTCAGGAGGCTTCAAGAGGAGAAGTTGAGAATCAATCTTGACAAATGTGTCTTCCTACAAGAAGAGTTGATATTTTTGGGGTTTGTCATCTCCAAGGGCAGCCTAAAAATGGATCCAAGTAAGGTTGCAGCTATTCTTAATTGGCCAACACCTACAACAGCCTCGGAGGTAAGGAGTTTCCATGGTTTGTGTAGCTTTTATAGAAAGTTCATTAGAGGGTTTAGTGGCATTTGTGCTCCACTTGTTGACACCATAAAAGGGGGCAAGAAATGTGTATTTGTGTGGACAAATGAGGCCACTCAAGCCTTGAACTGTTAAAGAAAAAAATTTCAGAAAAACCAATCCTAGTGCTACCTAATTTTGACAAGGTCTTTGTGGTAGAGTGTGATGCAAGTAAGAGGGTTGTTGGGGGAGTCTTAAGTCAAGATGGGAGGCTTGTAGCATTCTTTAGTGAGAAGTTAAATGAGGCAAAACAAAACTACTCCACCTATGATCTAGAGTTATATGCCATGGTTCAGTCATTAAGGAAATGGAGACACTACTTATTGCCAAAGGAATTTATAGTTTTTACTGATAACCATGCATTAAGCTTCTTGAACAGACAGCAAAAGTTGAATCACAGACATGTCAAGTGGATGGAGTACATCCAAGCATACACCTTCTCCATAAAACATAAGAAAGGAGTGGCCAATAAGGTAGCCGATGCCTTAAGTAGGAGGAATCTTGTTGTGCAGACCATATAGCTGGAAAGTATAGGTATTCAAGCCATCAAAGATCAGTATGCAGCAGATGCGGACTTCAAAGAACCATACCTCTCTTGCAAGGCCATGACAGGAAGGTATAATACTGATTTTTCTGATTTTTTGTTGCAAGATGGATATCTTTTCAAGGGTAGCATGTTGTGTATCCCAAGATGGTCTGTTAGAGAGAATATAATAAAGGAAAAGCACTGTGGCAGCATGTCAGTCCACTTTGGTATTGATAAGACCCTAGAATTGGTTAGGAGGTACTATTTTTGGCCAAAATTGCCAACCGATGTAAGGAAGTTTGTTGAAACTTGTCAAATTTGCCAAAGAGCAAAGGGGCATACATCAAATGTAGGTTTATACACTCCTCTACCTATTCCTTCAAAGCCTTGGGATTCCATAAGCATGGACTTTGTACTTGGTTTGCCTAGGACAAAGAATGGGTATGACAGCATTTTTGTGGTTGTAGATAGGTTCTCAAAAATGGCTCACTTCATCCCATGTAAAACCACACATGATGCCTCACACATAGCAAGTCTTTTCTTCAAAGAAATAGTCAGGTTACATGGTTTACCTTTGTCCATAATCTCAAATAGAGACCTCAAGTTCATAGGACACTTCTGGAGGACACTGTGGAAGAGACTAGGTACAAACTCATCATTATCATCTGCCTATCACCCTCAATCTGATGGACAAACAGAGGTGATTAATAGGTCACTTGGCAACCTCCTAAGATGCCTAACAAAGGAGCAGGGTGCTAGTTGGGATTCAATTTTGGCTCAGGCAGAGTTCTCATACAATGACAGTGTCAATAGAAGCACCAGCCTGTCTCCTTTCCAAATTGTTTATGGCACTCACCCAAGGGGTATTTTGGAACTTAGGGAGGTTAAAGGATTGGAAAACAGCAGTGCCTTCGCTAAAGACTTCATTCAAGTCATGAAAGATGTCCATGAACAAGTACAACAGAAATTGCTGTCCACTTCACAGAAGTACAAACAATTTGCTGACAAGAAAAGAAGGGATTTGCAGTTCAAGGAAGGTGATTTGGTAATGGTCCATCTGAAGAAGGAGAGGCTTCCTATAGGTAAACATACCAAGCTACTCATGAAGAAGATTGGGCCTTATGAAGTGCTCAAGAAATGTGGAGAAAATACATATAAAATTAGCTTTGTCTCTAATTTTTAATGTTTCAGACCTTTATCCCTATAAAGGATCTGATCGTCAGACTACTGTTGAAGAAGATCAAACTGATTAGACAATCCAAGAACTCATTCCTTCATCTCCAAATCAGATTGAGTACATTTTGGATAAGAGGTTTGCAAAACAAACTAGAAGGCACACCTATCATGACTATTTGGTGAAGTGGCTAAACAAACCTCAGGAGGATGCCACTTGGACGAGCAGGGCAGACATTGAGAAGGTAGGTTTCACATTTGACAGCATTCCAACTCAAGAGACTTGAGTTCTCTTTGACAGTGGGTGTATGGTGCAGGGCACCTAGGAGCAGTCTGACACCTCAAGCATTTTTGATGCATTTTGATAAGCTGTTTTTGTTTTGATTGTATGTGTTGTAATAAGGCTTTAGCCATGTTTGTATGGTCCTTTTTGTGTGGTCAAGATGATTGAGGTGACCCTATAAACCTCAATCATGCTTAGTCCACTTGGATCCTTCTTGTGCCAATCAAGCCTAGAAGGTCTAAAGGATTGGTTTTTGAGTTTTTTTTTATTGTTTGTGTGTTTTATCATGTTTTGGGAGTATGGAGGATGGTTTGATTCCTTTGGACAAGCTAAACCATAGTGTTAATGCAAAAATACCATAGTGTCAAATATTGTCAATGTATTATGACACATTGGGCGGTTGCAACTCATTTTGGATAGTTCAAACTAATTTTGCAAGTTGCATATTGACTTGGATGGGTTAATATGGTAAACATCTTGCTCCAGTACGAAGGAGGAAGTTTTTGTATGGAATTTGTGCACAGAAATCAAAGAAACTAACTTTTTTTTCTGCATTTTCACTGTTGTACGGCATGTACAGATTTTACAGGGGTGCAAATGCACTTTTTCTGAAAGTGCTTGGAGTCAAGGTTCATATGAATCTAGTTTGAGGTCTTGAAGTGGTCGACATCAGGAGATATTGATTTTTCTTTCAAAACAGGTCTAGAAACCCTGTTTTCTAGGGTAGCCATAGAAATCCGACCCTAGAATGCATTCCCACTAGTGAAAATTCACAAAAACTGGTGAAATGCAGGCTAGGGATATGTACTATAAGATTCCAAAAGCTTTTTGTCGGGAAATGCAGTCTTCTATTTTTAATTTGATGCCCTAGGTCAAGTATTACCATGTATTTGGCCTGTTTTATGCTATTTGCTGTTGTAGGTGACAGAATCCAGACAAGGTGAATGAAAGAATGGTGGTTTTGTGTTGTAGGGACCTGGTAGAGACATTCTAAATTCCTGCCCTTGACCTATGAACCCAATTTGAACCCTTTACTTTGTAACCCAGGCCTAAAGTGATCAATTAGGCCTAGAGACCTAGTGGGGGTTTTGAACTGCTGGAGTAGAGTTGGGATTGGAGATTTGGAGGTTTGTTAGAGTCCCATAAGGGGTATCCAAAATCACCATTTTTTTGCCTAGTCCTTTGGGGTTTTGTCATTTGTTGTGAATAAAACTAGTTTTGGAGGGCTAGTAGCCTCACTAGGCCTAGTCAAGGTTAGAGAGTTGAATGAAGTTGGTGATCAAACCAAGTGTTGGTAAGGTGTTTTCAGGCCTGCATGAAGGTGTAGACATAGCCTTGAGATTTGGACAAGAGTCTAAGTAACAAATCCTTCATTTACCCTTGAATGTGCCTTTGATTGTGTTGGATTGAAGAAGTGAAGTGGGTGAGTGGGCTAAGGAGAACAAACTTTCTTTGTGTTGTGCTTCCCTTGTGCCACCTCTGCATCAGAGGGTGGTAGTATTTTTTATACAAAAATCTATACTTTTTCTATTTTTCTATGTTTGTCAAACAAAGACCTTTATGTTTGGTAAAAAATCTATGTTCACTAGAAAATAGAAAATACATATAATAAAGAAAAAATATTAAAAATTATATCTTTGAAAAACTTACTTCAAGGGATATGATTGAACAAAATCTTGTGTCATGGTGACTTTCTTCTATTATCAAAAACTTGCCCTGAATCAACATTTTTTTGTCAAAAATAGGGCTACCAAAACTTCAAGGGCCACATAAGGTTCAAGTCAACATGTTTTATTTAAGGGCCTTCATTTGAAGGTGTCTCCCATGTAGTATTTCACTTATTATATTAAATTTTGTTTTTAAAAATACCTTCATTTGAACCCCTTTGACAAATAAAAGGATCCAACTCATCATCTAGGATAGGTTGTCGTTTCTTCACTCCTGTCCTTCTTAACCCTATGATGTGGCAACCATTTACCTTTGTGACTATATCTATCTTTATTGTATTCTATAGCCAAGTTTTACATACGTATAGGAACTCATGCATTAAGGTTTAAGTTGAAAATAGTTTAGATTTAGTCCCTATTTATATTGAATAACTTCTTCCCTTATATATGTACACCACTCCTAGTCATAGGTCATATTTCGTGCATACCCTTTCTACCAATTCTAGGTTTATGAAATGATTAGGCACTATGATTAAGTTTTAGAAATTTGGACAATGGTTTTCAACCTTCTTTCCAAATTTCAACACTTTATAAAATGATCTATCTGAATAATCCTACTTCAATCTCATGCTCTTACCTATGTGAAGTACCTATATAATCAATAGTTGGGTCAGAGATAGGTGACTTACCTACATTGTTTGCTCTCCATAATATATTTCACCTTTGTTCAAGCTTAGGGACTAACCTCATGTCAAGATTATTTTTGGACATTGATATTCTTTTTTCCATCTTTGGAAATTCTTCACTAGATTACCTTATTAGTGTCACCACTTCACTTGTAGAGAGGAATAAATTTGGGACAAAAAATAAAGAATCACAAAAACAATGCACAATCAGCCTGGCTAGTACTACTAGATATTAAAAGCAAGCAAAATTACCACAACCTTAATGATTTATCCTTGTCACTAGTAATAATTCCTATAAATCATTAAAGGTATAGCAACTTTTTGATAAAATTTACAAAGGTAAGTGTGAATTTTAAAAATCATCAACACTAGAATGCAAATATCACAAATATTTATAAATGTAATCACTCAAACATGGAACAACAAAAAATCTCTACATACATTGTCCTTCTAAAGAGGATATTTCAAGGACTTTACAACAACAAATCTCTTCACACATTGTCCTTCTAAAGAGGCTATTTCAAGGACTTTACACCAACAAATCTCTACACACATTGTCCTTCTAAAGAGGATATTTTATAAATCATCAACACTAGAGTGTAAATATCACAAATATTTATAGATGTAATTACTCAAACATGCAACAATGACAAATCTCTACACATGTTGTCCTTCAAAAGAGGATATTTCAAGGACTTGAACAAAAAATAAAAAAACACAAAGACAATGCACAATAAGCTTGATTAGTACTACTAGATATTAAAAGCAATCAAAATAACCACAACCTTAATGATTTATCCTTGTCACTAATAATAAATCCTATAAATCATTAAAGGTATAATACCTTTTTGATAGACTTTGTAAATGTAAGCATGAATTTTATAAATCAACACTAGAATGCATATATCACAAATATTTGTAGATTTAATCACTCAAACATGCAACAACAACAAATCTCTACACATGTTGTCCTTCTAAAGAGGATATTTCAAGGACAATAAATAAAGAATCACAAAGACAATGCACAATAAGCCTGATTAGTATTGCTAGATATTAAAAGAAAGAAAAATAATCACAACCTTAATGATTTATCCTTGTCACTAATAATAATTCATATAAAAAAATAAATGTATAACAATTTTTTGATAGACTTTGCAAAGGCAAGTGCGAATTTAATAAATCATCAACGCTAGAATACAAATTTCATAAATATTTGTAAATGTAATCACTCAAACATGGAACAACAACAAATCTCTACACATGTTGTCGTTCTAAAGAGGATATTTCAAGTACTCTACAATAACAAATATCTACACACATTATCCTTCTAAAGAGGATATTGTATAAATCATCAACACTAGATTGTAAATATAACAAATATTTATAGATGTAATCACTCAAACATGCAACAACGACAAATCTCTACACATGATGTCCTTCTTAAGAGGATATTTCAAGGACTTGGACAAAAAAATAAAGAATCACAAAGACAATGCACAATCAACCCATTAGTACTACTGGATATTAAAAGAAAGAAAAATAACCACAACCTAAGTGATTTATCCTTGTTACTAATAATAATTTATATAAATCATTAAAGGATATATCAACTTTTTGATAGACTTTGCAAATGTAAGTGTGAATTTTATAAATCAACACTAGAATGCAAATATCACAAATATTTGTAGATGTAATCACTAAAACATGTGACAACAACAAATCTCTACACATGTTGTCCTTCTAAAGAGGATATTTCAAGGATAGAAAATAAAGAATCACAAACATAATGCACAATCAACCTGATTAGTACTGCTGGATATTGAAAGCAAGCAAAATAACCACAACCTTAATGATTTACTCTTGTCACTAATAATAATTCTTATAAATCATTAAAGGTATAGCAACTTTTTGATAGACTTTGCAAAGGTAAGTGTGAATTTTATAAATCATCAACACTAGAAAATCACAAATATTTGTAGATGTAGTCACTCAAACATTCAACAACAACAAATCTCTACATAGGTTGTCCTTCTAAAGAGGATACTACAATATGCTTCCTTCAAATGGATAAAGAAGGACTCAAAATTAGTTTAACCATTGTATGAAAGGAAAATTTATACAAATATAGTGAGGATCTTTCAATACTCAAGAAAAGTATAACATAGATCTTTAAATAAGATAATTTCCATGGAACTTTTCTAAAAAATAGAGTATATTTGAAAGACATTGCAAAGACACCAATCTATTGTCTATAGGTTGATGAGATGCCAACTTTGCACAAAGAAAAAAATAGCATAGTATTCAACACAATAATTAAATCACAAAGTTTACAAAGGATTATTCAAGTTCAATTAACTCCTCGCCACCAATCTGTTGGCTCTTTCTATTACTGACCAATTTTTTCTAAGAAGCTCTACTAGGCTTAGGAGGGTGATCCTGTCAAGATCTTATGAATGGTATGGAAGGGATAGAAAATTCAAAAGACTTATGACTTAAACACCTTTGATCAATTCTTCTAATTTTATTTTTAGGACTAACATATAAAATTTGAATATTTTTTGATAAATTCTTCTAAAAATGAATCAAATCTAAACTAGGCCCTTTAAACACAATGATAGACCCAATATTACTTATCAATAACCCACATTATATTATTTCAAGAATTGAAATATTATAAGATCTTAGATTTGTTGAGAAGGTAACATTCACAATTACATAATTAGAGGTATTTAAAATGAAAGCATGACAAGAACTCCCTCTATACCCTTAAGTGTATTGCGAATGAATAATTAAATATAATTTACACTTTATGATGTTTGTCATGTTTTGATATGTAAAGTGTGTATGATTAGAAAATTTGTAGATCAGTGCCTTGTATACTGTTGCAATAGAGTCATATATAAGATAACCAAAGAAACGACAAATTTTATTTATAATTTTAGAAAGACCTAATGTTCTATGGATTTGTCTTGCAAAGTCTAGGCCCTCCAATACATCTCCATTTACTAAACTGTAAATTATTCATAGTCATATTCCTGCACATTAATTGTTCCACATGTTGTGTTTAAAACATTTACATATAACCCTTGATTGTATATGAATTAGATCACATTATAAACACAACAAATGTAGGCCTAGAAATTACATAATTTATTGAAAAATTAATAAGAAGATCAAGTCAATTCATAAAATAAAGATGAAGACATGTCTTATATTGATTTAGTGAGATAGATGAACATATGTATTTATAGTGATACACTCAACATGCCTCAAGTTCTTTCTTGCCTATATAATGGAATCCTAGTACAAAAATATATTTGTAAAGTTAATAATCCCTTTTTACAAAGCTAATAACCCCTTTATATAGCTAAATGACAATGCTCACCTAAAAGGATGATTGGCACTTGTCACTTAGATTTATAATCTTGAAATATGGTTATTTTTACAAATACTTCCAAATACTTGAAATTTGATAAGGAAGAAATTAGATTTGATGTTTGAGATGTTAAAAAAAAGGAAGAATTGCTGGTGAAGGTAATAGCCCCCCTTTGATGTGGAATGTAGCACAGATGAAAGAAGAGAAATGTGATTTGATTGATAATTTGATTCCCTTCCTCACATGTTATTGTTATCACCCAGTTTTGCACCCTTGCATATAGTTGTGAAACCTCTGCAAACTGGAGTAACATGGGACTGATCTCTAAGTGTGGGACTTTGCTAAGTGAGATCAGACCTCTGGAGAAGGCCGGCTTCCTTGTCTAGTTATCACCCTAAAACTACTGAATTTTGAGGGGAAAAGGGAGAGAGAAAGCTTGTAATGGAAACGAAATAAAAGCTTGAAAACAAGGGTGATACACCAGACAGATTTAAAGAAACTTCCACAACACTGAGAAGATGCACAATGTAATCAAATACAGCAAGTAGGTATACACAGATTAGATGACTCTAGCAGAGGTGAGAAGCAATATGATTGAGAGGAATGAAACATTCACAAACAGCCGTACACAGATTCACACAGAACTAGAAAAATTAGTTAAAGAGGTAAAATTAACTTGCATATATTCAATGGAAAGGCACAGTTACAGTACATGAAAAATCTGTTTGGAAACAGAAAAGCCTTAATGCCAAAAAAATTTCAACCTTATTTACAACATTCGAATGCATACTTATAGCATTCCAAAACTATCCTAAGTTGGTTACAAAAATTCGCTCAAAGAGCTGTCATAGAAAAATATCTCAATCGATGACTGTCCAGCTGCGTTAGTTATGGTGTTGAAATCTGGAACTGGGTAGATGAGGAGATATTTAGAGTGTTTATTGCAGCTGCTTACTCATCGTCAATCTAGAGATGAAGAGGTGGAAAGATATTCTTTGTTGTTAATGCGAGCTGCTTGTTCTACCTGCTGTAATGAATGCCCAAAAATATCTTCATCTGCCAAAAGTCATCTCTGAAATGTTCATCACTCACAAATATGCATCCTCAGATCTAAAAATTGAACATTGGAAAATTCCCCCAAAAACCTGTTCAAATGAAAGAGGAGGCAAAAACATGCACTTTTGCCTCTTACAGTATGTCAAAATTCGCTGAAATGGGGAAGATACAGGTGGTCAAAGATTTGATCAACCACCTATATATACTGCATCTGCATCTGTGTGTATATCGCATGCATCCTGGCGCCTGAATCGGCATTCAAAAACTCATTTGGAACACCTTGTATGTGCAGGGTGCCTCGTACATCGGGCCCTGTTTGTGCCTTTGTATTGTGAAATTGTATATACATACAATTCCCTCCTTGTATATACTAGCCCGATCACTTATATGTGCCTTCTGCATATGATAATATAAAAGCTACGGATCCCAAAATGGCCATTAGCTGCATTTGGTTTCCCTGTCAAGTCCGGCTTGTATTTCTTCTCCTTGTACATTTCTTTGTATATGCAAATATACAAATGTCTATGCATACAAGGTGGACCTGAAACCATTATGTGCTGAACCAAATCCCCAACTGAAATCCGTCTTGTATATGCTCCTTGTATCTTAGCCTGTATGTGCGAACATACAAACACAACATACAAACCCCTTTTATACAAATAGGGAATCTTTGTGGAATATTCCTGTAATGCATAAGTTTGATTGTATCTAGCCGCTTGTATGTGCGAACATACAAAGCAAAAAATACATTCCACTGTAGCGCTGCATTTGTATGTTTAGCCTTTGTATTTTGGCTTGTATATGTGCATATACAAGCCAATATGCAAAGGATAAATATACAAGTGGGAATATTTATAGAATATTCCTGAAATGTATATCCGATATGCAAAATTCCCTTGTATGCAAGCGCATACAATCTCCTTTGTAAACCTGCGGGTCCCACCATTTGCATCTTGGAGATATACAAACTCTTTTGTATGTTTCTTTGCATCGATTCTTTGCATCCTTAGTCTTCTGAATATGCAAAGATACAAGCCGTGGACCTGAAGCCTGAATGTGCCAGAATTGATTTTTACATCGGATCCGCCTTGTATACCTCTTTTGCATCTTTGGCTTGTATATCGCAATATACAATTGCCATATACATACAAGCCACGGACCTGACGCTGCATTCTGCCAAACTGTACCTGTCTTGAAATCTGGCTTGTACATGTTCCTTTGTATGTCAAGACATACAAACACCTTTTATGCAAGGCGGACCTGAGAACAACACAGAATAGATTAAAAATCCTATTTGGGTCCGAATTGTATATGTTTCCTTGTATATCAGCTTGTATGTGCGAACATACAAGTTGATATACATTCCACTGTAGCTTTTGAACCATTGTATGTATATGATATACAAACCTCTTGTATCTTCACGGGGCCCACCATTTGTATCTCCCTCTGCGGCACTGTGGCAAATGCACATTTGTTTGTATATGCGGATATACAAATGCAACATACAAACTGTCTCCCATACAAGCAGGGTATCTTTGGGGAATATTCCCGCAATGTATCTTTTCATTGTATATTTCCTTTTGCATATTGCGAACATACAACTGCGGAATATTCTGGGGAATCTTTGATGTATATTTGCCTTGTACATTTAGCGAATGTATATTTGCTTGTATGTGCGAACATACAAGGCAAACATACAAGCCGTCGCATGCAAAGACAGAATCTTTGAGGAATATTCCCTGAATGTAACTTATACCTTGTATGTTCACTTGCATCTCCATTTGTATATCGCCGATATACAAACCCAGAATATTCCCGGGAATCTGCGAAAGATTCCCGAAATGTATATGCATTTCCCTAGCTCGTATACATTCAAAAAATGTATATAACTCAATTTTTTCATTATTTCCTAAGGCCGATGGAGATTTTCAAGCCCGCCAAATACATATTTGAACTGTATGTTGACCAAAACTTTGACCGTCAATAACTTCTTCATTTGGCCGAATTTCAGGGTACTATAAAAAACAAACCTGCCTATTTTTTCAAGCTCTTTCCAATGGTAAGGTTTTTTTTTTAGGCAATTTGGCACCTTTCATTTTTAGGCAACATTTTCCAAAGGCTTTTCAAGGAAAATACCAAGTTGACTGTTTAGCTCTAGTTAGAAGAAAAAAGGGTCAGCAATTATAATGCAACCACTTTTGAGTGTGAGGAGGACATCTATCAACATGAAGGATGTGAGTTTCAAAATGGCCTCTTCCCCTTTCACAAATGAGAATGATTTCCCTTTGAAGAGCACCTTCATCCTCGAGGCCACTCCTTGCTTCCATTTGAAATGGTACCTGACAAAACTTCATAATCCTTGACAGATTTAACCTTAGTGCAAGGCCAATGTTCTATCTGTGTATGCAGAAATATGGACTGAAATAAGGAAACAATGTATGCAAATACCTACTCCATACTTATGACACATCAAGAGCAAGTAACTATAAAATGGAAATGAAACAATATCACCAAATGAGTCTTTGTTGCCCATGATATTTGATAGTGATTGTAATATGTTGGTTGCTCAAACTAGTAGCATAACATTAGATAAAGATGATGGATGGTTTTGACAGCATGAGGTTACTTTCAAAATGTGGATATATGATAATGGGAGATCTATGATGATTTTGACAACATGATGATACTTTGAATGTGGATATATGATGATAATGGGAGATCTATGATGATAATGGGAGATCTATGATGGTTTTGACAACATGATGATACTTTGAATGTGGATATCTGATGATAATGGGAGATCTATGATGATTTTGACAACATGATGATACTTTGAATGTGGATATATGATGATAATGAGAGATATATGATGATTTTGACAACATGATGATACTTTGAATGTGGATATTAAGATAGCAAATGAGCAACATAAGCTTATGGCATAAGATGTGTTGATAATGGATTGGTGGGTAAGTGCACAAAGATGGGGGACCAAAAGGGGGTCTTAAGATGCCATTTTTTTTCTTAAAACTAGGAAACATTGATGTTCGATGAGAAATTGAAGATAGCTACACTCAAAATTTGAATATGGAACAAAAACAAGAGTCGTAGTGCTCCGAATCTAGTTTCTAAACTACTATTTTAAAAAAAAAAATTGGATGAGATTAAGGGGTTCAAAAAGGGGGAGCACACAAATTGGTCCTATTTTTCTCAAGAAAAAAAAACATAGTGTCTAGTGTGCTCCCCCTAAAATGTTAACTTTTTTTTAGTATTTCAAAAATCGCTTCGATGAGAAATTACCTAACACCATGTAGTTTATCCCTGATGTTTTTGATAATTTTTTCATGAATAATTGATTTTTTAGTAATTTTCAAAGTGGACACATCCTTAAAAATAGAAAATTGAGTGTGCTCCCCCCTAAAATTTTTGAAAACTAATTGAAAATTAATTTTTTTTTGAATATGTGTAGAATGGAGTCTAATTTCTAAAAATGTAACTTATTTCAAATTTTGATGAATGGTTAAAAAAAAGGTTAAAAATACTAGACACTAGTTTTTGACAAAAAATGGATACACTAACCAAGGCAAGGCATAACATGAGCGCGTTATAATGCGCTCGTGTTATGGTGAACTAAAACAACTCTCTCTCCCTCCCTCCCTCCCTCCCTCTCCCTCTCCCTCTCCCTCCCCCCCTCTCTCTCTCTCTCCCTCTCCCTCTCCCTCTCCCTCTCCCTCTCTCCCTCTCTCTCCAGATAGAGAGTGAGGAACATGTCCAGAGGCAGGGAGAGAGATTGAGAGGTAGAGGGATGATAGAGATAGGGAGATAGGGGAGAGATAGGGAGATAGAGGTTTAGGGTTTAGTGTTAGAAATGAAAGAAACACTACTTCAATGGAAATCTGATTCAAGATAAATTTTAGTAATCTTTAAGTGTGCATTAACAATGGAGATTGTAACAAAACATAAAACCCACTACAGAGAAAATGCCAAACATGAAGAACTCAACACAAGACACAATGACACAATGTTTAACATGGAGAAAACCCTTACGGCTAAAACAATCCACACAGGAAAGAGGCCCAATGTTTGTATTAATCTACAAAAGATTGTACAATACAACAACACCACCAATTCTCCTTCAGTCTTCAATCCGACAGCATTCCTGCAACACCTGAGTACCTAAAATCTATATTGCAGCAACAAAATACATGGAAAATACTTATATAAATGTTTTCCACTCCATTCTAGGAGTTCACCTTATCTTTCCTAAGATTCTCCAACCTGTAAATATTAATTACCATCTTACAAGCATCTTACACTTGTCCAAAAATAGCCATGCAAAGGTTAGGCGCCCAAGACTAAATCTAGCCTCTTATAACATCTTATGATGCGTCATAACCATCATATATTCCACAAAAGAGTATCTTTCCAAGATAGGAACCTTGGGCTAAACATAGCAACTTACAACTCATTAATATCTGTCATATGCGTCATAATGTCATATAATCTTATGACAACTTGCAACTGTCATAGATTCTTTACATGCACCCACCAAACATTATGACGTGCATCGTACATGCTAAAAATAGTAGATTCTCCCAAGGTGGAACCTACACTCATTTACCTTGAGTTTTTACATTTGCCAATAGTAAATTTCACTCCATAACTACCGCCGGTAACTCTGAAATTACCACTGCCAGTGAAACTAAAACATTTCCTTATGGGTAATTACAAATAACAAATAATAAATGAAATAAATACAATATTGGGATTTACAAGGTTAATGGCACCTTATCCCAACATTCTCCCACTTGACATTAAACATTGTAAATCAACCCATAGGAAAACAAATGAAAAATAATCAGGCACTAGAAACAAGGCCCATGGCCTCTCTACACCACACGAACTTCTCTGTGCTCACAGGTTTGGGCAATGAATCTGTAACATTCTCCTGAGTATCTATCTTCTTCAACTCAATCTCTCCATTTGCAACCAACTCTCAAACGAAGTGATACTGAACATCAACATGCTTAGTCTGAGAATGATACATGGGATTATTGACTAAACAGATAACACTCTGGCTATCACAACCAATCTGAATGATCCTGCAATCAAATCCAATACATGTACACAATCTCCTCAACTAAACTACCTCCTTAGATACATGAGTTGTAGCCATATACTATGCTTCTACGGTGGACAAAGCAACTGTGGGCTGCCTCTTACTCATCCAACTCATTGCACCTCCAAACAGAGTAAACACATAGCCACTAGTGGACCTTCGACTATCCAAGTCACCTGCCTAATCTGCATTAACAAAACCCTGTATGTCTAAAGATTTATTAGCACTATCAATACCAGAATAAACCAAATAGTGATCAGGAGTACCTACAAGATATTTAAACACCCTCTTCGCATAATTCCAATGATGTCTACCAGGGTTAGACATAAATCTGCTCAAAACTCCCACTGCTTGAGCAATATCTGGTCTAGTGCAAACCATTGCATACATCAAACTCCATACAACACTAGCATATGGCACATTAGACATATGTGCCAAAATCATCCTCAGTCTTTGGACACATATCTAATGAAAACTTAGTACCAATGGGTAAAGGAACTCTAATTGGGTTACAGTCCTACAAACTAAACCTCTACAAAATAGTATTCACATACTTTGTGACAACCAAAGCTTTCTATTAATTATGTCCCTTCTGATCTCCATTCCCAAAATATACCTGGCAGTTCCAAGATCCTTCATATCAAATGCACCTAAAAGTTGGACTTTAAGCTCGCTGATCATACCCTTAGTATTGCTAAAAAATAACATGTCATCAACATACAAAGCAATAACCAGTATAGAATCATCAATACAATGAATGTAAACACAATGATCCTCCTCACTTCTAACAAAACCCAATTTCAAAACAAATGAATCAAACTTTTGATACCACATTCTGGGGGATTGTTTCAAACCATAGAGAGACCTCTTTAACCTGCAAACCCATTTTTCTTTTCCTTTTACCTCAAAACCTGTAGGCTATTGCATATAAATTTCTTCCTCAAGATCTCCATGCAAGAACACAGTCTTAACATCCATTTGCTCAATCTCTAAATCATAAGATGCATCAATGGATAAGAGAAATCTAATAGAAGTCAATTTAGCAGTAGGAGAGAATATCTCACCAAAATCAACTCCCTCTCTCTGGGAGTAGCCCTTGGCTACCAGTCTAGCCTTATACTTCTCCAATGAAGCGTCTACTCCAAACTTCTTTTTGAAGACCCATTTACATCCTATGGCCTTTCTTCCTTTGGGAAAATGAACAAGATCCCAAGTGTTACAAGAGTCTAAAGCCATCATCTCCTCATGCATGGCTAACTGCCAAGACTCACTATCATCTACAGAAATAGCTTCCCTGTAGGATCTAGGCTCATCATTAGTACTCAATAAAGCATATGCACAATAAAAATTTGATGGGCTATACCTATCAACTGGATTATGTTGTCTTGTGGATCTCCTCAAGAGTGGAGTAAGAGACTCTACTTGTTCTTCTGTATGATCATATGTACTTCATCAGAACTACTCAAATCTCTTCTTCTTCTTCACCCCCGAATCCATCATTCTATTCTTCTTGAGGTGCATCTTGCTACTCTAAATCAAAGTGCACCTTCTTTACCTTTTCTTCTTTTTCTTTTGGCTGCTCAGGTTCAAAAATAGCTCTAAGTTCCTTGAAAATAACATCTCTAGAAAAGATAATCTTGCGGGTTAGTGGATTCCAAAGCTAATAACCTTTCACAATATCACCATATCCAATGAATGTATACTTTTTAGTTTTTGGATCCAACTTAGATCACTCTTCTTTAGGCACATGAACACAAGCCTCACAGCCAAAAACCCTTAAATGTGAAATAAAAGATTTCTTACCTGTCCACACATCATAAGGTGTTGAATCAAGAGCCTTACAAGGAGACCAGTTTATCAAGTAGCAAGCAGTACACACAACCTCTTCCCAAAAATATTTATCTAACTGTGCATCACTAAGCATACTTCTAGCTCTTTCCATGATTGTTCGGTTCATCCTTTCTACAACACCATTCATTATGGTGTATATGGAGTTGTCTTTTGTCTAATAATACCTGCATGCTTGCAAAACTCATCAAATTCCTTAGAGCAATATTCTCCTCCATTGTCAAATCTTAATATTTTTATCTTTAAACTTGATTGGTTCTCTACTAAGACTTTGAATTCCTTAAACTTAGTGAAAACTTCAAATTTATGTTTCATAAAATAAATCCATGCAAATCTAGATACATCATTAATGAAGGTAACAAAATAATGAGATTTTCTGATAGATTCATTATCCACAGGCCCAAATACATCCGTATGAATAATTTCTAAGTTCTCTTTTTCTCTATTGCTTCCTGAAGAAAATGATTTTTTGTTTTGTTTACCAAACACACAATGCTCACAGAAATCAAAATGCTCATCAGAATAGGAGAAACCGTCCAACAAATTTTTATTCTTAATAGTTTTTAATACATTATTGATTGTGTGGCCCAATCTACGGTGCCACAACATACATGCATTTTCAGTACTGGCCTCAGATACATAGGAGGCATTACAAACTGTAGTGGCTTCAAGCTTGAATAGGTTTCCCAATCTCTTCCCCTTCGCTACCACCAAGCTCCCTCTCACCAATCTGCAACCATGCTTGTCAAAAGTCACATGCATTCCCATATCATTCAACTTTAAAACTGAAATCAAATTTCTAGTTAATCCAGGAACATGATAAACATTAGGGAGGGTTTTAATCCTCCCATCACTGAAACACAACAATACCTTTACTTTCTCGACAATCGGATATGAAGAGTTGTCACCAGGGTAGATATTACCTCCATCATATTCTTCATATGTGGAGAACCATTCCTTAAGCAGGGTTATATGGAATGAGCATCTTGAGTCAACCAACTAGTGATCATTAGTAACAACATTACATGTAGAAAGTAAAATATCTTTACCTGCATTAGAGGACTTATTAGAAGCACTCTCCCACTGTTTCTTTGGGTTTATGCACTCCTTCTTCACATGTTCCCTTTTACCGCAGTTACAACACTTAACTATGTTCTTCTTCCCAGGAGTCTTAGAACGGCCCTTAGACTTGTCCTTAGCCCCTTTCTGATCTCCCTTTGGTCCTCTTTCTCTAGACCTTCCCCCGGTAGTGAGAGCATCCCCTGAACCATCCGAACTCTTCTTCCTCAACTCCTATGATAGTAAAACTACAACACGGGCATCCAACTTTGCATCTATGAGGTTAGCAATGATAGCAAGGATAACATTCTCCCAAAACTTAGGTGAAGAACAAAGAAGCAAGATACATTTATCTTTCTCATCAACCTCAACATCTACTAAAGCAAGCTGACTCATCAACAAATTAAATGAATTTAAATGCTCTGCAACTGACTCACCCTCTTTCATTTTCAAGGAAAACAATTTTTTTTTTAAGTAAAGTTTATTTACCATACTCTTGGCTTGATAGATCTCACCCAACCATTTCCACAACTTGTGTGTAGTTTCTTCCTTTGCAACATTCAACGAGACATAATCTGATAGACACAAACGGATGATTCCCCGTGCCTTCTTATCCAATTTTGCCCACTCATCCAGAGAGACATCATCAGGTTTCTTCTCTTTTTGAATAGCCAACCACTAGTTTCTTTCTTCCAACAAATCTTCTATTTTCAGCCTCCACAACTCATACCCCATTCTGTTGAACTTCTCAATGTCCAATCGAGAGGTTGATGCAATGGTGGATGCAGCCATAATAACAACACAAGATCTGCAAAACAAACACAACCAAATCTCCCACTGCAACTACAGCTTCCACACTACCACCCAAGAGTCAAAGTTGGCCAGGCTCTGATACCAAATGTTAGAAATGAAAGCAACACTACTTTAATGGAAATCTAATTCAAGATAAATTTCAGCAATCTTTAAGTGTGCATTAACAATGGAGATTATAACATAACATAAAAACCACTATAGAGAAAATGCCAAACATGAAGAACTCAACACAAGACACAATGACACAATATTTAACGTGGACAAAACCCTTGCAGGTAAAAAACTTCACATAGGAAAGAGGCCCAATGTTTGTATTAATCTACAAAAGATTGTACAACACAACAACACCACCAATCTCTCCTTCAGTCTTCAATTCCACAGCATTCTTGCAGCACCTGAGTATCTAAAATCTATATTACAGCAACAAAATACATGGCAAATACTTATAGAAATGTTTTCCACTCTATTTTAGGCGTTCACCTTCTCTCTCCTAATATTCTTCAACCTGTAAACATTAATTACCATCTTACAAGCATCTTACACTTGTCCAAAAATAGCCATGCAAAGGTTGGGCACCCAAGACTAAATTTGGGGTCTTACAACATCTTATGACACATCATAACCATCATAGATTCCACAAAAGAGTATCTTTCCAAGATAGGAACCTTGGGCTAAACATAGCAACTTACAACTCATTAATATCTGTCATATGTGTCATAGTGTCATATAATCTTATGACAACTTGCAGCTGTCATAGATTCTTTACATGCACCCACCAAACATTATGACATGCATCATACATGCTAAAAATAGTAGTTTCTCCCAAGGTGGCACCTACACTCATTTACTTTGAGTTTTTACATTTGCCAATAGTAAATGTCACTCCATAACTATCGTCGGTAACTCTGAAATTATCACTACCAGTGAAACTATTACATCTCCTTATGGGTAATTACAAATAACAAATAATAAATGGAATAAATACAATATTAGGATTTACAAGGTTATTATCACCTTATCCCAACATTGAGGTGTTTGGGGTTTGGTGTTTTGGGGTTTAGGGTTGCTCAAGTTTAGGGCTTAGTGTTTAGAGCTTAGGGGCATTATTTAGGTGTTAAGGTTTGGAGGTTTATGGTTTAGGGAGAGAGGACTGATAGGGTCTCTCTCTCTCTCTCCAGATAGAGAGTGAGGGACATGTCCAGAGACATAGGGAGAGAGATTGAGAGGTAGAGGGATGATAAAGATAGGGAGATAAGGGAGAGATAGGGAGATAGAGGTTTAGGGTTCAGGTGTTTGGGGGTTTAGGGTTGCTCAAGTTTAGGGCTCAGTGTTTAGAGCTTAGGGGCATTATTTAGGTGTTAAGGTATGGAGGTTTAGGGTTTAGGGAGAGAGGACCGATAGGGAGATATAGAGGGCACCGAGGGGAGAGATAGGGAGATAGAGAGTGATGGACATGGCCAGAGACATAGGTAGAGAGATTGAGAGGTAGAAAGGTGATAGAGATAAGGAGATCAGGGAGAGATAGGGAGATAAAGGTTTAGGGTTGCTTGGGTTTAGGGGTTGTGAGAGAGAGAGAGAGGTGTTTAGGGTTTCTCAAGTTTAAGGTTTAGGGGCATTATTGAGAGATTGAGAGGTAGAGGGATGATAAAAATAGAAAGATAGAGATTTCAGATTTCTTGGGTTTAGGGGTTAGGGTTTAGGGGAATTATTTAGGGTTTAGAGGCTTAGGGTTGCTTGGGTTTAGGGTTTAGGGGCATTATTTAGGATTTAGGGGTTTAGGGTTGCTTGGGTTTAGGGTTTAGGGTTGCATGCCAAAAGGAGTATGTCTCTCTCTCTAAACCCCTAAACCCTAAATAATGCCCCTAAATCATAACTCCTATCCCCTAAACCCTAAACACGAGAAACCCCAAACCTTTATCTCCATATCTCTCCCTTATCTCCCTATCTCTCTAGACATCTCACTCACTCTCTATCACCCTATCTCTCCCTATCTGTCTCCTCTCTCTTTCTACCTATCTATCTCTCGCTATCTCCATATCTCTTACTTCCTTCTCCCCTATCATTCCTCTATTTCTCTATCTCTCCCTTCCCTTATCGATGAAGGAAATGGAAAAAAGAAAACTATGAGACTCTCTCTCTCTCTCTCTCTCTCTCTCTCTCTCTCTCTCTCTCTCTCCCTATATATCACTTTCTCCCTATCTTGCTATCTCTCTCTCTGACTCAGAGAGAGAGATGCAACCTTAAACCTCTAAACCCTAAATAATGTCCCTAAACCCTAACCCCTAAACCCAAGCAACCCTAAACCTCTATCTCTCTATCTCTATCATCCCTCTAACTCTTAATTTCTCTTCCTATGTCTCTGGCCATGTCCCTCACTCTCTATCTCCCTATATCCCCCCTCAGTCTCCTCTATATCTCCCAATCGGTCCTCTTTCTCCAAACCCTATACCTCTAAACCTTAAAACCATAAACCCTAGACCCTAAATGATGCCCCTAAACATTAACCCCTAACCACTAAAACCTAAACTTGAGAAACCTTAAACCCCTAAACCCAAGCAACCTTAAACCTCTATCTCCCTATCTCTCCCCTATCTCCCTATCTCTATCATCCCTCTACCTCTCAATCTTTCTCACTATTTCTCTAGCCATGTCCCTCACTCTCTATCTCCCTATCTCTCCCCTTGGTCTCCTCTATATCTCCGTATCGGTCCTCTCTCTCTCTAAACCCTAAACCCTAAACATCTAAACCTTAACCCCTAACCTCTAAACCATAAACCCTAACCCCTAAACCCTAAACCTAAGCAACCCTAAGAGGGAGGGAGAGAGAGAGAGAGAGAGAGAGAGAGAGAGAGAGAGAGAGAGAGATTGTTTTTGCCATGCAACCCTAAACCTGAGCAACCCTAAACCCTAAATAATTGGACCCTAAACCCCAACCCATAACCCATAAACCCTAAACCCTAAGCTTGAGCAACCCTAAATAATTCCCTTAAACCCTGACCCCTAACCCCTAAACTCTAAACCTCTATCTCTACCCCTAAACCCTAAATAATGCCTCTAAACCCTAACCCCTAAACCCTAAACCTCTATCTCCCTATCTCTATCATCCCTCTACCTCTCAATCTCTCTCCCTATGTCTCTAGCCATGTCCCTCACTCTCCATCTCTATATCTCTCCCCTTGGTCTCCTCTATATCTCCCTATCGATCCTCTCTCTATATCCCCTTAACCCTAAACCTCTAAACCTTAACACCTAACCCCTAAACCATAAACCTAAATAATGCCACTAAACCCTAACGCCCTAAACTACCAAACCCCTAAACCCTAAACCTAAGAAACCCTAAACCTCTATCTCCATATCTCTCCCCTATCTTCCTATCTCTATCATCCCTCTACCTCTCAATCTCTCTCCTTATGTCTCTAGACATGTCCCTCACTCTCTATCTCCCTATCTCTCCCAACCTCTATTGGTCCCCTCTCTCTATCTCTTTCTAAACCCTAAATCCTAACCCCTAACCCCTAAACCCTAAACCTGAGAAATCCTAAACCCCTAAACCCCAAACCCTAAACCTGAGCAACCCTAAACCCCTAAACCCTAAATAATTCCCCTAAACCATAAACTTGAGCAACCCTAAACTCATAAGCCCTAAATAATGCCCTTAAACCCTGTGCCCTAACCCCTAAACCCTAAACTCTGTCTCTGTCTCTATCTCTGTCTCTTTCTCCCACTCTCTTTATTGCATTGGAGTTTGAATCACACATGTCATTTAAGAGAGAGGGAGAGGGAGAGGGAGAGGGAGAAGGAGAGGGAGAGGGAGAGGAAGAGAGGGAGAGGGAGAGTGAGTGAGAGAGAGTTTGAGAGAGTGAGAGTTTTGATTTTGTAAAATGCGCTCGCATTATGGTTGAGTATTACTGAGCCTATAACACAAGTGCGTTATGACTTGTATCGGACCAAAATGTCATGTGGTGACTTTTTGGTCCCTCATATTTGTGCATATACTCTGGTTGAGGCTTGATTTATAGATGCTTCAACAATAGGATGAAGGACTGAGATTAAGATGTGCAATGGATGTTGAGATTAGGAGGTGCAATATGAAATGGAGGGATAAGATTTGATGAGAGGATTATAAGATAAGGACAAAGCATTTTAGGGCATCCTTATGTGAATGGCTAGGATTTGGAGATGTAGTATGAGATGAATGGTGAAGATGAAAACTTAGTTTGACTTTTGGGACACTCATTTATTGATTGTGGCAAGTGGATGAGGATGAGGACAAGCTAGTCATGTGGCTCTCAATAATTAAATTAAATAATAAAATTATTTAATTAATTAGTGGAGTGGGGATGATGGGAGGATAAATTAATTAAATAAATATAATTTATTTATTTAATTTAGGTGATATAGGGAATGGATTAATTAAATAAACATAATTTATTTAATTAATTTAGAAAAAAGGATTAAGGGACAATGTGTTGTAAGATGAATGTCTAGGGGATGCTGAAGGGTTATGAGGACATGGTCAATTTGAGGTGTCTACACTATCATCTACCACACCTTTTATATTGATTACTATGGAAGTATCTGCCATTGAAATACTTAAAATTGCTTGTATTAAAACTTTAAAAAAACTCACAATTCTCATCTAGGTCAAGATTTAAAACATGACAATTGTAACATTCATAATACTCATGATCCATTCTTATTTTCCTCTCAATTAGAATGCAAGACCATGTATGAAAGAATTTTTCATACATTCCACATGGCACAATATTAGACAATGACACATATACATTGATTCACAGATGTCTTGGACCAATAAGAACTAAGCATAGAATGTAACATAATGATGAGAGTGCCAATGGGGAAGACATCGTAAAATGCAAAGTGGGGGGTAATTGGGAAACATGAATATGCAATGCAAAAGATAGTTTGTGTTGGGCTAGTCACCAATGAGGATAAACACATAAAAGAAGTTATTTAAACAATGGCAACCAAGATTAGCAAGTCAACGACGACATATAAAATAAATTGCCAAAAAATACTTCAAATGTAGACATGAACTTTAAAGGATTTTAGTAGGATTTAACACATATACACCTAAAATTCACTTGACACACAATCTTAAAACATGGCAACACAAAACTTTGAGACCTCACTAGCAAGAGGCCAACACATGACACTCTAATAATAAGAAAATAGTTTTTTAGTTTTTCTTAATACTTACTTGTGCTACACAACCATAAATTCTATATGGTTGTTTCCAAGGCTTAAATTTGATGGCCGTATGGCCGTATTTAGTCATTTTAGTTGTAAAATACGACTGTATCATTTGAAAGGGAAGATTTCAGGTAAAGTATCAAAATTTCTATGTAATTATTCTTATATATATTTTTATTCTATATATATTTTTCATAAAATAGATAGACTTTAATATTTGAAAGGCAACTTCAAATAGATGACTGTCACAAAAAAATTGTCTGACAGGCAGGGTCAACTGTCAAATTTAGGCCCTAGTTGTTTCCCATAAGACTCAAATTGTTATATAGTTTTGTGTATATCATTAACTTTGATTAGTCTTCAACTTCTTCTACTCTAGATGCTCTGCTTTTATTTACTAGTACTTGCACCCATAAGAGGTTCAAGGAATACGCCGATAGGAACAACCGTTAGAAAATTTACTGGCATGAATTTTTTACAATGTGAGACAATTCCAAGCACTATAATGCTCACATATAAAAGCCTATCGGCTAATTACTATAAAGTTTATATTATCTTAATACTATTTAAACCCTCACAAATAAGTGTTGTTTTCAAAGATTCATTGGCCAATTGTTATACTAGATAAAATATCAGGATTAGATGCCACCATAGTCTCAAATTCAACATGTATAAGTTTCTAAGTTTGAAAGATCCACAATTGATGTGTGGTCAGTTTTGTTACCAGGTCATTGAATCAACAATCACACCACATCATTTATGATTTGACATGCAACATTGAGTTTGCTAAACGAATGGATTGACAATTTAGGAGTCAACTATTATTGGATTGTCCTCACTCTAATCACCTCTCTTGAAATGAAAATTTCAAAGCAAGTGGATGTAAACCATCCACAAGGTAAAAAATAGAATTTATAGAGTTTTATCCAAAAATTCTTTACATTTGTAAAAACAATTATTCTTGATAGAAACAAAATATCCATTTGACAGGGCAACAAATTTTAGTGCAAGGTGTCAGATCTCTTCATCAGAAGCGAATGAAAACAGTGCAGAAACTGAAATCAGATCGTGATAAAGCTCTTTACACTTGTCAAAAAGTATAAGTCTTGATAAAAAAACAAAAATATCCATTTCACATGGCAGCAATGCCAGATGTAAGGTTTTACCCTTAATAAAAGCAAAATGTCCATTAAAAGGCCAACAATTCCAGCACAGGTTTCATGAAAATATGACAGAGAGAAGGAGAAATACGGTGGTTCACGTAACTCATCATCGCTTTTGCTTGCTTAAGAGGTCGTCCATACTAGTTCTGTTATAAAATTAGATATATATTTATGTGGGTGTTCAAAAATAATTGGAATATATGGACTGTTTAATCCATATCTCCTAGGAAATTCAGATATTATGTTCAAACTGGATTTTTCAGATATATGGGCATTCCTTGGGAAAAGAGCTTTCCTTGTTCTATAACCCAAAATTTGATATTTATATTTGAATTGGATTTTGTGGGATATTTAGTTATTGTCTAAAAAGATGGACGACTACTAAAGATTTGATATGGTATAGCATTATTGGAGGTCCCATTTTAACTTATGGAATTATGTGGCCCCAAAGTCAATATTATACCCTTTTAATGGACACATTTTACATGAAATTGACTGAATGTCATATTCTCCATAGTTTGTTTGTTTGTTTGTTTTTTAGAATTTTAAAAAATTCGAACTGTGCCAATATTATAGATTAGGACATAAAGCCAGATCAAGATAGTAGTAGTTAATAACAGCAGTTCAAATTAAGTTATCTGTTACCATTAACACAATTGTCCTCGAAGCTATGTATTGGGCAATTCAATTAGCTTGTGTGTTCAATCATGGATTTTTTTGGTTGTACATAGAATTCTTGTAGGAATAAGTGTATATTTTGTATTTTTCTTCTTTTATTTTATACCATTTTATACACTTTATACATATGTTTATGTTTTTAAAAGATCTTTTAATAGTTATTTCTCTTTTATTTTAAATATTACTCTATATCTATATTTATGTTTTTATTTATTTATTTATGTTTTTAAGTGGTCTGATGTTCCAAATGATCTTGAGTTGTGTGTTTAGGATTATGTATTTAAAGACATCATCTTAAAAAATTTTCATTATCAATGGTTAGCAATTCTTATTAACAACTTCGATCACATACAACTCATTCTTTAGATTGTATCAAACATAGCACTAGGCAATTCAATAACCTATCAACTTTGTTTTTCTATTGAATCAATCCTACAGGTCTAACTAAGGCACAATAAAATTTCATATTTCGATTCTTGCATAGTAGGCTCCCAAGGGCACTTCTAAGTAGCAACACTCTAGCTTTTCCTTATGCAAATATCACCCAAGAAAACCTTTTCTATAAATATTGAATGCCAAAAGCTCCAGAGGGTGAAATTGCACCATTAAGACAAAATCATACTACTTAAGATAGAATCACAACCACAATTGTGTCCCTCCATTAAATATTGTGGTTGACCCAGTTCAAATTGTGTCATTCTACTTCCAACACATTCAATTTTAAGTGATTCTAAGCAACATTTAAAAGTTATGATCAAAACAATGAAGAATTCTCTATTGACAATTGAAATTAGTTGTCCTCTCATTCTTAAATTCTAGGTTTCTAATTATAGTCATAATTTGTTGCAACTCTTTATTTAGGGTTTTGTTATATTTTACTGATTTTGTTCATTTATTAGCTCAAGATATATTTGTGGGATGTGTTTTCTTCCCTACATTTTTCCACCATGGGTTTTTCCCTATATACTCTTCTTTGTTGATTTCTCCTAAATCTACCCATCCTTTATTCAAATTAAAAATCTCCAAATCCTTCTTTTCCCTTGCACATGACAGATACATACAATTTGATTCATGATGAAACATTTTATTTGCATGTCATTCATCATGATAGCTTCATTTCCACTAAATCATACCCTCATGATGACATCTCTCATAATTTGGTTAGTAATGATTGTTCTTATGTTATGCTTTACTTTTTGATATATTTGGTTCCTCCACTTGTTAGGCGTCTATTTTTATGATACATATATGTCACAAAACCCTAACTAAGATTGGATTAACAATATTTACACATGCATGTGCTTTGCTAGATTTATTTTACTTGTGTGTTTATGATGCTAGCTCAAATATTAATTTGATGCACATGTATACATTTCATTGTATAATAGTATAATATTTTTTGTACTCATTTTTCCTTTATCATTGTTTAAAAAATGTGTATTTACATGGGTTCATTAGGTGGCCTAGCATGTGTTTGTTTAACATTTCATCTTTCATCTTCTAGTGCTCATTCCCTAGAACCCACAATGGACACTCCCACACTTGTTCATAATACATCTCTTAACTAATGTCCATTCTTACTACCCTCTTGCATTACATGATGTTATTATACCTAATGATCTAATATCTCTCATATAACTTATCTTAGTCCTTACTCTACATCCTTCGATTCATGGTCTCTTGATGATTTATCTACTAAGGGGTTTGGTGATACTTTCTTATTTGATGAAAATCTTTTATCCTCTCCCTCACATTATGTTATTGATGACATTTTCCCTAACGTGTGCTTGTATAACATGATTCTAATCTTCCATCATCTAGTGGATAATCCATAGGAGATCTTATGGATCTATCTACATTTCATATTGGTACAACATTTTTAGATATGCAGGATGACTCTTTTATTGACTATTTTATGCCTTCTCATGATGTATCTTTAGAGAAATTTGGTTATCATGTTTTCCCATTTACATATCCCATGGACCAACATGAGAAAACACAAGGCCTAGAAATACATGAAGAAGATGAATTTTATGGTGAAATATTTCAATATTTATTCATCTCATTTGAGGGTGGTGTCCCAACCATTGATGATCAAACCATTACATCTTCCTCAAATATTACACACAACATTAACACACATAATAAGCTATAGGGAAAATTGTTGATGATACACAAACTCCTTATATGGTTTGTTATGTTTTCCCATCCATTTCTCAATCTTTAGCTTCTAGTCATACTTTTTCTTCTAGCTCAAAATAACACTCCATGTTTACTTTTACCCCTTCCATTTCTATGACATATGAGAATTCTTCATCAATTTGATATGTTGTTCAATCCTTTCCTACCACATCCTTAGCCATTCCTTCCATCCATATACATAGTTCTTTCCCTACCACACTTATGCCTCAACCCATTTATAGTCCTCCCTTGATCACCCATATCCCATATGTTTGTCCCACCTCTCCCTTATCTACAAATATCCCATTTATTTCTACTACTTCTTTGTCCACTCATGTACCTATTTTTTCTTCCACTCCTTTGTGTACACCTATGCCTTTTGTGCCTATTGCTCACCTTTTGACCATTTTTGGTCCCATCATTTCTTCTACACCATCCAACCTTTCCCTTCAATTGGCCACCATTATAAGTAAGTTAGAACATGTAGAGAATTGTATCAATGATTTGCACAAGTTTCCAAAGAAGGATTTCACAAGTGAGATGCTACATAATCATTAGCATATGACATATTGGCTTATCCTTCACCAATGGGATTTATGGCACCTAGTTTTATAAATGTATGATGGTAGAGGTGTTCCATTGATTCACATACATTCTTTCAAAACTACATATTTGGACTAATTTTATGAGGAAAAATTATTTTTCCAAGTTATTTCCATGGATCTTGAGTGATTATACAATTACTTGGTTTTATTCTTTACTTCATGTTTCCATTTCTTCTTTTTGAGATTAGACCAACAATTTTATTGATCATTTCCAACATAATATCGAGCCTAAAGTGGCAATTGCCAACTCAACATAGTGTAAACAAGGATAAAAGGAACCAATCGATTATTAATATGTGCCAAGATTTTAAACTATGGTTGCTAAAATGAGCTTTAAAATACCAAACATTGAGCTTCACAATTTATTTCTCAATATTCTACTTCCAATGCTCAAAGAAAAAGTGATTTTAATACTTATTATTTATTTTTTGAATTATGTGAGATGCACCTACATCAACACTAGAGCACTAGTGTATACCAATGTGAGCATATCTTTTTAGAACATTATCTTTTACATTATAGAATCTCTAGCACTTTCCCCCATTCTCATGAGTTACAATTAGAGTCAATTTTTTAAAATGGGTGCAATGAGGGCGAAATAAAAAATGTCAACAACAACGATGATCATCATGTAAATAACATTCAACCAAAACCACAAGGATTTAGAGAGTTCATTAGATTGGAAGATCCTCTATATGTAATGTTGAAATTTTTTTGCAAGATCAACTCATCACATTACCTCCCATTAAACTAATTGATATGTCTAAAAGTGTCCCACACATGACATTTCAAGACTGATTATTTATGTGATTATCATCACACATCAATTGACACGTACTATGGGGTAGATGCATCACACTCAAGCATAAGATTTAAAATCTTATTGACAAAAATGTGATATAAGTAGAGATTATTCATGATCATAAAAATACATCTTTAGCATCTCAACATGATGAGTCTAATAGAATGCAAATGGATGAGAAGGATCCTTCCAATGCTAGTGATAATTTGAGTATATTGGTATTGGTGAAAATTCTAATGATACGGGTTAAAGAAAGAAGTTGAGTATACATTTCGCGAAAGTCTTCCGCGGATGAAAAATGCCGCTTGGAACGGGTACCCGTTTTGAAAAAAAAGGTACCTGTTTAGGATCAAGCTCCCGAAGCAAAATGGGTACCCATTTTCAAAAAAATAAAAAAATAGCCATAGGCATGTAAAAAAAAAATTTTGAAAATGGGTACCCGTTTTCAAAAAGTTTTTTTTACATGCCTATGGCTATTTTTTTATTTTTTTAGAAAAGGGTACCCGTTATGAACAGGCACCCATTTATAACGGGTACCCGTTTCTAAAATTTTGAAATTTCAAACTTACCAATTTGCATTGGCTTTAGGCTTGGAAACCCAAGCCTTAGCTTTGGACCTACAACTAGGAGACCATGAAAACAACAAGAGGAAAAACTAGTTTCACCACTATGGATGATGACTTTTTTTCCAGAATATTTTAACAAAATTAAAACCCATTATAGATCTCAAAGTTTAGTTTTCAAATATGTAATTTTTTTTACTATTGAATGTAATTTTCTATTTATTATTTATTTTCCAAACAAACTAACTTATAAACTTGAAATAACATAGGTTACTATTTTTTGAATAACTTTTGATTTTGAAAGTTTCTTGAAAAAATTTTATGCCTGACCAAACTAGACATCATTCTCTACATGATGAAAAAAAAATAGTGAATTGATTACTTCAGCTCAAATTATGTTGGCTATACACGAGGGGCTTTAAAAAATACTAATTAGGGCCATTAAAAAAATAATTAAAAAAGTTTTATGAAAAAATTACAAAAAAATATCCTAACCAAAATTCAACATTCTGAGAATCTTTCCACAAAAGGAATTAGAAAAATACATTAATTTAGGTCAAATTATGTTGGCTGTACACATGCATGCTTTTGCAAAAAATAGGGGACTTTTAAAAAGCTACTTTTTGTAGATCCAATAAAAAACCAACTTGCATCATCTGGTTATTAGAAAAAAATACATATTTGAAACTAGAAACAAAATCCTACATTTCTTATTTTTACATCATCTTAATATTTTATGTGCAAGTGCTTCAAATTGTCACTCCAAGTACGACAAAATTTGAAAAACAGGAAAAACACTTCCACTTTTTGGCCAAAAAGTGAACTCATCTTCTTGCACTTACCCATACACCTAGTACATTTCAAATCAATGTTACAAATGAAGCTATCAAACATGATGACAATATGGAAAAAATATATTGTTGATGATTGTTTTTACACATTCATAACAAAAGTTAAAATTCACAGAATGAACCTAACTATCTTGAAAGATATGAAGAAATCAATTAAGATTACTTAATCCCAAGTTTATGTATGGTCAAGTCTTGACCTTGTGGACAATTCAGTAGGTTAATGTGAAGTTGTAATATGCAAGGGGCCTTACCTGATTCAAGGTGTTTTATGACTCACTGGACTCGAATTATGCAAAATATCACAAATATCAACATTTTCTTCATTCCTTTGCATAAATTTGTTACTGTATCACAAAACTTTATATGATTTATATTAACACAAGCTTTCCTTTTCAAATATTATGAAAACTGTCCAATATCAACTCAGTTGTTCATGTTTCCTTCAAATATCAGACAATCTCCTTTAAATCTCTGCGTTTAAGCTAAGTATTTCAAATGTTTGGGAAAAGTTAGAGAAATCTAAATTAAACTTCATTCTGCTACAGGATCTAAATGCTCTGTTATTCACGTTGTAAGCAGTATAGCAAACTTGATTAAATCCACAGACTAAACCTTTAAATGTAAGCCCTGAGTATTTTCATGAACATACACTCAAGATTGCAAGCTTTTAGAGAGATAATATTTCAAATACAAAGAAGAGTCAGAAGACACTCTGAATATAGACGCAGAATTTTAGATTCATTTATATTCAAAACACACAGTCATATATGATTTAAAATGTATGAATGACTCCTTGCTTCATTAATCAACTTACAGAAAACTTACAAAACATCTTACAGATACAGTAAGGAAGCTAGATGTTCCACGGATTGCTTATTACAAACACAGGTGACCTCTAAACTAAAATACTCCTTCTATTCAAAATGCTTGAACCAATTACAACTACTAGCTACCTTCTAAAAATCCCTGTGTCCATCCCTATGTAAATCATTACAAAGTAAAGGGGCTCAATATATAGATTTGATTATCCCCAATACGGCTCCAAAACCCTAGTCAATCAACGGTCTATATCTCAAGTGCAGCAGCAACAGTGGAAAACAAATCCCACCAAAAAATCTCTGAGCAACATACCCATACTGAGCGTAAAGATCCTGCTTGGAAACCCTAACAACCATCAAAATATCTTCACCATTAAAATATCTTCTGTTACTTTGCCCTTTTAATATTGCTTCTTTCCATCTGCATATCTCCTCACTGAAATCTTTCGCTTCTTTTGCGATCCAATCCGCCCTATGTGATGTCATCACCATTAAAGCTCCGCCTTAATATCTACCTGCATACTTGCCAACAAACATAAAAAATGATTTAAAATGCACGCCACCTTCGTCAATTTACACTTCTTCATAATGTTAGATGGGCATTAATTACAACAATTAATGCACCAAACGTTCAGTCTTCTATTGCAGTGTTTTACGTTTACAAACTTTTACCGCCAGTTTAATTCTGCATACATACCTTTTTCCTTGTATGTTTTCTTGTATGTTTTGTTTGTCTGTCTTCTTTGTATCTTTAAACATACAAGCACTTTATGCAGGAAATCAAACAAAAGTTCCCTCCCTTTTCCTCTTTTTCTGTACTTTGTATCTTTCGCTTTGTATATCGCTCTTTGTATATTTCCTTGTATGAGCGCATATACAAAGTAACTTTATGCAAACCCCCCCTCTTTACCTTTTATCACTCTCGATGCTTTTATTTCTTTGTATTTTGAATATGTATATAAACATACAAGCGTTCCAAACATAAAAAGACTTTTCTATATTTAATTCCCTTTTCGCATCCGTGTTGTATCTTTAACTTGTATTTTTCGCTTAGCATATCGGCTTGTATATCGAAGACATACATTGTAATTATACAAACCCGATATGCAAATGGTGGGGTCCACTTTTCTTTTCACTTGTATCTCTGTGATACAACAACACTTGTATCAAACCCTTAGATACAAGTCCGGATATATACAAACTCCTTTATATGCCCTTTTAGACTTCAACTTTTATAAACCATAGTTTACTTACCTTTCGGCTCCGCGGCATGCATAAAGTGCAATGCATCCTCTGATATACATTGAGGTACGATGCATTCTTTATATCAGATTTTAATCTTTCTTGAATCCCATATTGTATGTACATTGCAATGTATAACCCAACACATACATGCAAGGCACGAAACATACAACAACTTAACCTTATTTCATATTTTTTTTGGTTCCGCGCTATGTATATTCCCATTGTATATCACGTTGTATGTTTCGCTTTCGCCAAACATGTAAACCTACAATACATTCAACGGACTCAACCGCTTATTCATTTAAACCTTGAACTATTTTGGACCCAACTTGTATTGTATAGATAGAACATTAACAAAATGCATACAAGTACACGGATGCAACAAAACCGACAACTCCCCTTGTGACTTATACAAATGACCTGATATACAAACAACTTTGTATATGCAACATACAAACCACCCGATATACAAACAACTTTGTATATGTAACATACAAACCTTTTCATTGTACATTTTACCAAAAACATACATATCTTGCAAAATACTGGGAATTTTAACATGGTTCAAAAAGCAACCCTCGCTCATTTTTGACAAGGAACTCACCCATATTCAGCTCTGGTACTTAATGCTATTTTTTCTTTATTTTCAACAAGGTTTGTACTTTCACTTCTTTTTCCCTTTTACCACCAAGAAGACCCACACACAAAAGCAAAAACAAAGCCACAGCAGGGGTCCTCATTTTGTGAAGAAGTAAAATGGGGCGTGTTGTGAGCATCACAACATATACAAGCAATTATCTAGTTACAATAAAAAAGGCAAGTACATAAATTAAAATGACAACTTCTAGGCCAATGTCTCCAAGTATAACATCAAATTCAACACCTTTAGATGCGATATTTGTTCATAAAGACACACTTTATGAGCATGGTATTATCTAGGATTTTTCCATAAGGGAATTTGATTTTCACAATACATCATTGGATCCTATAGAGGTAAACTCATTAGCACCCGAGTTCACTAAAATAATTGGCTAGTCTATTTTCCATGTTTATCACTTGTTTGCTTTCTATTACATATTACATATTATAATATTATGCCTTAGTCATAGTATTTCTATGCTTTTACTTGATCTTTGCCACTTGGAGCCAAGATATTGTTTCTCTTTGTAGGTCTTATGTGCCCATGCTTTCTCTTGTTGGGGAAAAAGTGTGAAAGTGGGGGCATCTTTTCATTCACATTGATGACATGTGTAAGTATTTCTTAGGTACTCATCTTCTACTCAATCTCTTTATCATTCTTTATTTAGATGTTCAATCACATTTTCACATTTACATATTATGCTTTGTTTTCATACTCAATTTTTAGTCACAATTGTCATTGGCATTTTCTCTCTCCTCAATTTGTTGGCACTCCTTTTTAGTACACATAATTTGAGGGGGAAATATTAACTTTCTAGTTCATGTACAAATTTATAGTTTGGTGTTTTTCCTTTGATGATATGATAGGCTTGATAAACACATGTTGCATATGAGGGAAAAAGGGGGCAAACACTTGCTCAGATTTATAGATCCAAAAAATGTATATCTTTTTTATTTATAGTTATTTCTACTTTGGAATGCATGCTCACTTATATTTGCATGCACAACAAAGTGAAGGCACAATGTAGAGGAGAAAAGTGCATATCCTACACCTTTCCCCTTTCATTTTACATCACTTTGCACACATGTTTATGTTCTTAAGTCACCTTAGGTCCTTAAAGGGCTTGAGTTATGTGTTTAGGGTTATGTATTTAGGAATCATCCTAGAATACTTTCATTATTGATGGTTAGAAATTCTTATTCACAAATTCAATCACATTGCTGGGTCTTATGATCCAAATAGATTTTGTTTTATTTAGTTTTAATAAAATAACTATAGGGCATACATCTCATTTATGAGACACCATTCTTTGTTAATATTAGATTATTAATGTTTTGTTAATTCATGTTAGTTGTGGGTAGTTGAACCAGAAATTTCTCTATATAAAAGTCTTTGAAATTAATATAAAACTATTAAACATAATATAATATGAAAGAGCTCATTCATATTATTCACAACTAGTTTTCTATCCATTTAAATTTCTAACTGTGGTATCAGAGCCCCCGGTGAGGAAAAATGCTGGAGGAGCAGCGTAGAAATGGCCGAGGCATTATTATTATATTACATAGCAGAGAAAGTCATTATAAAAGTAGCAAGACGCATTGAGTGCAGTGTAAAAGGGTGTTCAAACTGCACTTTGAATCATCATACATGCTGATGTGGTGTTGAAGACTACTTGCTTGTGTTGTAATTCATTATTTTCTAAGATATGAAATTCCCTTTCAATCATTCTAAAGGCATTGTATTTTGCTTCAATGGGCATTTATATGCTAAAAGGGCCCATTTTAGACCTACTAAAAGCATTGAAATCTCTATTTAAATTTTCCTGGAGGAGGCACCAAAATTTGTAAAAGGATACCTACTGAGAAGTTTGTGATTTTAGCATTTCAAACTTGAGAAAGGCGTGTCAAATTGCATTGAAATCTGTTGCATTTATTGTTTATTATTGTTTGATAAGAAAGGCATGTCAAACTACATTGAAATCTATTACCCATTTTGTGTGCTATTTTCTTCCTTCTACTACCCATTTTGATGTAATTACATCTTGGTATTTGTGAAGAATAAAACAAGCAATTTGAGGAGTTTGCTAGTCTGATTCTTGCAAGGCTTGGAGATAAGTATACTCACTGGGTAGTTACAAACAAGAAATAACACCATACAAAGGCTATATGTTGCTTTGTAAGCCGTTAAATCTATTTGTGGTAGTTTATGGTGGTGTAGGTAAGAATTATGTAGCATTTTACTTTATTATTCCATTTTATCAGTTTACTTTAAATATGAAGTGGCTTCCTCTCAAAGCAAAGTGGTTTGTATATCTTGGTAGAACAAAAATTTGTTTTTTTCTTCATTTTAAGTGAGGTTAATGGTTCAATTTACATTAAGTACACCATTTGGTAACTTTGATGTATTTTTCAAAACGTAATTTTGATGTATTTTTTAAAACTTAGGTGAAGGTAATTTTATTTTGACACCAAGAGCATGTATCTTCAACACAATGACTAGTGGTATTGGTGTTGGAGAATAGATAGTAGATAAAAGAAATAAGAATGCAGAAAAATAAATACACAAATGTAAAATGGAAACACAGAATAGAACACAAGTTTTTAACGCGGTTCACCAAATGGCTACATCCACAAGAAGCAAGTGAATCTCTTTATTAATCTCTATTTTCATACACATGCACCAGCAACATTTTTCTACAGCAATACAATATATTACAATGTCCAGATAATCTTGAAATTAAACCTTTGAAGGGAATGTGAAAAGGCTAAGTAAAAGAAGACAAAAATAAGAAGCGTCGGTTATGACTATTGGGCTTCACAATTCCAACAATCTCCCACTTGAAGTTGAATCACTGTTGCAAGAAGGCTGCTCACAGATATCCCCCACTTCAGGCTTATTGTCACTTCTTGACAATGCCGAGAGAAGTCCTACAGAACTTGAACTTCTCCCTTGGTACTGTCTTCATCAATGCATCCGCTGGATTTACCTTTGTATCAATTTTCTCCACTTTCAGTTTGCCCTCTTTAAGTACAGTCCGGATGAAGTGATATCACAGCTCAATATGTTTGGTCTGATTATGAAAGGCTATGTTCTTTGCCAAATGAATAGCGTTGTTGCTATCACAAAAAATAATGAAAACATATTATTTGAAACCCAACTCACCCAATAGTCGTTGTAACCAAATCATCTCCTTCGCACCTTCAATGAGAGCAATATATTCAGTCTCGATAGTGGAGAGTGCAACCACCTGTTGTAACCTTGAAACCCAACTGATCGTTACCCCGACGAATGTGAAAACATAACCTGTTGTGGACCTTCATTTTTCCAAATCTCTAGCCATATCAGAATCAACATAACCTTGCAGTTGTGCATCTCTCCCTCCAAAATGTAAAACATAATCTGAAGTGCCTTTTAAATACCTTAATATCCACTTCACCGCTTCCCAATGAGGTTTACATGGATTACTCATAAATCTGCTTACTACTCCCACTGCATTGGAAATATCTTGTCAAGTACAAACCATGGCATACATAAGACTCCCAACAGCTGATGAATAAGGGATACCCTTCATATTTTCTTACTCTTGAGGTGTTTTTGGACACATTTCATATGACAAACAAAAATGATCAACAGGTGTACTCACCAGCTTAACATCCTTCATGTGGAATCTATCCAAGACTTTGTCAACATACTTTTCTTGTGACAATCTAATTTCCCTCTTAGATCTACCCCATATTATGGTCCTACCAAGTATCCGCTTTGTTTCCCCTAAGTCCTTTATTGCAAACTTTTGAGCTAACTATTGTTTCAAATCACGAACCACTCTCATGCTAGTGCCGGTAACTAGCATATCATCAACATAAAGCAGCAATAAAACAAACTCACCATTATCCAATACCTTGTAGTACACACATGGATTAGATTCCCAGCGTGTGAAATGTTGCTCAGCCATGAAAGAGTCAAAATTTAGATACCACTATTGTGGGGCTTGTTTGAGCCCATTCAAACTTCTTCTCAATTAGAAATACAAATCTTCTTGACCTTGTTGCTGAAAACCTTCAAGCTGATGTATATACAACTCCTCGTCAATGTCACCATGAAGAAATGCGGTCTTCACATCTAGTTGTTCCAACTCAAGATCATATACCACTGCCAATCCCAACACCGCTCTAATGGTTGTCATCTTCACAACCAGTGAGAAGATTTCATTGAAATCTATTCATTTTTGTTGATCATATCCCTTCACCACAAATCTAGCTTGATAACTGTTATTAATGGGATTTACACCCTGTTAAATGTAAGGTTTAACAATCTATTGAAACATGGCAAGACCTCTAAAGCTATGGGTCACTTTAAAAATAGAGGTCAACCTTCGGAGAAGGCCGGCTTCCTATGGTTATCACCTAAACTATTGCTTTGACAAGGGGGTGAAGAAGAAATTGCATAAAAATGAAATCTATGACTAAGGTGATGCACCAAAACTAACTAGGACCTGCAAACACAACTTGTATACACTTGGTTTGATCAACAAAGTAACTTGACATACACAACCCAAAATGATATGCTTTTACATAAATATTTCATAAGAAGGTTATATGCCTTACTCCTAACAGGAAAAATATATCTTCACAACTAAAATGTTTGCATTTTCAACACAACCTATGACCTGTAAACTGCATATTCCTCTGCAAAAGATGCTAAAACTGAGACAAAACTACAAGGAAATATATAATCTCGCAAGTAATTGCATCAATCAATATGAATGCACACAATGAAGCAGAAAATTGAGAAGGTAAAATAACTTATCTTTATTTGTTTCCAAGGTAATCACTAGTATACATATCCAAAAAAGAAAATGAATTACAAACTCACAAAATCTGAGCAAGGATGAAAATCACAAGTCTTTGAAATCTGCATGTAAGAATTGAGTACCAAAGAGTCACAAAAGTGACTATATCCACCACTATCCAAGTGGTTCCACAATACAAGGAATCTCAAAATGACTGGGGTTGGATGCCCACAAAAAGCCTAAAATCTAGGGCCTATATCCTCTCCAAAAGTGTCCATAATGCAAGAAAAAGTCCATCAGGACTTAGTCAAACATGAAGAGTCATGAAAACAGGTCCAAAAGGACTCTAAGAATAATAAAACACTCCTAGATACCCTTTTAACAATCAACCAACTACTAACTACCCTCAAGACCTAGTCAAACCTTCTCTCCTCTAAGGCAAAACAAGATGCTATATCATTGGCATGTGTTTGCCACATCTTCACAACTCAAAACTTCATAGTGTCCAAGGCAAAAAGGTCTCATAGTCACTATCCTTTGCATTAAAACAACAATATCCCCAAATGACTTATAATGACCATCATATTGAGGTTATTATTTTACATTTTACAATACATGCAAAGAAAAATAATAATGAACATGGCCAAAAGGCACTAAAGTGCACAGTCTAATAAAAGGGAAACAAAAGACTTAACAAAGTCTTCATATATCTCAAGGCCACCTCGTGGCATTACCTAGGCAGTACACTCTTAATGTTTTGACCACATGCAATTTTAAGTTATGCAAAATAAAATGCAAAAAGAAAATAAGGCCCATCAGCCTTCTAGGGTTATGAAACCCTAGATGACAAAAAGACACTTTTGAAGTCCATTTTGCATTTTTCACTTCTTGAAAACTTGCTCTACTGCTTCTCCACTGCCAACATGAGGTTTTTGTAGATGATTCGAGGCATTTTGATTGCATTTCTTGACATTTTTGCTCCAGAAACTAAAGATAAGCATGATTATTTCATCTTTCTGGAATAAAAATACAAATTTCATGACTTTCTGTAGAGACGGTGGCTTCTGTATATACTGTATACTGTGTCTTCAGTTATGGCCGTGATATAGAACTGTATTTCATGCATAAATGAAAGCTTTTCATGTAAAAATGCTACAGAACATAGCAAGATATATGATTTTCTGTTTGATACTGAACATCCCTCTGTCTATGATTTTTTCCTAAGTATGGCTTTGTTCTGTCAAGAAATAATGAAAACAAGACTCATTTTCCATTAGGGGTTGTACACCCTCTCAAACATGGGTAAAAATAGCAGTTAAAACTTCTGAAAATTACTCAAAAACCCTACTATTCTTCTCTGAAAGTGAAGAACACAGTGACTTTTCTTCTTTTCTGATTTTATACTTAGGGTTTAAAGAAAATACAAACCCTCACCCTTATACTGAACGACCATGGAAAAAATTACTTATTCTAGTTTCTTCCTGCAAGAATAGGCATATTTACTGTTGAACTCCTATAGCTGGATATTTAGCTCTGAACCTGTACATTTCTGTCTATTATGAGCTCATTGCAGCTTTACATGACATAATTTCTGTAGCTTTATCTCATACCTTTATTCATTTTGAGGATATCTACTGTATATGTTGAACCTATCAATTTTCTTGAAAATGCTCTAGCCATAGCAATAATGTTCCTATAACTGTTCAAAATGAACACAATGCATAAGTTCTAGGCATGCTTCTGTTCTGATCATTATGACAGTCACTTATTGGTTATGAACTATCCAATCCAATAAAGACTACTATAGTCATAGAGCTGGCTGTCCTTATCTCTTATTGCATATACCACTGCCTTTTTGTTGTAGCATTCATGCACTTCCTGTAACTTTGCATCTTTGGCACATGTTATGATTACTCAGATCCTTATGATATTTGTATCTTTAACATTTCAATATGAATCTATATACTTTTGTCTATTTTACATACATATCCTATAGCATCTTTAAAATAGACAAAAACTATATAGATTAGACTATTAGTTCCTCCTATATTGTTCAGCATGTACATGACTGTCATCTTGTTGGGGAGAAAAGACTACTATTCCATCCTTTATTTGTTGTTCCTTTCTCATGTTAGTTGAATGTTGTTCTTTCTCTTGGCAATTATATTTGTTGACTGTATTCCTTGAAGATAGCTAACAGACATTATACCTTCTTTTACTGTCATTGTAACTATTATAGATCTGAATCTCTTGATGATATAACTGATATATAACAGTCTTTGTGACTGTTACCAATGCATTGTTGTTTTGATCTTTACTTTCAGACTCAAACAACCTTCCTCAAAGTAATTGACTGTCTTCCCTTCTTGTTTCACAAAGTCTGTACTCTTATTACCATGTTTAAACTCTTCATGATACTTTGCATCCATGAAATTTTGTGACAGTCTATAACATGAATACATATCTTCCTCCATTGATTGTTGACTGTCACCTGATGCAGTAAAGACTGCTACAGTCACAAAGATGACTGTCCCTTACATCCCAATGCATATATCACTATCTTGTATTCAAACTACCTCAGTCATACTTATGCTTTAGGTCTACTGTCTATTTGACTTGAGATGCTCTTGTTCCTTTTACCATGATAGTACCTTCTCATCTTGAATATGACTAAGCTCTTCCTTTATTGCAATGGTGATATATACTCTTGCATATACAACTGTGTGATAGTACTCTATGATCATCTTTTCTATTTATGATAGACTGATCTGCTACTTCAAAAATGAAAAAAATGACTTGTACTCTTTTGTTGTGAAACACCTCATCAATGAACTCTGAAGACCATGAATGCTCCCTTAATAGTCTTGACTATTATGGAACTTGTGCTATCTACTCTGTATTCTTCTATCTCTTCATGCATCTAATAAATACATATGAAATGTTCTTTAATGACTATGAGCTGGGCTCAACCCTTGTGGAAGCCACATTTTCCCCACTCATAATGTAGTCTAATGAATCACTCAAAAACACAATTTCACCTGTATCTGCACATGAAGCAAACTTGTTAGAAAATAAATGCATACTTTGGATGTGTTTGATGACTTGCTTGTTTTCTAGGATATCAAAAGTATACATTTCTTGTTTAATACATTTGAGGAACAGTTTATACATGCATAGGTACTTGTTCATGTTAGGTTAGGGACCATTCATTGCTTAGAGCATTGCTCTAACATCATTCTTGAAAGGAAGCTAGGTGTGCGAAAAATGCTTCCTACACTAATCTAATGAGGGGAGGAGAGTGCAAATTCAAATGTATCCTAACTATTACAGCAACATTAAACCATTAACATGAGATATTGCAGCAAACACATAACATATAAGGTGAGACAGAAGAAGAGAGGCACAAGATATACGTGGGGAAAACCCTTATCGCGTGAAAAACCCCACACTCCAAAACCTGCACAATGTATTATCAAAACAAAGAATGTTTACAACACACTTGCAATGCAAGCTCTTAGGAGTCTTTCACACTCGTATCTGGAGACAAACTAACAGCATAGCAGTACTTGTCAAACCTGTAATACATCTCCTTCTCCAGGCACCTATTTATATAGAATATACAAAGCAATATTGGTCCTATCTTGGAATAGGTGTCAAACTTGGCCTCATGGCCCAAAATCCACACCTAAGGACACTTGGTCAACATTGTACAATGTGTCTAACACTTGTCCATAGCTCCCATCCCAAAGAGGCTGCCTATTTCCAAAATGGGCTATGACAGATGCTCTTACAACTCTTACGACTGTCATAGAATCTGTCTTAGCGGTTACAACTTACAACTGTAAAAGAATCTGTCATACATAGGCTATAAATAGCATATTCTCTTACAACATGTCATAGTCTACCTTGGGGCGCCTAAATATGCCTTTTTTCAAAGATGCTTCATGACACATGTCTTCACCTGTCTTACAATCTTCTATTTCTGACTCTTACATGTCATAACTTCGTCATAGGAATCCGTTATAACCGTTTCGGTCAAACATTCCCTTACACAACATCCAAGATGCCAACACATGGAAAAATACTCCTACCACAAAGTGGGATGCCTATCTCCTCATGTGAGGACAAAATTACAAGTTGTCATCTTCCATGTAGGATGACACATCATCGTGCCACATCCCACAATATGACAATATGGAATTTACAATTAATTTACATCATAGGCAAGGAATTAATAAATACAAATATAAATAATGCAAGGAATTACCAAGGTTGAGATACCTTAATTCCCAACATTCTCCCACTTGTCGAACACCTTGTAAGAGCCAATAGAATAACAAGATTTAACTGCTATAGGCCGAGAGGCCGATAGACTCTGAACACCATCTAAACTTCTCTGTGCCCACTAGCTTCGTCAATGCATCTGTAGTATTCTTCAAAGTATCTACCTTCTCCAAATTTACCTTCCCATCCTCTACCATGTCTCACACGAAGTGAAACTGAACATCAATATGCTTTGTTTTGGCATGGAAAGTTGGATTCTTCACAAGGCAAATTGCACTCTGACTGTCACAACTGATTGTGATCTGACCTACATCAACACCAATATCTGAACACAATCTCTTAAGCCAAATGGCTTCCTTAGAAGCATGAGTTGCTGTCATATACTCAGCTTCTGTCATGGACAAAGCAACCACAGGTTGTCGCTTACTCATCCAACTAATAGCACCACCAAATAGTGTAAACACATAAGCACTGCTGGATCTCCTGCTGTCAATGTCACCTGCCCAATCTGAATCCACAAATCCATGAATATCAACAGAATGCGAAGGTCCTGTAACATTGCCATGATAGGAAATGGAATACTTGGAAGTACCCCTCAAATATCTGAACACTCGCTTAACTGCATCCCAATGTACCCGTCCAGGATTAGCCATAAACTGACTAAGGACTCCTACTGCTTGGGCAATGTCTAGTCTTGTGCAGACCATAGTATACATCAAACTACCAACAACACTAGCATAAGGTACTCTACTCATGTCCTCTACCTACTAGGAGATTTTGGACAATCTTCAACAGACAACTTTGTTCCCAGAGAAACAGGAACACACAATGGTCTACAATCTGCCATGTTGAACCTATCTGACATGGTCTTCACATACTTACTCTGGATTAACCAAAGTTTTCTATTAGTTCTGTCTCTTCTAATTTCCATTCCTAGAATGTACCTGGCTGCCCCTAAATCTTTCATTTCAAACTGTGCTAACAACTGAGATTTGAAATCAGAAATCATATTCTTACCCTTCCCAATGAGCAACATATCATCAACATATAATGCAACAATGAGAATACGATCACCATCAAACTTATAATACACATAGTGATCCAATTTCGATCTCACAAATCCAATAGACAACATAAAGGCATCAAACATCAAGTACCATCTCCTAGGGGACTACTTCAAACCATACAAAGACTTCTTTAATTTGCAAACCAAATTTTCTTTACCTTTCACCATGTAATGCTCTAGCTGTGACATGTTGATTTCTTCCTCCAAATCACCATGAAGGAAAGTTGTCTTCACATCCATCTATTCTACCTCTAAGTCATAAGCTGCTGCAAGAGACAATAGGAATCGAATGGATGTTAGCTTTGCAACGGGAGAGAAGATCTCACCATAATCTATACCCTCCACTTGTGAATACCCCTTCACAAACAATCTGGCCTTATACTTCTCAACACTGCCATCTGCATTAAATTTCTTCTTGAACACCGATTTGCATCCAATAGGTTTTCGTCCAGGAGGTAAAGGTACCAAGTCCCAAATTTGATTCTTTTCAAAAGAAGCCATTTCATCCTCCATGGCCTTCTTCCAAGAACCTGCATTTTTCATGTCCATAGCCTCTGATACAGTTCTAGGTTCATCACTGTTAGTAAGCAAAGCAAAAGCACAACTAGAATCAAGCAATGTAAAACCAAACCTTTTATGTTGCTTTCTTATCTGTGTAGACCTTGTCAAGAGCTAAGGTTGAGGTTTAGCTTCTTCATTTGAGATTTCAGAGATGCAAGAGCTCTCCTCATCATCAAGTCCAACATTGTCTTTCTATTCAGTCTTCTCAGGGGTTGTGGGAAACTGAACAACATCTTCTTTCTTTTCTGTTTCTTTTGGCTATAAAACAGTAGAAGGTGTAAGCTCTTTGAAGATGACACTTCTACTATACAACACTATTTCATCCATAGGGTCCCAAATCTTGTATCCTTTCACACCGACACCATAGCCAATGAAGATACACTTAACAGCTTTGTTCTCCAATTTTGACCGCTTCTCCCTAGGCACATGTGCATATGCCTCACAACCAAAAACATGAAGATGCCTTATTGAAGGATTTCTACCAGATCACACCTCCATGGGTGTCTTTCCAACAAGAGCTGATGTAGGAGATCTATCTACAAGATAGCAAGCAGTGGCAATAGCTTCAACCCAAAACTTTTGTTCTAGGCCAGCTCCACTAAGCATATTCCTAGCCTTCTCCATCAGTGTCCTGTTCATCCTCTCTGCAACTCCATTTTGCTGTGGGGTGTATGGAGTTGTCTTATGTCTTTCAATCCCAAGTTCCTTGCAATATTTATCGAATTCTATAGAATAGAACTCACCACCATTGTCAGTTCTCAGACACTTAATCTTTTTACCAGTCTAATTTTCAGCAAAGGCCTTAAACTCCTTAAACTTACTATAGACTTCAGATTTGCTTCTGAGAAAATAAATCCATGTCCTTCTACTGTAGTCATCTATGAAAGATACAAAATATATAGATTTTGATAACAAAGGAGCATTAACAAAACCAAATACATCAGAATGAACAAGGTCCAACACACTAGAAGACTTATGAGAACTCGAATAAAATTAAACATAGTTTTGTTTGCCATATATGCAATGTTCGCAAAAGTCAAACTCAAGATTACAATCATCTAACCCTTAATGAGGTTTTTTTTTTTAGGGTATGCAAACCCTTCTCACCAATGTGGCCAAATCTCTTATGCCATAACATTGTCTTTTCAGTAGGAAGTTTAACTTCCAAGGCATGGTTACAACCATTAGGACTAGAAACAATAGATTTCTTCATTACTCATTTAGATGGTGGGGATGAAGTGACTGCTGCCCTCTTCCTTGAGTCAGAAGAACTATTGCATTGTGAAATGCATGCCTCCAGCTAAAACAGAGTACCTCTCCTAGTACCCTTAGCAAGCACCATAGCTCCTCTAGTCATCTTGCATCCTTCTTTCGAAAAGACAACCTACACACTTGCATCATTTAGCATACTTATAGAAAGCAGGTTCCATGCTAAGCCTGGCATGTACATCACCCTAGAGATCCCCTTCACTCATCCATCAGGGAATTGAATAGAGACTCTTCCACGACCAACAATCTTCAGATGAGAGTCGTCACTCAGGTACACCTTTCCACCAGTGAACTCCTCATACTTAGTAAACCAGTCTCAATGCGAGGTTATGTGGAATGATGTACCAAAGTCAATCAGCCACACATCATCAGATCCATGGGTTGCCAGGGCTGCAATGAAGGCATCACCATCATCTTGTGACTTGTTAGAATCTGAATCAAGAGCTTTCTTCTTCTTTTTCTTCTCCTCTTTGCATTCCTTTCAGAAATGCCCGGTTTTACCACAGTTCCAACAAAGAGCCTTAGACTTTTCAGGAGATTTGGATCTCCCATGGGATTTGGATCTACCCTTCTCAGATTTCTTGTCTTTCTTCTTCCCTTTCTCCTTGGGTCTTCCACGAACTGCAAGAGCCTCTTTGGTTGATTCAGATATCTTCCTCTGCATTTCTTTAGATAACAGTGATGGCACCACATCTTCCATCTTGAAGGTGGTAGTGGTGCTTTCGATAGCCATTACAAGATGATCCCACAAATCTAGCAAAGAACAAAGCAGGGTCATACAACGATCCTCCTCCTCCATTTTCACACACATAGATGTCAACTATGTAACGATCATGTTGAAAGCATTCATGTGGTCCACAACAGATCCTCTGTCTTCCATCTTCAGAGCAAACAACTTCTTTTTCAGGAATAGTTTGTTCACCAAGGACTTGGCCTGATAAACATCACCCAACTTCTTCCAAAGATCCTTCGTTGTCTTCTCCTCATGGATGTTCAACACAACATAGTCAGCTAAATAGAGTATAATGAGACCCTTAGCCTTCCGATCTTTGAGGTCCCAATCAGCTTGTTGCATTGCTGCGGATTTTACACTGGATACTGTTTCCCATAGGTCATGATCAGCAAGTAGGTCCTCCATCTTCAATTTCTACAACTCAAAATTAGTGCCATTGAATTTCTCAACCTCTAACCTTCTGAATGTGGTTGCCATCTCCTTGCTGCAATAAGATATAGAATACTCTACACAAGACTCCCACTCAACCTAAGATTAGCTCAAAAAACCCTACCCAACAGCTAAGACCAAAAATGGCCAGGCTCTGATACCAACTGAAAGGAAGCTAGGTGTGCAGAAAATGTTTCCTACACTAATCTAATGAGGGGAGGAGAGTGCAAATTAAAATTTATCCTAATTATTACCATAACATTAAACCATTAACATGAGATATTGTAGTAAACACATAACAGATAAGTTGAGACAGAAGAAGAGAGGCACAAGATATATGTGGGGAAAACCCTTATCGGGTGAAAAACCCCACACTCCAAAACCTGCACAATGTATTATCAAAACAAATAATGTTTACAACACACTTGTAATGCAAGCTCTCAGAAGTCTTAGACACTCGTATCTAGAGACAAACTGGCAACATAACAATAGCTGTCAAACCTCTAATACATCTCCTTCTCCAAGCACTTGTTTATATAGAATATACAAAGCAATATTGGTCCTATCTTGGAATGGGCATCCAACTTGGTCTCATGGCCCAAAACCCACGCCTAAGGACACTTGGTCAACATTGTAGAATGTGCTTGACACTTGTCCACAACTCCCATCTCAAAGAGGGCACCTATTTCCAAAATGGGCTATGATAGATGCTCTTACGACTGTCATAGAATCTATCATAGTGGGTACAACTTACAGCTGTAAGAGAATCTTTCATACATAGGCTATAAATAGCATATTCTCTTACAACATGTCATAGTCCACCTTGGGGCACCCAAATATGCCTTTTTCAAAGATGCTTCATGACACATGTCTTCACCTGTCTTACAAGCTTCTATTTCTGACTCTTACATGTCATAACTTCGTCATAGGAATCCGTCATAACTATTTCAGTCAAACATTCCCTTACACAACATCCAAGATGCCGACACATGGAAAAATACTCCTACCACAAAGTGGGACGCCTATCTCCTCATGTGAGGACAAAATTACAAGTTGTCATCTTCCATGTAGGATGACACATCACCGTGCCACATCCCACAATATGACAATATGGAATTTATAATTAATTTACATCATAGGCAAGGAATTAATAAATAGAAACATAAATAATCCAAGGAATTACCAAGGTTGAGACACCTTAATTCCCAACAATTCTTTTGCCAGATGCAGGAACTAGAAGCAACCTGAAATTAGGATGGACAACACACCAGAACCAGAACCAGTCATTCTCAGGCAATGACTGGCCTCTATCCTTAAATGCACATTCTTTTACTTTTACTTATTCATGTATAGATTGTTAGTCAATTTCATTGAATAAGAAAGTTAATCTCACAACTTGTGTGAGATAATGTACATTTTACATTCAACAAAGATTATTTCTTTGTTCAGAAAGGAAAGATTATTTCTTTGTTCAGAAAAGATTTATGTAAATCTTTCTTATATTACATGCACTTGGATAAATGCAGTAATTTTATAAACATAATATTTTTTAAATTATTTCATTTATGCACTTGAATGTAATCTGGGAAAGATTAGATAAAATGTACCTTTTAAGTTTTGAATCAAATCTCTACCTGATTGAGTTGTTAGTGAAAATAGGTAAAATTTTTGGTGACATCTGCTATATGTTTGCCTTCTAAACATCAAACCAGTTGCCTGAAGCTTATCCATTGGGCATGGAGTCACTCAGAGGCTTCTAAAACTCTTGGATAAATAGATTTTCTGACTTTTGCAACTCAGCAGAACAATGCATGACCTTGAAAACCCTACTCTACATCATTAAAAACCACAACCAACTAACTATCTGTGCAGAGGCTGCACTTGGAGGAAAAGAAAAAACAACACCTACTCTACCCTAACCAAGAAACATACTAACTCAAACAAAACCATTTACTATTTGGGTGAAGTAGCTGCCTTTTCTGCAGAATATACAATGTTTGTCGTGCTTGAGGACAGCTAGAAAGAGAGGAAATATGAACAAAAATTCAACAAAGAGCTGCAATACTTCTTGAAGAACATACACAAGGTTGCTAACCTTTTCATATGGAATGTAAAAATTCTTGTCCCGAGGTAGAAAAGTGACTTGAATCAGCTCTTTCCTAGCTGTATCTTCATGCTTGGGTGCAAGCAAAATATCAATATTCTTATTGGCCTCCATTCTGACTAGATGCCTAATTGGGCATCCTCTAGAAAGGGTGAATTCAGAACTCTCCATGTTGGTTCCTTGCTGTTCCAAATCATGTTGTTGTTCCTCATCTTGTTTTTTATCTTTTGCTTCAAATGGTGCTAGCTCAATATCCAAAACTAGGCAAAAAGAGGTGTCCTCTTGAGTCAAAACAAACTTTAGATAATCCCAAAATGAAACTACCTCATGAGCCAAAGCTTCATTCTCATATTGACTTTCATGAACCAGCAACTCATTACACTATCCAACAACTTGTAGTTGTCCCAAGTTTTGTGTTATCATAGTCAAATCTTCTTCATTTTGTTCAACAACTGAAGGTAGCCCATCATACCAAAACATGTCAACTCCTTTTTTCTGAAGTTCCTCATGTTCATTTATCTCTTCTATAGGTTGTTCCTACTCTTGTTCAAACTTGTGAACCCGTTGTCCTAATTTAGCATGATTTGCAACTTCTTATAGCAGGTTTAATCCTTTGTCATCTAGTTTAGAGATGAAAACTTCAAGGTCATCGAAAAATGAATCTTCCTTACACTCTTCATGAAATTCTGATGGATGATGGCTATTTTCTACTTCATAACAGCTCTCGGCCAGTTGTGTAGGTTCCAAGAAATGCTTTCTTTCATACTCCTTTACTTGATCCGAGACCCTGTTATTAGACTGAATGCTTTCCTCATCATGTTCAACAAAGGCAAGTAATTGATAAAATAAAAAGACCAAATTTTCCTCTTCATGTGGTGCCTTCTCCAATGACACTTGGGCATCTTGTCTTTGCAACTGAAGATTTTTCCCTTGCAACCTCTGTACATTTCTTTCATTCATTTTATAAACAGCATTAGAAAACTCTTCAAATGAATGAAAATATAAGGGATTCAGTGACAAGTCTGATCCTACATCCTCTTCACATGCGTTATGCTCATATTTAGTTGGGGACATGGTACAAACAACAGCAACCGACTACTCCTCTTGCCATAGAGTTTCATGTTTAGATTTACCTCCTGGTAAGCAATTTGATTCTTCATCTTCATGATCTTGGATAGGTATGGAAGGGATATCCTTAGCAAGATTTGGCATTTTATAACTAGGATACCTAGTCCAAGAAGGCTGCCATGTTTTTTCAGTATTTTGATGGCTTGGTTCAAGATCTTGATATGACTTAAACTAAGGAATAATGGATTAGTTTGACTAATTTTGTTTATTCATGGGCTCCTTCTGTAAAGAATATTCTTGTTGCCTCTTTATGTCATTCATCTACTTGCTCCAGTCAAACCATATGTTCTCGATATTTGCAATCTCCAGTCTCTCATCATTTTAGAGCTGACTGGGAAAGTAGTATTGCTGGTTGGGAAAAAAATGGAATTCTTGAGGTTGGTCATGCACATACACCGGCTGCCATGGAGTTTGTGCATGGGTGGGAGGGTGGTAAGCATGATAGACTTGTTGGTTTGGACTAAAACCAGCTACTTGACCACTATGATATAGCTCATAAAATGGTGTATGAATAGGATTTTCATGAAATAGTGGAAAGTAGGACATATTTCTTTGAAATGAAGACATATTGCAGCATTTATATGTGCTAAAAACTCATTGAAAATTTCACAATAAAAATCAAGTTTGATTTTTAGTAAAATAAGTACATACTAGCACTTGTCTTCTTGAAACTAGTAGATATTTTTTTCCAGAGTCGACAGGTGTGTGTTTTCCTTGCCTCCTAGTGCAGGAGCACCAAGAGGATCATGAGGATCCATACTTGTTTTTGTGTTGTTTCATATTGTTCCATGATGTAATAAGGTCCATTGGGACCATTCCAAGTTGATTTCATGTTCACTACAATTCATGTTGATTGCCAATGAGGCACGACCTTGATTGTAAGCACACTAGTTACTCGTGACAGTCATAGATAAAGTCCATTGTTTCATAGGTGGAATCCATTGAGTTGTAGCCATTCATGGCACATAGAGATCAAGGTTGAAGGCCTAAACACCTTGTCAAAGGATGATACACTTGTAAACCCAAAATCCATATGTAAACAAGGTGTAACAAGTTGTAGAAAAAGATAAATGGGACAGTTCAGTGGTTGCAGGATAGTTTGTGGCCTCCCACCGATCCAAACTACCTCCCATTTAGTTGTAATAGTTAAGCATGTGTTGAAGAAGGCCATGAACATGTTGATTGCATTGTAGAAGGTGATTTGGAGGAGAAATCAATCACAAATTTTAGTTTTCTGCATAATTTTCTTGTGTAATTCATGTTCCCGTCTGTACCAGTCTTCTATACGGACGAGTTGTAGAAAGTCATGAAGTTGGCAAGTTAGTAGGGTGAGTTGAGATTCTTATGCATTTTGTTTGAAGTCTTGACACGTTTATATTGCAAGGTTATAAGCATTCTTTTGAAAATGGTTCAACAAACCCTATTCTAAGGTTTTGATAGAAAATAGGCATTCTTACCCCATTCCACTGATGTAACTCCACCTAGATCAGTGGAATGGATATTTTTATGTTTATTTTAATGTGTTATGAAAGATTTTTAGGCAGGAAACTAGTTTTGGTGATGTTTGTATGAAGGAACCTAACAAAACCATGTGTTAGGTGCATCCTAAAGGGAACAACATAACCTAAATCTGCCACAGTCAACTGTGAGACACAAAAACCCATGAAAATATTAGTTTTACCATGTCATTGATGTGTTCAAGTGAGTCAAAAAGTACTGTGACTCCATTAGAGGGTACTTGCTTTGTATTTTAGGGCTAATTGGGGCTCTTTGCACTAGGTCTGTCTTATTGAAAGTACCACATGTTCCAAAACAACCCATTGCAAGTTATTGGTATGTTTTTAGACTTCCAAAAGGGTATCTCAAACAATGTTGACCTTGCTTTGAAAGTGCCTGGATCGCAAGTAATTCTTTGTCAGACCTGAAAATAGGGCTAGAAGGAGTTAGGGCAGTCTATGAAGAAAGTGTCATGTGTGTAGTCCCAAGACCTCATGGGATGGTTTGTTTAGTGTCTTCATGGTGTCAAGAAACCCTACAAATGCCTACCTCCAAGAAAGTAAGTGCTTGATGTCATGCCACAAGTGAATCATTGGTTTAGGCCTATCAAACTCCATTGAAACTGCCTTATAATCCCTTGTCCTCTACATCACCTCCCAAGGTGGGTTTTGCTGACATACACACCAATATCAACAATGTATAAATTGTTATGCACTAGTTTTCACTAAACCAAAGCTTTGGAGTCTCTAGGTATGTATTTAAAACACCTCAAAAGGCAGAAATCAACTGTTGTACACACCAAACAATAGTGAAAAGTATAAAATGGACTGAGAATCAGTTCACAGTCCCACCGAGCGTGCCAAAAATTGTTATCAATGGGATTTGTACCCTGTTAAACGCAAGGTTTAACAATCTATTAAAACATGGGAAGACAGTTGTGGGTCACTTTAAAAACAAAGGCCAACCTCCGGAGAAGGCCAGCTTCCTATGGTTATCACCTAAACTATTGCTTTGACAAGGAAGGAGGTAAAGAAGAAATTGCATAAAAATGAAATCTATGACTAAGGTGATGCACCAAAACTAACTAGGACCTGCAAACATAGCTTGTATACACTTGGTTTGATCAACAAAGTAACTTGACATACATAGCCCAAAATGATATGCTTTTACATAAATATTTCATGAGAAGGTTATATGCCTTACTCCTACTAGGAAAAATATATCTTCACAAGTAAAATGTTTGCATTTTCAACACAACCTATGACCTGTAAACTGCATATTCCTCTGCAAAGATGCTAAAACTGAGACAGAACTACAACGAAATAGATGATCTCACAAGTAATTGCATCAATCAATATGAATGCACACAATGAAGTAGAAAATTGAGAAGGTAAAATAACTTATCTTTATTTGTTTCCAAGGTAATCACTGGTATACATATCCAAAAAGGAAAATGAATTACAAACTCACAAAATCTGAGCAAGGATGAAAATCACAAGTCTCTAAAATCTGCATGTAAGAATTGAGTACCAAAGAGTCACAAAAGTGACTATATCCCCCACTATCCAAGTGGTTCCATAATACAAGGAATCTCAAACTAATTGGGGTCAGATGCCCACAGAAAGCCTAAAATCTAGGGCCTATATCCTCTCCAAAGGTGTCCATAATGCAAGAAAAAGTCCATCAGGACTTAGTCAAACATGAAGAGTCATGAAAACAAGTCCAAAAGGACTCTAAGAGCAATAAAACACTCCTAGATACCCTTTTAACAATTAACCAACTACTAACTACCCTCAAGACCTAGTCAAACCTTCTCTCCTCCAAGGCAAAACAAGATGCTATATCATTGGCATGTGTCTGCCACATCTTCACAACTCAAAACTACATAGTGTCCAAGGCAAAAAGATCTCATAGTCACTATCCTTTGCATTAAAACAACAATATCCCCAAATGACTTATAATGACCATCATATTAAGGTTATTATTTTACATTTTACAATACATGCAAAGAAAAATAAAAATGAACATGGCCAAAAGGCACCGAAGTGCACACTCTAATAAAAGGGAAACAAAAGACTTAACAAAGTCTTCATATATCTCAAGGCCACCTCGTGGCATTACCTAGGCATTACACTCTTAATGTTTTGACTACAGGCAATTTTAAGTTATGCAAAATAAAATGCAAAAAGAAAATAAGGCCCATCGGCCTTCTAGGGTTATGAAACCCTAGATGACAAAAAGACACTTTTGAAGTCCATTTTACATTTTTCACTTCTTGAAAACTTGCTCTACTATTTCTCCACCACTGACATGAGGTTTCTGTAGATGATTCGAGGCATTTTAACTGCATTTCTTGACATTTCTGCTCCAGAAACTAAAGGTAAGCATGATTATTTCATCTTTCTAGAACAAAAATACAAATTTCATGACTTTCTGTAGCGATAGTGGCTTTTGTATATACTGTATACTATGTCTTCAGTTATGGCCATGATATAGAACTGTATTTCATGCATAAATGAAAGCTTCTCATGCAAAAATGCTAAAACGTAGCAAGATATACGATTTCTGTTTGATACTAAACATCCCTCTGTCTGTGATTTTTTCTTGAGTATGGCTTTGTTCTATCAAGAAATAATGAAAACAAGACTCATTTTCCATTAGGGTTTGTACACCCTCTCGAACATGGGGAAAAATAGCAGTTAAAACTTCTGAAAATTACTCAAAAACCCTACTATTTTTCTTTGAAAGTGAAGAACACAGTGACTTTTCTTCTTTTCTAATTTTATACTTAGGGTTTCAAGAAAATACAAACCCTCGCCCTTATACCAAACAACCATGGACAAAATTACTTATTCTAGTTTCTTCCTGCAATAATAAGGCATATTTACTGTTGAACTCTTGTAGCTGGATATTTAGCTCTGAACCTGTACATTTCTATCTATTATGAGCTCATTGCAGCTTTACATGACATAACTTCTGTAGTTGTATCTCATACCTTTATTCATTTTGAGCATATCTACTTTATATGTTGAACCTATCAGTTTTCTTGAAAATGCTCTGGCAGTAGCAATAATGTTCCTGTAACTGTTCAAAATGAACACAATGTATAAGATCTGGGCATGCTTTTGTTCTGATCATTATGACAGCACTTATTGGTTTTGAACTATCCAATCCAATAAAGACTACTACAGTCATAGAGCTAACTGTCCTTATCTCTTATTGCATATACCACTGTCTTTTTGCTATAGCATTCATGCACTTCCTGTAACTTTGCATCTTTGGCACATGTTATGATTACTCAGATCCTTATGATATTTGTATCTTTAACATTTCAATATGAATCTATATACTTTTGTCTATTTTACATACATATCCTGTAGCATTTTTAAAATAGACAAAAACTATATAGATTAGACTATCAGTTCCTCCTGTATTGTTCAACACGTACATGACTGTCATCTTGTTGGGGAGAAAAGACTACTAGTCCATCCTTTATTTGTTGTTCCTTTCTCATGTTAGTTGAATGTTGTTCTTTCTCTTGGCACTTGTATTTGCTGACTGTATTCCTTGAAGATAGCTAACATGAATTATACCTTCTTTTATTGTCTTTGTAACTGTTATAGATCTGAATATCTTGATGATATAACTGATATAACAGTCTTTGTGACTATTACCAATGCATTGTTGTTTTGATCTTTACTTTCAGACTCAAACAACCTTCCTCAAAGTAATTGATTGTCTTCCCTTCTTGTTTCACAAAGTCTGTACTCTTGTCACTCTGTTTAAACTCTTCATGATACTTTGCATTCATGAAATTTTGTGATAGTCTGTAACATGAATACATATCTTCCTCCATTGATTGTTGACTGTCACCTAATGCAGTAAAGACTACTACAGTCACATAGATGACTGTCCCTTACATCCCAATGCATATATCACTATCTTTTAATTAAACTACTTCAGTCATACTTATGCTTCAAGTCTACTGTCTATTTGACTTGAGATGCTTTTGTTCCCTTTACCACGATAGTACCTTCTTATCTTGAATATGACTGAGCTCTTCCTTTATTGCAATGGTGATATATACTCTTGCATATACAACTGTGTGATAGTCCTCTATGATCATCTTTGCTGTTTCTGATAGAATGATCTGCTACTTCAAAAATGAAAAAAATGACTTGTACTCTTTTGTTGTGAAACACCTCATCAATGAACTCTGAAGACCATGAATGCTCCCTTAACAGTCTTGATTGTTCTTGAACTTGTGTTGTCTACTCTGTATTCTTCTGTCTCTTCATGCATCTGATAAATACATATGAAATGTTCTTTAATGACTATGATCTGGGCTCAACCCTTGTGGGAGGCACATTTCCCCCACTCATAATGTAGTCTAATGAATCACTCAGAAACACAATTTCACATGTATCTGCACATGAAAGAAACTTGTTAGAAAATAAATGCATACTTTGGATGTGTTTAATGACTTGCTTGTTTTGTAGGACATCCAAAGTATACATTTCTTGTTTAATGCATTTAAGGATCAATTTATACATGCATCTAGGTACTTGTTCATGTCAGGTTAGGGACCATTCATTGCTTAGAGCATTGCTCTAACATCGTCTTTTGCCAGATGCAGGAACTAGAAACAACCTGAAATTAGGATGGACAAAGACAACTTGAGGCAATAGGACAACACACCAGAACCAGAACCAGTCATTCTCAGGCAATGACTGGCCTCTATCCTTACATGCAGATTCTTTTACTTTTACTTATTCATGTATAGATTGTTTTTCAATTTCATTGAATAAGAAAGTTAATCTCATGGCTTATGTGAGATAATGTATATTTTACATTCAATAAAGATTATTTCTTTGTTCAGAAAAGATTTGTGTAAATCTTTCTTATATTACATGCACTTGGATAAATACAGTAATTTTATAAACATAATCTTTTTAAAATTATTTCATTTATGCACTTGAATGTAATTTGGGAAAGATTAGATAAAATGTACCTCTTATGTTTTGAATCAAAGCTCTACCTGATTGAGCTATTAGTGAAAATAGGTAGCAATAACATTTTATGCCTCCTTCTTCTTTCAATCTGTACACCCATCAATTCTTCAAAGCTCTTTGATTGGGTGGAAGCTTTACCAAATCCCATGTATGATTGGCCATAAGTGAATGCATTTCATCTTGCATTGCCTCGAACCATTTCTCACTATTTACATCATTGCAAGCTTATTTGAAGGTGGTTGGCTCTGCTAAATAATAAATCAATAAATGATAGTCTTCAAACTTTGCCGGAGGTCGGCGTTCCTGGGTAGACCTTCATAGTTGAGGTGCTTGTTCCCTCAAATTACCGTGTTCTTGCATAGTACCCTGTTCAAGATTTGTCAAATTCCCTCTCACCGAGCTGCTCAAACTTCGTGGTGCCAGACTTGGCAAACTCCTTGCCATATTTCTTAATTCTGTCATATGTTATAGAAGAGACCATAGGTGGCATACTAATTTCCAAAGGTTGCATGAAACTTTCCACATGTAGTGTGAGTTTTAACTGGTTGTGCTGAAGGGAAAGAAGGTGAAATAAGTTGTGTTGAACCTTCTGCTGACTATGGTGAATAATAAGAAGGTTGCATTGAATTTATTAGAAGCTGAGATGGAATTGTAAACCCTTGCTATGTGGGATTATAAACAATTGAAGGCTGCGATGGAAATGCAAGATGTGTAGACTTTTCCAAAGTCTCCTTTGTATTTTAAAAAGACTGCATTTGATTTGAGAGAAATGACATGGGAATATTCAAGACCTGCATTGAACTTAAAGAGGCCAGCGTGGAATTTGCAAAAGGTATTGTTGGTTCAAGAGGAAGGAACGTAGAGTACAAAGGCTGCATAGAATGTTGAGAATGTTGTGGGTAAAAAATTTCCAAAGACTGTGTTGGAACAAAATTTTAACCCCAAAATTTTTATAAAAAATTCATTTCTCACCATAATATTATCCCCTAAAACACCATTTAAAATTTTCCCCCTCTCAAAATAATATACCCATTCGACCCAGAGTCTTAACCCTAATAAATTCATGTCTTGTTGCCTTCACCCTAAAAGAAAAATTCATATCAGAAAAACACTTCTGTATCACTAAGACCTACCCTAGGGTCCCTTCAATAAGTGATATGAAGGATATTGGTGAGAAGCCACCATATCGAGGAGACTCACTTTGGAGTCTCTTCCATAGTCCGAAAGACCAAGGGACATAAACATACAACTCATTGACATATCGGGCTAATATCAAAAGACTGATGAAACTAAAAGATCGAAGAGACTGAGAATTATCGAAGTGAGTCATTTAAGGGTTTCTTCGATATTCCTAAAACACCAAAAGCATATCGAAGAGATAGATGTATATTGGCGTGACACTTAAATGTGTCCCACCGATAAACTGATAGCATTTATAAGGGGTAACTAAAGCATTTTGAGATGACTCCAAAATATCAGAGTAATGTGATTTCCAGTCCCACCGATAAGCCGACGACATTTATGAATAAAGCAAAACATTGAGAATATTTCGAAGAGATTCCAGGATGTTGGAGTGAGGTGATCCCTAGTCCCTCCAAAAAGGTGAAAGATATAATAAGCAAAGAGACATTGAAAAGACAAGCAAATATCGAAGAGACTATTCATAAAAGGGGTTTTCGAGAGGAAGTCATGATATCAGTATGATGCCATCTAGGGTCATTCTGAAATCCTGAAGGACATAAAAGGAATAAAAGAACATTGGGGGAAGAGAAAGATATCAATAAGAACATAAAAGGGTCATCCTGATGAGCTATTGACAAGATTGTTTGGCACTGATCAAATGGCTCAGATTCAAATGAATTAATTGCTCTTGTGCTGATATAAAATTTTCCACAAGATGCCATCAATGAACCAGAGACGAGTGTAGTAAAATCAATCTCCAAGAGGATTTTTGAAATCATTAATCAATCAAGGAAAACTAAGGTGACGAGTGGCTAAGGACGACAATTCAATAACTAAAAGAAGCTCATTCAAGTAAGTACCCCAAGCTCAAGCCTAAATTTGTAGAGTATACATAGACTTGTTGAAGTATAAACACAAAGATATAGCTTCTCTTCTTCTATCATGGAAAATGTAACTGAAAACCCTAAAAAGAGACAAAAAATAGAAGAGAGGCACTTGAACCAAGAATTGAAAGACCAATGCCCAAGTTTTGGACAAAGGTCCAAGAGAAACCCCCAATTAAACCCCCAAGCTGAAAAATTGGAAGATGTGAACAAACGAGTAGGTGACTCATGGACCCCAATAAGAGGGTATGATCTATTTATATATCACTATAGGAAAATGTATAGACATAAACCTATTTCAAAACCATGGAGGTTAAAGTTAGGGAAATTAGTGGTGCCTAATGTGTTTGTAAATGTGGAATTGCTCAAAGTATTGGCAAATACATACAATCCACAAACTCATATAATTGAGCTTAAAGATGGGTATGCCTTTATCCCTATCACCAGGGATTATACATCCATGGTATTTCAATTGGATATCAGTCTCAACATGAGGTTTAGGATTAGGGACCTCCTAAATGAATATCACAATCTGAGCAACAGTTATAAGAGTGGTGGAGGCTAGAGCTGATACTACTTATTGGAAGATTAAGGTAGAGCAATTCCAAAAGAAGAGTGATCAATTGGAGACAAAGATAAAAGCTATTAAATACAAGATGGTCTCAGAATTGATCCAGAATAGATTTGAAAAAGTGATTGCAAATGTTGATAAGGTATGGGTAATACATAACGGGTCATATGCTATATATCAAGAAAATAAGACTTTGCACCTCAGAATGCTAGAAAAAAAAGAAGAATTGATGTCCAAGGGGGATGTTAATATACAGGTCCTCAAAGAATATGATGAATTGATCGACATACATGAAAGATTCAACATTGTGCTCACAGAAGACCTCGGTGATTTTGATCAACCGTTGGATCTATCTTTTCCTAGCTTTTTTTATGATGAGGGCAATCTAAGAGAACATAATGTCTGGAGGGAAGAACTTGCCTAGTTGCTACCAATGGCTCTGAATAAAGTAAATGATGAGTACACAGTAATGAAAAATACACATGAGCAGTTAGAAAAGATTTTTACTCTTGAGTTTGTTATGAAAGAAATAGTATCAACTATAGATACTTATGCAACCCAAGAGTATATTGATCATATTGCCAAGATTAATCTGTTTATCTCCAAAGTAGCATGAAGGGTTGGAGGAACCATGTCCACACCCTTAGCTGATTTAAAAATGGAAGACAATGGTTAAGAAAGAAGCTAAAGAAGCTAGATTTATCAGAAACTGGGAATAATGCCATTTCAGCAGAAGAACATATCAGAAACTTTGAGACAGTTATGGATAATTATGATGTACAATATGAAGACGTCCTCATGAAATTATTTATGCTATCATTGATCAAAGATGCTAGGGAGTGGTATAAGAATTTTCCTAACGCTTCAATCAGTTCTTTTGAAGACTTCAAAGATCGGTTTAAAGAACAATATGGAAATCAGTGTGACCCAAATTTTGTTGTGCATGAACTAACAGGTATACGAAAATAACATAATGAATCAGTTGTGGATTTCAACCAAAGGTTCTCAAAAATATACCATAAAATCTCTCCTGAGTTGAAACCCCTGGATGGTATGGCCCTAGCTTTATACTTAAAATCCTTTGATCCCAAAACTAGATATGAACTCAGAAGTAGAGCTCCTATTACTCTTGCAGAAGCTCAGAAAGCTGCTATGAATATTGAAAATAATAGGAGAGCTGCTGGAAAACTTGGCAAAAGAGAAAACATCATAGTTCCACAAAGTCCTTGTTAGGTCTTAAAAACGCAGGTTATAAACTTTAAGAGTTTGCCAAGCTCTCTTAATGCTTTTGGCTAACTGGAACAGAGCTGATATGATTAAAACCCCCTTCTCTTTAGGCTCTACCAGACCTAGGTGGGTTTACCTTAATTACTAATGCAGATTTTATATGACCTTAGTGATCTAATCATAATGGCATGTAGTCGTGAGATAGATGTAAGGCTGTGAATTGTTCCTACTCCTAATATGTGAGTTTTTAAATGTGTGAATAAAGTTGTGGAATGTAAAAGATTGTTATTAAATGGTTGTGACCAGTGCCTAATTCTATTGGGTAATGGGGTCAAGACTCATATGAATTGCAGATCTATTTGGCTTAACTCTGACTATCTGGCACCTTTCAAATGTTTACACCTTATGTAAATGTGCAAGATAGTTGGTTGTTAGACTCTTCTTTAAAATCCAGTTGATTTTTCCAAATTACTGTGGTTGTTTGAAAGGGTTTAATTCTACTTTGAAGGAAACCAACTAAATTGATTTACTTAAAGGATTTTAACTCAGGACAGAGACCAATAAATGTAAATCACTTAGGAGGACTTAAATCAATTTCTGATAGAAACCAATCAAAATACACCACACAGAGACAACAAATGTGCCTTGATAAATCTAACGATTTAAATAACTGGAAATAACCAAGATGGAGATAGTCAAGCAACTCATAAAATTGAATATCAACAAAATATTAGAACACCACAAATATATCCATAGATGAAATCATTCTTGCCCATTATAATATTAAAATATCATAGACATTCAGTATCTTAAGCTTGAAATATGACTAGAGATAATAATATTGAATATATAAATTGTCTTGCTACCTTGGTTTCCCTTATATATATGGGAAGCAAACAAGCTTCAGGCCTGAAATGACATAACTATTCATGAATTTCACATTTTCATAACTAAACATAATTAAGAAATAGATTATGGGCGTAAGCAATTTGATTAAGATCTGGATCCGTTAATCTTCATAGAGCACCCATGACCACAGACCTGGCAAGGTACTCCTCTCCATGTTGTAGTATCTATCGAATATGATTTGCTCGTATCGCAAAAATTATCAAAATTTCATTCTTGTTTCACCCGACCTCTTCATGCTACTCTGGCAATGAATAAGTTTATTTTAGAGATGTGGTCGATGTATTCCTAAGTTGCATAAGTATCTATAGAGATAATGTCACTCATGGCTAACTCTAGAGTAAAGATCTTATCTAAACAGGTACGTGTGTTCTCTATTACTCTGTCCTCATCGTTTATCTTTTCAAGAGCTATGGGCAATAATTGGATCAATTCCTTCTTCCAAACATCCTTTTCTTGCAAATTCCCTTCAGTGTCAAAGAAACTGGGTAATGCCATGTCCAGATGCTAATCAAAATCAGTTAAGTCTTTTGTTAACAAATCATTGAATCTCTCATGCTCACTGATCAGATCATCATATTCTTTGAACACTTTTTCTTCAACACCTGCTTTAGCTCGTAGCTCCTCCTTCTTTTCAAGCATCCTAAGATGTAATCTCTTATGGTCCTGGTAAACATATTGTGTCCTTTTATGCAACTCCCATATTTTATCACTATTCCCCTCTATCTTCTCAAATCTCCTTTTGATCAGTTCTAAAGCTATGTTGAATTTAACAGTTTTTATCTTAGTTTCTAATTGGTCACTCCTCTTCTAAAATTCCTCTACTTTGATCCTCCAATAATTAGCATCAACTCTTGCTTCTACCACTTTTTTTCAGCTTCTAAATAGGGTGAGTAACTATTGGATAATGCTGGTAACTTATCTTTACAGGTGGCAATTTCTTGCCTTAATTTTGCATTTTCTGCCATATATGCATTATTTTTCTTCACCAAATGCTCAATCTGAGCCTTTGTAAATCTAGCCACATTAACATTCAAATCAGCAGTCTCAAGAGGATCTGTATCTTCAACTCTTTGTATCATGAGATGACCAAACACTTCATTTGGATTATCAATGATTTGAGGCCTTTTGCTTGGGGGATAAAGTGTCCATATCAGCAGTGCTGCTTTGTCAGGATCATAGCCATACCCTGTCTTGATCTTATCTAATGCTTCAATACTTAGTTGTAATTTTTTATCTTGATTTCTCCTAAAAGTATCAAAAACAATAGCTGATGTCATATCCCATCCTGAAACTAACATCACCCCTGCTTCTTCAAGAAACTCTCTTCCCTTTTTTGGAATCATGTTATCCATTGCTTTGTCAATTTCCTCTTGAAGTTCATGCAACACCTCAGCCTGCACCTCAGTAGTAATATCTTTCATCTTTTCCCTGGCTTTTTTGCTTTTGAATTCATATAGAAAGGCTTTGAATTCAGGGGTTTTTATAAAATCATCATTTGAGACAAATTTTCTGCTTACCAAATGTCTTATATCCTCTGATAATTCATCAAGGGATTCCATTATGACTATTTCCCTATCCACAGGAGGCTCATACTTTCCAATTATAGGTTCAAAGCCCTGTACACTTTCATCTCCACCTTCCAATTCTTCATCTTCTGTAGTGTTGGTATCAACAGAGAAACTGATGTCCGATGTGGGCTGAGGGGAAAGATGACTCAAGGGAACCTCATAATCAGCTTGTGTTTCCCTGATATTCCTGCCTTTTCTTTCAAAAACCCCAGGAGGGACATCCAAAATCAACTCTGATGCATGCAAAACTAACATGTTCAATCTTTCTATAGGATCATTGATTTCTAGAAAAGCTCCTTTATAATTGGGGTTTTGGGCTGCCCTCCAAGCCTTAGCTAACATCACTTTATGATACAAATGTCTCCTTTCAAATGCAAAATTTTCATCAACATTTCTAATCAAATAATCATCTATAAAGAGTGTATGCCGATACTTTTTCAACTTCTAATTTGTTTTGACATGATTTATAAAATACTCAGGGTCAAACTTCTCCCTAGCATTTCCTTTAGGCATCCCAAAATAATCTAATTTCTTTTGAATTGCTTCATAACCCTTTTTAGAAAATGTAGTAAAGTCTCCAAAATGCAAGGTACCTGACATAAAAGACTATTTATTATGATTCTTCAAATGCATAAAATCAGAACAAGCCAATTGTCTTACAATCTCCAAACATGCAATTTTGTCAGGGCAAGTTTTTGGGAGCAAGAATGGTGCTCCTTCATATCCAAAAACTCTGATCTTGGTGCAATCACTATATGCATACCAATCACCCCAGTTGTGATTGATTTTCTTGTCCTTATCCATATCTTTAGGTCTGAGAAATTTCTGTATAGCAGGTGACAAATTATAATTGCAGGGATGACCCAACAAACCATATAGTGGTTTCACAAAATATTCTTTAAAGTACAAGTAGTGTGACCTATCACATCTACTATCCCAAATGGTTGTCCATATCTATATGGGTTTAATATCTCCATTTCTATCCAAATCCCTGACCTTAAGAGATTCACTCCATAAACCCATGTTCTACCCTTCATATAGAATAAGATGCATAAAAAAAGAATAGTGCATAAATTTAACACATCCCCTATTACCCTTTACAGCCACTAAATCATTATGGAGATCATTGGCGAGGTACTTAGCATAATTTGATGTTCTAGCATCCGAGCTCTGCACATTCACAGTCAAAACCATTGGTGTTATTTCCATAAATGTAGGGGCATCCACGCCTAACACTTGACAAATAGAATAATAAGTGTATCTGAAATATGGCTCAAACAAGTCAATAGAATAAGGGGGATCATCCACCCCAGAAAACACTCTGAGCTGATTATTCTCATCACGAGGCCTGTGAAATGGAAACCTCCACCTTTTATAGCTATTACTCAAATTGTGGTACTCATTCAAGAGGTCCCTAATCCTAAATTTCATATCAAAGCTTATATCCAATTGAAAAACCATTGAAATATAATCCCTGGTGACAGGAATAAACCTAGACCCATTCTTCAATTCAATCATATGGGTTTGTGGATTATAACTATCCGCCAATGCTTTAAGCAATTCCACATTCACCAATGCATTAGGTACTACTAATTTCCCCAAGTTTAACCTCCATGGATTCAAGACTGGTTTATGTCTATGCATTTACCTGTAATGGTATATAAATAGGTCGTACCCTCTTATAGGGGTCCATGAATCTCCTACTTGTCTATTAACATCTTCTAGTTTTTTAGCATGGGGGTTTAATTGAGCATTTCTCCTAGACCTTTGTCTGGACCCCGGGCATTGTTCTATCAAATCTTGATTTAAATGTCTCTCCTCTATTTTTTGTCTCTTTTTAGGGTTCTCATTTGTGATTTCCATTATGTTTCTGTGTTTACGAATCACCAAATTTAGGTGTATTCTATGAATTTAGATTTGGTCTTGGGGTACTTACTTGAATGGGCTTCCTCTGGGTTTCAACGTGTTGTTTTCAGTCACTCACCTTCTTGATTTTCTTCAATTGTTTAATGACTTCTATTTTTTTTTGGAGATTGGTTTTTTCTATACTCGACTCTGGTTCATTGATGGCGTTTTGTGGCAAATTCAATATCAATGCAGGAGTAATTAATTCGTTTGAATATGAGCCGTTTGATCTGTGTCAAATAGTCATGTCAATAACTCATCGGGATGATTGCATTTTCTTTCCTCGATCTCATTTTTATTTCTTTCAAGATGTTGGAATGACCCCTGATAGCATCATACCGATATCGTTATGTCCTCCTGATATTTTCTTTATGCATAATTACTTTGATTTTGCATGATCCCCCTTTATTTATTATGTGGTTTTATCTTTATCAAGGAGATTAGGAACTAACTCACTTCAATATCCCTAAGTCTATTCAAAATGCCCTTTTACAAATGTTATCGGTGTATCAGCAGGATTGTAAACTATGTCACTTCGATATCTTGGAGTTCCTTCAAAATGCTTGTTTTTAATCGATATCATTGTATTGGCGAGACACATTTCGGTGTCATGCCGATATGCATCGATCCCTTCCATATGTTTTGGTGCTATTGAAATATTGAAGAGACATACAATTGAGTTATTTCGACAACCTTCAATCTCTTCAAAATCTTTAATCCCTTTGATTTTCTAATGTTAGCCCGATACAAAAATGCGTTGCATGTTTGAAATTTTTACCACTTCGAATTGTCGAAGAGACTCTAAATTGAGTCCTCCCAATATAGTAGTCTCCCACCAATATCCCTTTATACGACTTTATTAGAGGGACCTTAGGGTTAGTTTTAATAATATGGAAGTGATTTTATTCTTTTTTGGGTGAAGGTGACATGTCGTGGACTTACTAGGGTTAGGATTGAAAGTCAAGTGAATATATTATTTTGAGTGGAAAAGTTGAAATGGCATTTTGGGAATGGAAATAGGTTTTTTCACAAAACTTTCAGGGGCCAAAATTTAGTTCCAACAGTCCTAACAACCATCAAACTAGGAAAACAAACTATTATAGAAATGAGAGGCCTAGGTTACATGATATACCCTACAACACTAATTGGAAGGATGGGAAACCATGGATAACAAACAAAAGCAGAATTATAGTATAGACACCCCTGATCCCTTAAAGAAAAATGGGACACATTTGGTAGAAAATAATCCATGGTGTTTAGCATGCAACCTACCGCATTCACCTGAATACTATGTAGTGGCCCAATCATTACAAGAAAATGAAGTATCTTATGATCAGGATAGGGATGATCATACTATAAACATGTTAGGAATGAGACCTCACCAAATTGATGAAGAATACTCATCCTTTGAAGAAGATGGGTTTGAATACGATGTGAGCGACCAGAGGTATAATGTTAACATGGGTCAACAAGAAATCTTCTCTGATCAGGAAGATAATAATGAAGGAACCACTTATATACCCAATATAGTCCCACAATTCTAGTTAAGAAAACCAATTGAGGAAGAGAAAAGAGATCTTACTGTTGAGAACTGAGAGGGGGGGTGAATCAGTTATCATAAACTTTCTTCTCAACTCAAACAATCAAATCCACTGTGTTATTTATTAGCATAGCAATTTAACCATTCATTAAAGCATAAAGCATAAACATTAGAGCAGATAAACATCAACACATGAGACACCAAGATTTTGATGTGGAAAACCCGATTAAGGGAAAAACCACAGGGTGATTAACCCAAGGATTATTCTCTGTTAGAAGAATAAGAAAAAGATGGCACCTGCCAATTAGGGCTCACAGCTCGAGCACACTGCTCACAAAGAGGCACATTGCCTACAAGAGACACACTGTCTACAAAGTGATAAGAATCACAATCTTGAACTAGAGAATGACATCTTTACCATGTCCGGATCAGTTCCATTTAAGCCCAAAACACTTGCTCCGCCTTTCGCACTTCTCTTCGCTATGCCACACACATCCACACCACACACACTTCAAACTGAATTCACAAACCCTTATTTATACAAGGCATCGACTTAGGAACACCCATCTAAGTCGGTAAACATCCACAAGATCATTCGCAAGGCGTGTAATACACCCGGTCGGCCTGTCTCCGGAAGAACACCAACAATGGTGGTCATTACATCAAATCCAAACTCTAACTTCAATGCGGACCACCAACATGAACTGGACATGATCCAACGATCATCACAACCTTCCCTGAATCACCAAGAACATCCACACTTCATCAGCTTACTGGAATTCTTCTCTTCATCATCTGGAACTTCAAGAACACAGACTACCGCCACTGTCATAAAGTAAAAGGTACTTCTGGACCTCCAAACCATTCACAAATCGAGATGACACATCACAAGGACATCCCAAACACTCCTTCCACTCCGCAGAATAGGACAATACAATTCTGGATCACACCAGACCTTTTTTTGTGACCCTCTGTCACCACTAAACACCTGCCGGAATTGGTTCCACACAAACAGCCATAACTTCTTCTAATCTTTATGCAAACCTTTGAAATCTTAACTGAAACCTCTCAAGACTCATATCTACAAACCCTTTAATCTGTATCCTTTGATACTCAACCTATACAATACTTTTGCCTTCTTCTCATCACAGTTCTTCACTGTTCCAAATGGAGACTGATTTCCTCAATAACAACAGCACACAACTCATCCAATCCTTCTTACCAATGCAATATGAGTATGTTGACATCAATGACAACACTAGTTAGCCTCATACTTGCAACAATCTCCCCCTTTGTCATTGATGGCAACATATGATGTGAAAAACCATCAAGACAAGAACTTCACCTTTCTACCACAACTCCCCCTATCAGCAACAACTCTTCACATGTCTTCTCTTTCTTTACTACTCCCCCTTTGATCATCAACCACTTATTTTTCACATGTCTTCTCTCCCCCTTTGACATCAATGGCAAAGGGCTCATACTTGCAATTCCAACACATCAGAATCATACCAGCTGCTCCCCCTTAGTAGCAACTCCACATCATCAATCTGGATCACAAGATATGACTGTGATATCCACCGGACTGATGCACAACAGTGCATCCTAATGCATCACCGGAGGGGCCATGACCCCTAACTTCTCCCTAAGATACTCAAAAGAGTCCTTGGGAAGAGGTTTAGTAAAGATATCTGCAATCTAATCCTTGGAGGGTACATACTCCAATCTGACTTCATCCTTGTTCACTTGTTCTCTTAGAAAGTGAAACTTGATAGATATGTGCTTGGTCTTAGAGTGCAACACCGGATTCTTAGAAATATTTATTGCACTTGAATTATCATAGAAAATTGTGATAGGCTCCTTATATTCTACTTTAATGTCTCTTAGCATTTGCTTCATCCATAAAATTTGAGTGCAACTACCTGCGACTGCAATGTATTTTGCTTCTGTTGTAGACAGTGATATTGCTTCTTGTTTCTTGCTTAGCCAAGAAACCAACCTTTTTTCCAAAAAGAATGCTCCTCCACTTGTACTCTTCCTATCATCCACATGTCCTGCCCAATCTGCATCTGTATATGCATGAAGAGAAAAGTCTTGATCTCTAGGATACCATAGGCCATACTCAACTGTTCCTTTCAAGTACCTAAAAATTCTTTTGATTGCCATGACATGAGATTTTCTGGGATCAGCCTGGAATCTTGCCACAAGACCAACAGCTTGCATAATATTTGGTCTAGTTTGAGTGAGATACAATAGTCCTCCAATCATTGATCTATATTTGGTCTGATCTATTTTAGGAGATTCATCATCTTTGCTCAACTTACATCCGGTTGCCATAGGAGTGTTCATTGGTTTTGAATCTTCCATTCCGAATTTCCTCAACAATTCTTTCACATATTTGGTTTGAGAGATAAATATGCCTTTCTTTGTCTAGGTAATTTGCAGACCCAAGAAGAAATTCATTTCACCAAGCATTGACATTTCAAATTCACTTTTCATTTGATTTGCAAAGGTTTTACACATACTGTCTTTTCCTCCAAAAATGATATCATCAACAAATACTTCAACAATCAAGATGTTTTCATTATCTATTTGGAAATATAGATTACTATCAACAGTACCTTTGTTGAAACCAATTTGCACAAGATGCTTACCCAACCTTTCATACCATGCTCTTGGGGCTTGCTTCAATCCATACAGTGCTTTCTTCAACTTGCAGACCATATCATCTTGATCAGACAATTGAAATCCATCCAGTTGGTCAATGTATACTTCTTCCAAATCACCATTTAGGAAGGCAGACTTGACATCCATCTGATATACCTTGAAGTCTTTGAAGGTAGCAAATGCAAGAAATAATCTGACTACTTCAATTCTTGCCACCGGAGCAAAGGTTTCTTCAAAATCAATTCCTTCTATTTGAGAGTAGCCTTTGCAGACCAATCTGGCTTTGTTTCTAATTACTTCACCAACTTCATTTAGTTTATTCCGGAAGACCCATTTGGTTCCAATCACATTCTTGTTACTAGGTCTAGAAACAAGATCCCAAGTGTGATTTTTCTTAATTTGCATCAATTCTTCCTCCATTGCTTTTGTCCAGTTTTCATCATTGCATGCTTCATTTATTGTCTTAGGTTCAATCTTTGAAATCAGACAACATTCATCTAAATTTTGAGCAACATTCCTTCTAGTTTGCACACCTTTGCTTTTGTCCCCTATGATCTGATCTTCAAAGTGGTTCAGTCTTACATACCTTTGAACTTTGGGAGTTTCTTGCACTTCTTCTTCTTGATCAGGCTCATCCGGACCTATCTCTTCTTCCTGTTACCGAATCAGTCTGAATCTGACCTTCAGGAAAGGATGGAGCTCCTTGAACCAGAACATCATTCTGATCATTTTCATCATACTCATAAAATCTTGAGGTCTTCTCAATTCCTTCATCAACTTTCACATTAGTACTTTCTATCATCTTTCTCAGCCTCTTATTGTAACACCGGTATGCTTTGCTTTGAGTGGAGTAACCCAAGAAAATTCCTTCATCACTTCTAGCATCAAACTTTCCTAGATCTTCATCTCTTTTAATATAACACTTGCTACCAAATACTCTGAAATATCTCACAGTAGGAGTGATGCCAAACCAAAGTTCATAGGGGGTCTTACCAGTATTGTTTCTGATTTGAACTCGATTGAGAGTGTAGACTGCAGTGCTGATAGCTTCTCTCCAAAACATCTAAGGAACATTTGCTTCCAACATCATTATCCTGGCAGCTTCCTGGATGGTCCGGTTCTTTCTCTCAACTACTCCATTCTGTTGTGGAGTCCTAGGAGCAGACAACTATCTCTTTATGCCATGCTTCTCACAAAAGTCTATGAACTCATTGGAAGTAAATTCACCACCTCTATCAGACCTCATACACTTCAGTTTTAATCTGGTTTGATTCTCTACCATAGCTTTGAAGATTTTGAACTTTTCAAAGGCTTCTGACTTCTCTTTCAGAAAGGTGACCCACATTATCTAGGAATAATCATCAATTAGTAACATGAAGTATCTATCACCATGCATACTCTTGACTCTTGTCGGACCACATAAATCAGTATGAACTAGTTCCAATAATCCGATAGAGGACTGATCTTTGCTTTTGAATGAAACTCTACTCTGTTTACCTAGCTGACATTCTTTGCACAAACCATTTGTAGGTTTTACCAATTTTGGAAGATCTCTAATAGCCTGAGTATTGCTTATCCTAATGATGTTATCAAAATTAACATGACACATCCTTCTATGCCATAACTAGCTCTGATTAACTTGAACAAGCAGACAACTTTTATCAATACCAACCAAGTGAAAGATATTACCTTTAGTTTGAGTACCGGATGCAATCTCTATTCCAGATCTTTCTAGGATTTTGCATTTTCCATCTTTGAATCAGAGATCATAACCTTTGTCCACCAACTGTCCAACACTGAGAAGATTATGCTTCAGACCTTCAACATACAACACATTACCAGTTTTGTTTCTTCCATTAAAAGAAATGGTTCCTCTTCCTCTGATTCTGCCAGCTGAATTATCACCAAACTTTACCACTCCTCCTTCATATCTTTCCAACTCTAAGAACTTGTTCTTGTTGCCGGTCATATGGTGAGAACATCCACTATCAATAACCCAGTCATCCTTTTCTTGAACTTGGGCAGCCAAAGCTCTTTCTTCAACCTTATGATTGATAGATATTGGATCTTCTTCCTTGATAGCAATAAGCACCCATTCATTTCTGGATTTGTCTCCTATCTCTGATTCATCATCTGTTACTCCTTCATTGTCAGCTTCTTCATGAACATAATAACAATTCTTTTGAAACCTTTGTCTATTAGAATCTGACCTTGTAGATCTTTCCAGACATCTTGAGGCAAAGTGACCAATCTTATTGCAGTTGAAGCATTTAAAAGGTAATTTTCCTTCATACTTACCAGATCCTCTTGGCAGTCTTTTTACAATGAGGGCTTCAAGTTGAGCTATTTCTGCTTCTTCCTCTTCCATATCTTTCCTTGCTTGTTCATACCATGATAGCTTCCTTGAAGAGTTCTCTCCCGGATCAAATCTCTGTTTGCCTTTCACATAGGCACTGGCTTTGAATGCAGATTCAGTCTTGGGGTGATCATCACCAAACTCGGTCATTTCAAAAGCAGCCAGTTTGCCAGCCAATTGCTCTCTTGTGATAGTTGTATGGGCTCTGAATTCATCAATGGCAGCAACCTTGATTTTGTAGGCAGCAGGAAGAGATCTTAGAATTTTGCAAACAATCTCATTTTCATCCAAAGTTCCACTAGCATTCCTGATTCCACAGACCAGCTCAGTAACCTTGGCATAAAGGTAGTGATATTTTCATCATCTTTCATCTTCAATCTTTCAAATTTCCCTTTGAGACTTTGCAATCTTGCACTCTTAACAAACTCATCTCCTTCATGCAGAAGTTCCAGTTTAACCAAGATCTCATATGCAGTTGGTAGGTCAATAACATTTGAGAGTTTAGAGTCAGTCAAGGCGCTTAGAAGAGCTTCTCTGGTCCGCAGATTGTTTTCAACATCTGTGATTTCATTCAGAGTTGTCGGACCACCCTGCGGAGGTACATAGGGTTTTGTGACCATGGATAAGTACATCTTTCCCATACACTCCAAGTGACATTTCACGCAGCCTTTCCAGAAAGTGAAGTTGGTTCCATCAAACTTCGGACTGTCCTTCTTATATGACGACATCCTGGATCTCCTCAAGCAGTTAAGCTCTCTTCAGAGGAACTTGGCTCTAATACCAATTGTTGATAACTGAGAGGGGGGGTGAATCAGTTATCATAAACTTTCTTCTCAACTCAAACAATCAGATCCACTGTGTTATTTATTAGCATAGCAATTTAACCATTCATTAAAGCATAAAGCATAAACATTAGAGCAGATAAACATCAACACATGAGACACCAAGATTTTGACGTGGAAAACCCGGTTAAGGGAAAAACCACGGGGTGATTAACCCAAGGATTATTCTCTGTTAGAAGAATAAGAAAAAGATGGCACCTGCCAATTAGGGCTCACAGCCTGAGCACACTACTCACAAAGAGGCACACTACCTACAAGAGACACACTATCTACAAAGTGATAAGAATCACAATCTTGAACTGGAGAATGACATCTTTACCATGTCCGGATCAGTTCCATTTAAGCCCAAAACACTTGCTCTACCTTTTGCACTTCTCTTCGCTATGCCACACACATCCACACCACACACACTTCAAACTAAATCACAAACCCTTATTTATATAAGGCATCGACTTAGGAAAATCCATCTAAGTTGACAAACATCCACAAGATCATTCGCAAGGCGTGTAATACACCTGGTCGGCCTATCTCCGGAAGAACACCAACAACGGTGGTCATTACATCAAATCCAAATTCTAACTTCAATGTGGACCACCAACCTAAACTGGACATGATCCAATGATCATCACAACCTTCCCTAAATCACCAAGAACATCCACACTTCATCAGCTTATCGAAATTCTTCTCTTCATCATCCGAAACTTCAAGAACACAAACTACCGCCACTGTCATAAAGTAAAAGGTACTTCCAGACCTCCAAACCATTCACAAATTGAGATGACACATCACAAGGACATCCCAAACACTCCTTCCAATCTGTAGAATAGGACAATACAATTCCAGATCACACCGGACTTTTTTTTGTGACCCTCTGTCACCACTGAACACCTGCCGGAACTGGTTCCACACAAATAGCCATAACTTCTTCTGATCTTTATGCGAACCTCTAAAATCTTAACTGGAACCTCTCAAGACTCATATCTACAAAACCTTTAATCTGCATCCTTTGATACTCAACCTATACAGTACTTTTTCCTTCTTCTCATCACTGTTCTTCACTGTTCTGGATGGAGACTAATTTCCTCAATAACAACAGCATACAACTCATCCAATCCTTCTTACCAATGCAATATGAGTATGTTAACATCAATGACAACACTAGTTAGCCTCATACTTGCAACACTTACAATTGTTGTCATGGCTCAGGCTAGAACTAATTACAATCTGAGGAATAGAACCATAAATGCAGATCAGGGAACACCCAGAAGCTTGTTCATCAAAGAACCAAATCATAAGAAGGGTGCCTTGGATAACCAGAAGAAAGGAGAAACTTAGAAAATACTCATAAGGAAATATCAAAGGTTGAGCAAGATAAGACAAAGGATAGCGATAAGCAGCAATCTGAAGAGAAAGGCTCTAATAAAAAAAAACAAAGCAAATTACTATTACTCCTTCATTTGACATAACATAAGCATTGTCTCAAATAAAGATGTCAGTAACATTATTGGAAATGATGAAAATAGATGAATACAGGGACAGTGCTCTCAAATTGATTTCTAATATACCAAATAAGCAGCAAAATCAGAACAAAAACAAAGAAGGGCCAGAAAACAAAATAAACAATCTTGGACAAGAAGTCATGAAAACACCTAAAATCTATCTTGGTGATACCATAACAAAGAATCCTTCCCAGGTGGATCCATTCTATATAACACTATTGATCAATAACAAACTGGTAAGAAATTGTATGATTGACTCTGGAGCTGCAATAAACATCATGCCAATAGTTATGAAAGAATTAGGCTTGTGGGTGGACACAACATATGGTAAATGCTATGCAATGGACAATAGGTCCATCCCAATTGTTGGAGTCATGAAGGATGTGGAATTAAAATCGGCCTCATGTCCTGAAGCCACTTACAGAACTAATATAACTATAGTAGATACTCCACCATACTATGGAACGTTGTTATCCAGACAATGGACTACTGCAATAGGGGGAAATATCCAATTGGACTTATCATATGCAACAATACCAGTAAATGGGAAGGAAGTCAGGTTGTGTAGAGAGCCAAGATACGAAAATATAATAGAATGTCTCGATCCAAACCAAATGAATTATTTTTGTAATGTAGATCTTGGAAGTTTTAGAATTGAAAAATCATAGCTTGAATTACAAAATACAGAACCAATCAATAGAGAGGCTCAATTAGATGAACATGGTGTATGGCAAATGTATTTTGATGGTGCATACAGTAGAGGAGGGAATGGGGCAAGAGTAGTGTTCATCTCACCAACAGGAAAGACATTCAAATATTCATTTTTGTTAAACTTTGAATTCACTAATAATATCACTGAATACGAGGCATTGCTGTTGGGTTTGAACATTGCCCTAAGATATGGGATCAAATTATTAGCAGTATATGGAGACTCTGAACTAATTGTCTCACAAATCAGGGACAAATATTCATCAAAGAACAAGAGGTTAAAGAAATATAGAAATGATGTTTGGGACACCATTGAACTCTTTAATGCATTCTCTATAGACTAGATAGAGAGATCAAAAAACATAATGGCAGATTTCCTGGCCAATGTAGCCCTGAAAAGAGACGATATTACATTATCAAGAATAACATAAGTGGAATTTAAGACTAGGCCTGCAATCCCTGATAATATCTATAATTGGCAAGTGCTCAGTGATGATGAGGTTCTGATTAAGTTCCTTCATTGTGTAGATCAATATGAATCCCAAGAAATAGATTTCAATGCATTTGTGGAAGAGGTAGATGGCAAGGAAACTCTTTTTGGAAAAGAAGTGGTGCAGCTCAAAACAAACAAAATACCCAAAGGCCTGTTGCAAGTATGTGCCTAATTGATGTTGTCATTGGTGTCAACTGTGCTCTTACTTTGTTAAGGATATTGAGAAAATTAGCCCCTCCGGGGATAACAATGTGTTGCAGTAGAAACAGTGCATTACATGCAGAAGAACAATCCAGAAGAATGCTCTGCATTTCCTGTAGAATAAATATCTTTACCTGTGGATTGGAAGTTATTTAGAAGCCTATTTGAAGATGTTATATTCCAAGTGTGAGCTTCCAGTATGAAGAATTGAGTGAGTTATGTTCACCAGAGTGAAAACAACTTTTTCTATGTGTTTGGTGGTGATAGGGAGAAAGTGTTTTACTCCGCATACCTCTGCATTGAAGTATTTTGGTTTGCGGTTCTAGAAGTAAGTCTGTGATGATGTAAGTCTATAATGGTTTGTGATATAGTGGTCCGCATGTTGGTATGTGGTGACTGGTCATGCAAGTACTGTACACTCGTCATGTATCCTCGCCGGGGTTCGGGGTCAGTTGTTAATTTTTGTTAACCGACAAAAGAAAAATGACATTGTAAAACCCTAATTCTAGAAGCTTCCAAAAGGCTTGTTATAAGTGGCTGGGATGTATGTTGTGTGTGGGATTTTGATATTGTATTGTAGCATTTGCATTTTTTTGAGTTGCAAGGATTGCTGGTTGTAATCGGTTTGATTTACTGGATAATAATATTGGACTCTCTGTTGGTGGATGTAGCTCGAGTTTCGGTGAACCATGTTAAAACTTGTCTCTCACTATTATTATTTCTATGTATTTTCATTCCTTTGTTTAATCTTTATTTGCATTTAATTGATATCTTCTACATGCAATCCCTAACACCACAAGTTATCTTTTACTCATGACAGTGGCTCATAGTGTTGTTCTTGTGCTCCAGTTTGAAGAATCTTATTGATTAAGTTGTTAGAGATCAAGCAGATGTTCTTGGTGATTACAATGTTCTTGTGGATGTCTCCTGATCACGCTCCTACATTCGGATTGTTCTGCAAGGTGGAATTCAGATCATGCATGAAGTGTGTTCTTGAGAATACTTGTGTTAACATCAGTCTTGGCCGACCTGGTTGAATTCATCATCTACGGAGATGCATCGAAGATTGTGATAGTGTGTTGTAGCATGGAAGATTGCATTTGAATCCCAACTAAGGCATGGCGTGATCTGCTTACATTCTTACATCTTTTCCTTAGCTAATTTTGTATTAGGTCCAGACCTATTTTATGTATGTTTGTAATGCCGACCTTGGAGATTGTTCCAACGGTTGATGACTGTAATGCCGACCTTGATGATCATTCCAAGGTTGATGTAGTTTATAAATACTTGTAATTGAGTCATGAAAATGTATCCAAGTGTGAAGATGCGAAGATATAGTGAAGTAAGGTAGTAGAGTAGAGCAGAGGTGTTTTGTGCTTCAATGGAATTGAACATTGGCATGGAGTAGATGTTGTTCTCTCAGTTCAACCTTTTGGCAGTGAGCCTTCCTTTGGCAGTGATCCTTTCTTTGCAGTGAGCCCTGTAGGTAGCGAGCCTCTATTTTTTGGTATTGATATAACTTAGATATTTCTATGGGCTAACACCCACCATGGTTTTTCCCTTTTAGGGTTTTCCACGTAAAAAATCTAGTGTCTCCTGTGTTGTTTATGCTTTTGTGTTGAGCTTCTCATTTGATGCTTTCATGGTTATATCTGAATATAAGTAATTGATAAGTTGGTGATCATATTTGGTTAAAATTTTTAGGACAACTGATTCACCTCCCCTCTCAATTGTCCGGTGCAGTTCAACAAGGCATTGTGGCCTTAGAAAGAGCATTTGATGGACATGACATATTTAATCTCAAACCTACACCAGTTAATCTTAAGGATGTTGAAGAGATTAATCTGGGAACAGAGATGGCTCCTAAAAAGGTCTACATTGGAAAAAGGATCAGCCCTAAAGTCAGAGAAATGCTTATAGCCCTGCTTAGAAGATATGAACATGTGTTTGCTTGGTCCTATGATGATTTAAAGGCATACAGAGAAGACTAATTCTAGCATGAAATACCATTGAAACCTGATGCTAAACCATTTAGACAAAAATAAAGACCCATAAATCCCACATTAGCACCTAAAATGCAAGAAGAGCTCATGAAACTCAGAGATGGTGGAATAATCAAACCGATCAGACACTCTTCTTGGGTCTCAAATCTAGTACCAGTAAGAAAGAAAAATGGAGATATAAGGTTATGTGTGGATTTCAAAAATTTGAACATCTCGTCACTCAAAGATAATTACCCACTTCCAAACATGGAAGCAGTTCTACAAAGGGTAACAAGGTGTGAATTGTTGTCTATGATGGACAGTTTCTCAAGGTACAACCAAGTAAAAGTCAAAGAATCAGAACAGTATAAAACTACTTTCACCACACCCTGGGGTACATATGTGTATGTGAGAATACCTTTTGGCCTCGCAAATGCTAGAGAAACATTTCAGATGGCTATGGATGTAGCTTTTGCTGACCTAATCAATACTATAATGGTGGCTTATCAAGATGTTCTGACAACATATTCCAAAAGGGTTGAAGACCACTGTGCACACCTAGAAAATTCTTTATCAGGGCATTAGAATATGGCATTTCCTTAGACCCAAAGAATTGTCATTTTGCTGTGACAGAAGGTAAACCATTAGGGCACATAGTCTCAAAATATGGAGTAAGGATTGATCGTGAAAGGGTAGAGGCTATTGATAAAATTCCCATTCCAAAGACTATAAAAGCCATCCAGTCCCTCTTTGGACAAATTAACTTTGTCAGGAGATTCATATCAAATTTTGTAGAAATTATTAAGCCAATCTAAAAAATGTTAAAGAAAGGTTCAAAAATTGAGTGGATAGAGGAAGCTATTGATGCATTTCTATCCATTAAGAGAGCAATTAAGGAATCACCTGTATTAAAATCTCCAAACTTTGACAAACCATTTCAGATATTTTCTTTTTCATCATTTCACACGGTGGCAGCTGTAATGTTACAAAAGAATAATGCAAGATATGAACAACCTAACTCATTCTTCAGTAAATCACCTCAAGGAGCAGAATTAAAATATGATATCACTGAAAAGCAAGCTTATGCCCTGGTAAAAGTAGTCAAGGCATTCAGGCCTTTTGGTGGGGGCAAAAGTGATTGCTTATGTGCCCAATCCTACAGTTAAGGATGTATTTGTTCAAATTGAGGTCACAGGACGATGGTGCAGGAGGATAAATTGCATTCATGAATTTAATATTGACATTCAAATTACTAAACTAGTAAGGGGGCAAGGGTTACCCAAGTTGATGGCCGAATCTAACTTGGAAGCTTTAAAAATATGCAATGTAGAAAAGGAATGTGACATGATTGCAAGCATTAGACACACACCTTGGTACACCAATGTGATATATTATCTCAAACACATGAAGTGTCCTGAAGGGTTAAATGACAATCGAAGAAGTACTTTAAAATTGCATGACTCAAAGTATGTGTTCATAGATGGGGATTTATATTGGAAAAATAGGGACGGTGTTTTATTATTATGCTTAGATGAAACACAAGTAGAGTGGATATTGCAAGAAATGCATAAAGGTGTATGTGGAGGACACTTCTCAGTAAAAACCACTACCCATAAGATTATGAGAGCAGGCTACTACTGGCCTGAAGTTTTTAAGGATGCCCACATATATGTGAGAAAATGTGAAACCTGTCAAAAGTTCTCTAGCAAATTAAACTACCAAGGAGCCTTACCATTAAAACTAATACAAGTTGAAGCTCCATTTCATCAATGGGGAATTGACTTTGTAGGGGAAATTGTAGAAAGATCCAGTGGTGGATACAAATGGATCCTGGTAGCTACATATTATTTTACAAAGTGGATAGAAGCAATTCTAACCAGAAAAGTAACTACTAAGGTGGTGATTAATTTTCTATTAGAAAATATCATCACTAGGTTTAGAGTTCCTATGAGACTCATTACAGACAATGGCATGTGCTTCAGATCAGATGAATTCAAAACATTCTATGAATCCTATCGCATAACAATTTCATATGCCTCCCCATATCATCCTTAGGCTAATGGATAGGCAGAGTCAAGCAACAAAAGCATCCTAAAAATAATCAAAAGGATGTTGGAATATAACAAGAGGGCATGGGATTCAAAATTAAAAATGGCTTTATGGGCAGATAGGGTTACTATAAAGAAGGCTATAGGAAAATCCCCATTTCAATTAGTATATGGTGCTCAAGCTAGGCTTCCTATACATAATCTTTTGCCATTTTATAGGTTTATCCTCCAAGAAGATATAGATGTTCCTGAACCTATGGAAGAGAGGATGGAACAGTTGGCTGAATTGGATGAAATAAGGGCCCAAGCTTAGGAACAAAATGAAAAAATGTAATTACAGATGAAATATCTATTTGATAAAAGGGATAAGGATAGGAAATTCAAGGTGGATGACATGGTCCTCATGTGGAATTCCAGAGGATAGGACAAAGGGAAACATGGTAAATTTGAGGCATTATGGATAGGCCCATTTACCATCACTGGTAAATGTGGTGAAGACTTCTATTACCTATAGAATATGAGTGGTGAAGTACAGGAATTGCCAGTGCATGGACAATTCCTGAAATACTTCTCTTGAAAAATCTTTTTTCCATGCATAGTAGATTAGGATTTCCATTTCCCACCCCTCCCCACCACCATTGGTCTATGTCCTAGAGAGTATTTCTAGACTCTTGTAATGACCTCATGGCCATTCATCCCCAGCCAGAGCCACTGTTGGAACAAAATTTTAACCCCAAAATTTTTATAAAAAATCCATTTCCCACCATAATATTATCCCCTAAAATACCATTTTAAATTTTTTCCCACTCAAAATAATATATCCATTCAACCCAGAGTCTTAACCCTAATAAATTCATATCTTGTTGCCTTCACCCTAAAAGCAAAAGTCATATCAGAAAAACACTTATGTATTGCTAAGACCTACCCTAGGGTCCCTTCAATAACTGATATGAAGGATATTGGTGAGAAGCCACCATATCAGGGAGACTCACTTTGGAGTCTCTTCGATAATCCAAAAGACCAAGGGACATAAACATACAACTCATCAGCATATCAGGCTAACATCAAAAGATCGAAGAGACTGAAAATTATCAGAGTGAGTTATTTAAGGGTTTCTTTGATATTCCTAAAACACCAAAAGCTTATCAAAGAGATAGATGTATATCAGCGTGACACTTAATTGTGTCCCGCCGATAAAGTGATAGCATTTATAAAGGGTAACTAAAGCATTTCGAGATGACTCTGGAATATCACAGTAACATGATTTCCAGTCCCACTGATAAGCTGACTACATTTATGAATAAAGGAAAATATTGAGAGTATTTCAAAGAGACTCCAGGATGTTGGAGTGAGGTGATCCCTAGTCCCTCCGAAAAGGCGAATGATATAATAAGCAAAGAGACATTGAAAAGACAAGTAAATATTGAAGAGACTATTCATCAAAGGGGTTTTCAGGAGGAATTTGTGATATCAGTATGATGCCATCTAGGGTCATTCTAAAATCTCAAAGGACATAAAAGGAATAAAATAAAATCAGGGAAAGAGAAAGATATCGATAAGAACATAAAAGGGTCATCCCGATGAGCTACTGACAAGACTGTTTGGTGCAGATCAAATGGTTCACATTCAAATGAATTAATTACTCTTGTGCCGATATGAAATTTTCCACAAGATGCCATCAATGAACCAGAGCCGAGTGTAGTAAAATCAATCTCCAAGAGGATTTTTGAAATCATTAAGCAATCAAGGAAAACTAAGGTGACGAGTGGCTAAGGACAACAATTCAATAACCAGAAGAAGCTCATTCAAGTAAGTACCCCAAGCTCAAGCCTAAATTTGTAGAGTAGACATAGACTCGTTGAAGTATAAACACAGAGATATAGCTTCTCTTCTTCTATCATGGAAAACGTAACTGAAAACCCTAAAAAGAGGCAAAAAATAAAAGAGAGGCACTTGAACCAAGATTTGATAGACCAATGCTCGAGTTCTAGACAAAGGTCCAGGAGAAATGCCCAATTGAATCCCCAAGCTAAAAAATTGGAAGATGTGAACAAACGAGTAAGTGACTCATGGATCCCGATAAGATGGTATGACCTGTTTATATATCACTATAGGAAAATGTACAGACATAAACCTATTTCAAATCCATGGAGGTTAAACTTGGGGAAATTAGTGGTGCCTAATGTGTTTGTAAATGTGGAATTGCTCAAAGTATTGGCAAATACATACAATCCACAAACTCATGTGATTGAGCTTAAAGATGGGTCTACCTTTATCCCTATCACCAAGGATTATATATCCGTGGTATTTCAATTAGATACCAGTCTCGACATGAGGTTCAGGATTAGGGACCTCTTAAATGAATATCACAATCTGAGTAACAATTATAAGAGTGGTGGAGGCCAGAGATGATACTACTTATTGGAAGATTAAGGCAGAGCAATTCTAAAAGAAGAGTGATCAATTGGAGACAAAGATAAAGGCTATTATATACAAGATAGTCTTAGAATTGATCCAGAATAGATTTGAAAAAATGATTGCAAATGTTGATAAGGTGTGGGTAATACACAACAGGTCATATGCTGCATATCAAGAACATAAGAGATTGCACCTTAGAATGCTAGAAAAGAAAGAAGAATTGATGTCCAAGGGGGATGTTAATATACAGGTCCTCAAAGAATATGATGAATTGATCGACATACATGAGAGATTCAACACTATGCTCACAGAAGACCTTGGTGATTTTGATCAACCGTTGGATCTATGTTTTCCTAGATTTTTTTATGATGAGGGCAATCTAAGAGAACAAAATGTCTGGAGGGAAGAACTTGCCTAGTTGCTACCAATGGCTCTGAATAAAGTAAATGATGAGTCCACAGTAATGAAAAATACACATGAGCAGTTAGAAAAGATATTTACTCTTGAGTTTGTTATGAAAGAAATAGTATCAACTATAGATACTTATACAACCCAAGAGTATATTGATCATATTGCCAAGATTAATCTGTTTATCTCCATAGCAGCAAGAAGGGTTGGAGGAACCATGTCCACACCCTTAGTTGATTTAAAAAAGGAAAACAATGGTTAAGAAAGAAGCTAAAGAAGCTAGAAAATCTGGAGAATCTTTTGACCCTTAGGAATTTTGCCAATGCTAATTCAAGAATTTTGCAGTGAAGTACAGAGGAGGAAATTTACAACAGCAATGGGCAAAGCATGTGCATCAAGAATCTACATCATTGGAGAGGAGAACCTTTCCAGATCAAAATGATCACAAGTTCTCTATGTTGATTAACGGACTCAGATCCTGACAATTGTGAACACCCACACTGTTGTCTTTGTCTATTTCTTAATTATGTTCTAAACATTTGTTAGTTATCACAAGAGGTGCGAGTCATGAAGTGACACCCTCTTTCGGCCTGAAGCTTGTATGCTTCCCATATATATGGGAAACCAATGTCATTTTTGTATCATTGTCAAAATCATCATTTACTTGACAAAACTTTATATATACAAGCAATTAAAGTCGAATTATACTGTTATCTCCAGTTATTGATAAAAATACAACAGAACTCTTATGAATTTTAAGTAATACAATGGGAAGGAGTATATAATTAGTGGCTCAAAACTTTGGTGTTCAATTACTTTGTCAATATTAATGCTTATGAGTTATTTGTTTGTCTCCAGAATGGTCTTTTCATGTTATTCAGATCAAGTATATTGAACATGTATTTGATCTGTCAAGACACATTTGTTGCCTTTGTGTGATTGTGTTGATTGGTTTCCTTCCTATAAGAATTAAAATCCTTTCAAGTAATCATAGTAACTTAGAAAGATATCATTGGGATTGATAAGAAGAGCCTCATAACCAATATCCTTGCATGTTTATACAAAGTATGAATAGTCAAAGGTGCCTAATAATTAGAGTTAAGCCAAGTAGGGAGATCCACACACCATACAAATCTTGACCCCTTTAGCCTAATAGAAATAGGCACTGGCCATAATTTGTTCACACATTCAAATTAGAAACATTAGGAGTAGGAGTAATTGTTAAGTTTACATTTATTCCATATTTCATGCCACTGTGGATAGATCCTTAAGTTCAACTTTCAAATCTGCATCAGTTATTAAGGTTCACCCCCTAGGTCTAGCAGAACCTAAAGTGCAGGGGGTTCTCAAACATATCAATTAACCCCATTTCATTAGGCAAAAACATTACCAGAGAGCTTGGTATCCTCTTAAGGTTTACAACCTACATTTTTCAAACCTAACAGGCCACACTGAAATACCATGTGGCAGCTCTAAATTTCCTTGCAACACCAATCTAGGTGCATTCAATTGTACATCACCATGTGAACTAGAACTTGGTATACCTGCAATGTGATTTCTCTGTGGCAAATTTAAACCATCAGACTGAGTGGAAGATAAATTCTAAGGTGGAGTATGTGGAGTTTCAAGCATATCACTTCCACTTTCAAACACATCAACAGGCACATATTCATTAGTTTGTGTCCCCTATTTTTACAAACCTGGAAAAATGTTTTCATTGAATATCACATCGTGACTATGCACTATCTATTTGGCAATCAGATCCCACAACTGATAGCCATACTTCTCCTCTCCATAGCCAACGAAAATACATTTTTTTGATTTGGCATCCAATTTTGTTCTCTTCTCCCTGGGAATGTGAGAAAAAACCTTGCAACCAAAGACCCGTAAATGATTGTAAGAAATCCTTCTTCCTCACCATCTCTCCTCTAGAATGTCAAGATCCAATCAAGATGAAGGGCCTCAATTGATCAAGTACACCATTGTATTCATTGCCTCAGCCCAAAATTCCTTGCCCAATCCTACATTAGAGAGCATACTCCTAGCTCTCTCCAAGATTGTAGAATTCAGCCTCTTAGCTGCACCATTTTCTTGAGGAGTGAAAGGAACAATATTAATATAATGGATTCCATTATCTACACAAAAATGTCAAACTCCAAAGAGAAAAAATCTCCTCCATTATCCATTTTCAAACACTTTATTTTATTCCCAGTTTGATTCTCAATAATGGCTTTGAAAACTTTAAATTTGCTAAATACTTCTGATTTTCTATTTAGCATATAAACCCAAACTTTGTGAGTGCAATTGATGCAGGAGCATCCCTGGTTCAAGAGTAATCTTGCATAAACCAAAAACATTTACATTTCAGTTTGTTTGCAGTTCAGTTTGTTTCTTTTCATTTTCTAGTTCAGTTCAGGCAGTTTAGTCAAAAGTAGTTTCTGTATTTCGGTCCGCATTCTACCGTAGTTGCATTTCACATCTTGTGGAGCTGGACTTAGCATCTGGATTTATTCATCTACATCATTTCAAGAATTTAGAGCATTTGGATCAAATACCAGAAAGTTATCGCTATAAGAAGATCAGTTGTTTTCTTAGAACAGAGCATCCTGACAGTCTCTGATAATCAGCTAAAGGAGAAGACTTGCAGGGAACTCCTTGACTTGTGGAGCTTAATGACACATCATTCAATGACATTTGGTTCATGGCTGACCTTCCCCGAGATCTGTACATCATTCCACACATTTGCGGAGGTGTTCTACATGATTAGGTCTAACCTATCCGTGTACACACATTACAACTCTTCATTGGAGTTTGTGACCTTCCTTGCCCAACATGAAGGAATCTTTTGTACCAGAGATGATATATAAGGATGTAATAGATCCCTAGGAAGGGGGAATTGACATAGAGATAGTTGATATTTTAGATTTTGCACGAAGGAGCTTCAAAGCTATTTCTTGTGTATATTCTGATATTCTGTAATCAGGCCTTTGAACCCTAGTTGTAAGCTCGTATGTTGCCGGTCGAGTTGTATTTGAATTCTATGATATATTAAATGACTGAATCTGCATCTATTTCATATCTTGAGTTGTTTTCATTGTGTTTACTCTTGCTGCACGGTCAGGATAGTTCATTCCGTGAACCCTCCTACCGTGACTGCACCAAGTGGTATCAGAGTGAAAGTTCAAATATTTGGGAGCAAATTGAGCAAAGTTGGTGAAGGAAATTCTATAAGATCTTGTTGTGGATAGAATGCCGAATTGAGGCAGGTTACTTGTGTCACAACTGATCACCGATTGTGAGGCAGTTGTCACCTTGTAGCCTGATCGCCAAACTTGAGGCAGTTTGCACTTGATCCTAGGAAGAATGCCGCTGAGAAGAGTTGTTTCTATTGGAACAATGGCTAGAAGAATGGATGAAATGATGGAAATGATGAAAATGATGTGAATTCGATTGGATGATGTTGAAGAAGATAGGTGAAGAGGATTAACACCAAGACCTAATGTTGAAAGTGATGATGAAGAGGAATTTCAATTTGTTGAACAAGTTGGCGAAACCCTAGGAGGTGATGAAGAAGAAGAATCAGATCAAAAAAAGATGTTGTGAGCTATTTCAAAGATTAGAAAGAGACCTAGAGTTGATGTGCTGAACTATATTGGTAATTTGAATCCTGAAGAGTTGATTGACTGGATAAATGACATGGAAGAATACTTTGAATATGAGGAAGTTGAAGATTCGGAGAAGGTGAAATTTGCAAAGACAAAGATGAAAGGACATGCTGCTATATGGTGGAAAGAAGTTTTGTTGGATAGAAACAAAAGAGGAAAAGGAAAGATTACAAAGTGGGACAGGATGGTGACAAAAGTAAAGAATCAATTCATACCTACTGACTATGAGTTGGAGCTATTGAAAAGATTGCAGAACCTGAGACAAAAGGAGAAATCTGTGAAGGAATATACTGAAGAATTTCATAAGATGATCATAAGGATAGGATATAGTGAAGCAAGAAAGGATAAAGTGGCTAGATACATCAATGGACTAAGATTGAACATTCAAGAGGAACTAAGCTTGGTAAGGATGACATCTCTGGAAGAAGCATATCAGTTTGCCCTGAAAGTTGAAGAGAAGTTCAATAAGAGGAATGATCAGAGACAGAGAGGAAGAGGAGGTAAATTTTAGAAAGGAAGAAAATTTTCTAGAGGTGAGAGATCATTTGCAGAGCAGAACAAGTTTGACAACCCATTTAAGAAGGATGACAGAGATAACAATGCTTACCGGAGAGATGACAAAATTTTTACTAAAGAGGAAACCATAGTGTATACCAAAATGAAGGATATAGAAGAGAAGGAAGAGGATTTGATAAGAGAACATACATAGGTACTTGTTTCAAGTGTGGAGATGAAGGACATAGAGTATTTGAATGCAATCAAAGTAGTACAAGAAAGAGGACAGAGAACAATGGAAGAGCAACCTATGTTGAAGAACCTATTGGATCACCTAATTCAATTGGCAAGCTAGAGAAAGGAGAATCACTTGCGATTAGGAGAGCACTATTTCAAGCAGAGACAAATGAGGAACCACCATAGAGGAAGAGTTTGTTCAGAACCAGATGCAAATCAGGAGGTAAATGTTGTAAAGTTGTTATTGATAGTGGTAGTTCAGATAATCTAGTTTTAGACGAGATGGTGACTAAGTTGAAGTTGGAAAGATTGAGTCACCCTAAGCCCTATTAGATAGCATGGATTTAGGATGATCATAAGGTACTAGTGAGTGAACAATGTTTGGTGAAATTTCATATTGGATCTTATCATGATGAAGTCTTGTGTGATATTATGCCTATGGATGTATGTCATATTTTGATGGGTAGACCGTGGCAGTATGATAGAAAAGTTATACATGATGAGAGAAAGAATACATACACTATAATAGCAAATGGGAAGATAATTACCTTGATTCCTTTGGAGGATGATCCTAAGAATGAAGTATGTGGGAATACTAGAATCTATTTGGTAGATGGAAGAAATTTTTTGGATGGTTTGAGACATGAGAATATGTGTTATGCCTTGATTCCTAAGAAGCCTAAAACATTAAAGGAGACCGGAGGAGATAAAAAAGTTGTTGACAAAGTATGAAGACATCATATCAGATAATGTACCTGAAGGATTGCCACCAATCAAGAGTATCAGTCATCACATGGATCTTATACCGGGAGCTAGTTTTCCTAACAAAGCAGTACATAGAATGACACCAACAGAGAATGAAGAATTGAACAGGAAGATACGAGAATTGTAGAGAAAAGGTTTGATCAGAGAAAGTTTGAGTCCTTGTGCAGTACCTACAGTGTTAGCACCTAAGAAAGAAGGAGAATGGAAAATGTGTACTGATTCTAGAGCAATAAACAAGATCACAGTTAAGTATAGATTTCCTTTACCTAGAATGGATGATATCATGGATTGTTTGAGTGGAGGAAGATATTTCACAAAGATAGATTTAAAGAGTAGATACCATAATATCAGAATCAAAGGAGATGAATGGAAAACTGATTTTAAGACAAACAAAGGACTGTATGAGTGGTTAGTGATGCCTTTTGGATTGATAAACGCACCTAGTACTTTCATGAGATTGATGAACAAAGTCTTGAAGAAATTCTTGGGTAAGTTTGTGATTGTATATTTGGATGACATTCTGATTTTCAATAAGACAAAAGAGGAACATTTGTGACATATTAGACAAGTTTTGCAGAGATTGAGGGAAGAGAAATTGTTGATAAATATCAAGAAGTGTAGTTTCATGAAGGAAGAACTAGTGTATTTGGGATTTGTGATTTCTGTGGAAGGATTGAATATGGACCCTGAGAAAGTAAGAGCAATTGTTGAATGGCCTACACTGGAGAGCATTGGAGAAGTTAGATCATCTCATGGATTGACTAGTTTCTATCAGAAGTTCATCAAAAATTTTAGTTCAGTATGTAACCCTATGACGGAGACAATGAGAGGTGATAGGAAAGACTTTAAATGGACATCTAGAGCAGATAAAAGTTTTGAACTATTGAAGTAGAAGGTGACAGAGAAACTTGTTTTGGCATTACTGGATTTCAATAAGGTATTTCAAGTTGATTGTGATACAAATGGGAATGTGATTGGAGAAGTATTAAGTCAAGAAGGTAGACCTGTAGCATATTTTAGTGAGAAGTTGAATGATGCAAGGAGAAGATATTCAGTTTGTGATCAAGAGTTCTATGCTATAATTCAAGCCCTGAAGAAGTGGAGACATTATTTGTTGCCTAAGGAATTTGTGCTGTATACAAATCATCAAGCTTTGCAGTATTTGAACAATCAAGGTAAGTTGAATCAAAGACATATGAGATGGGTAGAGTTCATGTAGAGTTACACTTTTGTATTGAAGCATAGCAGTGGTAAATCAAACAAAGTTGCTGATGCATTGAGTAGGAGAAGAAACCTGTTGACAAAAATGAGAGTTGAAGAGATAGGATTTGATGAATTGAAGAACATGTATGAGGGAGACACTAATTTTGTAGAACCTTGGGAAGCATGTAAGGAACCTATTGTGATAGATAGGAGTAAGTGGTTGGATTATTTTATTCAAGAAGATATGTTGTTCAGAGGAAATCAATTGTGCATACCTAGAAGTTCAATGAGAGACAATTTGATCAGGGAGAAGCATAGTGGTGGATTGAGAGGAAATTTTGGCATTGACAAGATAGTAGCTTTAGTGAGTGAAAATTACTTTTGGCCTTAGATACATAAGGATGTTAGGAAATTTGTGCAGAGTTGTAGAGTTTGTCAAGTTGCAAAAAGGAGTAGTCAGAATACTGGATTGTATAAACCTTTGACAGTACTGGAGAGACCTTGGGAAGACATAAGCATGGATTTTGTGATGGGATTTCCTAAGACACAGAGAGGACATGATTCTATATTTGTAGTGGTGGACAAATTTTCAAAGATGGCTCATTTCATACCTTTTAAGAAGACAACTGATGCAGTGCATGTAGCTAACCTATTTTTCAAGGAGATTGTGAGATTGCATGGATTACCTAAGAGCATAATTTCAGATAGAGACCAAATTTCTTGGCTATTTTTGGAAGACACTTTGGAAGAAGATGAAGATAGATTTGAAGTTCAGTTCATCTTTTCATCCACAGACTAATGGATAGACAGAGGTAGTGAATAGGAGTTTGGGAAACTTGTTGAGATGTTTGGTTGGAGAGAAAGCAGGAAGTTGGGATTTAATTCTTTCACAAGCAGAGTTTGCATACAATAATTCAGTAAATAGAAGTACCAAAAGAACACCTTTTGAGATTATTACTGAAGTAAACCCTAGAGGAGTTGCATAATTGAGAGATATCAGTGCAGAGGAAAAGAGAAGTGTAGAAGCAGAAGAATTTGTAGAACATTTGGAGACAGTGCATAATTAGGTGAAGAAGCATGTGGAGGATATGAACATCAAGTATAAGGAAAAGGCAGATAAGAAGAGAAGACATGAAGAAATTGCAGTGGGAGATGAAGTGATGGTATACTTGAGAAAAGAAAGATTTCCAGTTGGAACATATAATAAGTTGAAGATGAAGAAGTTTGGACCTTGTAAGATACTCAGAAAATTTGATTCAAGAAATGCATATGAAGTGGAGTTACCGGAGACATTGGGCATATCACCTATTTTCAACATTACAGACCTATATCAGTATCATGAAGCAAAGTTTAGTGACAACATGGAAGAAGACTTGAAGAAACAGTTACCACAACAAGCACTGGAGCGGATTGAAGACATTTTAGATTGCAGAGTTGGATGCAGCACTAGAGGAAGACAATACAAAGAATACCTTGTGAAGTGGAAAGGTAGACCGGAAGAAGATTCATGATGGATTTCTCAAGCTGAGGTAGACCGTCTTGGTTTTCCTCCAGCCCCAACAAAGTGAGGGACTCACTTTTCAATAACCCCAGATGTTTGATGAAGGAGCATCCTTGGTTTAAGAGAAATATTGCATCAACCAAAAACATTTGCATTTTAGTTTGTTTGCAGTTCAGTTTGTTTCTTTTCATTTTCCAATTTAGTTCAGGCAGTTCAGTTAGAAGCAGTTTCTGTATTTCGGTCCGCATTCTACCGCAATTGCATTTCACATGTTGTGGAGCTAGACTTAGCATCTAGATTCATTCATCTACATCATTTCAAGAATTTAGAGCATTTGGATCAAATACCAGAAAGTTATCACTATCAGAAGATCGACTATTTTCTCAGAACAGAGCATCCTGATAGTCTCTGATAATTAGCTAAAGGAGAAGACTTGCGGAGCATTCCTTGACTTGTGGAGCTTAATGACATATCATTCAATGATATTTGGTTCATGACCGACCTTCCTCGAGATCCATACATCATTCCACACATTTGCGGAGGTGTTCTACATGATTAGGTCTGACCTATCTGTGTACACACATTACAACTCTTCATTGGAGTTTGTGACCTTCCTTGGCCAACGCGGAGGAATATTTTTGTACCGGAGATGATATATAAGGATGTAATAGATCCCTAGGAAGGGTGAATTGACATAGTGATAGTTGATAGTTTAGATTTTGCGCGAAGGAGCTTCAAAGCTATTTCTTGTGTATATTCTAATATTCTATGATCAAGCCTTTGAGCCCTAGTTGTAAGCCTGTATGTTGCCGGCTGAGCTATATTTAAATTCTATGATATATTGAATGATTGAATCTACATCTGTTTCATATCTTGAGTTGTTTTCGTTGTGTTTACTCTTGTTGCATGGTCTGGATAGTTCATTATGTGAACCCTCCTACCGTGACTGTACCAGCGATCATTAAGAAAAGTAACAAAATAATTTTCCCCTCCAATGGAGGTTATCTCCATATATAGGACCAAACACATATGAGTGTACAAGCTCCAAGGGCCTTGTCTTCTTGTCGTGTCTAGTTTTAGAAAAGTTGATCTACCTTTGTTTTCCATAGATACAATGCTCACACAACTCTAAATCAGCAAATTGCAAACCTGGAAGTTGATTCCTTTTGAGAAAAACTTCAACTCCTTGCTTGCTCATATGCCCTAGCCTCTTGTGCCAAAGCTCCATCCCACTATCCACAACTACCATTGCAACTCCCACTTCAGCGTGACACTCTAGCACATACAAAGTGCCTGATTTGTTGTCTCTTGCAATGACTAGAGCTCCTTTGGTCACCTTCCAAGTGTTTGAAGAGAACGTGATGCTACACCCTTGAGCATCAAGTTGTCCCACTAAAATCAAATTCCTCTTGAGCTTAGGAACATCTCTCACATCCCGCAGTAGCCACTTGTTTCCATTCTTTAATATCAACATCACATTACATTGGCCAATGATATCACGTGGCTCATTATCACCAAGGTAGTCTCTCCCAAATTTACCTTCTTAATAGTTTTGAAAGACTTCTTGGCATGAAGTTGCATGAAAAGAAGCACCGGAATCCAATACCCACGAATCAGCTGTAATTTCACTTGTTGCCAAGACTAAAGCCCCTCCATCCTCTACATATGTAGTGTTAACTTTGTTGTCCTTTGATTGATTCTGCACCTTTTTATAAGACCAACAATTCTTTTTGGTATGGCCTTCTTTGTCACAAAACCAGCAACCTCCATTTATGCCCCTAGACATTGATCTTTTTGTAGATTTTGACCTCCTTCAATTGTTATTTATGTCACTATCTTGTTGTCTACCTCTATTGCCAAAACTCAAGGCATCACCGGATGTGGTTCCTTGATTTTTCCTTCGCATATCTTCGCTAAGAAGAGTTCTAGAGACATCGTCAAATTTAATTTTAGTTTTTCTAGATACCAAGGTGTTGATGGCTATTACTACTCCTTCCCAGCTATTTGGAAGAGAACATAATAATAAAATAGCTTTGGTTTTATCATCCAAATCAATGCTTACCAAAATCAATTAGCTGATTAGAGTGTTGAACTTGTTCAAGTGATTGTACATGGTACCTCCTTCCTTCATTTTTAGATACAACTTCCTCATCAGGTAAACTTTATTCGAAGTTGAAGTTGTCTCGTACATATCGATAAGTTTGTCCCATAATGTTTTTGAAGTCTTTTTTGTTGTAACATTAAAGAGGACATTGCTGGATAGTGGCAGTATGATTGTTGCTCTTACTTTCCTATCCACTCTCTCCCACTCTTCATCATCCATCTTAGTCGGCTTCTTAGCTTTTCCTTCTAGAGCGAGTGAGAGATCTCCTTTAATCAATAGTGACTCCATCTGCACCTTCCACAATCCAAAATTCTTCTCAGAAAATTTCTCAATCTTCCATTTATCCGCTTCCTCCATATTCACTGGAAATTATCACAATTTTCTAAATAGCTTCTTCACTGAGCTCTGATACCAATTGTTAGAGAATAGATAGCAGATAAAAGAAATAAGAATGCAGAAAAATAATTGCACAAATGCAAAATGGAAACATAGAATAGAACACAAGTTTTTAGTGTGGTTCACTAAATGGCTACATCCATAGGAAGCAAGGGAATCTCTTTATTAATCTCTATTTTCATACACATACAGCAACAACATTTTTCTACAGCAATACAATATATTACAATGTCTAGATAATCTTAAAATTAAGCCTTCAAAGGAAATGTGAAAAGGCTAAGTAAAAGAAGACAAAAACGAAGCGTCAGTTATGACTATTGGGCTTCATAATTCCAACAATTGGTAGTTAAGATTTTGTTAAGTCATTCACATGGTGTCAAAAAAGTCTAAGGTTCAAGATTTATGTTGGAAAATTGATTTTTGTATTTTGCGATCAATATTCTTATCTTTTGTAAATGGGTATAAATTGTATCACACTTTTTATTGCTGGTACCATTAGAGACAAATATGCTTTATATATTATTTTGTAGGCCCCTCGGTATCAATCTACTTGACATAATCTAAGGGTCAAATTAGAGGTTGGAGGACCATTCCCTTCTCTAGTTAGTTATTTAGTGGGACTTTGGATAAAATGCATAAATAGATTTTTCAGTAGGAGTAGATGGTTTTCTTTTCCAATATCAGTAGTGTGTGTTCTAGTTTAGTGTTGTAGTGACACTTCATGTGTATTTAGTTTTTGTTTTCCTTTGTTGAACATTGATGAGGATAAAACAAGCTATCTAGTGGTAGTTATTGTTAGTGTAGGTTTTTATTTTCCTATTTCCTAGGTTTTTCCTACATTTTTATTAAGTTTGCTTAGGTTAATAAAGTAATTTTAATTAGGTGAATGGGTAGTTTGAGGTGTCACCATCCTATGATGGAGTTACATTTACTATGTTTAGACTGTTTGGTGGTATTTCCCTATTGGTCGATTTTGCCACCTCCACCCCTCTCTCTAGTCTATGTAAACTCACTACCTAGCTTGTATTTTCCATCTTATATGGTAATCTTTTGCCAATATTTTGTGTAGCTTCTTCTTTTGAGCTCGTAATGCAATTCTGTCATCTTGACATTTGCATATCTCTTAGAATCACTGGTTTGTTTTTGTTTATGTATTTAAATTTTTTATAGCTTAAAATCTCTCTTAAAAAGTTCTTGGGTTATGCATTTGTTTCAGATTTCTAACATGGTATTAGAGCTTTTGCTTTGAGAATTTTAAGTTCTTGGATTCCTAATTGAGAAATCAAGTTTTTTTGTGAGATCTTATAAAATCACATATGCTCTTCTCTTGCATTTTTTAATGATCTAAAGAATCAAAAAATATTTGTGAATATCTAATAATTTCTTTATTTTGCATATGTTTTTTGAGATCTGAGTGATTGTAGCTATTTTAGTTATACTGGTAGTGTTTTTGGTTGTTCCAACGTGTCTAAGTGATGCAAGAGCATCTATTGGTGTAAGGGCAATCTTGCATCATGTTATCCTTGAATTTAGCTCACTCAATTCATGGGATAACCCCTATGAAAACTTGTCTGTTTCATAGCCCATGTCCTCTAAGCATGCAAATTGAGACATTTCTAGGTCATCTCAAGTGTGGTTTGATCCCTCAAAAAATCTCTTCAATTTGGATCATAGTTTGTTTTAAGTATTTTGTAAGTTTTGGTTTTTTCCAAGTGTTAGTCATTTTTGATACTTTGGTGTAATTGCGCTAAAAATCTGCCCGCTTGCATAAGATATGTAATTGCATATTTTTTTTTTGCATCTGCATGGAGGATGTAGTTGCGGAAAAAATTTCCGCAACTACACTCCTTTTGTAGCACGCTTGAGCATTAATGCTCATTTATGAAAAGATTTACCAAATCTTCTTTTCTTTTATCTTTGCTTTTTTTTTTGTTTTTCTTCATTCTTCTTGTTGCGTCATTGCTCCTGCTTCCTCTGTGCTTTAGCAATTTGAGTTCTTCATTGTCGTGCTTCCTTTTCAAATTTGTGCTTATTTTTGAATGGGTATGTTAGCATTTTCTTTCCTCTGTATTTTTTTATTGTTTCTCTGTTTCTTTTCCTCATTGTTTGTGTGTGTTATAAACTAGGGTTTTTGTTTTACTTCACTGAATGTCATTTTTATTTCCATCATGTTTCATTCTATGTTTTATATTGTCTAAACACTATCTTAGTGTTCTAAATCATGATCAAAGATCACGTTGTTTAGAGTTTAATCTCTGAACAACATGATCAAATGATCATAGGTTGTTCAGAGATTAAACTCCAAACAACCTTGTTTCCCTATGACTCAATGCACTTCCTTAGCAGGATGTCGTGTGGGGTTTGATCCATACACAACATCCAAGTTCAGGATGTTGTGTGGGGATCAAACCCTGCATGACATCCCGGAAGACACCCTAAAGCTTTACATTCCATCAGATGTAATGCGGACTTTAAACTTCACATAACATCTGGCTTAGGATGTTATGTGGAGTTTAAAGTCTACATTACATCCTATGTTTTCTGCAACACATCCTAAGTAATGTGTCTTGCAGAGTTTAAACTCTGCATGACTCCTAATTTAAGATGTCATGCGGAGTTTAAACTCCGCAAGACATCTTTTGTCTTACACAAATACCTATGTTGTGCAGACTTTAAATTCCTCTGCACAACACAAAGTAATATGTTGTGTGGAGTTTACAGTCCACACATCATATTACTGACCTTTGTTAAAGTCATGTTACAAGGTGTAGATCGAAGTTTAAACTCTAATGTACATCTTCCTAATCGACCCCTTATGTAGATCAGAGTTTAAATTCTGATGTGCATATGTTATTCCTTTGCCTTGTTAAATGCAGGTCGAAGTTTCAACTCCGATGTGCATCTGAAATGTGAATTTTTTTATAAACATTGGGAACTCATGGTACTCAAAGGGGAGATTTTTCCCGGTGTTACAAATGGATGTTATTGAGTATGGAGGTGTTGTTTTTTCCTATAAATACACAAAGGTGGATTACATGAAATTTTTTGAACTCTGAGAAATTTCTAAAAGGTCAAATTTTTGTAGCTATTTGTCAGATGTCTGAGATCTCCCCAAAGAAGAAGATGAAGTACAAATTCCAACATGTTGTTCCATTGACCTCTGTGGATTCGAATGTTAATAAAATCAAGGATATGGAGATTGGACATGTGCATATGTCTGGATTCTTGGAAAGAGTGAATCAACAACCAGTGCCCTCACACATGCAATGCATCTTGAACAATGACATCCACTTGGTCTCTACATTTCTAGTGTTGGCTTAGATCCCTGATTTCATATTGGCTATGGTAGAGAAATTTGATAAGGATACTAAGAGCATATCTGATGTAGATGGTAATGTGATCAACTGGATGCAAATTTCTTTGACACAGTTTTTGGGTGTCCAGATATTGAAAATTATGTTGATCTTTCTATTAAGAAGGCACAAAGACACTATGAAACCTATACAGAAAAATGTAAGAAAATCATCAACACAAGATGGCTCAAGATTGCTTAGCCTACAATCTCAAGATGGCCTAAAAACATCTTTCGGAGTGAGTTTATCGAAGAGGTGGGTGATCTCATAACCCTCCTTAGTAGGGTAAAAAGTCTTCCTTCATCAAATACCTTTCATGAATGGATGTATCAATACATTCATGTCGTTAAGAAGGGGAACTAGAAAATATGGTGGGGTAAGCAGATTAGTGGTTCTATCTGTGAACAATTGTCTAAGGTATCAACAACATTGAGATTCTATATGACCTCATACTTGGTGTATGGTGCTATAGCAATGAAATACTTCCCATGACTCATAGCAGAAGCAGACAGGAGGGTGCTTCCTGTATACGAGTACTATCCCCAACTCACCCTGAAGGAAAGTATCAAGTATTTCAGAAGGGTGAATGATGCTTTCTTTTATAATTACATTTGCCTGTTGGAGAAAGACCTCAAGAAGAAAAGGGTTTCAGATGAGGCATGGGAGGAAGTGAAGAAGTATGGACGCATCTTCTTATAATTCCCAACCTTCACTTACATCAGAGACAGGTGTTTCAATGGACAACCCTATATGCTTCCCAGATATCCAGGTGATAGATTGATTCTAATAGAATTGTGTAGACAAGTCATGGATGATCTCACAGAGGTGGCTTCAAGTTTCAATTTCAAATTGGTAGATATGGTATTTCTACCACTCCTAAAGACAAAGCCATGTAAACAGAGCTACAATGGATTACCTTGAAGAGATATAGAAAAAGGCTTGATTTTGATTACAAAGGGATGAAGAATAAACTGAAAGGTAATTACATTCATGTCTATAAGGATGAAGATGTTTGGGCTGAGTGCCAGACTGATGAAGATGTAAGGAGGATGGAGTACAGTCAGCTCTCTTTTGAAAAAGTGAGAAATTTTCAATTGGCTGATGTTCTGGAGGATATGCAGGATGAAGGTGATATAGTTGAAGCTGTGTATATGGGCAACAAGATTGTCGATACTCTTCCTGCAATCCAATGGTCACAAAAGGAGATGGTTTCAATAAGAGAAAGATTTTAGAAAATCCTAGCTAATACAAATGTTTGGTTGCAAAAGAAAGGTATAAAGTTGAAACCTTTCAAAACAGGTTCAGAGGAAGAACATACAGATGAACCTTTAGGGAGAAGAGAGGAGTTAAGGACAAAGAATAACTAAGATACTCCTATCGGTGATAAAATTCTTAAGTTTGTTTTCAAAATAGGGGACAAAGGAAAGAGGAAGGAACATCTGCACAACCGAATGTCAAACAAGAAGAGATAGCTAGGGAGGATTTACAAGAACATCAAGTCAATTCTCATGCTGAATTCACTTGGGTGACACCTCCTCATTCCTCTCCTTTGGATTCAAATGTTCAAACTCCTAGGGTTCCCATGTCATCAAGTGTGTAATAGTTACCATTTGTTCTAGATAACCCTCAGTCTCCTAGTGTATCAATTCATTCCATTCATTCAACTCCTTACACACCTGGCAATGAGCCTTTGTTTAACTAACCTCTTGATAATATTGACAATGTTTTTGGGTCTCTCTCATCTATGTTGGAGTAGGTGTGTTGTACACCTTGCATAACATTAGCATTATTTTATTATGTAAAATAAATATTTAATTGTGTTGCATCATGTGATGTGTTTAGCCACATTGGATATTTATTTGGATGCCACTTGTAATCGTTGTATGTAACATTGGGTTAGTTACTTTATATACTTAATTATTTGATTTATTGGGAAAACTTAGTACCATTAATCAAATGCGGGGTCAATGGTATTACAATACCACATGTTGTATTTGTGTGAGTTTATCTCTATAAAAGTAAACACAAGTGTAGTTGTAGGAGAGTTGGAGTGGTGTTAGCCATTTGTCTTGTTGGCTGGGTTGTAGCTTCTCTTGTAGGTTGGTTGTGTGAGGGTTTGAAGCATGGCATGGGATGTATGGTTACATGCTTGTTCACATGGATTGTAGGTAGAGAGCTTCATGTTTCAAACGTTATCTTTGCATATGTATTTGTTGATTATTGTTGAATAATACATGAGAAATGCATGCTTTTGGAGGCTAGGTTTTTCCCTCTTTGAGGGTTTTCCCAGGGTATATCTTATGTCACCATTGATGGTATGATTGTCTATTTAGTTTGCATGTGGATTCTGGTTTATTGCACATTGAATCTCTTATTGGGTTATGAGGAATTTGTCTCTATGGCTGCATATTTTCAACAATCTATACCTAGTTTGTTTGATGTTCCTAGTTCTTTAATTGATTCAATATACCAATCAGAGTTTGATAAATTCTTGTCTTCTACTTTGAAAGTGTCATTGGATGTTAATCCCTTGTCCGTGCAAACAAAGACCCCACAAATTGTCACCCATATTCCACTTGTGTCTATATCAGTACAAGATCCTCCCATTCCACCTATATCACAAGAATCTACTATTCCACCTATGTCATCCCAAGCCATGACTACAAAAATAAGAGTTGACACCTTTGTTCTTCCACCATGGCTCATGTCACAAAAATCAAAAAGGAAGAAACAAGTCATGTCACCAGATGATTTTGATTTTGGTCAGGTAGTTCCAGTAAAGTCAAAGGCAACCAAAAAGGCCAAGACTTTATCTAGGGTACTCATTGATGCATCAAGTAATAAATATGATGAGGTAGTTGTGCCTCTATCTGAAAAGACTATCACAGAAGTTGGAGTTGAAGATTATGCTATAACAAGAGTTGAGATTGGTAAACAGACGCATGAAAGTGTGAAAGAGGATTTGCTAGCACAATTGTTTGCATTGCTAGATAGATATGATAGATATAAGGTGATAAAAGATTAGCTCAAGGTACAGGTAGATCAATTGAAGTCAGTGCTTCTTTTGATTTCTCAATCATCAGAATAAGTTGAACCTATTGAAACCAGCATAAATAATGAAGCCTTCCAAAAAGATAAAAGGATTGGTGCTAAGGGGCAATCATTTGATGCCTGGATTGACAGAGTACTTGCCCAAGGTTTGCATCTTATAAAGTCATCCATTGAACTTTATAATGACTTGGGTAAAGTGGGAAAAGAAATCAGCCAAACACTTTAGATCCTTTCTCAAGACATGCAGTTAATTAAACACGATCTAGACTCATGGAATAAACTATGAGATTTCAAGATTAAAGTGTTGGTTGAGCATGGGGTAATCCCCAACAAGAAAACAATATGTGGAGTAAAGAGAGGCCATGATTCATAAGAAAGATATTATTGAAGACCTAATACAAGATTTGAAGAAAGATCTAGAAAGGGGAGAAAATAAAGCTCTAGATATTTCTAATGAGCTGGCTGAGCTTCCATGCCACATGTTAGATGATAACCAGCAGATTCTACTAGAAGATGAAGTTATTTAGAAATTCACCAACCTAGTTCAAACAGAAGTGGAAACATAAGTCTTTACATTGGCTTCACTTGATAAGTTGGCAGAATTTTAGACAACGTTGAATAGGTTGCAAAAGATATTGAATAAGCACAAGAACATGCTTGAGACTCTCACGGATTCCATCACCCGAGTGCTTACCATATCCAAACATACATTGAGGCCTGACAGTAATGAAGTCCAGGCCACCATGAAGAGATATGAAGAATTTCTAGAGAAGCATGAAGATGATGAAGAAGTGCTTGAGGAAACTTAGTTATTTTTCCATGCTTTAGTTATGTTTTTTGTAAATTATAGATGACAAACTCCATGTCATTTTGTAAAATTAGATTACATGAAGTTGTGAGACAGAGTCCTAAATCAATTGGAACTCTGATTTTGAATGAGTCAAGTTAGTTGTAGTTTCCCTATTTTTGCTCTTAGCCTCTCCCTATAAATAAAGGGGGGCTCTTATGTAATTATCTATCTTTTAGTTATTGAAGCGAAACACTGCTGAGTTAAAGAGAATTTTGAAACTTTGTGTTCAAGTTGTAAATCATATTCTATCAATAATAAGAAAAGCAAGTGAGCATTCAACCTTTGTTTTGAAGTATACTTGTGGTGCATTAGAGATGTTCTTATGTCTTTTCCCTTGTGCTTTCTTATGTATTCGATTGAATTGTAGTGTGAGCTTGGATAATCTGGGAGATATTCTAAAGCTGATTTTGGAGACTTTGTGCTACAACATTATCTTTGGGTTTATGTTTTATGTTCATGAGTAGAAGTTATTGGAGGACTTTGAGCTGTTAGTTATCTTTTGTGTTCATTAATCTCATTATAGCATATGGTGGAGACTTTGGGCTGCACCTTATTCTATACTTTTTTCAACTTCAAGTCAGCATAAGAAGCAACAAAAGACTTTATGCTTTTGTGGGTTTCTTGGTATTAACTCATTCTGGTATCACTTTGAGTATTCTTACATCTATTCAATTTGGATATTGGTTATTATTGTTCCAACAAGTAGTTTTTAGTTTTTCTCACTTAGTACGAATCTAGGATTTGATATTGAGAGTTTGTAAGTGAACGTCATTTCTGAAATAAGAGAAATTGATGATATGGCAATATCCAGGGGTTAATTTTAGTGTAAATAAATATAGTTAAGTACTTGTTGATTGTAGTGGGCAATAAGAAGGGAGCCACCCCTTTCTGAGAGGAGAGATTATATCTCATCACACTGTGGTTGATATAACCATTTTGTTATCAGTTAGTTGATAACAAAATATTCATCCAACACATCACAAAAAAATGATGATTTTGTTTTCTATTCTTTTCAATTTTAGTATTTACGAATACCCATTTTCTTGAATAATAATTTAGAACCTTCAAAATTTCCAACTAGCTAAAAATAACAACCTACTATTTTAAAAAGGTTTGCATTTGAGCACGTATGAAAATGAAAATTTACTCAAAGCTCCAGAATTTAAAAATATAACATTTGGTGAAGGAATTGGAAAAGATCATTTGTGGGTTGAAAGATATTAAAGTTATTGTTTTTTAAAAAACTATTGAAAAAGTTTCAAAGTCAATTTTGAGGCACTTAGAAGCCCCATAAGGTCCCAAAAATAGGTGTAATCGATAGAGAAAATTATGAGGGCATGTTAAGGAGTAATTTTTTTTACTATGTCTTTTACCCTCCTAGTTTAGCTTCTAGGTCCCTGTGTTAACTCTTTGCAAATTAAATATTCATCGCAATGTAATTTCCCCCGAAACCCATGTCAAATGGGACTCAGGGGCCCATTCTAATCCTTAATCATGACAAAAAAAGGGCCTTGGGACTTGGGCGCCGGTGCAAGTCTAGCCTAATTTGTCGGAGTGAAATTTAATTTATGTCGGCTTGGGCCCTCTCAAAAGGTTTCCCTTTGTCAGCTCTTGTGATTTGATTTATGAATGTTAGCAGGGAAGCATATTTAAATAGGTTTATGTCTTCATTTTAAACTAGATAAGGATGATACAAACTTATGATCTTAAAGCAAAGGCATTCAAAGAATTCATTGTGTTTCAGGGTAGGTTTGTATTGTTATTGTGTTTCTTTGTTGTAGATTTGGCTTCATCAATCCATCTCCTCATGATTTGAAGGATCTTCATCTCCGTGAGGGCTTCACCTCTAAGGTGAAATCAATTTGTGTTTCAATCATTTCATTTCATCATTGGACTTGGCCTCTGCCCTCCTTGGGAACGCACTCCATCTAACAATGATGTTTGGAATACTTGAATGTCCTTCCGGGGCTTGACTGAGGCAAGCTCCTAAACACCACAACCCCCAAACCCTCTTCTTCTTGTGTGTAGGTTATAGGTGCGGGAGTAGAAAAAGTACATGTGCAGAAAACTAGTTTGAAGGATAAGCTTTTAGGATTTGGAAGAACCTTGTGAATATTCCTCCCTACTGGACTAGGGCACCCACCCTATAGTCCTCCCGTTGTCCTCCTGACAAATCAGGCTTTGGATACAACATCCGGGCACTCTCTGGAGCATTTTATCAATTTTGACCTTTAGCAGATTCTCACTCCAAGGACTTGGGTGCCCGCCCTGATGTCCTTGAACATCTCTACTTCTAGAATCAGGTTCTCCTATGTTCGTTGATCTCAGTTCTTCTTTTGGATTGTCCGTATCTATCACCATTTGAAAGTTATGCTCTGATTATCATAGAATTAGGGTTTTATGCATTTTTTATCTAGGGTTTGATAAAAACCCCTAATTGAATCATATATTTCTATGGAAAACAAGAGCACAAAGTCTATAGCTAATTCCACCTTCACTTGACGGTGATTTGGCTAAGCTTTGTCCTTGAATGTTATTGTGAAAGGAGGGTTTGGTTTGGTATGCTTAACTTCATTTCATGCATCTCCTTTTCATACATAATAGGGAATAGAATTCTTCATGAGATTTCTAATGCATCAAATGATTTATCAATCAGACACCTAGATTAAAAGTTATGGCTCCTAGAAGTTGGGCTATTTTTGGATGGAGTTACAAATTTCAAAATTTTAGCTGGAAGGTACCAAAAAGGGCTATTTATGACCATTTTTTGAGAATCTTTTTGGTAGAGAGAAGGAGGGGAAAGTGGTGTCATGAAAAGGAGGGAAAATAGAAAACCCTGGTAGATTTGAAGCTATAGAAGGCAAAAGGCTCTAGAATCCAGAGAAAAGAAGCTATAATGTGTTGCAATCTGTTGAGGATTTAAACCTCTAATTTGATTCCAATTTTTGTAATGTAATTTATTTTCATCTCAATAAAAGAACATTTCTATTTTCTATGAGAAATTTGTGTTGCTGTGTGTTCTAGGATTTACCCCCTCATCAAGTGGTATCAACGTAAAATTTCCTGAATGTGTAGATAGATCGTTGAATGTGAGGCAATTTACACCAAGACTTGTGGTTATGGGTTGATTAGAAAAGATGAAGATTAGGATGCCTCCATGAAGAAACTGTGGTGGTGGGAGAAATGCTTTGATAGAAGAGGGTTTTAGAGCCCTACAAAGGAAAATTGATGCATTGCAAGAGGACCTACAAAGAGGATTTGAGCCACGAAGAAGAGAAGAAAGTGAAGATGAAGCTGAAGAAGAAGAGCAGTTTGAAGAAGAAAAAGATATTGCAAGAGATCCTAAGAAAGTTAGGTTGTTGAGGACCATTTTGAAGATTGGAAAGAGGCCTAAGATTGATGTTTCTACCTATTCTAGGGATCTAAATCTAGAAGAGCTTATTGATTGGATAAATGATATGGAGGAATATTTTGAGTATGAAGAGGTGGAGGATCCAGAATGGGTCAAGTTTGAAAAAATGAAGTTGAAGGGGCATGCCTATATTTGGTGGGAAAAGGTCTAGTTAGAGAGAAACAGAAGAGGAAAATGAAAGATTACCAGATGGGACTAGATGGTGGAAAAACTAAAGAAGTAGTGCATTCCTATGGACTATGAGTTAGAGTTGTTGAAGAAGTTGCAAGGATCGAAACAAGGTAACAAGTCTGTTAAGGAGTATACACAAGAGTTTTATAATATTATTATCAGAACATTGGGCCATGCAGAGGCCAACAAGGAGAAGGTATCTTGTTACATTAATGGGTTGAGGCTGAGTATTCAAGAGGAGTTGAGCCTAGTCAGAATGACCACCATAGAAGATGCATACCAGTTTGCTCTGAAGGTGGAAGAGAAGTTGAATAAAAGATTTGAAAGCAAGAAAAGAGGAAGAGGTCATGGCAAAAGGACTAGTGGAAGATCCTATGGAGGCTAAAATGAAGATCAAAATAAAAGTAAAGAAGCAAGCACCAATTGAAATAAGTGAGGAGATAATGCCTACCACCCTTGTGATCAAAATAATGGTGAGCAAAGAGGAAGAGGAAGACTTGGACAAGGACCTAGAAGAGGAAGCTTTAGAGGAACCTATTTCCAATGTGGAGAAGAAGAACATCAAGCCTACGAGTGTCCACAACATCAAGGAAAGACAAATAGAATACCTGAAGGTAATGTATGAGTTTCACATGTAGATGAAGATACTCAATCTAAGCATTCTAAAGACACTGAAAGGGGAGAAAATAGTTGTCAGAAGAACCATGCTAAATGAGGAGAAAGAACCGGATCAAAGGAAGAGTTTATTTTGCACAAGGTACAAGTGTGAAGGTAAATTTTGTGATATTATAATTGACAGTGGAAGCACTGATAATTTTGTCTCAGACAAGATGGTTAACAAGTTAAAGTTGAAAAGGAGAAGGCATCCACATCCATATCGAATTGCATGGTTACAGAAAGACCTAGAGCTTTGGTCAATGAACAGTGTTTAGTCAAGTTAAAGATTGGAGATGTTATGTAAGAAAAGAGGGATGATGATAATGTTTGATAGTGTGATTAAATCCTCCTTTCACATATAACATTCAAGGACATTAAACCAAGTCAAGTCACAACTTTTGCAAGAGGACTCAACTACAAGTTTGGTGTCACTTGGAATGATAAGGAAATTTGGACGTTCTTGATTAATTTTTTAAACCCTAGTTCCATTAAGCCTTAAACCATAATTATATGAAATCATAAACAAACAGATGAAACACGACAAATGCTTGCACAGGAAGGCACTAAATGCAAATTAGAAACATACTAGGATTCATATTTTGGAAAGAAAAAACTTTGGGGACACAGGGACGGGTGCCTGTGTCTAATATGCCACTGTTTCTGAGGGTTTGGAGCTATCGGATGATGAAGACTACAACTTGCTTAGGAGTTTCTGACAATGACAATGTGGAGGACACATGGGCAAGCACCCTTATCTAGAAAGGAATATTCTTCACTATTTTCTTTAGATCCCAAATCCTTATCCTCTACTCTGACCTCCAACAACTCCTCTCTGCAAGATCTTGTACCTATAACCTGTAATCACAAGAGAGGGGTTGGGGGTTGTGGTGTTTAGGAGCTTTCCTCTGTCAAGCCCCGGAATGGCATTCAAGCCTTCCAACATCATTTTTAGATAGAGTGCATGGCCTTGGTGGATAGAGGCAAAAGGAAATGATAAGATTGATTGATTAAAACATAAAGTAGCTATCACTTTAGTAGATGTAAACCCTCATAGAGATGAAATGCCTTCACATCATGAGGAAATGAGTTGATGGAGCTAAATGTGCAACAAACACATATAAATACAACACAATATTGCTCTACAACACAATGAATGCCTTGAATGTTCTTTTCTTGATGATCATAAGTTCGCCTTAATCAACTCAGAGTAAAATGAAGTCCTAAACATGTTTATATATGCATTCCTGCTAACATTCATAATTCAAATTGAAAAGGTTGACAAAGGGAAACCTTTTAACGGTCACTTTGCCAATAATTAAAATTTGGGTCTCGAAAAAATAGGTCTAGACTAGGGCGTGGGCACCTGAGTATAGGAGCCTATTTTGGGACTTGATTAAGCTTATGATGCACCCCTAGGGCCCATTTGACATGGGTTTTGGGGGAATTTGCTCCGGGATTCATTTTTCACATGCATGATTAAATATATGGGACCTATGAGGTAAAAGTCCTAGGGGGACATTTGACAACATAACATTTAGCCTCCGCTTTAATGTATGTATCATCTTATGATCCATACGTGCATTAAAGTATGGTTGAAAACACATCAAACATGCTAGGCACTTGAAGCTAAGCATACACAAAGATTGAGGAACTATTTCTAGCCCCCAATCTTAGGTAAGCACCAAAAGACACATTGCAAAGATGCAAAACACAGAGAATACAGTAACAAACACGTAAAACATGGTGAATATAGTGGAAGCATGCAATAGACAATGAATACATTGATATAACATTTCATATATATATGCATAGAAATAAAATTACAACATAAAACCCCGAGTGTGGGTGGAGACCACACAAGGGGGGAAAACACACCAAACAAACCTTGAGTGTAGGTGGAGCTCATCACTACACACACAAGAGGGGAAAACACGTCATACAAAGCCCAAGTGTGGGTGGGCCACACAAAGGGGAAAACACATGGAAGAGACACAGAATACATGAGCGTCATATAGCATGCCATAGACATACTATACGTCTAATACACGGCAAACACGGGTGATGGAAGGAGCTTATTGCTAAGTCCCACCATCTCAGACATGTTGTAGACACACCTAATAGTTGGGCTTATGCCACAACAACCGCCAAAAACACGCTTAAGGGAGGATAGCTCAAGATCCAACCCCACCTCCCGATGAGGACTTTGTATAAAAGGATGATGTGCACTAACTCAAGAGATACAACATCCCACCTTGCAATGAGGGCTTTTGTATAAAAGGATACGCACTAGCTCAAGAGATATGTTATCCCACCTCACAGAGAGGGCTTTTTTATTGCAATTGATATAAGGATGTGCACTTGCGCCAGAGATACATCATCCTGCCTCGCAGAGAGGGCTTACAAACACACTTTGTTAGTACCAAAATCATCAGACAGATATCATTATATATGCCCCCACCTTAAGGTGGTTGATGTCATGTACCAATATCAAGAATGTTAAGGTAGAGAGAAGACACACAAGGAAACAAGAGATTTCACAAAGCCCATGCCCCTAAGGTGACATGTGCTTATGATCACCAAATGTTCCCACAAATACATTGATAAGATATGCTAAATAAATAATAAGATGGTTAGAAAATATTACTCTAAGATAACAACCATATCACATCATGAAATCTACGTATGAAAATAGTACATCAAGGACTAAGGCTATAGTATAGGTTTGGAGCTGAGTACAACCGTTGGGCTATACTATAGGTACCTCAGAACCAAGTGTGGCAACAAGATGAGATATTAATCAAAGTTTGCAAGATTAGATTGAGTGGATTGTAAAGTTTTAGTTACAAGAAATGCCACAAGATGATACATCACACGAATCGATTCTACTAGTCAAGCATCGGATATATATAAATCAACCCCATCTTCATATATGGACTAGGTCCATTTTTACTTTCTTGTTGAAGGGATGCACGGTCCTTATCAATATTTGTTTGTTTTTGTCATCTGCCAATAGAATCACTGAAGAAGGTAAACAATAAAAATGAGAGAGGAGAACAAGCACCTTAGGAACACCGCATAGAAGGATGCTCCTAAAACACCCCTCGCCATGCTATGCCCCTAAGGCATGACACATAACAATAAAGTAGAGGGGAGGCAAGATAGAAGAATGATGAAACCAATAGAAGAAGGGTCACAATAGAGGTGGTCTCCCAGTATCCTTGACCTTACAAGAGTATCAAGGTTTATCCTAGGAGACCTAAACAACACAACGCATCATGGGGGAACACAACACGATGATAACAACATATATATCTAGGAGGATACCACCCTTGAGAGCAACTAGAATAGGTACTACAATGAGTGTGGATAAAAGAGGGAGAAATACTTACCTGATTCAATGGGATATTTCTTGGTGGACAATCCTTGTCTATCAGCTCAAGATATCTCACATGTAGCTTTGGTCTTGTTGATATTGTATTAACATTAAGTTTAGGATGACGGTAGGCTTTGGTGGGATTCAAAGAATGGTATCCAATATCGGTCGTGTAATTAATTCCAACAACTTGTAGAGGTACTCTGATTCCTTATTGATTTACACCACAACCATTACCTACATAGTTGCAGTTGTTATAAATGATTTTAAATCCGCAACCATAGAGGGATGTCATTTCTTTAGAAGATGGTGAATCCTCGTAGGTCTCATAATCTATGGTATAAGTAAGATTATTGTCTTTGTTTTCTACCAATGAGACTTTAGGTTTCCTAGGTGTTTCCAAAGATTGCTTAGATGAGATCGATGCAACTTTTGATGTGTCAAAGTTATTAAGTTTATAGTCCCCCATAAAGGTGGGAGTAAAATCTAATGAACCCCAATCATCACCAAAAAGTACATTTGATGGTTTAGAGTCTTGCATGACATTATCTGTGGCAAGAGGTATTGATGAATCAACTCGTAAGTTGTTTAGACTTTTTTGATTTTTAACTTGTTTTGTTTTTTCGATATGTAAATAGTTATTTGGTTCAAGATTGGCTTCAATAGTGTAGAGGTTGTTTTCATAAATAAACTTTATTGATCGATGAAGGGTAGAGGGAATTGCTCTCATAGCATGAATCCACGGTCTATCAAGAATCATATTATATGAATCGAACCAAGCATGACATGAAAAATGGTAGATAATGTCACGGGTCCCACCTTTACAGGTAAAGTTATGGGACCTAGGGATTGTCTACCCATGTTATCAAAGCCATGAATATTAATCCTATTTGGTTTGATTAAAGAAGTGTCAATCTTGATTGTGTAGCAAGTCAATACCAAAAACATTAAGAGCCAATCCATTGTCAATGATAACTCACTTTATTAACATTTTATCTATTGTGACAAATATTATAAGTGGATCATATTCATCTTTAATTAATGGTATTTCATGTTGTTGAAATAGAATATCCATTTGTGTCGCATGCATACACTCTAGCAGGGCTGCTACATCATTTGGCTTAACAACACATGGTACAATCACCTTTTGTAAAGCTTCTTGGAGCATTCCATGGTATGTAGGTGATGTTTGTATTAAATCCCAAAGAGAGATCTTAGTCGGAGTAGCGCGAAGCTATTCAACAAGATTGTATTCTTGACCACCTTTATGAGTAAGACGAGGTGGTGGAGGGAGCATAGGTTGAGAAGATGGAAGCGAGACAGACACATGTGGTGCTTTCTTACTTTGCATGTTATTAAATGTGTTGTATGTGTAAGAAATCATATGATGTTCTAGTACATTTTGAACACCTTGATTTCTTTGAGTGATTTGTCTTGCAACGCTTAGAATGTAACTCGGGGGTCGAGGTGGTTTTTGATCACCTTGAACCATAGTCACCAGTTTTAAGCAAGAAGGTGCATTAGGTTCCCCTCACACAATCATCTTAGGAATATTGCTACATGCTTCTAATAACCCCTTAGCGGGTGGAAGAAACCTATTAAAGGTAATTGAATTAACATTGCTTTACTTTCTTCATACATCAATGCTTCATCTTCTAAGGAGGGGCCATTGGAACAAAGAGAAAAGGAATTGTTGATGATTTGATCTTTAGTGATGTCCAATGGAATAGAACTTTTGACCAAAGGAGAGCCACCCAAGGTCTTTGCATCCTTAGATATATCCAAGGTAGTTGAACATTCAATCAAAGGATGAAGATCAAGGTTTTCCACTTCCGGGAGATCCATTGGATTAGCCTTAGAAATCTCATGTAGCATGTGATTATTAGATGAACACCTATTAACTACCCATGGAGGATCCTTTTTAGAGGAAGCTCTTCATTTGCTAATACTTTCTCTTCCAAAGGGATAGCATTGGAATGAAGAGAGGGTAAGGTGATGTTAAGGAATGTATCAATGATTTCATTTTCTTGTGCCAAGATGTCCTCACAAGTGGGAACAACTATGGGAGAGGAATCGTAGGGTGAAATAAGCAAATCTAGGTCACTATCACATTTATTAGAGACTACGTCTAAGGCATTGTCATGAATTATGGTGCTAATAGAAGAAGAACTTTCACGATCATCTTTATCATGAGTATTCATCGAGATGTATTTGGTTAGATCTTCTAATACCGAAGGGTATGTATTTGTGAGAGATATGAAGTTGTCAAAATCATATACATAATCAAGGATTTCAAATGAAGAGCATTTAAAGATATCCATGTGGTACATAGATTGTATATGAGTGAGAACATGAGGGTTCATGTTAAAAGGAGTGTGTAGAATTTCTCAAAGTTTTTGATATATGCATTTAAATACACCAAAGAGCAATGAGATGAAGATTCCATAATAGAATGTCTTGGAATAGCAATGCACAATGAGATCTTTTCATTTATCAAATGCTATTTGTAATGTCCTGTTTTCTAGCTTGATCTTTTGCAGTTGACCGTTGGCCTATTCCAGAGACCCGTAGGCTACTCGGAGGTTGAAATTGGGGTTTCATGTTTTGGTGGTTGCTTTTGTTCGTGGATTGTGGTTTAGTTGGTGGTTTCTTTCCGAGTTTGTTCTCCTTAGTCCCTATTGGTTACGGCTATTTTTAGTAAGTTCAGGATTGGCACCAGAACGGGATTTTGAGAGTGGGGTTGGATTCGTTTTGTCAAGACCTTTCCAATGAGCTATAGATCATTGATTTCTGACATCATCTTGGCCTCCATTTTAAAGTCCATAAATTAAACATTATTATTTAATATTAATGTTGTTTTAAAAGAGGGGACTTTAAGGGTGAGGTTGAAAAATAATTGAAGAGGATTATATTATTTTCCCTCTCATGTTTTATCCCATATGAAAGAGGATTTTAGAGACTCCCAGTTGGAAAAGTATAAAAGGAGGAAGAGTGCTCTCATTTGGGGATCCAAAATCTTGATAATGTTATGCTGCCATAATGGTTTTGGGACTGCTTCGAGGAATGAATGCCTCCTAGCCTGGGCTCACTTCATGCTTGAGAGATAGCACCTAGGGAGAGGTTTGCTGATAGTAGTGATTTGTAGTGAGGTTTGCATTGTAGCTTGAGTTATGTTTGTAGTTCAGTTATTTGCATTTTATGTCATTTTTTGGAGTTGCTGATAACAGGGCTGAATCTGTAGTTTCATTCATAAATCTGAAAATAAAAAGGCATTTGTTGTGGGTATTTCATATTTCCTTTTGTTTATGTTGGGCGCCCCATTGTGCCAATTTGTAGAATTTATTATGAAGAATTTGATTTTCTAGAAGGAAATCGCCCTTCTTGCCAGGCTGCCCCTCGTTGGAGTGCATTAGAAAGTGTGCTAAATAAATACTTGGGTTTAAGAGTGGTCTCTAGTGTGTAGATTGGTCGCCATTGTCATAGGAGTGCATTGCATCAGATTTGAGGTCATTTGGTTGAGAAATGAGTGAGGTGTGAGCATTTTTGTAGGGTTTTATGTTGCTGGTTTAGTTTTTCCAAAGTTGCTGATCCGTCATTTCAGTTTGCTAACTTCTATCATTTGAGTTGGGTTGGAAGTCTCTAATTATAGTAAGCTAAACAGTAGTACTGTCAGCACTTCATACTTCTTCTCATATTTGCTTTATAATACTTTGCATCTCCGTCATATGGTAGCTCCAATTCCACTTCGGGTTGGAAAGCACATTCTTGACGTCGAGTTATTTCAACATAATAGTTGGTAGGGATCCTCTAACCACATGCTCGTCGACATCCGGCGCATTCTTGGTTAGAGTTCTTTATATCAGCATTGCATCAAGACCCTCTGACCATATGCTCATCATCATCAGGCGCATTCTTGGTTAGAGTTCCCTTATCAGCATTGCATAGAGATCCTCTGACCATATGATCATGCCATCTTGGTGTACATTCTTGGTTAGAGTTGAATTCCACATCGTTTGGTTTAATTGCTAACTTCAACGATTGTGTATTGCTCTGCTTGTTGTAATTGGAAAAGTGAAAAAATTGGCTTGGTATATTTCACTATTAATTAAGAGACCTTTGTACACCACAACACTGGTTTAAGAAAATTGGGTTTTTGAAGCTTGTTACCAAGAACAAAAACACACTAGTGTCCATAAAATGGAGTGTTTAAGATGAAAAAGTGCTCTACAAAAGGTATTATAGATCACTTTTAAGATTTTCTTGCAACCAAATGTTAAAGAGAGTTTAAATTGCCTATGTTGAAATACACATTGTGTAATTAAAAAATATGTCAATTTTCACACAATACTATAAAATGATGCAAAATTTTCAAATGACCAATGAATGTATGTTTGAAAATGAATTCAAGATCTGAAATGAAAGATATTTATGACAAATGTAATGAAACAAAGCAAAACTATGCTTGCTTATGCACTAAAAATGCTCAATTTTTTCACTTTTTTCAATGTAAATGCACAAAAAATATTATAAAATTATGCACAATGATAGATGAATGAGATCTAATCTGATTTAATGCAAAGTCAAAATTAAGGCAAGATGAATGAATATGCTTGTTTTTGTTGAATTACACAATATGTAAATGCAAAATTTGAAATCTAAATGCAATAACACACAATGATGAAACACTACTATCCAAAATCATATTTGAATGAGTGTTTAAAATGAGTAATAAAATCTGAAACAAGATTTTAATTACAAACCCTAGCTTTTTGAATTACTAGGTTATATGAAAAATACAAAATTTCAAGCAAAACCCTAGCAAATGAGAGATGCAAATGCAAGGTAAATGATGATAAAAAGATTAAATGCTGCAATTTATCTCAGATCTGATATAAATATCAGAAAATTAAATGTTTTCAATGATATACAAAGAAAATAGTGCAAACTATGTCTAAATGCAAGGTAAGAATGCTTATTTTTTCAAATTTTTCAATTTTTATGCAATATTTTTGAATGTATGATGATGAAAATGATATGAATGGATGAAAATATGATTAAAACACTCAGAAAGGTGCAAGTTCAGCAAAAAAACATGGGTTCACCAAAATGGTATGTAGGAAAAGAGGGATGATGATAATGTTTGATAGTGTAATTAAATCCTCATTTCACATAAAACATTCAAGGACATTAAACCAAGTCAAGTAACAAATTTTGCAAGAGGACTCAGCTACAGGTTTGGTGTCACTTGGAATGACAAGGAAATTTATAAGTTCTTGATTAATTTGTTAAACCCTAGTCCGATTAAGCCTTAAACCCTAATTATATAAAATTATAAATAAACAAACGAAACATGACAAATGCTTGCAGAAAAGGCACTAAATGTAGATTAGAAACATACCAAGATTTGGATTCTAAAAAATAGAAACTTTAGGGACATAGGGGTGGGGGTCCTTGTCTAGAAAGGAATATTCTTCATTGTTTTCTTCAGATCCTAAATCTTTGTCTTCTGCTTTGACCTCCTGCAACTCCTCTCTGCAAGATCCTATACCTATAACTTGCAATCACAAGAGAGGGGTTGGGGGTTGTGGTGTTTAGGAGCTTGCCTCAATCAAGCCCCAGAATGGTATTCAAGCCTTCCAACATCGTTGTTAGATAGAGTGTGTGTCCCTTGTAGAGAGAGACAAAAGCAAATGATAAGATTGATTGATTGAAACACAAAGTAGATATCACCTTAGTAGGTGTAAACCCTCACGGAGATGAAATGCCTTCACATCATGAGGAAATGAGTTGATGGAGCCAAATCTACAACGAACACATACAAATACAACACAATATTGCTCTGCAACACAATGAATGCCTTGAATGCTCTTTGCTTGATGATCATAAGTTCACCATAATCAAATAGAAGTAAAATGAAGTTCTAAACATGTTTATATGTGCATTCCTACTAACATTCGTAATTCAAATTGAAAAGGCCGACAAAGGGAAATTGTTGACCTATTTTCCTCCATCCAGAGTCAAACAGTTCACCTTGAAAATCTCCTAGACACCCCTTGGAATATGGCCCTACAAGCCTTCATCCCGCTAAATCCTCATGCTCTGCCTACTTGAAATTCCTAAAATATCATCTAGAGAATCCTTGCAAAAAACCTAGAAAAACCCAGAAATCCTTAATCTCAAAATGCCTTCCTTCGTAGGGATTTCCCATCTGCATATTTAGTCATTTTGGTATGGATATCTTGATGACGTCATCCGAATCTTATCTAACATCCCATATATTATCTTAATATCCTGGACCTTAGCTAAGGTCCCAGTATCCCTTTCATATTCAGACCTTAGTTAATAACTGGATGTTTTCTAAACATCCAGATCTTAACTAATAACCAGGTCCTTTGCGAATGTGGAAACCCTTGCGAATGTCCCAATGACATCATCCAAATAGTTCCTAATATCCAGATCGTTCTTAATATCCATGACCCTTGCAAATGTCCTGATGACGTCATCTAGACCCCCTTCCCAAAAAAGTGCATATGACGATGAAGCCATCCAGACATTCTGCCTCCGGTATATTATCCTACAGTGCTAATATCCTAATGATGTCATCTAGATCTCCTCTTCAATGAAGCTCTTCATGCCAATGACATCATTAGGATATTCGTAAAAGGCATTCAGATTTAAGTTAATATCTGGATATCAAGTTAATGTCCTGACATCAGATATCCATGCGGATGGCGGTTTCTCCATGATGCAAAGGTAAATTTGACGGGTGCATCCAAATATCGCATAGCCCGTAGACCGCCTAAAGCTGACATCACATTCCTTCTGCGTGGCTGCGAGATGACGACATGTGGTGCAGGGGCACCCCTTCAACAAGTCAATTATACACCTAAGGGAGAAGATTAAAGTCTCGATATGTCTTAGGCATATCTTTATTTAATGTAATAAGGTTTCTTTGACCAATATTTGTTATAGTAGTTTGCATCTAGGTTTCTGTACAAGTTCCTAGGACAATTGTCAATCTGTCATGAGAAGGTTGTTAGTTTGTTAAGAGTTTGTTAGTTGGTTGTTATTTCCCAGCCGTTGGGAACCAAGTCAGTACTACTCATAGTAAGTGGATAAATAGCCTAGATTTGATCAATTAGAGATATGGAGAGCAGATGTTAGATAGAGCAGTAGTTGTAAAATTAATTTGTGCAACTGTGAAATCAGATATCTATATGCATTTCTGAAAGTAATAAGAAGATCATGTTTGTGTTATCTTTCTAGTTTTCGAATTCACTGTGTAATCGATTTTCTGCTTTGGAATCAAAATGGGTTCTTAGCCCATTCCACCGGTTGGATTACTTCATAATCGGTGGAATGGTTGTATCTATTAATTTATGTTCTTGTTTTGCATTTTCTGTTTGTTCATTCCATGTTCACAGGATTGGTTACAGCATGCTTAGATAAGCCCTAGCATTCTCATGTGCTAGGTTAGCAAAGTGCAAAAGTCTGTATGTTTGCGGAGAGATAGTTCTGTACAATCGCTAAGCATGAAGTGGGTCAAACAGTGAAAATCCGTGTGGTTTCAATAGATATACAAATTATGTGTATACCACTTTTATATGTGGGATATACAATTCCTGTGTATATTGCAATTGTATGAAGGTATATTTCCTGTGTATATCGTAGTTGTCTATCGCGGTTACATGTAGCAAATGTACATTGTAAATGTACAAGTCCATCGACATACAAAGGAGAGAGAAAGCTTCAGATACATGCAAGGTGGTCAACATGGTCAAAAGGTTGATTCATCTGCATGCGAGAGGAATGCATCTTTAGGTTTGCATATTGTGGTTGTATGTCAAAGCATAAATTGGGTTTATATACAAAGAAGTCAGCGGTCAACTTTCCTTGAAGGCATATTCATCGAATGCATGTTCGAGTTGTATGTTTTTGAATGCATATTGAAATATACATTCCAAAGATACATCAGGTTAAGATGCAGAAAGCTACCGATAGCAAAGGTAAAGGAAACCGACAGTAGGAGGTTGTCATTTGTATGTCCCGATTGCATATAGCACTTGTATGTTGAAACATACATTTTTTCATTGATACAAATATCGACCAGTAGGAGTGGTATGAGGAACTGGCATTGCAAGTCAAAGAGGTTGTATGCATTAGTGTTCAGCGTGAAGAAAAGGTGGTAGATACAAAGGGTCACGGGCGCAACAGGTACAGGTTTGTATATACTATCAGGAATGTATCATCAGAATGTAAGCATTTTATTAAGCTGATGGTATGAAGATTGTATGCTTGATGCATAGGCATACATTGGTGAATGTACCTTAGGGTTTTTTTTGTGGGTCCTCTGCATCATAGTGGTATCAGAGCAAAGGTTGTATCTTTTGGGAAGGAGAAGAAGACAAGACGTCAAAAGGAGAAGGGTCAGAAGATTTCCTAGCAAGGATGAACAATGCTGAGTTGGTTGTCCTAGTAAAGAAGCAAATTGCAAAGAGAAAAACAATGAAAGCTCATAATCAGGCTTTGAAAGATGAGTTAGAGAAGTTAAGGGACAAAGTAGGAAAGGGAAGAAAATATTCTGGTGAGGAAGATAGGGATGAAGAGGAGATCCCTAGGCAGGAAGAGATAGAGGTTCCTGCAGACCAGAGACCCTTACTTAATGCCCTCAAATCCATGGAGCGAAGGACCATGGATATGAAAATAGACCTACCAGTGTTTGTAGGCAAGATGGATCCTGATTCAGTGATGGAGTGGATAGACTCCTTGAATAATTTCTTTGAAACATAGGAAATACCAGAACATCAAAGGGTAAAGATGGCCCAATCCAAAATGAAAGAGGCTGCACTAACTTGGTGGAATTTCATCCAAGATGACAGGGTGAAAGAAGGAAAGAGCAGAGTTGCTACTTGGAAGAAGATGATGGCTTTAGTGAAGGAAGCCTATGTTCCATTGGATTACAACATCCAACTACATAAGAGGAGGCAAAATTTGAAACAGAAGGAGTTAGATGTCAGTTCATACACTGAAGAGTTTATGAAACTATGTGTCAAGACCAAGGTGAAGGAGAATGAGGAAGAGAGGGTCGCAAGGTATCTCAATGGGTTGAGATTTGCCATCCAAGAAGATTTAAATCTGCATAGCCCAGATACAGTCCAAAAGTGCTACCAATTGGCACTCAAAGTGGAAGAGAAATTAAAGAGAAGACAAGAGCAGAACAGTAGAGGAAGAGGAAGACAACAAAGAGGGGGAAGAAGTCCTTTCAGAGGCAGAGGAAATGGATTTGGACATCAAGGTGAATCCAATCAAGAAAAAAGCAAAGGAGACAACAATCAAACTCATGGAAGTTACAATCAAAAAGGAAATTTTAGAGGCAGACGACCACCAGTTAGAGGGAGATCTCAGGGTAGAGGACCTCTCAAATGTTACAATTGCAATCAGGAAGGCCATATAGCCAGCAGATGTCCAGAAAAAGCCACCAGTTCAATGGGAGAAAGGAGGACAAATCTGATCCAAGAATCTGATTGTCAAAGTGTGACAAGCTCAAACACTTATCAAAGTGTAAATGCTCCTGATGGTTATGGGTATCCTGAGAAAGGAGAATCTTTGATTATTAGGAGAGCAATGACCACCATGAAGGTGCCTGATAGAGAACCTCCACAAAGAAAGTCTCTTTTCAAAACTACTTGCAAAGCAAGAGGAAAGGTATGTAAAGTTCTGATTGACTTTGGATCTACTAAAAATTTTGTGTCTATTGAAATGGTAGAAAAACTTAAGCTTAGAAGACTGCCACATACTTTCCCATACAAAATCTCATGGCTCACTCAAGGTTAGCAAACAGTTGTGGAAGAGCAGGCTTGGGTGGAGTTTCAAATTAGACCATACAAGGATAGATTATTGTTTGACATAGCTTAGATGGATGCTTGCCATCTCCTATTTGGATGACCATGGCAATATGACTTGAGAGCACAACATGATGGAGTTAGAAACACATATGCAATCACCAAGGATGGTAAGGTGATAGAGTTACTACCATTGATGGAGAAGGAGGTAGAATCAAAGGGAAAAGAGGTCAAGGTCATGATGGTAGAAGGCAAACAATTCGTGAAGGAGATAGTAGATGAAGGTGCAGTTACATATGCTCTAATTCCATGCCTAAAGGTGATCAAGGAGCAGAAACAAGAAGTCAAGGGAGAGAAGAGACAAAGGTTCATAGACCCTGTTGTCCAAGAACTATTGGATAAGTACAAAGGCATCATCTCTGATGGAATGTCAAGGTCCCTACCACCTATGAGGGACATCAGCCATTGCATAGACCTGATCCTAGGATCTACACTTCCAAACAAGGCAACATACAAACTTACACCAGAACATAATGCAGAGGTAACAAGGCAGATTGAGGAATTATTGGAGACAAGCCTAATTGGCAAAAGTTTAAGCCCATGTGTAGTACCGACTGTACTAGCACCAAAGAAGGAAGGCACTTGGAGACTTTGTACTAATTCAAGGGCTATCAACAAAATAACAATCAGGTATAGGTTCCCAATCTAGGATAGAAGATTTGCTTGATTGTTTGGGAGGTGCCAAATATTTCACAAAAATAGATTTAAAAAATGGCTATCATCAGATCAGGATTAGGCCAGGAGATGAATGGAAGACTGCATTTAAAACCAATGAGGGGTTATATGAGTGGAAGGCCATGCCTTTTGGTTTTTCCAATGCCCCTAGTACCTTTATGAGGTTGATGAATGAGGTCTTGGGAGAGTTTATAGGTAAATTTGTCATAGTATATCTAGATGACATCCTGATTTTCAGTAATACAAGGGAAGAGCATCTCAAGCATATAGACTTGGTTCTCAAAAGGTTACATGAAGAGCAGCTAATGATCAATTTGGAGAAGTACTTGTTCATGTAGGAGGAGATCATCTACTTGGGTTTTGTCATCTCACATGGAAAATTGAAAATGGATCAAGAGAAGGTAAGTGCCATATTGTCTTGGCCAACTCCTAGAACCATGAATGATGTCAGAAGTTTCCATGGGTTAGCAACCTTCTATAGGAAGTTTATAAAAGGGTTTAGTCATGTTTGTGCACCCATGCTTGACACCATAAAAGGAGGATAGAAGTGCAGATTCACTTGGACAAAGGAAGCAGATGATTCATTTGAAACATTGAAGAAGAAGGTGGCACAGCAGCCAGTCCTTGCACTTCCTGACTTCAACAAGATTTTTCAAGTAGAATGTGATGCAAGTCACATGGCAATTGGAGCAGTACTCAGTCAAGAAGGTAGGCCTATTGCATTTTTTCAGTGAGAAACTAAATGATGCTAAGAAGAGATACTCATCCTGTGATTTGGAGATATATGGTCTAGTCCAGTCACTCAAAAAGTGGAGGCATTACTTGATGCCAGAAGAATTCATAGTATTTACAAATAATCAGGCCCTTAGTTTCATAAACAGTCAAGAGAAGCTAAACCATAGGCACATGAAGTGGGTGGAGACTTTACAAGCTTTCACTTTCACACTCAAGCACAAGAAAGGAGTCCAGAACAAGATAGCAGACGCTTTGAGCAGGAGGGCTCTAACCATAAATCAGATTCAATTGGAGAGTGTTGGCATTGATTCCTTAAAGACTATGTATGATGCTGATGAAGACTTTGGAGAGATCTACAAAGTATGTACTTCCTTTGGTGACAAATATCATGTTGAGTACTCTGAATTTCTGATACAAGATGGATTACTTTTCAAAGGTGGACAGTTGTGCATCCCACGGTGTTTTATGAGACTGAACATTATTAGGGAGAAGCATTGTGGGGCCATGGTAGGACATTTTGGTCTGGATAAGACTCTTGATCTTATAAAGAGACATTACTATTGGCCTAAGTTACAGACAGATGCAAGAAGATTTGTCGAAGCATGTGTAATATGTCAAAAGGCAAAAGGGAGATCCACTAATGCAGGTTTATATCAGCCACTGCCCATTCCTTCTAGGCCATGGGAGAGCATAAGTATGGATTTTGTGTTGGGTTTACCCAGAACAAGGAAGGGATATGATAGTGTTTTTGTTGTAGTAGACAGATTTAGTAAAATGGCACATTTCTTGCCATGCAAAACCACTTGTGATGCTTCATATGTTGCAGACTTATTTTTCAAGGAAATAGTGAGGATACATGGATTGCCATTGAGCATAGTGTCAGATAGAGATGTGAAATTTATTGGCCATTTTTGGAGGACCCTTTGGAAGAAGCTTGGTACCAATTTATCCTTCTCATCAGCATATCATCCTCAAACAGATGGATAGACTGAAGTGGTTAACTGTTCATTGGGAAATCTGCTAAGATGTTTGACAAGGCAGCATGGAGAGAAGTGGGATAACATCCTATCACAGGCAGAATTTTCCTATAATGACACTGTCAATAGGAGTACAGGGAAATCACCTTTCCAGGTGGTATATGGTATTCATCCAAGAGGTATTTTGGAGTTAAGAGATCTACCTACAGGAGAATCTATTAGTGCAGATGGAGAAGCTTTTGCAACAGCCATCAAAGAGGTGCATGATCAAGTCAAGAACCAACTCCAACAAACTACATTGCAGTACAAAGCTTATGCTGACAAGAAGAAGAGGGATGTACAATTTGATGTTGGAGAATTGGTGTGGGTTAATCTAAAGAAGGAGAGGCTCCCAAAAGGTAAATATACCAAACTCATGCAGAGGAAGATTGGACCATGTCAGATTTTGAAGAAATGTGGACGAAATGCCTATGAGATCCAACTTCCTTCTGATCTTGGATTGTCACCTATTTTTAATGTATGTGATTTAACTCCATACAAGCATAATCCAGATGTAGACCAGGAACCATTACAGGGTACAGCAGCTGATGATATTCCTAAACATGATCCACCACAATTACAGAAGATTTTAGACTCAAGAGTGGCAAAGAAGACAAGGAACAGAGAGTATATGGAATACTTGGTGGCTTGGCAAGGGAAACCTGATCCAGAGGTAGTTTGGATGACTGAGGAATAGATCAGAACACATGGTACAGACCTTCAAACTCTCATCTCAAGTGGACTTGAGATTTCTTCTCTCAGGGAGTATGGTGCAGGGGTACCCCTTCAACAAGTCAATTATACACCTAAGGGAGAAGATTAAAGTCTCAATATGTCTTAGGCATATCTTTATTTAATGTAATAAGGTCTGTTTGACCAATATCTATTATAGTAGTTTACATCTAGGTTTCTGTGCAAGTTCCTAGGACACTTGTCGATCTGTCATGACAAGGTTGTTAGTTTGTTAAGAGTTTGTTAGTTGGTTGTTATTTCCCATCCGCTTGGAATTGTCTCCCAGCCGCTGGGAATCAAGTCAGTACTACTCATAGTAAGTGGATAAATAGCCTAGATCTGATCGATTAGAGATATGGAGAGTAGATGTTAGACAGAGCAGTAGTTGTGAAATTAAGTTGTGCAACTGTGAAATCAGATATCTGTATGCATTTCTGAAAGTAATAAGAAGATCCTGTTTGTGTTATCTTTCTGGTTTTCAAATTCACTGTGTAATCAATTTTCTACTTTGGAATCAAAATGGGTTCTTAGCCCATTCCACTGGTTGGATTACTTTGTATTCGGTGGAATGGTTGTATATATTAGTTTATGTTCTTGTTTTGCATTTTCTGTTTGTTTATTCCATGTTCGCAGGATCAGTTACAACATGCTTAGATAAGCCCTAGCATCCTCATGTGCTAGGTTAGCAAAGTGCAAAAGTCTGTATGTTTGCGGAGAGATAGTTCTATGCAATCGCTAAGCATGAAGTGGGTCAAATAGTGAAAATCTGCGTGGTTTCAATAGATATACAAATTGTGTGTATATCACTTTTGTATGTAGGATATACCTTCTGTGTATATATCGCAAAGCATATCAGGTGTGGAAACATGTTGAAAATGCATGTTATGAATATACAAGGCTAAAACATATCGGATATACAATTCCTGTGTATATCGCAATTGTCTATCGCGATTACATGTAGCAAATGTACATTGTAAATGTACAAGTCCATCGGCATACAAAGGAGAGAGAAAGCTTCGGATACATGTAAGGTGGTCAACGTCAGTCAAAAGGTTGATTCGTTTGCATGCGGGAGGAATGCATCTTTAGGTTTGCATATTGTGGTTGTATGTCAAAGCATACATTGGGTTTATTTACAAAGAAGTCAGCGGTCAACTTTCCTTGAAGGCATATTCTGAAGGCATATTCAGCGAATGCATGTTCGATTTGTATGTTTTTGAATGCATATTGAAATATACATTCTACAGATACATCGGGTTAAGATGAAGAAAGCTACCAGCAGCAAAGGTAAAGGAAACCGACAGTAGGAGGTTGTCGTTTGTATGTCCCGATTGCATATAGCACTTGTATGTTGAAACATACATTTTTTCATTGATGCAAATATCGACCAGTAGGAGTGGTGTGAGGAACTGGCACAGCAAGTCAAAGGGGTTGTATGCATTAGTGTTCAGCATGAAGAAAAGGTGGCAGATACAAAGGGTCGCAAGCGCAGCAAGTACAGGTTTGTATATACAATTAGGAATGTATCTCGCGATAGATACAAATGCTACAGTGATCAGAATGTAAGCATTTTATTAAGCCGATGGTATGAAGATTGTATGCTTGATGCATAGGCATACATTGGCGAATGTACCTTAGGGTTTTTTTTTTGTGGGTCCTCTGCATCAACGTGGATATCCAGATGTTAGTTGACTGCAACTTTGACCGCAAATATCTCCCTCATCCTAAGGAATTTCTACATGATCCAAAAGGCAAAAGTGCTTAGAATTTCCTAATCTTTCATTTGGTGAGCTTTTTTTTTGGGGGGGGGATATTCTCATTTCAAAATATGATCCAGAATTGTGCATCCGAATATCAAGATGGTCGCCGACTGAGGAAGGATATGCAGACTCAGCTGACAAGACACATCAGTGATTGATTTGAAGTGTTGCAAGGACTTTTCAGATACAAATATTTCACATTGATTGTTGCAGGTGAGTGATTCAGCAGCTCGTATTGAAGGCACAAAATATCTCCCATCTTCCTAGGCTCCAGATATTTTCTGCAATGAATTCTTGTAGACCGGCTTTCCTTTTGGCAGAGATATTTTTTGATAGAGCCCATGGGACAATTTATTGTAACCTAATTAAGTTGTTTGGAATCATATGCTATATATGCATGAATGTAAGATGTAAAAAAGGTTGGAAAATAGTTAGTCTTATGCTTCTATATTCCAAACAAAACTTTCCTCTACTATAATTGTGCCTCTTGATCAATACATATGGTGTTTTACTTTTTCATGCTTTTAACTCTGTGTAGTCTTAGAATTGGCTATTGTTTGTGAATGTTTAATTCCTAGCAATCCATTCTTTACCTCTATTAAAATCTCCATGATCTATGTAAGTTTATCAGTTGTATTTCTTTATTTGTGCATCTTAGCTCTGTGAATGTTTTTTATTCGAACCTGGTGTATCACCTCCCTTTACTTTTAGTTTTACTCCCTCTTCCTCTTTTCCTAAACTGGTGGATATATTAGGTTTAGTCTTAGGATCATTGAATTTCTCTCATTCAACAAAGGAACCATCCTCTCTCTGGAGATTCAACCTCCCTATAGGGTCCCACACCTAGAGATCGTCTCAATCTTTCACTATATTGTTGAAGCCCTAAAAGCCTTCAACACTGGGTGTAAATCTATGTGACAATAGTTTTTGGCATGCCCAGTGGGACACTTGAAGAAGCTAAGAGGTTTGGTGTTGTTCTTAGCCTATTGTAGTTTGGAGGATATCTTGCAAGCACCTGGAAAATCAATCCCACCTTGGTGCCAACAATTTCTGGCACGCCCAATGGGACCAAAGCATAAGCAATCAAAGAATCAAGCTAAGAATTTGGTGTTCTTCTTAGTACTCTGCATCTTGGTAGACATTTCATGCACCTGGTGACTCTACAAGCTACTAGTTCTGATCAGTGCCATCTTTTATGCCTGTGCAAACTAGGGTGTCTTCAAGAGGTAATTTCCAATTTGCTGAATTATCTGTTGCTACTTCAAGGAGAAGGTCTAGGTTATCTAGGTCTCCTGTGAGAAGGGGTAGCACCTCTATTTTACCTCTTTCAAGAGCTCAGTCCATTCCCTCCTGTTAGGTTTCAATATAATAGAATAAGCGTGCATATCCCTAGACTGAATCTGAATATTCCTAGGATGGCAAGGAATTTTCTTTTTGTTACCTTTAATGGAGGGAGTCCATTAGATTTGGCTACATACAATGGCATGCCTACTGCAATCCTAAAAAGTGTTTCACCCTTCACGAGTGATGGTTCTGTAACCCCTACTCAGCATATCAAAGATATATCTAACGTATGCTGGGTTCATCATATACAACATGAAGATGTTGCAGTCCATCATGGTCTCATCTTTCAAGGGAAGAGATCTTTAATGGTTCAAGAACTTGACCCTTGCTTCAATACATACTTGGGATGAGTTGGGAGAGGCCCTATACAAACAGTTTGGAGAGAGGGTAGATAACGTTTCATTACTTGAGTAGTTGACGACTATCAAGAGGGCTCCAAGTGAGATGCTAACAGACTTTAACTTTAAATTCTAGAGGATGTGGGAGAGAATTCTAGCTACCCTCATGCCATCCCCACAAGGTGCTTTCTTGTATTATTTAAGAGCTTTGAATTCTAATATTGAGGTGATGATGCAATCAATGGGTGTTGAGACTCTACCAGATGGTTATGAGACAACTCTGAAAGCTGAAAATTGTTTAATATAGGCTGGGAAAATTGATCCCAGGCCTCCTATCCCACTTTTTCCAGAGCTACCTTCCTCATCCCAGCAGTCCATTGTTGCTCCTATCCTAGAGCCTAAAACTTTAACATCCTCTCTTTCTCAAGAAGAGAGTGATCTTAAGACCCTAATGTCCAATTTGACCACCAAGGTGAATAGTATAGCTATTCAAACTACTATCAAACCCTATCAGAACTATAACCAAGGGTAGACATCTAAACAAAATTGGAGTCAATGGTACAATCAAAATAGAAATCAAAATCGAAACCAGGGTTACCAACAAAACAGATACCAAAATCCTAACCCTGCACAACCTTTACAAACCATTAGACCTATACAACAGATACCAGCTATGAATCCAGTTATGGCCTTAGTCCCTACTCAGAACAATCTGGCCTAGGAGGCAGATTGGTGCTACCCTTGCAATCAACTACACAATCAGTCCACTTGTGCTTTTGGAGCACAATAAAGAGCTTTAATGGTGCAGAACTTCCACACTCAGCAAGCATCACTATCAGAGGCAACAAATAGCATTCCTGAAGTGTCAAATGAGGTTACCAATGATGCTAGTATGATGCTATGAACTCCAGAGAATTTTTGTGCTGTTAATCAGCCCATGGACAGCATTGTCATGCCTATTGTAGACAACATCAGGTCAAAAAAGAGGTAGTTGGAGGCTAGTCCTATGCCTACTGTATTACAAAAGGAGCCTATTCCAAAGGCTAAGGTGACCAACGCCATAGTTCCAATTCAGAACGGTAGACCTTCTATTATAAAAGAAATTCCATTAGGCTTAAAGGTGCCTGAGCAACCTACTGAACAACCAAAAAGGGGAACATGGATTCCCTCTATGCATAAAGTAGCCACTGTTCCATTAAATATTGTGGAACAGATGAAGAAAACAAACATAAATGTTTCTATGTGGGAAGTATATGATCCTGAACCTGCCGAGGCAGAATCTTCACCTCTTCCTATCCCTGATCTATTTCTTGATGAATGGGTAAGGGATCATGAAAATTTTGACCCTTATGATACCACTGAGGTGACTGATTTGGGCAACTATATGATACATGAAGGGGATTCTTCAGTCCCTTTTGTACTTAAGCCAGATGATGACTCCAATGGCCCATGGAAGATGTTTTTTTATGGTACAAAGAGCAAGAATGGAGCTGGTGCCGGTGTTTTTCTAGTCTCCAAGACTGGTAAGAAGTTGCATTTTGCTCATAGATTGCATTTTTCTTGCATGAATAATGTAGCAAAGTAAGAGGCATTGATCCATGGCCTATTGATTGTTGAGAAGGAAAATATCAAGCATCTAGAGATCTTTGGTGATACTGAATTGGTGGTTAACCAAGTTAGAAAGAGATGTACAACAAAAAACTAGCTTCTAAGAGCTTATAGACAGAGTTTGGGACCTGTTTGAGAGTTTTGACGCTCTCAACCTCCAGGTGATCCCAAGGAAATTAAATACTGATGTTGATCAATTGGCAATGGTGAGGACTCAGTTTTCTCCACCTATAGACTTGTTTCAAGGTCCTGATCAACATGTGAGGATTAAGCCAAGTTCTCTTCAAGCACGTAGCCCAGGTTATAGGAATCCTATAGTGATCAGATCATCCATCTTAAATCAAACAGGTTGTCTAAGGGTCTAGTTACTCTTGAGGCCATCTTCAACCGTGATGATGAGTTTAGGGGTAAGAAAAATAACATGACCTTCAAGAAAGAAGATTGCCAAAAGGTACCCGTTGCCTAGGACAAGGAGTTGCTGCTAGGAAAGGTATGCAGCAATGCAGAGGAGCAAGAATTCATAAGACTTGCCGGAAAGTATAATGACGTCCTGGCATGGACATATGAAGATCTTAAAGGATTCAATCTAGATGAAGCTCAACATGCCATTGATCTGGATCCCAATTACAAGCCAAATCGCCAAAAGCAGCGGCCCATTAATCCAAAAATTGAGCCGCTCATGAGGAAATAGCTTGCTAAGCTCGTACAAGCAAGGATTATCTTCCCTATCAAATATTCTACTTGGGTGGCTAATCTAGTGCCTGTGAAAAAGAACAGTGAGATTAGGCTCTGTGTAGACTTCAGGGACTTGAATCGAGCCTCTCTAAAGGATCATTACCCTCTACCCTCTATGGATCAAATTTTACAAACAATTGTAGAGGCAGAGAGGTTTTCATTATTAGATAGCTTCTCTAGCTATAATCAAATCTTTGTCAGAGAGGAGGATAGATTTAAGATGACATTCACAACCAAATGGGGAGTCATGGCATATGCAAAAATGCCATTTGGTTTGTCTAATGTTGGTGCCACATTTCAAAGGGCAATGGATATTGCCGTCAAAGGATTTATAAACAGGTTCATCCTAATTTATCTAGATGACATCACAGTCTTCTCCAAGAAAGGCGAGAACCATATGGAGTGTCTGGAAAAAGTCTTCCAAAGATGCAGGGAGTTTGGGGTATCTTTGAACCCCAAGAAATGTATTTTTGTTGTTGCCTAAGGTAAGCTTTTGGGTCACATAGTATGTAAGGATGGAATATCCATAGACCCGCACTAGTACAAAAACAACAATATGTGATTAAAAAAACTACTTAAAACTGCTTATAAATGACTAAACTTGGTCACGTGACCATTAGTAGTTTATTGCCAGCCATTTATAATGCAACCAAATTTATGACTAAACCAATTTTAGTCATTTATTTGGTCATTTTGATTGATCAATTTGGTAGTATATTTATTCATTGATTTAGTCATATTATTCACTGAGCTTGGTCACATGACCATTAGTAGTTTACTGCCAGTCATTTATTTGGTTGTTTTGATTGATCAATTTGGTAGTATATTTTTAGTCATATTTATTCACTGATTTCTACCAATTGGCAATCTATTTATTCAATAGTATATTTATATATTTTTAGTCATATTTATTCATTAATTTCTATCAATTGGTAGTATATTTAGTCAATTGGTAGTTTATTTAATTATTTTCGAGGTTTAAACATAAAACGCAAAAAACATAATCAATCATTCATTTGCACATAATGAAACAATTATTAAGAAGGCAAAATACTAAAATTTTATTGAGAAAAGGTGTTCTTACAGCAGATACAAGACTTAAATATGTCTTTGCTTTGAAAAATGTGTTACAAAGTGTGTTTCTCAGTGCTGTGACTGAGAAAACTAAGTTACAATGCTCTATTTTTTTCTTAGACATCTCAAAATCTGAATAAATGTATCAAAACTCACTTAATATTGCTAATTGTTGCATTACTTCTTATTTGCTGCATCTCCTGCCTTGGTTTGCACAAACAAAACCCAGCAATGCAATAAGTGAATTGCCCCTTTGTAACAGAAAGAAAATAAGTAACTTACTTTAACATGTTCTTTGAAAGAATATTTACCTTCTTGACTCCATGGATCTTTTTAAATTTGTTTAGACATAGTAAGTCAAATTCATAAACAGTCAGGTTTAGGCAAACATTCCTGCAACCCCCATTCCTAGTAATCAATTTGTGAACTATGAATTTTCATTGATTATAGGTTTAGGAAACTAGCAGATACAATTTCATAATAATGTCACAATCCTAGCTCCAAACATGTGAAAGTTAAGATGAAACTTGAAGAGAAAATTCTAATATGAAATATACTTTATCAACAAATCAAAGCATAACAGAAGGGGGATGTTTGATATATATTATAGTTGGAAATGCTCTGGTAGAAATGTATGCAAAATTTGGAATAATAGTCAAGGCATAGGCACTGTTTGACACAATGCCTCAAAGAGATGTCATTCCATGGAAATTCCACAACCTTTACCAGCATCCTCCCTACCTATGCCAAAATTGGAGCTTTGGAATAGGTTATGGGCATCCATCAAAACATAAAGGATAGAGGAATTTTGTCAGATGTTGCAGTTGCAACTGCCTTGTTAGACATGTATACAAAATGTGGAAGCATAGACAAGGCATGTGAACTATTTGATAGAATGCCTCAAAGAAATGTGGTCTCATGGACTACAATGATTGCAGGATATGCAGAAAATGGATTTGTTGAAAAAGGCTTTAGAAATTTTAAAGCAAATGCAATTGGCTGGTGTAAAGCTAAATTCCACAACCTTTGTCAGCATCTTCCCTGCTTGTGTCAAAATGGGAGCTTTGGAATAGGGTATGGACATCCATCAAAACATAAAGGATAGAGGAATTTTGTCAGATGTTGTAGTTGCAATTGCCCTATTAGACATGTATGCAAAATGTGGAAGCATAGACAAGGCACGTGAATTGTTTGATAGAATGCCTCAAACAAATATGGTCTCATGGATTGCAATGATTGGAGGATATGCACAAAATGGATTTGTTGAAAAGGCTTTAGAAATTTTAAAGCAAATGCAATTGGCTAGTGTAAAGCCAAATTCCACAACCTTTGCGAGCATCCTCCCTGCCTGTGTCAAAATGGGAGCTTTGGAATAGGGTATGGACATCCATCAAAACATAAAGGATAGAGGAATTTTGCCAAATGTTGTTGCAACTGCCCTATTAGACATGTATGCAAAATGTGGAAGCATAGACAAGGCACATGAACTGTTTGACAGAATGCCTCAAAGAAATGTGGTCTCATGGACCGTAATGATTGCAGGATATGCACAAAATGGATTTGTTGAAAAGGCTTTAGAAATTTTAAAGCAAATGCAATTGGATGGTGTAAAGCCAAATTCCACAAACTTTGCCATCATCCTCCCTGCTTGTGTCAAAATGGGAGCTTTGGAATAGGGTATGGACATCCATCAAAACATAAAGGATAAAGGAATTTTGTCAGATGTTGTAGTTGCAACTATCCTGTTAGACATTTATGCAAAATGTGGAAGCATAGACAAGGCACGTGAACTGTTTGACAGAATACATCAAAGAAATGTGGTCTCATGGACCGCAATGATTTCAGGATATGCACAAAATGGATTTGTTGAAAAGGCTTTAGAAATTTTAAAGCAAATGTAATTGGCTGGTGTAAAGCCAAATTCCACAACCTTTGCCAGCATCCTCCCTGCCTGTGTCAAAATGGGAGCTTTGGAATAGGGTATGGACATCCATCAAAACATAATGAAAGGGGGTTTTTTCTCAGATATTATAGATGGAAATGCTCTGGTAGACATGAATGCAAAATGTGGAAGCATAGACAAGGCACAAGAACTGTTTGACAAAATGCCTCAAAGAAATGTCATCTCATGGAATGGAATGATTGCAGGATATGCACAAAATGGATTTGTTGAAAAGGCTTTAGAAATTTTAACAGCCAAATTCCACAACCTTTGCCAACATCCTTCCTTCCTGCGCCAAAATGGGAGCATTAGAACATGGTATGGACATCCATCAAAAAGTAATAGATAGAGGAATTTTGTCAGATGTTGTAGTTTCAACTGCCCTGGTAGGCATGTATGCAAAATGTGGAAGCATTGACAAGGCATGTGAATTGTTTAGTAGAATGCCTCAAAGAGATGTCATCTCAAGGAATGTAATGATTGCGGGATATGTACAAAATGGATTTTTTGAAAAGGATTTAGAAACTTTAAAGAAAATGCAATTAGCAGGTGTAAAGCTAAATTTGACAACCTTTTCCAACATCCTCCCTGCCTGTACCAAAATGGGAGCTTTGGAACAGGGTATGGACATCCATCATAACATAATGGAAGGGGGATTTTGTTAGATATTATAGTTGGAAATGTTCTGGTAGACATGTATGCAAAATGTGGAAGTATAGATAAGGCACGTGAACTGTTTGATGGAATGGCTAAAATAGGTGTCATCTCTTGGAATGCAATGATTGCAGGATATGAACAAAATGGATTTTTTGAAAAGGCTTTAGAAACTTTCAAGCAAACACAATAAGCAGGTGTAAATCCAAATTCAACAACCTTTGCCAGCATCATGCCTATGATATCATGGATACTCACTCTCTCGCAAGCACTTCAAGTCATGCCTGCAGTGATGCGAGGCTTTCCTGCATCACCGCAGGAATGACTTGAAGTGCTTGCGGGAGAGCGGATGATGTGGGGCTTTTCACTAACAACTCACTATCTTGTACTTTGGTTTGAAGTCTCTCAATGTTGTGTCTAGTTTGAGAGTCATTTTGTATCCTCTCTACTGTGTACCCAAATCTCTCTCTCCCAACACATTCACATTATTTTAGTCAAAAATTTTGTAATTTATCCAAATTGTAAATTATGAATCTTCTTCTTAAATATCATTCTTTGACCTTTTTATGTTTATATTCCTTCCATTTTGCAAACTGTGATTGTTGAGAAAAAGAAACATACCTGCATCATGATTACTAGATTAATATGTAACGAATGATATGTTCAAACCTTGATTACAACATATTTCCATAATGGACAAGTTGATTACAAGAAAGAAAAGTTATTGTCAACTCAAAAGTAGAAGCAAAATTGTCCCATCCATGAATGTGTCTGAGAATCCATAGAGATCCTAATAATAAAGCAATGTAACTTTCATCACATGGGTCTTTCTTAAATATTACCATTCAGATTTTTCAAATGAATTCTGCAAAAAGATATTACTTATTCTTCTTTCCTACTTCTAGCTATCTATTGTGGCAATAACAAAAGAGGCACCTTGAATTGGATTGAACAAAAAATGCATTTTAGCCAAATGTTATTCTGCAGAAGATACCAATCCTCTTTGGTCTCAATCATTATAGCCAGATTCTCTAAGCCTTGGAAAAACCATCAACTTTGAGTCTCAAGTGACCCTCAAAGGGCCAAAACACTTGAGTCTGAATATTAGCAAAGGACTCGACTGACATCAAAAGAATAAGTCAATCAACATGCATTTTTGTTATTTTACACTAACAGTCAACACATGAGCAGATGTGCCAACTAATTTAGCATAAACAAAAGAAGACTTATTAGCAGATGACAAATTTGTGATTGAATTTCAACTGTGGGCATGAGTTAATAGCTATTGATTGGATATGAGGAAGTCTGCCACCAAAACTGATTGTTGTACACAGTTCACCAAAGTTTTAACTTCTAAATAGATTTACAAAGATGACAATAAGCTCTGGCTGGATAAGGCCATGCACATGCAAAGTCCCTGAGAACTAGGTATGCATAGACTCCATAGTTACTCTAGTTTAGGTGCAGTTAGGAGGGGCTCCACTGAACTGAAACACATTAAAGATTTTATAGGAATGGAGATCAAAACAAGAAATGAATCTCAGTGTGACTAGAGATTGGGCAGACGCATATGCTCACATGTACAAGGCACACATGCATGCACACACACCTCTACATGCACCTACCAATCCACACATTCAAACACCTACCCCACCAACACACACCCACACCCACACACATGTCCCCACCAATGCCCCTCCTACACATACGGTGACACAAAGAATCTCCTACACTAATAGCTACTTCCAATATGTATTGGGGGTTGAATAGGTGCAAAACCCTTAGTGTTGGGTGGACTTTGTCCAGACTTCATATTGTGTGCTTAGTGTTTGAAACTTATAATATAAACCAAATCATTCTTGTTCATATGAATTTAGCATAATTGAACTACAATTTGGTATCTATATAGCTAGCACATATGTTAGGATGAATTTATTTATATTTGAACTATTTATTATTTTTTTCTTGTGGAAAAAACCATTGTTAGTAGAGTGCTTTTGGATTCAACTATGTGTATTTTTGCATCGACATTTCAGATCACACTCAGTGATTAATCATCATCATTGTTAGTAGAAAGTGCTTTTGGATTCAACTGTGTTTATTTTTACATCAATGTTTCAGATCACACCCAGTGATTGGTAGTAGAGAGTGCTTTTGGATTCAACTATGTGTTATTTTGCATCAACGTTTCATATAGTGTGATCTAAAACATCGATGCAAACATACACACAGTTGAATCCAACAGCACTCTCTTCTAATTTCATGGACCATGGAAAACTTGTGCCTACTAAAAACAATTGTTTTAATTTGTTGTTAGCATTCCTCTTCTATAAGGATCTCCTACTTGGGAACAATCTAATAATTAAGGACAGCTGCAATATGATTGTGGCATGTCAAAACTATTGATCCTTACAGTATTTGTTGGAAAGCGGCATGTAATCCCAAGCTTATAAAAATAACCAGATTGAAAAAAAGTAGTAAGTCTGAGATTATAAAAACAATAAAAGACCTAGATCAGTCTAGAGGAGTTGAAAGAGTTAAGGCACAAATAGGCATTGTTTATCAAAGTAAATCCAAAAATAAAAACAAAGATGTTGAGTCAATGACTCTGGTGGCAAAGACAAAATGATAGGTTTTAAAAGAAATCTCCTTGTGATAAATTTAATTTGTTAACATTCCTCTTCTGTAAGGATCTCCTACTTGGGAACAATCTAATAATTAAGGACAACTGCAAACTGATTGTGGCATGTCAAAGTTGTTGATCCTTACATGATTTTTTGGAAAGCAGCATGTAAGCCCAAGCTTATAAAAATAAACATATTGGAAACAGTAGTAAGTCTAAGCTTATAAAAACAATAAAAGACCTAGATCAATCTAGAGGAGTTGAAAGAGTTAAGGCACAAATAGGCATTGCTTATCAAAGTAAATCCAAAAATAAAAACAAAGATGTTGAGTCAATGACTCTGGTGACAAATACAAAATGGCTAGTTTAAAAAGAAATCTCCCTGTTCTAAGATTGATGTGACTTATGTTACTCTATTTAGTAACACAAAATACATTTCTTAAATAAATACCATCAATCCATTCACAAAATTGAATCAATAATCTCCAAAAACTTTAAAATCAGAGGACATGTGCTACTGAATATGAAAGTCCAATTTGACTTGCCTGCATTTATTTCATTCATTGCTCTCTTCACAAGCACATCAGGTTCTATATCTACATTAAGTGTTTGAACTATCTCATATCCATAGTTTGACATAGCCTATAATCATAAAAAAGCAAGATTCAATCATACTGCATTCAAAATTATTTTAATGTTTGCCTCTTTTAAAACAAATCAAAGGATACAAATTTTAGAAATAAATGAACAAAAAACATTCATCTTGTGTAATATTTATGAAATATATTACAATAACCATTTGACAACATAAATCAATAATGAAATTAAATGGGCTTGAAATTTTGAAATTCCCAACCTTTTCAAGTTCATTTTTAACAGCTACAACAACATCTCACAAAACTCCTCTATCCTTTTTCCTGCAATGGGTGTCCAAACCCCAAAACTAAACCCACAACTCTAAACAGACCAAAATTGCATATAAAATTCCCATTATCATTGTTGTACAACGTCCATAGAATAGCTCAAACTGCATATAGAAGCATAATAACCACTAGAACCTTCACAACTCTGCCATACTAATGTTTATATCCCTACAACAATAAAACAAAAGTAAAGAAGACTTCCCAAAGACTATCAGTCTGTCCCAAAGCTAAAATTTCCCTTACACAGGGTTGTACGACCTGTAGGGTACAGATCTCATGTATACTCCACAAACCTACCTAGAATTATAATGAAAGAATCTGCATATAGGCTCCAAGCAATGTCAATAACAATGCATTCATTGTATGCTCCAAACAAGGGATGATAACTCAATACCAAGAATCGCTCTTCACAAAGTATGGACTACATTACCTTGTTCCAAAGCTCCCATTTTGGCACAAGCAGGGAGGATGCTGGGAAGGTTGCGGAGTCTAGTTTTACACTGGCCATTGCATTTGCATAAAAGCTTCTTGTAATGGGTAAAATTTGGATATTAGGTTTTTGATAGTTTTGTGTGTATATCCTCCTTTCACCCTTACATTCAAGGACCTAGGGTCGAGTTGCAATGTACTATCATACCCTAGGTCACTATTGAGATGTATAGACACTTGGATTTTTATGATTTGATTGACAATTTCCTTGTCTTATGCTCAATTGTACCTTAAAACCCTAATTATGCAAATACAATAGTAAATGGATGAATTACAAAAAATGTTTCTATAGAAATATGTAAAATAACAAATAATTGTGCACTTATTTTCAGGGCTCAGAGGCAGAAAAGTCAGGGACTAAAGAGCAGGCGCCCAAGTCTAGTGCCCTACTTTTTTGTCAAGATCTGGAAACTCAGTCTGCAACCTGTATCTGTTGTACCAGATATTTTCCCATTGCGAAACTTCGAGGACTAATGAGTGGGCGCCCTAGTCCAGGGATCTGTTTCTTTTGCTGATCTACAATTTTGACACTCTGTTGTACCCTCCTGCAACTTCACTTTATCTGCAACTCCAACCTGTAATCTGTAATCACAAAAATTTTGGGAGGGGGTTGTGGTGTTTAGAGGCTTGCCTCAGTCAAGACTAGGAGAGACATTCAAGTCTTCTGAACACCGTTGTCAGATAGAGAGTGCGTGCCTAGGGAAGTAGAGGCAAAAACTAAATAATAAATGCTCAATAATCACAATAGATGTCACCTTGTAGTGAAGATCTCATGGGAGGAAGAAGCTCTTCATTCCATGAGGAGATGGATGCTCAAATCTGTAAACACAAACACATAGACAACACAAATCTGCTCTTACAACACAATGAAAGCCTTGAATCACCTTTAGGATGCATAAAGTTCACAATAGCCATCTAGTTTACAAATGAATGCCTAAACATGCTTTTATATGCAACTACAAACATTCCCACCAAGATTTTATAAATTCAAACTTACCGTGTTGGCCTAGGGACCAAATAACGGTCATAAACTAATACTAGAAATTTGGGCCTGACCCAAAATAGAGCAGGACTAGGGTGCGGGCACCCAAGTCCTCCCCCCTATTTTGGATAGGGTTAGGTTCAAGGGTTCATTCCATCGGGATGTTGAATTATAATGTAAGATGTCCCAAGTGCACACTAAAGACCTGAGAGCTTGTTGGGAATTAAGGTGTCTCAACCTTGGTAATTCCTTGCATTTATTATTGTAATGTAATTTATTTACTTAGCCTATGTTGTAATTTTGTTGCACATCATGTTTTGTCATTTAGTGTGAAGTGGCATGATGAGTTGTCACTCCAGTTGTAAGATGACTAGGATGGTCAACACATTCCATGTGGAGATAGGTGTCCCTTTTGTGTGGTAGAGGTTTTCTGCCATGTGTTGGCATCTTGACTAGTGTGTAAGTGAATCTTGACCGAAACAGTTATGATAAAATCTATGACATGTAAGAGTCAGAAATAGAAGGTTCTATGAAAGGTGAAGACATGTGTCACAAGGCATCTTGGAAGAAGGCATATTTGGGCACCCCAAGGAGGGTTATGACATGTTGTAAGAGAATATGCTATTTATAGCCTGTTTATGATAGATTCTATTATAGCTATAAGATATGTCAGTATGACGGATTCTATGACGGTTGTAAGAGTTGTAAGAGCATCTGTCATTGCCCAACTTGGGAATAGGTGACCTCTTTGGGATGAGGTGACTTGACAAGTGTCAACAACATCTTACAATGTTGGACAAGTGTCCATAGGTGTGGGTTTTGGGCCATGTTGGAGGCCCATCTCAAGATAGAGCCATTTTTGCCTTGTATCTTCTATATAAATAGGTGCTTTGGAGAGGAGATGTATTATGTGATTGACAGGTACTGTTATGCTGCCAGATTGTCTCCAGATACGAGTGTCAAAGACTCCTGCAAGAGCATTGGCTTTGTAACTGTATTGTAAACCTCCTTGTTTAGATAATACATTTGAGCTGTGTTTTGGAGTGTGGGGTTTTTCACCTGTAAGGGTTTTCACCACATATATCTTGTCTCTCTCTTCTTCTGTCTTGCATTCTTGTGTATGTGTTTTCTTCAATATCTCTATTGTTGGGTTAACATTGTTGTAACTGTAAAGATTAAAATGAATTTGCACTCATCTCTCCTCATTAGATTAGTGTAGGAAGCGATTTCCACACACCTATCTTCCTTTCAATTGGTATCAGAGCTTGATCACCTTTGGTCCTAGTTGTTGGGTAGGGGTTTTTTGAGCTAATCTTAGGTTGAGTGGGAGCTTTGTATAGAACATTCTGTAATCTTGTTGCAGGAAAGAGATGGTAGGAACATCCAGAAGATTAGAGGTGGAGAAATTTAATGGCACTAATTTTGAGTTATGGAAACTTGAGATGGAAGACATGCTTGTTGATTGTGACCTATGGGAAACCATATCCAGTGTAAAACCAGATGCAATGGCACAAGATGCTTGGGATCTCAAAGATCGAAAGGCTAAGGGTCTCATAAGACTTAGTTTAGCTGATTCTGTCCTGTTAAATGTCCATGAGGAGAAGACCACAAAAGATCTTTGGAAGAAGTTGGGAGATGTTTATCAGGCCAAGTCCCTGGTGAACAAACATTTTCTAAGAAAGAAGTTGTATTCTCTGAGGATGGAGGATGGAGGATCTGTTGCAGATCACCTAAATGCATTCATGTTAATTACACAATTGACATACATTAGTGTAAAGATGGAGGAGGAGGATCATTGTATGACCTTGCTTTGTTCTTTGCCAAACTCGTGGGAGCATCTTGTGATGGCTATTAGGAGCACCACATCCACTTTCACAATGGATGAAGTGCTATCTTTGTTGTTATCTAAAGAGATGCGAAAAAAGTCTTTTGAGGCAGTGAAAGAGGCTCTTGTGGTTCATGGAAGACCCAAGGAGAAAGGGAAAAAGGACAAGAAAGATGAGAAGGGCAGATCCAAATCCCATGGGAGATCCAAATCTCCTGGAAAGTCCAAGGCTCTCTATTGGAACTATGGAAAAACTGAGCATTTTTGAAAGGAATGCAAGGAAGAAAAGAAAAACAAGGAGAAGAATCTCCCAAATTTAGATTCTGACAAATCACAAGATGATGGTGATGCCTTCATCGCAGCCCTGGCCACCCATGCATCTGATGATGTGTGGTTGATAGATTCTGGTGCATCATTCCACATGACCTCACATCAAAGTTGGTTCATGAAGTATGAAGAGTGTACCTGGGTGACGATTCTCATCTGAAGATTGTTGGTCATGGAAGAGTCTCAATCTGATTCCCTGATGGACAAGTGAAGGGGATCATTAGGGTTATGCACATCCCAGGATTGGCACGGAAGCTACTTTCTGTGAGTATATTGAATGATGTAGATGTGCAAGTTGTCTTTTCGAAGGATCGATGTAAGATGACTAGAGGATCTATGGTGCTTGCGAAGGGTACTCAGAGAGGTACTCTATTTCAGCTGGAGGCATGCATGTCACAGTGCAATAGTTCTTCTGACTCGAAGAAAAGAGCTGAAGTCACTTCATCCCCACCATCTGAATGAGCAGTGAAGAAATTTGTTGTAACACATTCTGATAGTAGTGCACATGCTTTGGGAGTTAAACTTCCTACTGAAAAGACTATGTTATGGCATTTGAGATATGGCCACATTGGTGAGAAGGGTCTTAGAACCCTGAAAAATAAAAACCTCGTTGAGGGGTAAAATGATTGTAATCTCGAGTTTGACTTTTGCGAACATCGTGTATATGGAAAGCAAAACCATGTTCAGTTTTACTCTAGTTCTCACAATTCTTCTGGTGTACTGGATCTTATTCATTCTGATGTGTTTGGTCCTGTTAACGTTCCTTCAATTTCCAAATCTGTATATTTTGTATCTTTCATAGATGACTACAGTAGAAGGACATGGGTTTATTTTATCATAAGAAAGACTGAAGTCTTTAGTCAGTTTAAAGATTTTAAAGCTTTTTCTAAAAACCAAACTAGTAAAAAGATTAAGTGTTTGAAAATTGATAACGGTGATGAGTTTTGTTTGGCAGATTTTGATACATTCTATAAAGAGCAAGGGATTGAAAGACATAAGACAACTCCATACACCCCGTAGCAAAATGGAGGTTCAGAGAGGATGAACAGGACACTGATGGAGAAGGCTAGGAGTATGCTTAGTGGAGCAAGCCTCAAACAAAAGTTTTGGGCTGAAGTTGTAGCCACTGCTTGCTACCTGGTAAATAAGTCTCCTACATTGGATCTTCTTGGTAAGACACCTATGGAGGTGTGGTCTAGTAAGAAGCCTTTAGTTAGACATCTTCATGTTTTTGGTTGTGAGGCATATGCATATGTGCCTAGGGAGAAATGGTCTAAATTAGAGAACAAGGCTGTTAAGTGTAATTTCATTGGCTATGGTGTCGGTGTGAAAGAATACAAGCTTTGGGATCCTGTGGCTGAAAAAGTGTTGTATAGCAGAAGTGTTATCTTCAGAGAGCTAACACCTTCTTCTGTTGTTCTACCGCTGGAATAGACAGAAAAGAAAGAAGATGTGGTTCAGTTTCCTTCTACCCCTGAGAAGACTAAACCGACAGACCCTGTGAGACCTGATGATGAGGAGAGCTCTAGTAACTCTAAAAGTTCAGAAGAAGAAGCAGAACCTCAACCTCAGCCATTGAGGAGGTCTACACAAACAAGGAAGCAACCTGATAGGTTTGGTTATTCATTGCTTGATTCTAGTTGTTCTTTTGCTTTGCTTACTAACATTGATGAGCCTAGAACTGTGAAAGAGGATATGGGCATGAAAGATGCAGGTTCCTGGAAGGAGACCATGGAAGATGAGATGTCTTCTTTGGAAAAGAATAAAACATGGGACTTGGTGCCTTTGCCTGAAGGACGGAAACCTGTTGGATGCAAATGGGTGTTCAAGAAGAAATTCAGTGCAGATGGCAGTGTTGAAAAGTACAAGGCCAGATTGGTTGCAAAGGGGTATTCACAATTGGAGGGAATTGATTATGGTGAAATTTTCTCTCCCATTGCAAAGCTAACATCTATTCGGTTCCTATTATCTCTTACAGCATCTTATTACTTAGAGGTGGAGCAGATGGATGTGAAAAAAGCATTCCTTCATGGTGATTTGGAGGAAGAGATTTACATGTCATAGCCAGAGCATTACATAGAGAAAGGTAAAGAAAATTTGGTTTGCAACTTAAAGAAGTCTTTGTATGGTTTGAAGCAGTCTCCTAGGATGTGGTACTTGAAGTTTGATGCCTTTGTGTTGTCAGTTGGATTTTTGAGATCGAAATCAGATCATTATGTGTATTACTAATTTGATAATGATCACATTCTCATTATTGCATTGTATGTTGATGATATGTTGTTGATTGGGAATGGTAAGAATATGATTTCTAATTTGAAGTCTCAGTTGTCAGCACAGTTTGAGATGAAAAATCTAGGGGCATCCAGGTACATTCAGGGAATGGAAATCAGAAGAAACAGAGCAAACAGAAAACTTTGGTTAAGCCAGAGTAAGTATGTGAAGACCGTGTTGGATAGGTTCAGCATGGCAGATTGTAGACCATTGTGTGTCCCTGTTTCATTAGGGACAAAGTTGTTTGTTAATGATTGTCCAAAATCTCCTAGTGAGGTGGAGGACATGAGAAGAGTATCTTATGCTAGTGTTGTTGGTAATTTGATGTATGCTATGGTCTGCACAAGACTAGACATTGCCCAAGCAGTGGGAGTCCTTAGTCAATTTATGGTTAATCCTAGATAGGTACATTGGGATGCAGTTAAGCGAGTGTTCATATATTTGAGGGGTACTTTCGAGTATTCCATATGTTATAATGGTAATGCTACAACACCTTCGCATTCTGTTTGTATTTGTGGATTCATGGATTCTGATTGGGCGGGTGACATTGACAGCAGGAGATCCACCAGTGCCTATGTGTTCACTATGTTCAGTGGTGCAATTAGTTGGATGAGTAAGTGACAACCTATGGTTGCTTTGTCTATGACACAAGCTGAGTATATGGTAGCAACTCATGCTTGTAAAGAAGCCATTTGGCTTAAAATATTGTGTTCAGATATTGGTGTTGATGCAAGACAGATTACGATTTGTTGTGACAGTCAAAGTGTGATTTGCCTAGCAAAGAATCCAACTTTCCATGCCAGAACAAAGCATATTGGTGTACAGTTTCACTTCATGTGAGACATGGTAGAGGATGGGAAGGTGAATTTGGAGAAGGTAGACACTTTGAGGAATGTTGTGGATGCATTAACGAAACCAGTGGGCACAGAGAAGTTCAGATGGTGTTCAGAGTCTATGGGCCTCTCGGCCTATAGCACTTAAATCCTATTATTTCTATTGGCTCTTACAAGGTGTTTGACAAGTGAGGGAATGTTGGGAATTAAGGTGTATCAAACTTGGTAATTCCTTGCATTTATTATTGTAATGTAATTTATTTACTTAGACTATGTTGTAATTTTGTTGCACATCCTGTTTTGTCATTTAGTGTGAAGTGGCATGATGAGTTGTCAATCCACTTGTAAGATGACTAGGATGGTCAACACAATCCATGTGGAGATAGGCATCCCTTTTGTGTGGTAGAGGTTTTCTGTCATGTGTTGGCATCTTGACTAGTGTGTAAGTGAATCTTGACCGAAACGGTTATGACAGATTCCTATGACAGAATCTATGACATGTAAGAGTCAGAAATAGAAGGTTTTATGATAGGTGAAGACATGTGTCACAAGGCATCTTGGAAGAAGGCATATTTGGGTACCCCAAGGAGGGTTATGACATGTTGTAATAGATATGCTATTTATAGCCTGTTTATGATAGATTCTCTTATAGCTGTAAGATATGTCAATATGACAGATTCTATGACGGTTGTAAGAGTCGTAAGAGCATCTGTCATTGCCCAACTTGGGAATAGGAAACCTCTTTGGGATGGGGCGACTTGACAAGTGTTAGGAACATCTTAAAATGATGGACAAGTGTCCATAGGTGTGGGTTTTGGGCCTGAAATGAAGCTAGGTGTGCGGAAATCACATCCTACACTAATCTAATGAGGAGAGGGTTGTGCAAATTCAATTTAATCCTTACAATAACAACAACATTAAACATCTAACAGAGATATTGCAGCAATACACATAAAACTAGAAAGAAGATAGAAGAAGAGAGACAAAGATATAACGTGGGGAAAACCCTTATCAAGTGAAAAACCCCACACTCAGAAACCTGCATAATGTATTATCAAAATTGAATATGGTTTACAATACACTTGCAATGCAAGATTAAATAGTCTTTGACACTCATGTTTGGAGTCATTCCGGTAGCATAACAATACCTGTAAATCACATACTACATCTCCCCCTCCAAGCACCTATTTATATAGAATATACAAGGTAAAATTGGCTCTATCTTGGAATGAGTGTCCAACTTGCCTCATCACCCAAAACCCATCCCTAAAGACACTTGGTCAACATTGTAGAATGTATCTGACACTTTTCCATAGCTCCCATCCCAAAGAGGTCACCTATTTCCAAAATGAGCTATGACAGATGCTTTTACGACTCTTACGACCGTCATAGAATCTGTCATAATAGTTACAACTTACAGTTGTAAGAGAATCTGTCATACACAGGCTATAAATAGCATATTCTCTTACAACATGTCATAGTCCACCTTGGGGTGCCCAAAGATGCCTTTTTCAAATATGCTTCATGACATATGTCTTCCCCTGTCTTACAAGCTTCTATTTCTGACTCTTACATGTCATAACTTCGTCATAGGAATCCATCATAACCATTTCTCTCAAACATTCCCTTACACAACATCCAATATGCTGACACATGGAAAAATACTCCTACCACAAAGTGGGATGCCTATCTCCTCATGTGAGGACAAAATTACAAGTTGTCATCTTCCATGTAGGATGGCACATCACCGTGCCACATCACACAAAATGACAATATGGAATTTACAATTAATTTACAACATAGGCAATGAATAAATAAATATAATCATAAATAATGCAAGGAATTACCAAGGTTGAGACACCTTAATTCCCAACATTCTCCCACTTGTAGAACACCTTGTAAGAGCTAATAGAATAACAGGATTTAACTGCTATAGGCCAAGAGGCCCATAGACTCCGAACACCATCTGAACTTCTATGTGCCTGCTGGCTTCATCAATGCATCTGCAACATTCTTCAAAGTATCTACCTTCTCCAAATTTACCTTCCCATCCTCTACCATGTCTTGTACGAAGTGAAACTAAATATCAATATGCTTTGTTCTGGCATGGAAATTTGGATTCTTTGCAAGACAAATCGCACTCTGACTGTCACAATTGATCATAATCTGACCTACATCAACACCAATATATGAACACAATCTCTTAAGCCAAATGGCTTCCTTACAAGCATGAGTGCTTCCATATACTCAGCTTCTATAGTGGACAAAGCAACCATAGGTTGTCACTTACTCATCCAACTAATAGCACCACCAAATAATGTAAACACATAAGCACTGGTGGATCTCCTGTTGTCAATGTCACATGCCCAATCTGAATCCACAAGTATCAAAAGAATACGGAGGTCCTATAACATTACCATGATATCATATGGAATACTCAAAAGTACCCCTCAAATATCTGAACACTTGCTTAACTGCATCCCAATGAACCCATCCAGGATTAGCCATAAATCGACTAAGGACTCCCACTTCTTGGGCAATGTCTAGTCTTGTGCAGACCATAGCATACATCAAACCACCAACAACACTAGCATAAGGTACTCTGCTCATGTCCTCCACCTCACTAGGAGATTTTGGACAATCCTCAATAGACAACTTTGTCCCCAAAGAAACATGAACACACAATGGTCTACAATCTACCATGTTGAACTAAGATTTTTGTTAGTTCTATCTCTTCTAATTTCCATTCCTAGAATGTACCTGGTTTCCCCTAAATCTTTCATTTCAAACTATGCTGACAACTAAGATTTGAAATTAGAAATCATATTCTTACCCTTCCCAATGAGCAACATATAATGCAACAATGAGAATACAATCACCATCAAACTTATAATACACACAGTGATCCAGTTTTGATATCACAAATCTAATAGACAACACAAAGGCATCAAACTTCAAGTACCACCTCCTAGGAGACTGCTTCAAACCATACAAAGATTTCTTTAATTTACAAACCAAATTTTCTTTAACTTTCACCATGTAATGCTCTAGCTGTGACATGTAGATTTCTTCCTCCAAATCACCATGAAGGAAAGTTGTCTTCACATCCATCTATTCTACCTCTAAGTCATAAGCTACTGCAAGAGATAACAAGAATCAAATGGATGTCAGCTTTGCAAAAGGAGAGAAGATCTCAGCATAATCTATACCCTCCACTTGTGAATACCCCTTCACAACCAATCTGGCCTTATACTTCTCAACACTGCCATCTACACCAAATTTCTTCTTGAACACCCATTTGCATCCAACAGTTTTCTATCCATGAGGCAAAGGCACCAAGTCCCAAGTTTGATTCTTTTCCAAAGAAGCCATTTCATCCTCCATGGCCTCCTTCCAGGAAACTACATCTTTCATGTCCATAGCCTCTGATATAGTTCTAGGTTCATCACTGTTAGTAAGCAAAGCAAAAGCACAACTAGAATCAAGCAATGTAAAACCAAACCTTTCAGGTTGCTTTCTTATTCATGTAGACCTCCTCAAGAGCTGAGGTTGAGGTTCAGCTTCTTCATCTAAGCTACAAGAGCTCTCCTCATCATCAGGTCCAACATTGTCTTTCTGTTCAATCTTCTTAGGGGTAGCAAGAAACTGAACAACATCCTCTTTCTTTTCTTTTTCTTCTCGCTGTAAAATAGTGGAAGAAAGTGTAAGCTCTCTAAAGATGACACTTCTACTATACAACACTTTTTCAGCCACAGGGTCCCAAAGCTTGTATCCTTTCACACCGACACCATATCCAATGAAGATACACTTAACAACCTTGTTCTCTAGTTTTGACCGCTTCTCCCTAGGCACATGTGCATATGCCTCACAACCAAAAACATGAAGATGCCTTATTGAAGGCTTTCTACCAGACCGCACCTCCATGGGTGTCTTTCCAACAAGAGTTGATGTAGGAGATCTATTTATAAGATAGCAAGCAATGGCAAGAGCTTCAGCCTAAAACTTTTGTTCTAGGCCAGCTCCACTAAGCATACTCCTAGCCTTCTCTATCAGTGTCCTGTTCATCCTCTCTACAACTCCATTTTGTTGCGGGGTGTATGGAGTTGTCTTATGTCTTTCAATCCCAAATTCCTTGCAATATTTATTAAATTCTGTAGAATAGAACTCACCACCATTGTCAGTTCTCAAACACTTAATCTTTTTACCAGTCTAATTTTCACCAAAGGTATTAAACTCCCTAACCTTACTATAGACTTCAGATTTGCTTCTGAGAAAATAAATCCATGTCCTTCTACTGTAATCATCTATGAAAGATACAAAATATATAGATTTTAATAATGAAGGAACATTAATAGGACCAAATACATCAGAATGAACAAGGTCCAACACACCAGAAGACTTATGAGAACTCAAATAAAACTAAACACAGTTATGTTTCCCATATATGCAATGTTCGCAAAAGTTGAACTCAAAATTACAATCATCTAACCCCTCAACGAGGTTTTTATTTTTTAGGGTACGCAGACCCTTCTCACTAATGTCACCAATTCTCTTATGCCATAACATTGTCTTTTTAGCAGGAAGCTTAACTTCCAAGGCATGAATACAACCATTAGGACTAGATACAATAGATTTCTTCACTACTCGTTCAAATGGTGGGGATGAAGTGACTGTTGCCCTATTCCTTGAGTCAGAAGAACTATTGCATTATGAAATGCATGCCTCCAGCTGAAACAGAGTACCTCTCCTAGTACCCTTAGCAAGCACCATAGCTCCTCTAGTCATCTTGCATCCTTCTTTTGAAAAGACAACCTGCACACCTGCATCATTCAACATACTTATAGAAAGCAGGTTCCATGCTAAGCTTGAGATGTGCATAACCCTAGAGATCCCCTTCACTTGTCCATCAGGGAATTGGATAGAGACTCTTCCATGACAAACAATCTTCAGATGAGAGTCGTCACCCAGGTACACCTTTCCACCATCGAACTCTTCATACTTAGTAAACCAGTCTCAATGTGAGGTCATGCGGAATGATGCACCAGAATCAATCAGCCACACATCATCAGATGCATGGGTTGCTAAGGTTGCGATGAAAGCATCACCATCATCTTGTGACTTGTCAGAATCTGAATTTGGGTTCTTCTTCTTCTTTTTCTTTTACTCTTTGCATTCCTTTCGGAAATGCCTAGATTTACCACAGTTCCAACAGATAGCCTTGGACTTTCCAAGAGATTTGGATCTCCCACGAGATTTGGATCTACCCTTCTCAGCTTTCTTGTCCTTTTTTCCTTTCTCCTTGGGTCTTCCACAAACTACAAGAGCCTCTTTGGCTACTTCAGAAGACTTTCTCTACATCTCTTCAGATAATAGCAAAGAAACCACTTCATCCATTTTGAATGTGGATGTGGTGCTTCCAATAGCCATGACAAGGTGATCCCACGAGTCCAACAAAGAACAAAGCAAGGTCATACAACGATCCTCCTCCTCCATCTTCACACCAACGGATGTCAATTGTGCAACCAGCATGTTAAAAACATTCATATGTTTTGCAACAGATCCTCCATCCTCCATTCAAAGGGAATACAACTTCTTTCTCAGAAAAAAGTTTGTTAACTAGAGATTTGGCTTGATACACATCTCCCAACTTCTTCCAAAGCAAGTTTGCAGTAGTCTCCTCATGGAAATTTAATAGGATAGAATCAACAAGACTAAGTCTTATGAGACCCTTAGCTTTCCAATCCTTGAGATCCCAATCATCTTGTGACATTGCAGCTGGTTTTGTTCCACTGATAGTTTCCCAGAGGTCTTGATCAACAAGCATGTCTTCCATCTTGAGCTTCCACAGCTTAAAATTAGTGCCATTGAATTTCTCCACCTCTATCCTTCCAGATGTGCTTGCCATCTCCTTACTGCAATAACATTCAAAATATTCTGCACAAGCTCCCACTCAACTTAAGATCAGCTCAAAAAAACCCTACCCAACAACTAAGACCAAAATTGGCCAAGCTCTAATACCAACTGAAAGGAAGCTAGGTGTGCAGAAATCACTTCCTATAGTAATCTAATGAGGAGAGGGTTGTGCAAATTCAATTTAATCCTTACAATAACAGCAACATTAAACATCTAACAAAGATATTACAGCAATACACATAGAACCAGAAAGAAGACAGAAGAAGAGAGACAAAGATATAACGTGGGGAAAACCTTTATCGGGTGAAAAACCTCACACTCAGAAACCTACACAATGTATTATCAAAATTGAATATGGTTTATAATACACTTGCAATGCAAGCTTCAATAGTCTTCAACACTCATGTCTAGAGTCAATCTGACAGCATAACAGTACCTGTAAATCACATACTACATCTCCTCCTCCAAGCACCTGTTTATATAGAATATACAAGGCAAATTTAGCTCTATCTTAGAATGGGCATCCAACTTGACCTCATGGCCCAAAACCCATGCCTAAGGACACTTGGTAAACATTGTAGAATGTATCTGACACTTGTCCACAACTCCCATCCCAAAGAGGTAGCATATTTCCAAAATGGGCTATGACAAATGCTCTTACGACTCTTACGACCGTCATAGAATCTATCATAGTAGTTACAACTTACAGTTGTAAGAGAATCTATCATACACAGGCTATAAATAGCATATTCTCTTACAACATGTCATAGTCCACCTTGGGGGGCCCAAAGATGCCTTTTTCAAAGATGTTTCATGACACATGTCTTCACCTATGTTACAAGCTTCTATTTCTGACTCTTACATGTCATAACTTTGTCATAGGAATCTGTCATAACTGTTTCAATCAAACATTCCCTTACACAACATCCAAGATGCTGACACATGGCAAAATACTCCTACCACAAAGTGGGATGCCTATCTCCTCATGTGAGGACAAAATTACAAGTTGTCATCTTCCATGTAGGATGGCACATCACCGTGCCACATCCCACAAAATGACAATATGGAATTTACAATTAATTTACAACACAGGCAATGAATAAATAAATACAATCATAAATAATGCAAGGAATTACCAAGGTTGAGACACCTTAATTCCCAACAGGTCCATGAGTCCATGTTGGACGCCCATCTCAAGATAGAGCCATTTTTGCCTTGTATCTTCTATATAAATAGGTGCTTTGGAGAGGAGATGTATTATGTGATTGATAGGTACTGTTATGCTGCCAGATTGTCTCCAGATATGAGTGTCGAAGACTCCTACAAGAGCATTGGCTCTGTAACTGTATTGTAAACCTCCTTGTTTAGATAATACATTTGAGCTATGTTTTGGAGTGTTGGGTTTTTCACCCGTAAGGGTTTTCCCCACGTATATCTTGTCTCTCTCTTCTTTTGTATTACATTCTTGTGTATGTGTTTGCTACAATATCTCTATTGTTGGGTTAACATTGTTGTAACTGTAAAGATTAAAATGAATTTGCACTCATCTCTCCTCATTAGATTAGTGTAGGAAGCTATATCCGCACACCTAGCTTCCTTTCAGAGCTAAACCTTTTGAGGGAAAAGCCCCCAAGGGGACATTTTCTGACATTACATTTAGCCCCCACTTTAATATATGTATAAACGTGAGGCCAATACATGCATTAAAGTATGGTCAACAAACATAGTAAACACGCCAAGCACAGAGAAGACACGCCAGACACATTGAAGACAATGACAGGAATGCAAAACACAGAGAAGATAGTTACAGTCACGTAAAACACAGAGAATACATTGAATACATCGAAGACACATTAATGCATAGAAGACAAAGATGATTTCTTTTCTATTCTTTTTCTTATATATATGAAATGCAAATGCAAGTACAGGAAAGTAAACAAACCTCCCATAATACAGGATGCACTCATCGCCCAAGTCTTTAAACTATATATGGGGCAACAGACACGCAAGACACGCAAAACCTCCCAAAATGCAGGATGCACTTATCACATAGGTCTTTAAACTACATATGGGGCAACAAACACACCAAACAAAGTAAGCACGCAAAACACACACACTTTGAAGACACGGAGAAAACATGACAGACAAGCGATGGAGTGTCCATATTTCTAGGTTCAACACCATCTCAGGCACATTGCATGCACACACTGACGATTGGGATTCGTCACAACAATTGCCGAAGACACACTTAAGGGCTGAGTTCATCACAGAACCACTCCCCACCTCTGTAGAGTACTTTTGAAAGTGCAACCCCACCCGGATCATGGAGATGCCTTACAGTGAAAAGGAAGCATGGCATAGAACCCGACCCGCATCACGGAGACGCCTTATGGTGAAAAGGAGGTACATGAAACAAATTTCAAGATTGTTCAAACACACTTTACTAGCATCTAGAACAAACAGCTTACCTTATATATGCCCCCACCTTAAGGTGGTTGATATCATGCATTGATATCAAGCACGTTAAGGTAGGAAGAAAACACACAAGGGAACATAGACTTTCGCAAAGCCCATGCCCCTAGAAGGTGACATGTACTTTACGATCGCCAAATGTTCCCACAAACACATCCCTGCAAGAAACATGTTAGTGTCCACATAAAAACAACAACATCAATGCATATGAAATCTAAGGTATGCAAGATTCAAGATAGACAAAGTGCACAAAGCAGTAGTATTGTTATGATTTGTGAATGAGATAGAACACCATCAAAATCACTATGCAGAAAGCATGAGTGCTTCCACTAGCCAAGGGTCGGATAAGATATACAACCCCATCGTCATATTAGGAACTAAGTCCAATTTTTTATTTCTCGTGAAAGGGATGCTAGGTCTGCATCAGTATAAATGTTTTTCGTCAGCCGCCTGCTAGATAGAAACACTAGAGGAAGGGAAATAATAAATAAGAGAGGAGAAACAAGTGCCTTAGGGATAGTCACGTAGGAGGGTGCCCCCAAGTCACCAACTACAACGCTATGTCCGTAAGACACAACACACAATGATGAAATCAGAGAGAGAGAGGCAATATAGAAGAATGATGATACAAATAGAAGGTCACAATAGAGGCAGTCTCCTGGTATCCCAAACCTTACAAGAGAATCAGGGGTCATCCCAGGAGGCCTAAACAACACATAACACATCACGGGGGAAGCACATCACGAGAGAGATAAAGAGTTAGAGATACTTACCTGGTAGGATCTTTATATTAGAATTTGGGACTCGCGAACCTCTTGGAGAGGTACTCGATCATGTTGAGTGCAAAGTTTGAGTGGTTCTTATGAAAGTCTTGTTTATTATCATATGATGCTTGTTTTGTAATTCCATGTTGAAGTGAGACTTTTTGTTGCTTATGAGGGGGGAACCACTATTATTTCCAACTGCTAACAGTGGTCTTTCTCTTTTGCAATTTTTAGCAAGTTTTCATTGTTGAATCTTTCTAACACAGTAACAGGAATTATCCTATACCTTCTCACTTGTCTATATCAGTTGTTCTACTTGTTTTTCTGATGCATTTTGGTTATCTCCTGATCCATATAAGGATAACGAAGGAGGAACCTTAGCATAAATTCCCTTTCTTCATGGGTGAGGTGGGTTATCCACTTGCTTCTTATCCACTTCAATCATACCCATGATATTATCATAGTCTAAATCATCATCATCATCTATTTCCACTAAACCTTGTTCCATCATATTGGTGTCAATATGTCTAGGGAATGGATTAGTAAAGATTTGTAAATTCTAATTCGGTGGAGCAACTGATTTGTTTCCGTTATCATTCACACCCAATACCTGGATGATATTCAAATCAATGAGGTCTTGTATTTCATGTTTAAGATGCATACATTGTTTAGTGTCATGTCCTTGTGTCCTATGAAAAAGACAAAAGGCATTAGCATCGAAGTAAGGTCCTTGTGCTTTACTAGGATCAACAGGCCTAATCGGTGGAAGCTTCAGAATGTTGTTACTCACAGCTTGATCCATGATAGAATGATAAGACTCAGATATCGGAGTAAACTTTCTTGGTTGATATGATGTCTTCTTCGGATTTGTGATAGCAAACACATTAGAAAAGTTATTCGTATTCAGTTCATTAATCTTGATGAAACTCCTATTATTATTATTCCTCTTAAAGTTGTTTTGTGACGATCCACCCATGGATTGACTAACTTGAGCCGATGAGTTTTGGTTTTCATACTGACTAAACGAAAGTTGGTAATCACGAAGGGCAGTGCATAAATGTTGAAAGGAGTTATACTTCATCAAGAGGATCTTATCACGGATATTAGGTTGTAGATTAGTGATAAACACCTTCTGAACATCCTCATCTTTCATCTGATATTGAATATGTGTATACAAAGCTTGATACCGACTAATGAATTTAGTTAGTTTCTCTTTCAGACCTTGCTTACAATGAACCAAGTCAATTAAGGAGACTTGGGGTCCGATATTTGCTTGAAAATGTTGTAAAATTGATCAATCAACTATGAAAAGGAGTGTATTGAATTCGGAGGTAAAGAGCAAAACCATTCTAAAGTGGTATCTTTGAGAGATCACAGTAAAAGTTTTTCCAACATGTCCTCTTCAAAGTAGAAATCGCTACACATAGTTGTGAATGCTGCCACATGAGTATTAGGATCACCTTTTCCACCATATTTTTCAAAGCAAGGGATCTCAAACCTCTTGGGCATAGGAGTTCTTAGGATTGCATAGGAAAGGGGATTACGGGCATGATATGTTGGTATATTGGGCTACGAAGAATTTATCAAATGTGTTACCTTTTGTTGTAAAGCATTCATGCCCTGTAAAAGTTGGTTTAGGATGGCATCGTTGGGAGATGCAGTTTGTTGCGAGGAATTGGAACCAAATTGAGGAGGTGAATGAGCTTGAGATGTGATAGGCAGAGGCTGAGGATATGTCAATGGTGGTTGGACATATTGATAGGTAGAAGATGGTTGTGAGTAGGTAATAGGTGGTTGGAAATAAGTGGAATAGATAGGTGGTTGAGAACAATTATGCATAGAAGAGGTCCCCTTAGAAATCAAACTCTGATAATCAAATCCCATAGCTTTGTAATTAGTGCCATTAGATACTCCAATACCAGTGGGAGCATTACTACAAGCATTCACATCTATTGTTAAGATTGTTGATGTAAAAGTGGATATTCCCGTAGTCGGTATAGGTGCTGACACTTGTGTATGAGACAGTGACAAGGTGTTATTTATCACTTTTACACATTCAGTCACTAGCATGATATTAGTTTGTACAATATGTGCTAAACCACGGATTGCATTAACACCATCTTGTCCTTTTATCAATTCTCTTACATGGTGAATCACAGGTATAGCTTCTTCAGCTATCCTCTCAGTTTGCACATAGTCTTGGAATTTAGCTAGGTCTTTGTCAATTTTATTTATTTTCTCATCAGATACGTATCCTGTCATCTCAATAGTATCATCAACATCATGAAAATTTTGCTCTTCCATTGTACTTGTGATAGGTGTAATATCTTGTAACATTTGTGTCTCTCCTTTTGTAAAGAAGGTGTTCAATGTGCCAACTTATTCAAGAGAAATAGATCCCATGTGTCTTATGATTCTTCTTAAAGGAATTTTTCTCTTAGGGCAGTGAGTTATTAGACTCATGCAAATCTAGGATGATGACAAGTCAAAATATAGTGAAAGTGCACTAAAATATGCAATTTTTTTCACCAAAATCTCAATGTAAAAGAGCATGACAAAGGGTTTTGTCAGGAAAATGATGATGGATAGAAAATTATATTAGTAATAATAGCCACCTAATGCCAAAATATCTGTCACAACACACTTATAGTGTCACTCAAGGTCAAATCCTAGTGAAAGTATAGCAAAAATAGGTACTTTTTTCATGATTTTTCAATTCCAAGACCTAGCCAAAGGGGAGTTGTAAAGAATTTTAAGAGGTTAAAGAAAATAATAGCAATAATATCAGTCACATAAATCCATAAAAATTTTCACAACACACTTGGAATGCAAACTAGGCCAAACCCTAGGGCAAAAATAGCAAAAATGTGTAGTTTTTCATCAAATTTTCACTACAAGAGCCCAATAAAAAGGTGTTGTGAATATTTTTAGGAGGGAAAGAAAATTATTACCCTGATAACAACCAATTAGTGCAAAAATATCCTTCACAAAATGCCTATGGTGCAAATTTAGAGAGTCGATAAGGCCAAATCTAGTGAAAATCAATGTTTTTGAAGCCCTAGGTTTGAGATCTTGACACAAAATGCTATATGAATGTTTTGAAAGCTTATATATGATTAAAATTACATTCTCTCAGATCTGAAAATAATTTCCATGCTCTAACATGCAAAATGCAAGTGCAAATCTAATGAAAAATCAATGAAAATGATAGTTTTTGTTGAAATTTTTTTATGCACAAATGCAAATTTTTGAAATCTAAATGCAAATTTGTTCTAAAATGCAAGACTAAAGAAAAATAAAAATTTGAATGAGCCTATAAAATCAGTAGAAAAATCTGAAACAAGATTTTACCTACAAACCCTAGATTTTGGAATTACTAGGTTATACGCAAAATTCACAATTTTCCATCAAAACCCTAGCAATTTTATGATGAAAATGCAATGAAAACTAATGATTTTTTGTAATTTTATGTAATTAAAATCAGATCTAATGAAAAAATAATAAATTTGATGAAATTGACTTTATTTAATGCAACATTCAAAACCCTAGCGTGCAAATTTTTTCTAATTTTTCAATTTTTTTTGTAAATTTTCCAATGCAATAAGATGAATGACTATATGAATGAATGAAAATCAATGCAATTCTGAAGCAAAACACTCAGCAAGGTGCAAACAAGTCCAATAACATGGGTTCACCAAAATGTAATGGGTAAAATTTAGATGTTAGGTTTTTTATAGTTTTGTGTGTATATCCTCCTTTCACCCTTACATTCAAGGACCTAGGGTCGAGTTGCAATGTACTATCATACCCTAGGTCACTATTGAGATGTAGGGAAACTTGGATTTTTATGATTTGATTAACAATTTCCTTCTCTTATGCTAAATTGTACCTTAAAACCCTAATTATGCAAATATGACAGTAAATAGATGAATTATGAAAAATGCTTCTGCAGAAAGATGTAAAATAACAAATAACTATGCACCTATTTTCAGGGCTTGGAGGCAGAAAAGTCAGGGACTAAAGAGCGGGTGCCCAAGTCCAGTGCCTTATTTTTTGTCGAGATCTGGAAACTTAGTCTGTAACCTGTATCTGTTGTACCAGAGATTTTCCCGTTGTGAAACTTATAGGACTAATGAGCGGGTGCCCTAGTCTAGGGAACTGTTTCTTTCACTGATCTACAATTTTGACACTATGTTGTACCCTCCTACAACTTCACTTTGTCTAGAACTCCATCCTGTAATCTGTAATCAAAAAAACATTGGGAGGGGGTTGTGGTGTTTAGAGGCTTGTCTCAGTCAAGCCCCGGAGAGACATTCAAGTCTTCCGAACACCGTTGTTAGATAGAGAGTGCGTGCCTAGGGAGGTAGAGGCAAAAACCAAATAATAAATGCTCAATAATCACAATAGATGTCAACTTGTAGTGAAGATCTCATGGGAGGAAGAAGCTCTTCATTCCATGAGGAGATGGATGCTCAAATCTGCAAACACAAACACATAGACAACGCAAATCTGCTCTTGCCACACAATGAAAGCCTTGAATCACCTTTAGGATGCATAAAGTTCACAATAGCCATCTAGTTTACAAATGAATGCCTAAACATGCTTTTATATGCAACTACAAACATTCCCGCCAAGATTTTATAAATTCAAACGTACCGTGTCAGCCTAGGGACCAAATAACGGTCATAAACTAGCACTAGAAATTTGGGCCCGACCCAAAATAGGGTAGGACTAGGGCGCGGGCACCCAAGTCCTCCCGCCTATTTTGGGCAAGGTTAGGTTCAAGGGGTCCCCCTAGGCCCCATTTGTCATGGTACCCAGGGTTCATTCCATCGAGATGTTGAATTATGATGCAAGATGTCCTAAGTGCACACTAAAGACCCAGGAGCTAAACCTTTTGAGGGAAAAGCCCCCAAGGGGACATTTTCTGACATTACATTTTTTAAGCTTTTTCAACAAACCCATTTCATGCATATCCTACAATCGTAGCTTTCCAATGAGAAACCCTTTGGTTGTGAAGGATGAAGGCTAGAAATTTCTTCCAAATGTTTTAAGTATGGCTTTTAATTGTAATGACATTTCTAAATGGTGGAGAAGAGGGAAATTACAATTCAAATATTTTTTTTATTTGTGTGACTAATTATTTAGTCATTTTTATTTGTGTGACTAATTATTTAGTTGTGTTTTTTACCCGATGATCAAATTAGTCATTTATAGTTGTGTTGCAAAAAATATTAGAATTTAGTCATTTTTAGTTAGCATGACTAAACGTTTTAGTCACGTAGTCATTTATTTGCCAAAATTCTACTAGTACCGGATAGGACACCTGCTCTGCTTTCTCTTCCTCTGACTGCTCACAAAAAGGCCTTACAATCATTTCTAGGGAACATCAACTTTGTTAGGAAGTTCATTCCTAACTGTGCTGGCTTAGTGAAGCCTCTAACCCTTATGCTCAAGAAAGATGCAGTCTTCAAATGGACTAAAGAAGGGAAGGATGGTTTTGAGAAAATCAAGGAAGAAATTGCCTAAGCACCGACTCTCATGAATCCAAATTATGAGAAGGACTTTGTCCTCTATGCATATGGAGGAGATAACAGTATTACTGATGTCCTGATGCAACAAAATGAACATGGACTGGAGTAGCCTTTGGCCTTCTTCAATCAGACCTTGAAGGATTATGAGGTTAGATATAGCCCCATGGATAAGAAGGTATTTACCATTGTTAGAGCTTTAAAGAAATTTAGATATATGCTGGCAAATAATCATATAAAAGTTTTAGTTTCTCATCCTAGTGTGAGAGATTACATAATGGGGATAGAGATTAGTGAAAAGCAAGCCAGCTGGGTCACTAAGATTCTAGAATATGATGTGGTCATCAAAGCCACTAAGTTGATTAGAGGCAGAGGATTGTGTGAATAGCTAGCCCAAACATCAGTAAATGAATCGAATGCATCTTACCATTTCAATGAGGAGGAACCTTCAGCTGAGTCATCAGTTGTGAGTTCTTGGACGACAGATGTGGCTAGTTTCCTATCTATTTGTGAGTATCCCTATGGACTGGACAAAAACCAAAAGAAGAAATTTTAGGTTGCAGTCTATCCCTTATGCTTTGGTAGGTGGTGTTCTCTTCAGGAGAAACTTGGATGGAGTCATACTGAGATGCATAGAAGAAGATCAGGTTGATAGACTTCTTAGTCAGTTTCATGCTAGCCCAGATGGTGGCCATTTCTCTACTAGAGCTACAACAATGAAAATAATGAGGGCAGGTTACTTTTAGCCCACATTATTCAATGATGCTCATGTATGGGTAAGAAAATGCAAAGAGTGTGCCCTCTTTGCTGGAAAGAAAAGATTGGTAGCACTTCCACTCCACCCTATTCGGGATGATCAACCCTTTTCACAGTGGGGATTAGACTTCATTGGCATGATAAACCCTGTTTCCAGTGCTGGTCACAAGTGGGTTTTGATTGCAAAAGATTACTTCACCAGGTGGGTTGAAGCAGTCCCACACAAGGAGGCCACTAAGTCATCTATCATGGATGTCTTGGAAGAAATCATGACAAGGTTTGGAGCTCCTCATACTATTATTTCTGATAATGTAAAAGGCATTCACTGGTTTTAGGATTGCTTATTGGGCTCTCAAATACAATGTGTTCTTAAAGACTTCGTCCAACTATTACCCCCAAGGTAATGGGCTGGCTAAATCCACCAATAAGAACCTGATTAGGATCTTGAAGAGAACCATGGAGACAAACCAGAGGCAATGGCATAATAAGATCAGATTAGCTCTTTGGGCTTATAGGATCACATACAAGAGAGCCATTGGGAACTCTCCTTTTGTTCTTGTGTATGGGAGAAAGTCTAGATTGCCTATATCCTTAGAATTTCCTACACTAGATCTAGCTCATCAATTAGAGTTTGAAGGAGAGGATGCAAGGTCTGTCAGGATGGCCGAATTAACTAAATTAGAAGAACAAAGACAATCAGCCATGATCACATTAGATACAGACCAAAAAGTATTTTGACAAAAAGGCCAAGGTCCAAACCTTCAAAGAAGGTGATCTTGTCCTAAAATGGGATGTTGACCAAGCCAAATCAGGAGGCCACACCAAGTTTGATGCACTTTGGAGTGGGCCATATGTCATCATCAGCTGCAAGCAAGCAAATGCTTTCATTCTTTCAAGGCTAGATGGTGAAGTTCTACCCATTTAAGTTAATGGGATCTATCTCAAACCTTACCATTAAGGTTGGTATGACATATTGTATATATTGTTTTAGCTCATTTCAATTTTAGGTTTCCCTTTCCCTAAGTGCTCTTGCACAGGTTGCATTGTCATTAGGAGAATGTAGGCCTCTTTCCTTTTGTGTGTTTTGGGAGGCAAGTTTCAGTTGTCTTGACCTATTTCATTCCTCTTTTGACCCCATGCCTAATGAATGCTTAAGGCCACTAATCTGATTGTTTAGCAAGCAAACATCCCTGAGAGGTTGCCAAAATGTTGACCTATTTTCCTCCGTCCAGAGTCAAATAGTTCACCTTGAAAATCTCCTGGACATCCCTTGGAATATGGCCCTACAAGCCTTCATCCCTCTAAATCCTCATGCTCTTCCTGCCCAAAATTCCTAAAATCTCATCTAGAGAATCCTTGCAAAAAACCCAGAAAAACCTAGAAATCCGTAACCTTCAAATGCCTTCCTTCGCAGGGATTTCCCATCTGCATACTTAGTTATTTTGGTATGAATATCCTGATGATGTTATCTGGATCTTAGCTAACATCCTGGATATTATCTTAATATCCCAGACCTTAGCTAAGGTCCCGATATCCCATTCATATTCAGACCTTAGTTAATATCTGAATGTTTTCTAAACATCCAGATCTTAACTAATATCTGGGTCCTTTGCGATTGTGCAGACCCTTGCAAATGTCTCGATGACGTCATCCAGATATTTCCTAATATCCAGATCCTTCTTAATATCCATGACCCTTGTGAATTTCTTGATGACATCATCTGGACCCCCCAAAGAAGTGCATATGACGATGACGTCATCCATACATTCTACCTCTGGTATATTATCATGCAGTGCTAATATCCTGATGATGTCATCTACATCTCCTCTTCAAAGAAGCTCTTCATGTTGATGACATCACTGAGATATTCGTAAAGGCATCTAGATATTAAGTTAATATCTAGATATCAAGTTAATGTCCTAACATCAGATATCCATGCAAATGATGGTTTCTCCATGCTGCAAAGGTAAATTTGACGGGTGCATTTGGATATCGCATAGCCTGCAGACTACCTAAGGCTAACGTCACATTCCTTCTGCATGGCCATGAGATGATGACTGTGGATATCCAGATGTCGATTGAACACAACTTTGACCGCAGATATCTCCCTCATCCTAAGGAATTTCTACATGATCCAAAAGGAAAAAGTGCTTAGAATTTCCTCCTCTTTCATTTGGCAAGCTTTTGGGGGGATATTCTCATTTCAAAACATGATCCAAATTTCATGATCTAGATTTGCACATCTGGATATCAGGATGGTCACTGACTGAGGAAGGATATGCAGACTCGGCTGACAAGACACATCAGTGACTGATTTGAAGTGTTGCGAGGACTTTTTAGATACAGATATTTCACATTGATGGTTGCATGTGAGTGATTTAGCAGCTCGCATTGAAGGCACTAAATATCTCCCATCTGCCGAGGCTCCAGATATTTTCTGCAATGAATTCTTACAGGATGGCTTTCCTTTTGGCATAGATATTTTCTAGCAGAGCCCATGGGCAATTTATTGTAACCTAATTAGGTCATTTGGAATCAGACGCTATATATGCATGAATGTAAGATGTAAAAAAGGTTGGAAAATATTTAGTCTTATGCTTCTGTATTCCAAACAGAACTTTCCTTTGTTGTAATTGTGCCTCTTGATCAATACATATGGTGTTTTACTTTTTCATGATTTTAACTCTGTGTAGTCTTAGAATTTGCTATTATTTGTCAATGTTTAATTCCTAGAAATCCAAGATTTACCTTTGTTAAAATCTCCATGATCTATGTAAGTTTAACAATTGTATTTCTTTATTTGTGCATCTTAGCTCTGTGAATGTTCTTTATTCAAACCTGGTGTATCACCTCCCTTTACTTTTAGTTTTACTCCCTCTTCCTCTTTTCTGAAACTAGTGGATAGATTAGGTTTAGTCGTAGAATCACTAAATTTCTCTCATTCAGCAAAGGAACCAACCTCTCTCTAGAGATTTGGCATCCTCGTAGGGTCCCACACTTGGAGGTTGTCTCAATGTTTCACTAGATTGTTGAAGCCCTAAAATCCTTCAACACTAGGTGCAAATCTATGTGACAATAGAAACCTTTTAACGGTCACTTTGTCGACAATTAAAATTTGGGTCCCGACAAAATAGGTATGGACTAGGGTGCAGGTGCCCAAGTCCAGGGGCCTATTTTGGGACTTGATTAAACTTAAGATGTAACCCTAGACCCCATTTTACATGGGCTTCATGGGATTTTGCTCTTGGATTCATTTTTAACATGCATGATTAAATCTAAGGGACCTGGGAGCTAAACTTAGGAGGTAAAATTCCTAGGGGGACATTTTATGACATAACAGGAGACTACCATGATGAGGTGTTGTGTGACATCCCACCGATGGATGCATGTGTCATATGCTATTGGGAAGGTTGTGGTAGTATGATAGGTGTGTTTTCCATGATGGCCATGCAAACACCTATTCCTTGACAAAGGATGGAGTTCATCATAAGTAGAAGCCCTTGAAGGAGGTGGGAGAAAAGGTATGCAGTACTGCTAGAATTTGCTTGGTAGATGGAAAGAAATTTTTGGATGGTATGAAGCATGAGCTTCAGTGCTTTGCATTGATTCATAAGGTCAACTAGGAGAAATGTGAAGATGTACTGGTAGAAGTCTTAGATCTGTTGGAAGAATTTCAGGACATTGTCTCTGATAATTTACCAAAAGGTTTACCACTAGTGAGAAAGATAAGTCACCAAATGGATTTGATACTAGGAGGTGGTTTTCTGAATAAAGCGTCCCATAGAATGACTCCTATAGAGAATGAAGAGATGAATAGACAAGTTCACGAGTCATTAAGGAAAGGACTGATAAGGGAGAGCCTAAGTCTATGTGCAGTACCTGTAATACTAGCATCAAAGAAAGATGGAGAGTGGAGAATGTGTACAAATTTTTGAGACAAAATTGCAATCAAGTACAAATTTCCATTGCCGAGGATGGATTATATTATGGATTGCTTGAGTAGAGCCAAGTACTTTGCAATGATTGATTTGAAGAGTGGATATCACTAGATCCGAATCAGAGAAGGAGATGAATGGAAGACAACCTTCAAGACTAAGGAGGGCCTATACGAATGGTTAGTCATGTCATTTGGGCTAACCAATGCACCGAACATATTCATGTGGCTCATGAACTAAGTATTACAATAGTTTTTGGGTAAATTTGTCATTGTTTATGTAGATGATATTTTGATTTTTAGTAAGACTTTAGAGGAACACCTAATGCATGTTCAAAGAGTTTTTGAGGAGCTAAGGGAAGAGAAGTTGATGATTAATATGAAGAAATGTAGTTTCATAAAGGAGTTGGTGTATATGGGATTTGTTATCTTAGGTGAGGGTCTTAGAATGGATCTAGAGAAAGTGAGGGATATCATTGAATGGCCTACCGCAAGGAGTGTTACAGAGGTATGATCTTTTCAAGGTTTGGCAAGTTTTAATAGAAAATTTATCAAGAATTTTAGTAGTATTTGTGCACCCCTCACTAAGACAATGAGAGGGAATAGAAAAGAGTTTAAATGGACTATAAGAGAAACCAAGAGTTTTGATATATTGAAGTAGAAAGTCACAGAGAAACCAGTTTTGGCACTTCCAGATTTTAATAAGGTATTTCAGGTAGATTATAATGCTAGTGGTAGTGCTATAGGAGTTGTTTTGAGTCAAGAAGGTACGCCCATTGCCTATATCAGTGAGAAGATTAATGATGCCAAGAAAAAGTATTATGTTTATGATTAAGAGTTTTATGCTATAGTTCAAGCTTTGAAGAAATGGAGGCATTATTTGTTGCTGAAAGAGTTTGTTTTATATATTGATCATTAGGCTTTGCAGTATCTTAGTTGTTAAGGAAAGTTAAATCAGAGGCACTTAAAATGGATTGATTTTTGCGGAGTTATACTTTTGGTTTGAAGCATAAGAGTGGGAAGTCCAACAAAGTTACAGATGCCTTAAGCAGAAGGCAAAATTTGTTGATGGAGATGATAGAGGTTGTTAGGTTCAACGAACTCAAGAATTTGTACCTTGAAGATCCAGACTTTGCAGAGGCTTGGAAAGTTTGTTTGGAGCCTATTACCCTGGATGGGACAAGATGGTTGGATTACATAATCCAAGATGGTATGTTGTTTAGAGGAAGCTAGTTGTGCATTCTGAGGAGCTCTATGACAGAGAACTTGATCAAAGAAAAGCATAGTGGAGGGTTAGCATGGAATTTTGGTCAAGATAAGACCATTGTTCTTGTTAGTGAGAACTATTTCTGGCCATAGTTGTACAAGGATGTGAAGAAGTTCGTGCAAAGTTGAAGATTATCACAAATGGGCAAGGGAGTTAGTCAGAATACTATCCTGTATCAGCCACTACCAGTACCAGAGAAACCATGGGAGGATATCGACATGGACTTTATTCTTGGATTGCCAAGAACAATGAGCAGGCATGATTCAATATTTGTGGTGGTTGAAATATTTTCAAAGATGACACATTTCATTCCATGCCAAAAGACTACTGATGTTGTTCATGTTGCAAAATTATTTTTCAAGGAGGTGGTTAAACTACATGGTCTTCCAAAGAGCATAGTTTTAGATCGAGATACCAATTTTGTTAGTTATTTATGGAGGACCTTACGAAAGAAGTTGAAGACTGATTTGAAATTTGGTTCTACACATCATCTACAGACTGATGGAAAGACAAAGGTAGTGAATCAAAGTTTGGGCAACCTACTGAGATGCTTAGTAAAAAATAAGCCCAAGGGATGGGATTTGATATTACCACAAGAAAAGTTTACATATAACAATTCTATCAACAGAAGTATTGGTAAATCCCCATTCCAAATTATACATGGAAGTATTTTGAGAAATGCTTTTGATCTAGGAAAGATAGATAGAATAGAGAAGAGTAGTGTCAAGGCTGAAGACTTTGCAGAGCACTTGAAGAGCTTGCATGAAGAGGTACGACAACACATTAATAATATGAATTCATAGTACAAGGCTAAGGAATATCAAAAGTGGAAGTTTACGGAGTTCAAGCTTGGTGATGAAGTCATGATTCACCTAAGGAAAGAAAGGTTTTCAATGGGGACATATAATAAGTTGAAGATGAAGAAATTTAGACCATGCAGGATCCTAAAGAAGCATGATTCAGGAAATACATATGAGGTACAGTTGCTGAGTGGAATCAACATTTCCTCTATGTTCAATATTTCTAATTTAACGAAGTATCATGAAGGTAGCATAGAGGATGGACCAATAGAAGAACAGTGGAGTATCCGGGCACCTATTTCAAAGGATGAGATAGAATAAATTCTAGATAGTAGTGTGGGAAGAAGTACCAAGAAAAAACAATATGAAGAATATTTGGTTAAGTGGAAAGGAAAGCATGTTGAGGATTCTTCCTGGTTGTCTAAGGTAGAGGTTGACCATTTGGGTTTTCCTCGAACACCTGAGATGTGACAAGGTCACTTTTGAAATTACCCTGGGTGTCTGATGTAAGATCTTCCAGTGGTATAAGGGTAATCTTGCATCATAAAAAAAATCATGATTTTGTTTTCTATTATTTTCAATTTTGGTATTTATGGATACCCATTTGCTTGAATAATGATTCGAAGCCTTCAAAATTTCCAACCGGCTAAAAACAACAACATGCTATTTTTAGAAAGTTTGCATTTGAACATGTAAGGAAATGAGAATTTACTCAAAGCTCCATAATTGAAAAATATAACGTTTGATGAAGGAATTGGCCAAAGATCATTTGTGGGTTGAAAGATATTAAAGTTTTTGTTTCTTTGAAAACTCCTGAAAGAGTTTCAAAGTCAATTTTGAGGCATTAGAAGAGAAGACTATGAAGGCATATATCTCTTTGAGAGCTTTCCAATGCATCAAATGGTTTGTCAATCAGACATCCGAATCAAAAGTTATGGCTCCCAAAAGTTGGGTTATTTTTGGAAGGAGTTACAAATTTTGAAATTTTGGCTTGAAGGCGCCAAAAAGGGCTATTTATGACCTTTTTTGAGAATCTTTTGGGTAGAGAGAAGGAGGGGAAAGTTGTGATTCATGAAAAGGACAGAAAATAGAAAAACCTAGTAGATTTGAAAGCTACAAAAGGCAGAAGGCTCCATAATCCATAGAAAAGAAGTTGTAATGTATTGCAGCCTGTTAAGGATTTCATCCTCTAATTTGGTTTCAATTTTTGTAATATAATTTGTCTTCAGTTCAATAAAAGAAAGTTTCTATTTTCTACAAGAAATCTATATTGTTGTGTGTTTTGGGATTTACCCCCTCATCACTGGGAGGCTTGAGAAAGTCAAGATTGGCTTTCGTTTCATCCAATTTGGAGATCATTTGACACAGTTGCAAATAGGGATTTGAAGCTCAGATCTGGTGAACAACTATTTTCTAGGGTATTTTCAAGCCAAAAGGACCTCACCATTGTGTCCATAAGGCCCAAAAACTCATACTTTGATATAAAATTTATCTAGTGTCAGTGTTGGGAGTATTCCAGGAAAAAAATTTGTTAGGAGGGTCGTACGACCCCCCAACATGCAGATCAGGGTAGTTTTTTCAAAAAAATTCAAAACATTTTTTTAAAATGCTAAAAAATACTTGAGCATTGTGCTAAGGCTTAAGTGCCTAGTGTTGAGTACTTAGAGGGGCTTTGACCCTATTTAATAGGGCTTAGCCCTGTTGAGGGCTTCATCCTTGTAAACCCCATGTGACTAGAATCAAGCCATTAGCAACTTCTTTAACCCGTTAGTAGGTTCCTTGACCACTAGCAGCTCCCTTAAAATTCCCCCCTAGACACCACCACCTCAATGGATAAAACACTCTTCTCCACTAAACTGTCACTGATGAGTCCAATTATTGGCTAATTTTCTTATGTTTTTATGCAAATTCTCAGACATTTGTCCTATGCATATTCCTACACTTTGCTATCTTTTATGTTCATTATGTAGACCTAAACCTGATTATTAAGTATGGAATATGGTTTTAATATGATGAATTGTGCATGATTATTTGTGGGAATGTATGGATTGTAAAGGGTATTTGTACTTGATATGGTTGTTAGTATTGTGTGCATGTTTTGTGAACTAACTCTTGCAGCTAAAGAAGGTGGACTATAGCCCGCAACAACTACAAGGTGCATCCTACATCCAAAGAGTTCTCAGACAGAAGAGCAGGAGAGGTTCCAAACTAAATCATGTGCAGGAACTATAGCATGGAGGCACTTGATGAAGATAATCACGCATCATGATAGCAATTAATAAAGGCAATTGAAGGAAAAGGATTCTATTGCAATTAGGAGTTCAACATGACTGATTCAACCAGTCCATGTTCCTCTGTTTCAGCAAGAAGTTCCAATTTCATTAGAACTCTTCTTCCTTTCTCTTTCAGTTGTTGTTGTTTGGCATTTATCAGAATCTGGTTTGTACGGAGTGGTGGTTCATGATTTTAGTTAAGAAACCATGTTCTAATAAACTCCACCGTGCCTATATGTATGGCTTGGTGGTTGAGGTAGTTTAAATTTTCAGTTGGAAGTTTTAAGTTTGAAGTAGATTGTTCAATCGTAGATATAGGTACCAGATCTTTTTCCAATTATATGCAAACAATGTTGTTATTTTGATTATGAGTTCATGAATAATATATTTCAGCAAGATCTTATGTGATTCAAAAAGGATTGTACAATGAATGGATTAGAATCAAATATGATTGTGTAAATCTGAAGAACTAGATTTGAGTTAGAATAGTGGAGACAGCCACCTAAGCAAGGGCCACTCAGGGTAACTGTCCCTCACTTCATTTCCTATATGTTACTTTATTTCAAATAGTCAATTTATAAATGCATTAGATTCTTCAAGATATTCTAGTTGTTTTACCCTGTTGTACTCCAGAGTGTAGAGTGTTTGTTCAGATTATTAATATCTAGTTAAGCTTTAGTGTTCATTCCTTAATAGTAATTAGTTACAGTCTTTTGTTATATGTACCTGTAGCAATAGTACCAACATTACTTTCCTTACTGTCATGCAGTTTTGAGTTTTCCTAGCAATTGCAATATTGTATTAAAATGAGTTAGGTAGTTTTAATATCTTTGAAAGTACATACAGTGTCAGTGCCATCACAAGCATACTAGACCTGGTCGATAATTCAATGAAGCTCTTTCAAGGGTGATAGTGGATTATTCAGTTAGGTTGTTCCTCTGAATTGTGTGATTGCCACCAAGTTTACTAGACATAGCAAAGACTCTACATTTTTGGCAACGTTGCCGGGGATGGTGTCACTTTCAAAGAATCATGTTATTTCCAAGCTTTCCTAGTTTAATTATTTTGCTTCTCTGAAGATAGGATACTTAGGTTTCATCCTACCAAATACCAAAACATTTCACTAACATTATGCAGGAGTCGTTGCTATACAAAGTCATACCTATTGTATGCAAAGGTAGAGAGATGCTTTGGGAAGGTTTCTCCCATCAACCCAACAAGCTAGAGCAAAAATTGGTGACTACAGTGACCAAAACGACAGTAATACTAAAGAAGAATTTTCCCTCTCATCAACATCGATTGATAATACAGAAAGAACCTTCCTAACCATGGCTAATGCAGTGGATGATCCACTAGAACATGTGGCTTTTGAGTTTTCAATTACCAACCAAGAGAGGGTTGTTGCTCTGAAGAATATACCTCCTTTAGCATTACCAGTCTTCTATGGTTTGGTGACTGAGGATCCAGATACATTCTTGTTTGAGTTTGATGTCCTATGTAGAAGCTATGACTACACAACTGATGCTCATAAGCTCAAGCTATTTCCTGCTACTTTGAAGGATGTTTCTTTAAGATGGTTTATGGGACTAGGCAAAGATGCTATTCTAGATTGAGACACAATGAAAAAAAATTATTGGAGAAGTACCAATAGTATTGAAAAGGAATTGATAGGAGAAGAGATGACATCTTCAGGATGAACCATTGGAAGATTATGTAGAAAGGTTCCAATTCTGCGTAAAGAAAAACCCACTAAATAGACTCTCAGAAGAATCTTTGAAGCTTATATTTTTGAGAGGAGTCAATGATGACTGCATGGATGCCCTTAATCTTATTGGGGTAGGAGATGTGTCTCAATTACCCTTTGATGATGTTTGAAGAGTTTGCATAAACTACTCAAGGTCCTTTACCAATAAGATAAGGGGAGAAAGAACATCTACCATTGGCAAGACATCTAATTCAGTTTCAAGGGTGGAATTGAGCAACCTACTGACCAACATGAAAGAAGATATTATAAGTCACCTAGCTACTCAGTTGGACACTCTACATTTGAAGAAGTAGGAAGAGGCTGAAGCAATACTTACTGAATATTGCCCCAATTGTAGACAAAGGAAAGCCAATGGCAAGTACAAAAGGGTGGCTAGTATTACAGGAGACAAATTAGAGAAACTGCATTTTCAACCATTTGAAAGTGAGGATGGGAAACTATTCTATGTTGTACAAAGAAAGCCATGGAAACCAAGACAAGGTATGCCAGAAGACCCTCTAAGTTTTAATACATCATTTCCAATTGGTAACCATAGTTTCTCTGGTTGGAACTCCCAGCCTTGGCCAAATAACCAAAACCAATGGTAAAACCCTCAACAATGGAAAAACCCTCAGCAAAACTAGAATTAGCAGCAACCAAATGTATGGCCACAACAAAATTTACAAGGACTTAATTACAACCCATCAATGGCCAATATAGCAAAACCAATGGCAACCACAATGGCAAAAGGGACAATAGTTGCAAAACCAAAATATAAATTTCCCACAGCCTTTGCTACCCTCTCAGCCACAACAACAAGCTATTATGCCCAATCCATCAAACCCACCATCTTAGCCACTAAGAGTACCACAACTACCTACCCAACCTGCACCCAACCCCAATAACAAGCCTATCCAACAAGCATACACTAACGAGGTTATTCAATACCCCACTTATGGAGTAGAGGTGAGTGATGTCCACCTTAGGTCAGGGAAAACATTAGTTGGGCCTTCATCTCCCCAAATCACTGAGATGGTAGATGAGGAACCCATAGCTAAAGCTTCAAACAATTCACCTCTAGAACCTAAGTCAAATTAGGTAAATTAGACTATCTCAAGTCCAGAGCCTCCTTTCCTTGAGTGTTTAGCCATTACAAAACATCATATCCAAGCTAAGATAGATCTATTAGGACAACTCAAGAATGTCAATATCAAAATCCCTCTCATTCAAGCTATCAAGGAGATCCCAATTTATACCAAAACAATAAGGGACCTTTGCCTTAAAAATCCAGGGAGAAAAATGAAGGATCCTCAGACAGTCCATGTCTTAGGGAACCTTGTTGATATCATGCTAGGGAACATAACTATCCCTAAATACACAGACCCTGGAAGCCCAATAGTGGATGTTAAGATAAATGGGACCCTCATCAAAAATACCTTGATTGACTAAGGGGCAGCCATTAATGGAATGACTAAAGAAACAATGTAGTTACTTCAGCTACCTAACCTTAGGCCTACACCAACTGTTTTATAGTTGGCAGATAGGTCCACAATAAAACCTGAGGGGATCATTGAAGACATAGTCATAGCATTAGACTCATGGGAGTATCCTATAGATTTCATAATCTTGCAGCCAAAGGTTAACCTTGTAGGATATCCACTTATCTTAACCAGACCATGGTTAGCAATAGTTGATGCATTCATAGATTGTAGGTTTGGGAACATGATAATATCAAATGGAACTATAACCAAGAAGTTGGTCCTCTATCCACCAACCAAACCTCATGACAATCTAGAGCAAGTTATATGGCCTACCTTAGAAGAAGAGGACAACTATTCCCTGCCAACTCTCATGACCATTGAACGCAACCCCCTATTAGAAAACTAATATGAGGATGATTTAATTGACCACATTATACAGAACAACTAGCGTAGGGACCCACAGCAACAAGATTGTCTGACATGTTTGCAAGATCCATTATAGAACATTATACCTGCAAACTCCTTAGAAGACATATCCCAACTTTTCCAATCTTTACTGCCACAAGAGTGTGTTCCCAACATTAGTGGATATGATCTTTCTTCTGTGCAATCAGGTTCCAAAACATTAGAAATCATGACAGGTAAAATCTTGAATATTAACAATCCCTAACTGAAGAACAACGAAATTCCCTGACCACTGTGTTGCAAGCACATTCATCATCCTTTACATGGGACTACAATGACAAGACGGGAATTGATCCAAACATGTGCATGCATAGGATTTATATAAATGATGGTTTTAAGCCAATTAGATAGCCTCAAAGGAGAATGAACCCTGCCTTGCAAGAAATAGTTAAAACTAAACTATAAAAACTACTTGATGCAGGCTTCATTTACCCTATTTCTGACAGCCAATGGGTGTCACTTTAGTCATTATTCCTAAGAAATGAAGCAAATGGAGGGTATGTGTGGACTATAGGGAGATAAACACAACCACTAGAAAGGATCACTTTCCACTACCTTTCATTGACCAAGTACTTCTTAGATGGATTTAGTGGCTATAACCAGATAAAGATAGCTCTAGAAGATCAGGATAAGACTATATTTACATGCCCTTGGGGTACTTATGCTTATTATATTCTTCCCTTTGGATTATCTATTGCCCCAGCCACTTTCCAGAGGGTAGTGCTAAGTATCTTCTCAGATTATGCTCATGATTCCATGGAGATTTATATGGATGACTTCACCACCTATGGAGAGATGTATGAAATAGCACTCAACAACCTAGAGAAAGTTCTCAAAAGATGTCAAGAACACAATCTATCATTGAGTCATGAGAAATGTTTCATGATGATGACTCAAGAGATTGTTCTAAGACATTTTATATAAAGTGAAGGAATTCAAGTGGATCCCCATAAAATTGAGATCACTTCTACATCGCCTATGCCACAAAAACAAAAATATGTTAGGAACTTTCTAGGCCATGCAGGCTATTATAGAAGATCCATTCAAGGCTTCAGCAAAATTGTAGCACCCTTGTTTACTCTACTCACAAAAGATATAGAATTTGACTAGACCACATAATGTTAGAACTCTTTTGAGACACTTAAAATAGCTTTGACTCAAGCACCTGTCTTGAGAGGACCAAACTGGACATTGCCTTTCCACATACACATTGATGCTTCTGATTTTGCTACAGGAGTTGTATTGGGTCAAAAGGAAGGTAATAAAGAGTATGTTATCTATTATATTAGCAAGAATTTACAAGGAGCAGAACTTAACTAACTGTCACAGAGAAAGAGATGTTAGCAGTTGTCTATGCCATTAACAAGTTTAGGCATTATATTACTGGTTATCTAGTCTTTATCAATACAAATCATACAGCAATCAGCAAGAACTTACAAGGAGCAGAACTTAACTACACTGTCACAGAGAAAGAGATGTTAGCAATTGTCTATGCCATTAACAAGTTTAGGCATTATATTACTGGTTATCCAATCTTTATTCACACAGATCATACAACAATCAGATACCCAATGAACAAACCTATGATTGGAGGTAGACTAGTCATATGGTTGCTCTTACTTTAGGAGTTTGATATAACAATAGTGGATAAGCCAGGAAAAGCTAATGAGGTGGCATATTTTCTGTCTAGATTGCCTACACAATTAGAAGGTGTTGTAAATGACTCTTTTCTAGATGAGCATTTGTTTTCTCTCAATATACACACACCATGGTTTGTTGACATTGCAAATTACCTAGTCGCAGGACAGATACCATCACATTTCTCTCCTAGGGAGAAGAGGCAGCTAGTACATAAAAGATTTCCATACTCCTGGATTGCTCGTTATTTATTCTATACTGGTCCAGATCACATTATGAGGAGATGTATAAGAGAAGATGAGGTCTTTGACATCCTAAAAGCATGCCATGATTAGCCCTGTGGGGGTCACTTTGCAGCCAAAAGGACAACATTTAAGGTCTTAACAACAGGTTATTATTGGCCAACTCTTCATAAGAATTCAATAAAGTATACAAGGAGTTGTGATAGATGTCAGAGAATGGGCAAACCAACAAAGACAAATGAGATGCCTTTGTAGCCACAAATTGTACTAGCACCATTTGAGAAATGGGGGCTAGACTTCATTGGTCCAATTTCACCTGGATCCAATAACAAGGAGTATATTTTAGTTTGCACTGATTATCTGACAAAGTGGGTTGAAGTCAAAGAATTCCAATTTGCAAGAGATGGGAATATAGCCAAGTTTTTATATGAAGATATCTTCACTAGGTATGACGCCCCAAGAGAAATTGTCACTGATCAAGGTCCCCAATTCACTTCTGAACTCATTTCTACATTGGTTAAAGAATATGAAATCAGACATAGAAAGTCAACGCCTTATCACCCCCAAGTCAATGGTTAGGTTGAGGTTACAAACAGGGAGATTGAAAATATTCTAACCAAAACAGTGCAAATTCACAAGAAAGATTGGGCAGCTAGATTGCCAGAGGCAGTGTGGGCATACAAGACAACATGGAAAATAACTACGAGCTTTACACCTTATGAATTAGTGTATGGAAAAATAGTAGTCCTACCAATTGAATTTGAATATAAAACACTCAGGATAGTAGTAGAAATAGAAATGGACTTGATAGAAGCACAGAAGGAGAGGCTACATATTCTAAATGGGCTAGATGAAATTAGAATGGAGGCTATCCATCACACAGAGATAGTTCAAAAATAGAGGACTAAATGGCATGACCAATTTATCAAGACCAAATAATTCCATGTAGGTGACTAGGTTTTGTTGTATGACTCCAAATACAAGGACTATAAAGGCAAGCTACAATCAAGGTGGTTGGGACCTTATGAAATACAATAGGTATTTCCCAATGGAGCAATAAAATTATAGACCATAGATGCTGTCAGATTTTCATTATTGGTTAATGGTCACAGACTAAAACTCTACACAAAACTAGTGACACGAGATGCTTTTCTAAAGCAATGCTTTATTCCCAGCCCTGATTCAAATATTGCCATATTATCACCAAACAATATCCTTGAAACAAATACTACTAGTTCTCATGGTGACTCAACAGATGAGCTACACAGCTCACCTCCTAAGGTCACTAGGTATAATTTCTTAACCTTCTTCATGTGCACATACAGCACCGGTGCCGCAATCTTCATGGAGACCATTTCACTATGTCGTAGGGACCTGTAGCAAGCAGCAAACTAAACACTGCCACACTTCACTATGGGACCTATTGATGACGGTACATGTAGCAGCTATCTATCAGACCATTCAAATTTTACATCGAGTTAATTGTACTTCCTTCACGATTACTCCACTTTTCCAACGCATGCAACTGTCGCCCAGCATCTCATCACACGCAAGCTCATTCAACTTGTTCACATGTACCAGATAGTCATTCATACCATCTTCCATAATAATGATTCAACGTCCAATCAAATTCATGATGCGATCACATTTTACAAGGCTACACTCGCATGAAGTTCAATTCACTTCACCTCAATAGGTACGCATACTAACTTTCCATTATTAACATAGATTTTCAATACATTCTATGTGTCTAGAATTTAATTCAGCATAATCCTAATTATTAAACTTATTTCCATATTCTGTAATCCTTCCCTTCATTCGTACAATGCCTTGAAGTGAGGTCACTTCAAGATTTTAGTTGGGGGGAGATAGTGTATGTTCAAAAATGATTGTTCACCACCATCAATTACAAAACACAGACCAATACAACCTTTTTCCTTTACCTTCTTACATCTATAACCTTTTGTCTATAATTTCCTAAAATCCCGAGTCATGTTCAGGCTGGTTTGAGCTTAGTGCATACAGGTATAATATAACAAAGGAAAGTGTAGAGGATTATTGAAATTGAAAGTGCACGTAGATATAACAGAGGGTTAGTAAAAGGGTTGTGAAGAATTTGAATTTGAGTTTAATTGGCAACATGGGAGGAGACCTTATTAGACGGGAACCTATAGTGCATAATATAATATTGGAAGATCAATTAGCCTTGCCAATCTTTACACAAACAGGATGGATTGATTATTTTCTGAAGCTCACAGAATACAATGAAGGCATGACAAGGCAATTTGTAGCCTCACTATACCATGATGAAGCCACTATCAAGGGTTTAACAATGGATGCTTCAGAAGCTGCAATTGTTGAAGTATCTGTTCTACCCAGAAATGGAGAAGAATTCCCTATCAATGCAGATGCAATAGCTGCAAGAGATGAATTTAACGAGGCAGGGGAGCATCTAGTGTCACAAGGTACTAAAAGACTATCACTTCCACAGTTATGGGCTTCTTGTGATGTTCATATTATTAAGTACATTACTTGTGATGGTAGGCAGTCCATGTTATATACTGTGCACCTTAAGTTGTTGACTCACCTTAGCCATAACAGAATAGTCAATGAGCCTAATTTTCTATATAATTTGTTAAAGAGAATGCGATATGAATACCAACGAAAGTCAAATAAGTCAGCTATGTCACATGATTGTTTGATCACTCTGTTAGTAAAAAGAAGCCTTAGGGTTCAGTATCCACAAGTTCCCTGGGAAATATTTTTGAAATGTAGAAACATTAATGGCATTCTTAATGAGCCAGCAGTACAGGGGAATGTAGAGTCATCTGTTGCATCTTTGAGGGAAATTCCTTTTACACCTATTGCTTCACCTACTCGCAGCATGGGAGAAACATGGAAGCAATATGTGGGTATGTGTAGGATCATGATGGGCCAAAGTATACCTCTAAGTGGCAATGAAAATACAAAAAATCAAACTTAATCAAGTTCATGTGAAAATTTGAATGGATTATCTACACAATTTGAAAAAGATGTAAGAATGAAATTTGTAGAGAATTGGATCTAGTTTATGAGCTACTATTTAAAAAAAAAAAAAAACTAAATTTACTTAGAGAAAAATGAATATTTCAATGAAGAGCTATTAAATTTTTCAAAAAAAAATAAAAAGTGGGTGTCTGTCCAGCCAACCTAACTATGAGCAAAAAAAAAAATTGAAACTTTCAAAATAAGTAGAGGACTCATGCCCGGATGTGACACATGTTTTTTTGAATTTTTTTTCCAATAAAATAATTAGTTATGATTTTTTTACTGTGGCTTTTTTAAAAAACTAAAGAGTAATTGTCCAGCTAATCTAACTCGATCAAAAAAATTGGAATTCAATTTTTTTTTAACCTATAGCCAACGGAGCATAGAGTGTGACACATCTTTCGGATCTGAAAAAGGTGAAACGGCTTGAAAGTTATGGATGTTTTTCAATCAATGTATCCATTAGGATTTCTGACACACACTATATAGAAAATTATTAATAATTATTTAATAAAATGATAATCAAGAAAATCTTATATTTTTAGAAAGCTGACAATTTCCTCTATAAACCCTTTTCGTTTTATCAATTTTGCATATAAAAAAAGTCATCAACACGAAGGGTGAAGTTTGAAGAAGAGAGTGAAACCAGTAAACACGTTACAATGTAGGGAAAGTCAACTATGACAGTCCAAATCCTAAATACAAGGCAAAACTGAAGCAAAACAGATATCCATTTTGTGGAGGGGGAAAATGATTTTCAAGGTTCCAGAAACGGATATCCGTTTCTGGAACCTTAGAAAAACTGGTTATTAATATATTTTTATAAAATAATTAATAAATCTATTAATAGAAAGGCCAAACTAATTCTTTGGTGCAACTTAATATCAAAATAATAAACTCACTAACATAAGATGTATGAACTAGTGTCAATATTAGTTTCGAGGTGTTTTATTTACTTAAATTTGTTTTATTTTACTTTAGAACTATTTTATTTATTACATACATCAACACATAGATTTACTCTCTCTCTCTCTCTCTCTCTCTCTCTCTCTCTCTCTCTCTCTCTCTCTCTCTCTCTCTCTCTCTCTCTCTCTCTCTCTCTCTCTCTCTCTCTCTCTCTCTCCATGCACATACCCATTAAGTAGGCTATTTTGCATATGGTGGTCATATCCTTTAGGTCCGATCACCTCCAAACTTCACAAATAGATATAGAGCATAATTCTAAGCATCTTTCATAAAGACCACTTCTCTACATAGGTGCAACTAATACCACTTTTTCATTGTTTTCCACATTTAATACTTATTCTTTTCCATTTTCCAAGTCCTACATGTGTCCAAGTTGTATTGTTTGTCAAGTTTTTAGTCTAATTGTTAGTCCTAACTCTCGTGGATATTAAAATGTTAGTATAGTTAGATCTATCCTTAGGTAACATTAATTTACACATTATTGCACAAACAACCACACTCAAAAATAACCTTACCTAATTAAGGTTAACCTTTAAGGTTCTTTCATTTGGTGAGCCTAATAGATCTAACTAGTTCAATCTTCTTATAGTCCATGCTTAGCCTTCCAAGAGAGTTCATGCCATGTTAACCTTGCATTATGTCCTCACTTTCCTCTTGCTAGTTGTAGTACTCTTTTTTTTCTAATCCTATCCCTATATCATACTATTGTTGTTGACTTTTCTTTCCATCTTCATCATCATAGTCTTAGTTATACTATTTTGAGCCTACCATTTATCCTTAGCCATGTCTTGTACTTCTTCTATTCATGTCAATTTTAATGACCTCCAAATTTTCCATAAATTCTTCTCCACCAAACCCTAGACCCTCACCCAAATCCTTACTTTCCTAAGAAAAGCCCTTCCCCAAACATCATTTGATCACGTGGCTCCTTCCATCACTAGACAGGTGCCCCTACTTTCTATTATTCATCCAATACAATCCCAATGTCATAGCTCACATTCCCACACCTACATTCATAGACTTCATTCCCCCTATTGACACCATCATTGATAATCATTTTAAGGAGTCTCCCTTGAATAATCATTAAACAATGGATTATCCCATATCCCCATCTTACACTTTCCTCACCTCTGAACCCTTAGAAGATGACATTTAGCTATCCCCACCATTACCAATCACACTTTCTAGCAATCCCACATAAGACACCTGTAGACACCTAAAAATGTCTTGACCACCAAACTAATTCCCGACATCCCTAAGCATGCCAATTTCCATCCTAACCAATTAACTAAATTTTTATTTAATTAATTACCCCTTTCATTTTCTAAATCCAAACCATTTTATCCCCAAAATTGAATTAATTTTATTAATTCAATAGTCTAAACCTTAGCCAGTTGATTTAATAAATATGCAAAATTTATTAAATCAATTCCCCCATTGTCTCTAAATCCAATTAATTAGTTAACACCAATTGATTTAATAAATATGCAAAATTTATTAAATCAATTCCCCCATTGTCTCTAAATCTAATTAATTAGTTAAAACCATGTTAACTAATTAATCCAGCCTACTAATTAACCTATCCCTACCCTAGACAATTAAATAGTTATTATTTAATTGCCTACCCTAGCCTACCTCATCCTAGCCTTAAGATTAATTAATTAAATCATTAATTAATTAATCTAATCCTCCCACTAATCCCTTTGCTAATTTATTCCAGCCATATTAATTAGGTTAATCACCTTAATTAATTGGGTCAAACCCTCATTAACACTTCTCCCCACAACCCATGAATAAAAAATTGATTTCCATGCCACATAAATCAATTTTTAATACACATTTGTCATAATCTTCATTAAATGCCTCTTACACCCCTTACACATGTCATAACTCATTAATATCCACTCTTCCCCAAATGAATTTTTAATTTATTTTACCCTTCCCCATGTGAATTTTTAATTCACAAATAATCCATCTCACCCAACCTCATTAATTCACCCCTTTCCCAAAAATGAATAAAAGATTTACTTTTATTCCTATCCCTCCATCTTCCAAGATCAAATCTAGGCCCTCCACATCACTTTTATCCTCCACCATTGATCTCTCAAATCAATCTCCACCCTTGGATCAAAATCCTCTCCAAAAATCTATAAATAGAACCTCTCCCAAGCCATTTTCATCATCCAATTCCATGTAAAGTCATAATGCCAAAATCATTCTTGAGTTAGGATAGTGAGTTGCACAATTGAAGAGCATTTCACATTAAAATCTATAGTCTAGGGATCATCTTGGTCTAGGAGCTTGTCTTGGGTGCAAAAGCTTCTTCTTCCCTTGATGGGATTAGGTTGTGCATGTGAGGTATAATCTTGTGTTTATTGCATTTGATTTAGTATTTTACCTTCTTTGCATTATCTAATCTACATTGGCACACCCGGTGGGACCCACAAGGTCCGAATCTAATCTTTGTTTGTGAGTTTTGGTGTGAGGATGTAGTTTTTACAGGTACAACGCTATCAACCCCTCGCAGTGGCACTATCGCAACTGTATTTTGGCGCTATTTCTGTATTAGCGCTATCGCTGCGCAAACTTTTTTTCTTACTAACCTTACGTGTTCTTGATTTGCTTTTCCTATCATTTTGTTTTTGTATTTTGCTCTCTGTTTTGCAAAAAAACTAGGAATTACAGGGGGAGGTTATGGCAAATTTTTGAAAAAGGAAAAACCAGCATCAGTTCCCCGTTTTGACGCTATTGTTCATATTGGCGCCATCGGCTTGTCCTCCATGACTCTCTGAAGAATTGTGCAGTGGCGCCTTCCTAGACATTTAGCCTCGCTATCGTCTGTATTGTCATTTTACATCGGACCTATTAGCGCTAAAATTTTTATTAACGCTATTATATAAAGTGTCACCATAATAGTGGTTAAGTAGCACCATAATTTGTTTTAGCGCCTTTTTTGTAAGTCGGGTTGTTCTGCCCGCAGTGGCACCTGTGCATGTTTTGTTTAGCGCTATTTTGAAAATCTTACTTTTCTTTCTGTTGCAGGTACGACGGGTACTAACAAATCCTTTTTGCAGGATGGTTTGATGTTTAGTTAGCAAACACTTTGATTTGGGAAACTAAAATGAACCCTTTTGTATGTTAGGTTTTAGACAACATTTCAAATTGGTGCTTTAAAATCAATCCAACAAACAAACAACTCCTTTGTGTGAAGTGTGTGTGCCTATAACATTTACTTTGGTGCTCTAAAATTTACTCTTTTGTGTGCCAACAAACAACAAACAAACACTTCGATTTTAGGCTCTAAAAAGAACCACAAAGTGCATCAAAATACATCATTGGATAAAAAGAACAACAACTTACATTTCTCACGCATCTAATCAAGACAATCTAAAATACTTGTGTGAAGTGTCTTCGTAGTTGTGTCAAGTAGAGTGAGAAGTGTATGCTCTTCCCTCGCACCCTTTGGTGATCTTGGAAATCAAAAACTTCTCACAACACTTTGCATTAATCACCCCCCATCTAATCCAAAGATCTAAAATTGAACCATGTTAAGTGTGATACAATCATAGGGAACACATATGCTCTCCCCTCGCATCTTTTGATGAACTTGGGGATCAAAAGTGTTTTCATGATTGTATTGCTTTTGTAATCCTTAGAGGACCTGCCACCCCATTTCGAAAGGTGGGAACGACCCAAGCAGCATCAAGCTAAAGCCAAGCTCTTCCAAGCTGCTATATAAAATAAGGCATTTGGGACGAAAGTCTCAAGCGACAGGTGTTGTTTTGTTATACTGACAACCAACCTCCCCCAAAACCCTCCAAGGCGTAACCCTTGGAGGCTGGGAGACTCCATAACGGAGAGTAGCACTGTCGCACGTATAACCACCTGAACGGATGCCCTTACTACGAACCATTGTTTTAGCAAGCCAAAATCCTTCTATTTGTTGACACAGAGGGAAAAACCCTTGAAGTGGCCCCGATTCATGCGGTTCTTAGCTGAGGTAGCAGGGAAAATCTAAAGGTTTGGTGAGGGACAAGCCTTATAAGAAACCTAGACCTTGGTATGTGTGAGAAGTGTGTGCAATTGTAAGGAGGAGCCGGTGCTACCAAGACCCTGGAGCTACCCGCTTTGAATAGGTGCAGCTAGGGGATTCAACAAATATTGTCACATTCTCACCTTAGGTTGTTCAAAGTGTTTGTTGAATAAAATCACACATCTTTTTCTCAAAAACAAAGAAAAATCTTGATTATTGTGTGTTTATTGTGCTTGAATTGATTGCAACAACATTGCTAAGAGACAAAACAAATCATTTGGTCACATTCCAAACAAACAAATTCCAAAAATTTGCCATCAAAAATCTATTTGCCCTGTTTTAGCGCCATATCTGTTTGATTGTAGCGCCATTTCACCCATGGATTGGTGCTATTTTTAGATTGACTTGCCTAAAACAAAGACTTATTTAGTTGTGATCTACACCATCTGCTCTGCCATAATCCATATCCATCTCACAGAAATCTGACAACAGTCTATCCATTTTCTTCAAATTTTTCCAAAATCACACCTTCTCTTTGACCTTAGAGGATCAATCACCACCATTGTTGGACCCCTTTGATACATCATCATCAGCAAATCCATATCTATCCATCCCCCCTTCAATCTTTTTTGCATATCTCCTTGGACCAAAACAAATCATTTCAAAAATCCAAATCCAAATCAAAGCACCCATCAACAAATCATCAACCAAAACCCGTCATCCTTTTGAGCCAAGATTAGATCTAGATCTTATCATTAATATCACATTTTCCTTGAAAAGTAATTAGTCTACCTTTCAAGAAAAAAACAAATCACCCCTCTTTGCGTAAGGTCATTAGTCTACCCCAAACAAAGAAAAACATCCCTTTGTGCTAACTCAAGATCTCTAAAACTCAATTTGTAAACCAACATCATCCTAATCACCCTAATCAATCAAAATCAAAACATCAAATTCAAAATCCCTTTTTCATCATCCATCTTTGGTCCAAAATTTGTACAAAAATCAATATCATCCATTCGTATCACCCTTAGGATAAAACCTTTGGAAATACATATCGATCTTCACCTACTTTCTCACTACCACATCCATCTTTGGGTCCAACAAAATCAATCCGATTCTCTAAGGTCTCCATCCCCATCTCATCCTACGCCTAGAAATCAACTCCATATACGTGCATGCCCATCACAAGATCACAAAGCAAAAAGAACCAAGAAATGGTAGAACAGTGGCAATTTGGCATGCCCAACACCGATAGCTACAATAGACCCATCAATCCAAATCCACCTACATATTCCTTCATCCCCCCATATGGTCCCAATGAAAATCCCTTCAGTTACTTACGACAAACACAACCATCACCACCCCCACCACCACCACCAACACAAAACATCCCCATCATTCCACAAGATGATCTAGATGTCTTGAGCTTCATGCAAGACGCTGACAACATGGACCTACTTGATAGAATCCTATGGTCAGACCCAAGTAGATATCTTGATCATCTTCTCAAAATTGGTGCTCAATTTCCCCCCATCACGACATCATCACAACCATCCACTTCCACAATCGTCCCTACCCCATCAAATACCCAAGCATCTACATCACATACTCAACCCACCATCTCTCAAACGTCAACACCTACCGTATCTACCACCTCCACAACCTCAACCGCTACAATACCTACAATTCCTACATGCACTGCTATCCCTACCATCTCCCAACCCGTCATCACTTCTACCACCACCACTACCACCAACCCTTCCACTTTAACCATGGGCATACAAGGCAACATCACGCAAGCAAGTACCTCCGCAAGTGTGCCCCCACCAAACCCTCACACCATTGCATACCTACGACAACTATTCTCACAACAACCTCGCAACACATCTAACCCATCCAATGTCCACATACCCAATGTCACTCCATCTTACATCACGTACCCACATCATCCCATAACGTCATCAAATCTACATAATCACAATCCCCAAATACCACCACACATTCTCCATCAGTTACACGCCTACCAACAACAGCATGCACCAATCAATCCGAACCCCAACCCGCAATACCAACCTCTCAACCAAACCAATCTCTAACATCAAATCTCGCCCCACCTCCAATATCTCACCAACCAACAACCCTACACATTCCCACCACAACAACCACAGGATTTCAACACCGTCCTCCAAGGGTTAATACAAAAGGTGGATGACCTACAAACTGGGGGCAAACGCAAATACTATTCTTTTGAGGATATTTGCCCTTACCCATTTGACCGCACATTGTACATGCCCCCTTTCCCCAAAAACTTTGAAATGCCAAAATTTGACAAATACAAGGGAAAGGGAGACCCTAGGGACCACCTTAGGGAGTTCTACATTGCTTGCCTAGAAGTCTCTAACAACAACACATATCTTATGAGACTCGTCTCAAGAAGCCTTGGCGGCCAAGCTGTTGAATGGTTTGCCCATCTTCCACCTGGAATTCGCACATTCCCTGAGCTTGCGGAGAAGTTTGTCAACCACTTCTCTTACAACTTTGAACACGAGGTGTCTATGACCGACCTCTACAACACTAAACAAAAGAGCGGAGAAGCTTTCACTTCTTTCTTACAAAGGTGGAGGGGCCTAGCAGGCAAGCTCCCATGGCCTATTCCTGAGAAACAACTTGTCACCATGTTTGTGGCCAATCTCAATCAGGAACTAGGGTTTCACTTACAAATCCTATGCGCGTCTACCTTTGAAGAGGTTATCGACAAAGGCACTACTATTGAACGAGCCCTCATTGCCAAGGGATCCATCAAACTGTACGACCCCAAATCCAATAACAACAATCACAACAACAAGAACAACAACTACTACAAATCCAATCACAACACTCCCAATACCAACAACAATACCAACACGCAATCCAACAATAAATCACGCTATTGGGGGAAGAACAAGAACAATTTGAATGACGATGTCATGGATGTGAAAGCCATCCAACATATCCAAAACCAAACACCTACACATATGTATACAGCAAATGTAAATAACCTGAGAGGGCCAAATAAACCACGTAAACCTTGCCAAAATTTCACACCATTAGTAGAACCCATTGAGGATGTCCTTGATCGATGTCTCAAACAAGGAGTAGTCACACTCCCCCCTGTTCGACCACGTCAAGACAATGAACTCAAAGCGGCATGGTATAATGAAAATGATTACTGTGAATACCACCATGTGGCGGGCCATAAAATAGCTGACTGTATGCAACTAAAACATTGCATTCAAGACCTCATAGACCAAAATCTCGTCAGCCTCGATCAAAGTGCCCAACCATCACCAAATGCTAACCTTGGAGCTTACAAGGATCCTTTACCCAACCATAATAAAGCCTCCTCGTCCAACCAAGCCTACAATGTCACCCCACCACCCGCATCCTATGACTCCATTGTCGGTCGCATCAAACCCTCATCCCACCATGTCAACACAGTCACCATTCGGGCACAAGCACCCGATTGCGCTGTCACAACCCATCGTGGCCGTGTATCTATCAGCACCGCCCCTCTCACCAATCAAACGCCCGCATCTACATCTGATCCCCAACCTCCTCGTCCAACCACACGTCCATCACCTACCCACCAATATAACCTCCTAGAACACCTAGGAAAGACACCTGCACAGATCTCCATTCTTGAGTTACTCCGCACATCACCCATACATAAGGACATCCTAGACAAAGTGCTCTTACAAACACAAGTCCCTACCGACTTACATGTGTCCCAATTCCAAGCCATGATAGGACACATCGCTTCACCCCATCATCTCACCTTCTCAGAAAAGGACCTACCCACCTCCGATCACATACATAACGACGCCCTGCACATCGAAGTCCACATCCACAAGCACACCATTAAAAGAGTCTTAATAGATGGTGGTTCTAGCCTCAACATATGTACTCTAAAACTATTAAAACACTTGGGGTACTCTGATGTGGTTGTTGACACCAGCGAGTGCATTATGATCAAAGGCTACAATGATACTGACCGGCTCTTTGAAGGTACTATCAAGCTTCCCATACAGGTAGGACCGAAAATCCTCGAAACAAAATGTCAGGTTCTGAATCTTGATCTCCCTTATAACATCCTTCTCGGTAGACCATGGATTCATGCTATGCAAGCCGTCCCATCCACCTTCCATCAATGCATCAAATTCCCCCACAACGGCACAGAAGTCACAGTCTATGTCGACTCTCGCCCCTTCCAATACTGCAGTTTTCTAGAAGGCCACAACCAAACATTCTACCCATATAATAAAGCCACCGCCAAAGCCACACCAACAACATCAAACTCATATATCGACCCCACAAGCATCACTTCCACTTCATCCCAAGCAACTCCACCACCTGAGGTCCAGATCCAACTATCTGACATGGGATGTGGGGAGTATGACCTACATGGCACTTTTTGTGTGGGCACATTACCCAATCCTAAGACATTCGGCATCCCAACAACAGAGACAACCAATACAGTCATTATCAAGTGCAAACCCTCGCCCACCTTCGAGCGGAAGCATCTCTTGGATCAGGATGTACTTGATGATATCTCATCTTGGCTTTACAAAGATGAGGAGCCGGAACAAGAAGCCCCCACAATCCCCACAGAAATCTACGGCAAAGGTTCTAAAATTGTCAAGAGCATGGGCTATAAAGGACAAGGCGGTATAGGCCTTCATGAACAAGGAATCATAGAACCACTGCAGGCAACAAAGAATCCCTATACTCAAGGGTTAGGGTATGGTCAACCGCAACGCATCCTCACTACCGGTGAGTGTATCTTATTTGAGGTTGCTACGGCCTCCTTCGACATCGACAATGTTAACGAAATGGGCCTTCACGACTCCTTTAGCCATTTCGCCGACTTCTTTGACTCATCCATTTGTACCATTTACTCTGTCACCACTTTACCTTCATCTTCTAATGACTTGTCACTAGTTTACCCTGACCTCATTGATTGGGACCAACAAGGACCTCCTATCTTCGATATCGCACCAAATGACGAAGCCATTGCTGAAATGATGGGGGTAAGAGATCACTTCCCTTTGGGAGATCATCGAGTAGGGTACATAATGGAACTCCATCCAAATGCCTATTTCAGGGAGACAACCCCTGCTTCCAGTCACAAAAACACAAAAAGAAAAAATGGATCTGATGGTGAAAACCGTTCCACAGTAGTATCAGATCCCAAAATAGTAAAAATAAACGATGTATCTCCTAGTGAAAACCTCCACAAGGTGCCAGGAGATGGAAGCATGGGCCTCCCTGAGATAGATAAAGTATATCCTAACAGATTGCCCATCTTGGTCGAACCAGCTCAGGAAATGAATCTGGGGACAGAGGAAGAGCCGAAAATCACATACAAAGCAGAATCTCTCAGCATGTTCGAACAAGAAAATTTCTTATCCTTCTTCACACATAGAAATTGCAACTTTGCGTGGACCTACGCAGACATGCCAGGGCTAGATTCCGCATTGGTTGCTCATCACCTTGCAGTACGTCCCGATGCCAAACCAGTCAAACAAAAACTCCGCAAGATGAATCCTCATGCGGCTCTCCTCACAAAGCAGAGCTCAAAAAGTTACTAGATGTTGGGTTCATACACCCAATTGATTATCTTGAATGGGTTTCAAATCTAGTACTAGTTGCTAAACCAGATGGCAGAATCCACTGTTGCACTGACTTCAGAGACCTCAACAAGGCCTGCCCGAAAGATGACTTCCCACTACCCAACATTGACATGATCATGGATCTCACCGCAGGACACGAGATGCTATCTCTCATGGATGGCTTTTCAGGGTATAACCAAATAAAAATTGCCGAAGAAGATCAGCACAAGACATCCTTTATATGCTCATGGGGGACATACTATTGGGTAGTAATGCCATTCGGCCTAAAGAATGCAGGAGCTACTTATCAAAGGGCAATGACAGTCATCTTCCACGACCTCTTTCACCACACCATGGAGGACTACGTTGATGACTTACTTGGCAAATCAAAGACCAGAGAAGAACACTTAGATGTGCTAGCCAAGATCTTTGACAGGCTAGAGCAATATAATGTTCGTCTTAATCCGAAGAAGTGTGTCTTTGGCATCACCTCAGGTAAACTGCTGGGATACATAGTCTCTTGACGAGGAATCGAGGTAGATCTTGCAAAAGTCAAGGCTATCACTGAAATGCCACCTCCCAAAATATTGAAACAACTAAGAAGCCTACAGGGGAAACTACAATCCATTCGTGATTCATCGCCCAACTCGCTGATAAGTGTCAACCATTCCAACATCTCCTCAGGAAAGATACGGCTTTTGCCTAGACTAATCAGTGTCAGGGTGCCTTCGATCAGCTAAAAGCATATCTGGCTAATCCCCCTGTTCTAACTCCACCAAGACAAGGAGAGCCCCTCCTCTTATATATCTCTGTGACAGACACAGCAATCGGGGCTTTGTTAGCACAACATGATGAGCATGGGAAGGAACGAGCCATCTACTACATCAGTCGCACCTTGATCTCCTATGAGCTTAACTACACACAAATTGAACGAGCATGTCTAGCCCTCGTCTTTACGTCACAAAAGTTAAGACATTATATGCTCAATCACAAGACCAAGCTCATTGCTAAGATCGACCCACTAAAGTATTTGCTCAACAGAGCGGCTCTCACTGGCAGAATGGCAAAATGGGTCATGATTCTCACTGAATTTGATATAGAATACACAGAGAGAAAGGCGATCAAAGGACAAGTTATAGCAGATCAGCTGGCTGAGGCACCTATTCAGGCAGAACATCCTACAATCGTAGAGTTTCCAGATGAGGCCATCTTGACAATCACACCAGCCACAGACACATGGAAGATGTATTTTGATGGATCCTACACTCACAGAGGCTCGGGGGCAGGTGTCCTGTTTGTTACCCCTCAAGGCGACACGATCCCTAAATCCTTCAAAATCACATTTCCATGCACCAACAATGTAGCAGAGTATGAGGCCCTCATCACAGGTCTCTGCATGGCCATCCAATGGAAAATTGAAAAGCTAACTGTGTATGGCGACTCTCAACTGGTCATCAGGTAGGTTAACAATGAATACAAAACCAAGGACGATAAGCTCCTTCCCTACAAGAAGATGGTCGATGATTTTAAAGACTATTTCGATGACATCCACTTTGAGTAGATCCCAAGGTTAAACAACAAAGCAGCAGATGCCATGGCAACAATCGGATCTTTGGTAGACATGAAGAAAGGCAGCAAGAAATGTGAATTCCTGATCGAAGAGCTCCCCATCCCAGCATACGATGTTCCTCAATCTGAACTAGTGTGTGAAATCATTGGTCCTCTATCCCCCTGGTATCAGGAAACCTACCTCTACCTTCATGATAATGTCCTCCCCAACAACCTATCCCCATCACAGAGAAAATCCTTCATTCGTCGAGCCTCCCGTTTCATCCTTGTAGGTGACACCCTCTACAAAAGGAGTCTTGTTGGCACGCTTCTACGATGTTTAGACTCTAGGGAAGCTGAAGTAGCCTTGGAAGAAGTACATGCAGGTATTTGCGGGGCACATTCAAGTGGACCAGCTCTTTCTAAAAAGATCCTGAGGACTGGCTATTATTGGCCCACCATGGACAAAGACGCATATCAATTTATCAGAAAATGCCTCCCATGTCAACAGCATGGCGATCTCATCCACGCACCAGCACAGGCGCTGCAACCAATCACAACACCATGGCCTTTCTCACAGTGGGGACTCGACCTCGTAGGGAAAATACATCCTCCATCCTCCAATGGCCATAAATTCATAATCACTGCTACCAAATACTTCACAAAGTGGGTGGAAGAAATACCACTCACCTTCACCACAGGAATCCAAATCTCTAAATACATTCTCCACTACATCATCTACCGCTATGGTATCCCTCATTCCATTGTCACCGATAATGGAAAGCCATTCAAGAACCAAGAAGTTCACACTTTGTGCAAAAAGTTTGACATCAAACACCATTTCTCCACGCCATATTACCCCCAAGGAAACGGTCAAGTAGAAGCATCTAATAAAACCATCCTCCGCATCTTAAAAAAGACAATCAATGAAGCTGGCCGTGACTAGCACCTCTAACTCAACCCTGCCCTATGGGCTTACCGCACAAGCATCCGCACTCCTACAGGAGCCACTCCATACTCACTAGTATTCGGATCTGAAGCCATTTTACCTATAGAGGTCAAGCTCCCATCTCTCCAAGTGTCCTTACAAAACATTATCTCTGATGAGGACTACCGCGTAGCAAGATTGCATCAACTAGAACTGTTGGATGAGAAATGCCTGAATGCACTAAATCACCTACAGGCATATCAAAACCGCCTCCGAAGGAGCTACAACAAGAAGATCAGAACCTAAAAATTTGAGGTAGGTGAACTAGTCCTAATGGAAAATCAGAAGAACCTGCAAGAGCGTCCTAAGCAAGGAAAGTTTGAACCCAATTGGCTAGGACCTTATGTCGTCACAGCCAACTATGGATCAGGAGCATATCAGCTGGCAACACCTGAGGGGCAGCCTCTAGATGAGCTGATGAACATCTTGCATCTCAAGAAATTCTATGCATAACCCATCTGGTACCCCAAGTCAAAAAATCAAAAATCAAAAAAAATCAAAATACCAAAAAAATCAGAAAATCAAGAAAAATCATAGTGCAATAAAAACTTCCAATGGTGAAAATCACTTCAGTGACGCCTTGGATAAGTACCATGGTGAAAACCTATTTTAGGCGCCATGCATAGTGGTTGGTTCTACCATCTAATAAGTCCTCTTTCCATCATAACACTCCATATCCCACATATCCCATGGCTTGGAATTCGGAACCATCAAGTTTTTTTCACCCATCCTACCCTATCTCACCCAAAAAACCCCATCCATGGAACGAGGATCCTTGTAAGCTCCCATTTGTATAGTTCATAAAATTCAAAAAACCAAAAACATCATAAATTCAAAAAATCCAAAAACATCATAAAATTCAAAAAAAACCAAAAACATCCTAAATTCAGAAAACCCAAAAACAATAAAAAATCCAAAAATCCAAAAAATAGTGAAAAACATAGAAAATCCAAAAACAATCACCCCATACATCAATCTCACATCCCATCACACTCATCAAACACACGTCAATCCTCATCACATCACACCCATCGCAAACCATTCCCACATCATCAAGTCATGCCAGAACTACATATTCATTTCGCCCACATCTTAAAAGTACCTTGATCCCGTGGACTCAGGGTATGTAGGCAGTCTGGAATACGAAGGATGTTTCCAGTACTCAGGTATCTAAGATGCACCCATCCAACCCATTTGGATGGTTCCATTCACTGATCTTTCTGGATCTAATAAACAATACACATGCTACGTATACAATTGAAACATGGTCCCTAGCGCAAAAATCATCAAACAACATACCAACTATAATCTTGCATTTGGCCAGACTGTTCTTTTGCCCATCTTCCAAAAATTCTCCAATCAAACACCAACGGATCTGCGTCCTAGGATATATCTTTCTGATAATGGACAAAAATCTATCATTCTATTATCATGTCTCTTGGCAAGAGCACACAAAGGCTATTTGTATCTTTTGTTGGTTTTTTGCTTATTGATTTTTTATCTTTTTGTCTCGCTCTAAGTCATCTCCAAAGCTACCTTGATCTCATTATATCATGGTACGTAGCGGATAGCACCTGGAGTAGACATAGTCATTGTTTCTGCATGCTATGCTTGTGGGTTGGTTTCATTACTCCAAGAATAGTATTCATATCTTGAAGTCCACGTCGGTTCTATCATGATGTGTCCTATTTGCATATACAGACATAAAAACCTTTTATGCATTATTCGCACTCATCGCTATGAGTCCCCTTCCTCGACTAGGCAAGATTATACTACCTTGGGCATGCATGAAATCAACCTATTGTTTATGGGTCTAGTCCATTCAATTGTAGGATATACATCATCACCTAGGTCATTTCATACCTTTGTGAACTATATCCTACATTGCTACATTAAAACTAAGAAATGCTCTCAATTAATTTTGTGCAACTACTGTTACTAGCTCAAACTCATCATCCTAATCACTCAACTATCACATATCGGCCTAGATTTGATAAATCACTTTCCCCCGCCCCCCCAATCTAATTCCCTCACTAACCCCACTTCCCCACCATATCTCCACTTAACACATCTTGAACCAAACCAAACCCCCCCCTCAAAGACGTGGTGTCTCATGACCTAACAATCCTCAAATATCCCCACCACCATCCCCTAGATGCTCCCACCCCGATCATCCCAACAACCTAACATGCTCTCCTATAGTCTCACCACTCAGGGTCAACCCAACGAACATCATGTGTATCAAGACTGGGCCATCTCACCTACCACCTAGTTTGCATATCACCTATCACCTAAACCGCACCTAAGCATATCATTTAGCTACATGTCACGATTCATTTAACTTGCATATCATCTTAGGTTCATTTTAATCCATTTTGCATATCATTTTAGGTTCATTTTAACCCCATTTGCATATCATCTTAGGTTCATTTTAATCCATTTTGCATATCATTTTAGGTTCATTTTAATCCATTTTGCATGTCCTTTATCCATTTTAAAATTGCATATCAAGTAGATTCCTTTCAACCATCTAAAATTACATGTCACTTAGGTCCATTATTAATCCATTTTAGTTTGCATAAAAAATAGGTTCATTCTACAAACATTTAGTTGCACATCATTACACATCACATCATACTCATTTACCACATAGGTGCATGTTAGAATTAAAATTAGTATCATCACATTGCATTCCATACATATAAACATCTCATAAACAATTAGTTACATTACAACATCATCAGCATCACCATTGAAATAACATCTATATCATCTAGTGGCATATACATAATTCCATACATTCAGTTGCATCATATAGCCCATAACATCACAACACCATGCATATATCACAAAAGAATCCATGCATCCATCAACTCACACACATCAACATAACACATCCACAACATATAAAACCATAACATATATGTGCATCCATCATAGAAGCATCATCACAATAGGACATCATAAACCATCAGAAGCATCACATCATATATAATCACCCCAAAAAAATGTACATCACTCGCATCATCAAAAAATATAGTGTCCTGATACAAAATGCCTCCAAGAGCTATCATGATATAACTATCACATAGACGATCCCCTCTCGGATGGAGTGGGAGACTCTGACCCTGGTCGAGCCTGTGACCCCGTCGGTGCCTGTGGCTGTGATGGCGGCTGCCCCTGTGGAGCCTGCTGAGGCACATATGAGGGAGGAGGCATCGTCTGTTGAACTGATTGAATAGATCTCGATCGATGTGATCTCGATGCCCCTGATATACTGACCTGGCTGTAACTCGGTGCTCACTGCGCTACGGGCATGGCTGCATAATACAACCCCCAATAATACTCCATCCGTGCTCTAGCCTCTGATAACTCTCCTTGTACCTGAGATATCTACCCCTGTGCCTGGCTCAACTGCCCCTAGGCCTGGCTCAACTGCCCCTGTACCTGATGTGAATGTGTCTGTGCCTCAGCCAGTTGGGCCTGCATCCCTACCAAAATCGGGGCAAGTCCACCCCCTGACCCCTGTAGACTACCTAATGCACTCTCTACCTGCTGTGCCCTACCAAGTACTGCATCCCGCTCCCTGGTCAACACCCCTATATCACCCTACGTCTGGGCCAACTATGCCTGCAACGCAACCACCTGTCCATCTGCCCCATCTAATAACGTCAGGGCCCCATGCAACTACACCAACTCAGCCTCTCGGTGCTCTAACGCCTCCTCTAAGCTGGCCACCTGTGCACATAAGGTCTCCATCTCCTCTGCCTCATCCCGTGCACGTCAACGAGGTGTCAGCCTCTCAACCTTTGCTGCCACAGCTGTCCCTGAGCTCCCTGCCCCGGTATCATGCCTGCCAACTCGCAGCTGCTCCACCTGTGATGGAGATAAATCACCCTGCTCTGCCCTCGGCTGTCCACTGCGTCGCCGCGGTCCTCTAGGTTGTCACCGACTCTAACTTGAACCTACTGTGCAGGAGCCTGCTACGCTGGAACCTGCTGCCCCACCTGTCCCTGTCCCGCTGCCGCTACTGCCAACCCATCTATAGGCTGGCCATCTCTCGCAATCACTCTCTCCTCCCCATCATCCATCACCTCCACTAGGTAGTCCTCCATAACTACATCTCCCTCCCCATCAAGATCATCTCCCCCCCCATTTGAGTCATCCCTTGCTGCCTCTATTGTCGGATCTGTCAATCAGGTGGGCCGATGCATCTGCCACCATATCTCATACGCCAATGTGGTACCTGCATCCCTCACTGTGCTCCTCCAATCCCATGCTACTGGCCGAAGTGCTGCAAAATCATTAAGAGCAACCTGTGGCTGTAAAGGCATGGGCCAGTGGGCGGTATCTCGCGGCGTCCGCCCATATATCGCCATCTGCTGGGGGTATCATGTACTAGTCCAAACTGATGCATAACCTGCGAGGGTAGGTACATCTCTATGGTACGGTCCGCATGACCCATAAGATATCTCTACTAAAATGTGTATGGGAGATGAATAGCATCATCTGGCCACTCCTCACAACTAATGTATGGTCACCACACCACACTAATCACATCATCCAGTATCCTCCACCAGTAGCGCACCTGTCCAGTGTATGTGTACTCTGCATCCTGATATAAAAATACAAAGGCCTCAAACTGCCATCAATAGTACCCACATATCGGCCTCAAGACTGGGATATGCTCCTAGATCCATACGTGAAGTAGAGTAACTCCAGCTGACAAGGCTCTATCATGCAAATAAGTGACCGTGTGCATCTTGTGGTACAGCTGTGCTAGCATCACCGGCCCCCATGCATAGACAATATCATGGCTCACCATCCCCTCTATCATCCCGCCCCAACCCACCGGAAAACCCCTGCCTCGCTTATCAGGCATCACCACACCTCCAATCAGTGCACACAGAAACAAGGCAAATGGATCTGCACCCACCGCCAGTGTCCTCTCATAATCCATCTCCCTCTCGTCCGCCGAGAGAACCAGGTGATTCGCCCCAAACACTCTAGTCAAAGCAGTCCGCCCCCTCCTCGTGTCATACCTCACACGTCGACCTCGGATCGGCAGCTTGAGGATGCGATAAACATCCTCAAGTGTGATGGTAATCTCTCCTGTCGGCAATAGAAAACTGTAAGTCTCGGTGCGATATCGCTCCACCATTGCCGTCATCAAAGCTCTATGAGCTCGCAGCATTGGCATCGATGCCCCGTCCAAAGCCCCAACCTCGTCAATCGAGCCCGCATCGCGTCATCAAACAGTGCCATCACAGATGGCACTCGTCGCTCCCATGACTGCAATATAAATTACTCTGTATCCTGCATCCACCACTTTCTAGTTAGATGCTAACTTATCATTTCCCCAAAATACCCCTTTTTTCTTCTATCGTCTAAAAAGCCCACATCATGTGGCCTCAACACGGACAACCCCTGGTGCCATTTTCAAAATGGCGCTATCTTTTCCCCCCATTGCGCTATTATAGAGAATAGCGCCACCGCATGACCTTTATCGTGCCAATCCAGATGATGGTGACGATATAAAGTTTCACATCAATTATACCTTTCGCGCTACAACAAAAAATAGCGCTATTTCACCATATGGCGCTACTACAGAGCATAGCGCTGTTTTATCCTCAACATGGCACTAAAATGCCATATTTTGTTCTTCTAATATTTGGCGCTAATCCAGACAATAGCGCCAATATTTCCCCTAAATGGCAACAAAACTGCCTTGTCCCTACCCTAGCGAATAGCACTAATCCATAGGATGGCGCTAATTCGCCTTATCATTGGCGCCACGTGCTCCATACCCAGATCCCAAAACCCAAAAAAATGTGCGTAATATGAAAAAATTGCAAAGTCTGGGTTAGGCCCTACCTGGGGTCCAGCCTCGGGTGACCGCCCAAACTCTCAGAATCGCTCTGAGATATGTCGAAGTCGTGGAAACTGGGGGTTGCGGTCAGCCATCTCTCCTTCGTCCTTTCTTCTCTAAAGTCAAAAGTGTGCCAATGTGGCACTCTTTGGGCCCACTTTGCCTAATATAGTGGGCCATGTCATCCCTCCACCCCTTCTTTTTCCTCCAGGGTGCAGATCTCAGCCTCTTTTCCTCCGTTTTTCTTCCCGTCATCCTCTTTTGCCATCCCATACCCAACTTTCACTTCCGTCACATCCTTTCGAGAGCTTACTTGCAAAATTGTTATTTTTCACACCAACCTCTCGAGGGGGCATCCCCTATACATCTCACTCCTTCCCGGCAGCTGGGGCATATTTTCCTCAACCTGACACCACTTCCCTCCTAGGTCCTGACGCCACATCAAAGAGGGGCAAATGTAGACACCTAAAAATGTCTTGACCACCAAACTGATTCCTGACATCCCTAAACATGCCAATTTCCATCCTAACCAATTAATTAAATTTTTATTTAATTAATTACCCCTTTCATTTTCTAAATCCACACCATTTTATCCCCAAAATTGAATTAATTTTATTAATTCAATAGTCCAAACCTTAGCCAGTTGATTTAATAAATATGCAAAATTTATTAAATCAATTCCCCCATTTGCTCTAAATCCAATTAATTAGTTAAAACCATGTTAACTAATTAATCCAGCCTACTAATTAACCTATCCCTACCCTAGACAATTAAATAGCTATTATTTAATTGCCTACCCTAGCCTACCTCATCCTAGCCTTAAGATTAATTAATTAAATCATTAATTAATTAATCTAATCCTCCCACTAATCCCTTTGCTAATTTATTCCAGCCATATTAATTAGGTTAATCACCTTAATTAATTGGGTCAAACCCTCATTAACACTTCTCCCCACAACCCATGAATAAAAAATTGATTTCCATGCCATATAAATCAATTTTTAATACACATTTGTCATAATCTTCATTAAATGCCTCTTACACCCCTTACACATGTCATAACTCATTAATATCCACTCTTCCCCAAATGAATTTTTAATTTATTTTACCCTTCCCCATGTGAATTTTTAATTCACAAATAATCCATCTCACCCAACCTCATTAATTCACCCCTTTCTCAAAAATGAATAAAAGATTTACTTTTATTCCTAGCCCTCCATCTTCCAAGATCAAATCTAGGCCCTCCACATCACTTTTATCCTCCACCATTGATCTCTCAAATCAATCTCCACCCTTGGATCAAAATCCTCTCCAAAAATCTATAAATAGAACCTCTCCCAAGCCATTTTCATCATCCAATTCCATGCAAAGTCATAATGCCAAAATCATTCTTGAGTTAGGATAGTGAGTTGCACAATTGAAGAGCATTTCACATTAAAATCCATAGTCTAGGGATCATCTTGGTCTAGGATCTTGTCTTGGGTGCAAAAGCTTCTTCTTCCCTTGATGGGATTAGGTTGTGCATGTGAGGTATAATCTTGTGTTTATTGCATTTGATTTAGTATTTTACCTTCTTTGCATTATCTAATCTACAACACCTTACCCATCACTTCACCTAGGTCATCACTAATTAAATCACCTCATTACTTCATTCAACCATACCCATACCACCCCTTTCTCACTCCACAACTTGTATTAACACATGATTCACCCCATGACATACTACAGTTACCACAATGCCAATTCACTCTACCATCATTCTTCATATTATCTTATGAATCACCATCCTTTCTTCCCATTCCTTGAGACATCATACCATGACACACACCAATGAAAACAATTAAAAAACCAATGAAAAGAATTAAAAAAATTTATTTTTATAGTTTCAGAAAATGGATATCCATTTTGGGAATATTCCATAAATGGATATTTTTAACATGCCTATGAAAGTCAAAGTTAGCCAATTCGTGAATTTGGCTAAGTAAAGACGCGATTTTTTTTTCCATTGTCACTGTTTGGCCCGCGATGATCCTGCACATACCCATGTGCCAATTTCACTGCATGCAACATTTGACCAACCTATGGTAGAAGAGGTAAATCAAACCCCATCCTCTAGTAAAACACCGAGCAACAAAACACCAAAAACCATAAAGAAGAAAAGTGGTTCTTCTTCTAAGACTCCAAAAAGGCCAAAGAAGAAACTCACACCACTAAGGCGTTCACACCGCCTAAAGAGGAAAGGTGTTATGAGGGGTATTGTTGAGAAGCCAAGAGAAGAAAAAGAGGATGTTGTGATAGTAGAAACTAACCACAAACAAGAGGCCAATGTGACTGAGAATGTGCAAATCCCCATAAAAAGGAAATGGTATGTATCTACTACTCTGAATCAGAATTAGAGGATATTTTTGTTGCCAAGAAAACTAGAAAGAAAACCCCAGATAACCCTGACAATGAGGGTTATGAGTCCACAGGGGGTGGAGATGATCAGTCTCTAAAGGATGAGGAATTATTGCTTGAAGATAGAAATGTTAGAAGAGAATTGCAGGAAGCCTTTGAGAGAACTAAGTAGCTGGAAGAACTGGTCAAAACTTATGAGCAGAGGGACAAGGAGAGAGAAGCAAAGATACAGGAATTGGAAGAAAAAGTACACTTATGATCAGGGGTCAAAACTAGATATCCTTGCAGAGCTAGCAATAGTTGTTCTAGGAAATAAGGAATTAGTGGTTGAAGAGAAAAGACTCTGTGTTAGGAAAACCCCAACCTGTCATATAGTTGTGTCCCTAGGATATCATCTATGGAAAGTTACTCAAGATTTTTCTAAATGAGAAGAGAAGTGGAAGAAAGAAAAAGAAGCCATGATTGCAAAGCATACCCAGGCATTGGAAAGGAAAGACATTGAATTGAGGAGAATAGCAGTCAAGATGGAAGAGGTAGTAGATAAAGTTGCCCAAATTATCAAATGTAGGCCTCCAACCAGAACATACACTTTGTTTTTATAAGAAAAGTTTTTGAGTTTTCAATTTAGTAAGTTGATCGGTAACAAACCAGTTGCCATGAGTGGAAAAATGACTTTTCTTAAAGTTTTTGCTACTTCCACACCAAAAGACCAAGACCAGTTATGTGAGTATTACTTACATAACTATGTTGTACCTGAGGATGTTGGTGATTTACAAGTAAGGGCACTTGCATCCTATTTCAGAAATGAAAAATTGAGGGGTGAAATCATGCAAGCATACACAGAGAGAAAAATCAATTGCTCTCCCCATAAGGAGAGAATCTAAACCCCCTGGATTAATCATTACAGAATGGAGACAACTCTTGGAACATAAAGGTGTGGGTAGGAAAATCATGAGTTTGAGACTACGGGACTATGAAAGGATGCAGCATTTAACAATAGGATTCATTCACAACTCTTATCAGTATGTGCAAGATAGATGGAACAGTTTAACCCCTAAGTTGCAAAGAAAAGAACCCCACTATGTTCACAATTTTATGGCCATGTTTGAAAGAGTACAGGAATATATGGATATTGCCAAAGGACAGGGACTTGAATGGGTACCACTTACCTTCCAACCACCCATGCTTCTGTACCAGATGCCACATTGGATAGGGAAGAAGAATGTGGAGTGTGAAAAGGCAGAGGTTACCAGAATGAACTGGCATATCATAATGGCTTATACTTGGAATAGGATGAAGGAGTGGATGTTGTTACAAATTTTAGGGAGATTACTCTGTACTACAACCTCCAGTTCTAGTTAATTTTCTTTGGGATAAGCAAATAGGTAGTTGGGGGGAAATTATGGGTCTAGTTATTGGCTAATTTTCTTATGTTTTTATGCAAATTCTCAGACATTCTCAGACATTTGTCCTATGCATATTCCTACACTTTGCTATCTTTTATGTTCATTATACAAACCTAAACCTAATTATTAAGTATATGGAATATGGTTTTAATATGATGAATTGTGCATGATTATGTGTGGGAATGTATGGATTGTAAAGGATATTTGTGCTCGATATGGTTGTTAGTATTGTGTGCATGTTTTGTGAACTAATTCTTGTAGCTAAAGAAGGTGGACTGTAGCCCGCAACAACTACAAGGTGCAGCCTGCAACCAAAGAATTCCCAGACAACAGAGAAAGAGAGGTTCCAAACTAAATCACATGTAGCAACTACAGCATGGAGGCACTTGATGAGGATAATCATGCATCGTGATAGCAATTAATAAAGAAAATTGAAGGAAAAGGATTATGTTGCAGTTAGGAGTTCAACATCACTAATTCAACCAGTCCATGTTCCTCTGTTTCAGCAAGAAGTTCCAATTTCATTAGAAATCTTCTTCCTTTCTCTTTCAGTTGTTGTTGTTTGGCATTTATCACACTCTAGTTTGTATGGAGTGGTGGTTTATGATTTTAGTTGAGAGACCTTGTTCTAATAAACTCCCCCGTGCCTATATGTATGGCTCAGTGGTTGAGGTAGTTTAAGTTTTCAGTTGGAAGTTTTAAGTTTAAAGTAGATTGTTCAAATGTAGATATAGATACTAGATCTTTTTCCAGTTATATGCAGACAATGTTATTATTTTGATTATGAGTTCATCAATAATATATTTCAGCAAGATCTTATGTGATTTAAAAAGGATTGTGCAATGAATGGATTAGAATCAAATATGATTGTGTAAATATGAAGAACTAGATTTGAGTTAGAATAGTGGAGACATCCACCTAAGAAAGGGCCACTCAGGGTAACTGTCCCTCACTTCATTTCCTATATGTTACTTTATTTCAAACAGTCAATATATTCTAGCTATTTTACCCTGTTGTACTCTGGAGTGTAGAGTGTTTGTTTAGATTATTAATATCTAGTTAAGATGTAGTGTTCATTTCTTAACAGTAATCAGTTATGTTATATGTACCTGTAGGAACAGTACCAGCATTACTTTCCTTATTGTCATGTAATTTTGAGTTTTCCTAGCAATTGTAATATTGTATTAAAATGAGGTAGGTAGTTTTAAGATCTTTGAAAGAACATACATTGCCAGTGCTGTCACAAGCTTACTAGCCCTGGTCGATAATTCAATGAAGGTCTTTTCAAGGGTGATAGTGGACTATTCAGTTAGGTTGTTTCTCTGAATTGTGTGATTGCCACCAAGTTTACTAGACATAGAAAAGACTCTACAGTCACCCTTGTGGCCACCAGTACTGGCAGTGCCACCCAAGGGCCACCAAGGCCTGGTTTTCAAGGCTAATTGGGCATTTTTTCAAACATGCATAACATTTGTGCATGGAGGCAAAATTTTGCAAGAAAATAGGTGACAAAAAGTTGGAGATGAGCTCTTTCTAGCCAAGGTGCTTTTGATCAGTTTTTTTGTTTTTTTAAGAAATTGTAAGTTGAAGCTAGTAGTTGATTTTTCTTCAATAGGACATATCTTGTGCCCCGAATCTCTATTTTTTAAAAACAAATAGGCATTAGAAATATGTTGGAGAGTACTACATAGCCACATAGATATTTTTCCTAAATTTTGTATTAGGTCCATTTTGTATCAAAAGATGACTTTTGGCCATTTGTGGGTCCTGGGACTGTTGTAGTCTAGTCAAAATCTTTGTAAATGCACTAAACTATAAAGTGCCAAACTCGTAATCTCTGGGGGTGATTTTTGATCTAGTAAAAAAGGGGGCATGTTTTGTGTGCTTTCTTTGAATTTTGCATTCTCTTTTTGTGCACAATAACTACAAACTACATTCTTTTTTCTACATAAGATGGATCAAACAACAGTTCCTATTTTAACTCCATATAACTATTTTGATTAGAAATTGTAACATCGTAAATTGTGCTCACCCACAATTTCATGATATGTTTGGTACTCTCTTTAGTGCCCACACCTTTAGTGTGTGTAGGACCATTTCCATTCTTAGCCTTACCCTCAACCCATGAGAGGTACCTTTGCACTACTTTGATCATTTTCACTTGCCACATCCAGAAACAGTAAAAATGCCTAAATCCTAGTATAATGCTGAGTTGATCAAACCTTTTAAGAACTATATTTGTTAAGACTCCAGTGCTAAGTGTGGACATTTTTGCCATGCGCTGGTGTCTCGATAGCCTTTGTCAGTCTTCAGATCATTTTTAGAAGTTTCCTTTTCACTTGCGTGATTCGCCATGATTTTCATCATTCTTATCTGCACCGAAACAATTGTTTACCTTATTTTTTGCCCTTGCTCTCTCTATAAAAGCATGATATTTGTTATTGTAAAGGATCAATTCTTTTCCGTAGTGAAGCTCTATCGAAATCGGGATTGATTTTACTTTCATGAACAAAACTCTGTCAATATTGAGATCACATCATTATTGAAGTTTATTTTATCAAGATCTATCACGCTTTTGATGTTGAAGCTCAACAAACTCCTGAGGATTCCCATTGGAACTGCTCCTAACTGAGCAATTTTTAATTCCTTGTTGTGAGGTGATAAAGTTTCAATAGTTCTTGTTGTTTGTGCTCTGATTATTTGCAATCCAATTGAATATTATTGCACATCCTTCATGGGTTGATCACAATCATTTCCCTTTTTATCTTGCATATAGGGATATATCATAAATCTGTTCTAAGTCACTAAGTAGGATTTAATATATTTGTTTATCACATTTACTACTTTTCATTACTCACTGATGTTCTAGATACACTTAGAATACAAGAGCACACACTTTTTATCATTTACAAATTTGGCTATCATTGAGGTGGAAACACTAAAACAAGGTTTGACTGAGGCAAACCCCTATACAGCCTAGCCACTTCCCTTGTTCTTTGTATTTGCAAGTCATTTTCTAAAGTCCAACGACTTGATGAACGGTTGAGAGAACTCACTCGAAGATCAAGATTTTGGATCTAGGTTGGACTACACCATACAAACGATAGCACTGAGTGTAGACGTTCATGTTGAGTGCTAGCATCCTAGAGAATAGTTTTGGTACAATGGTGCTAGGTTCCTATTTCATTTGCTATTTTGTTTCTATACTCTATTTTATGAAATCACTTATCAATTTCTGTATTTTCTCAAATTAGTTAATTTAGTTGTACCTTTTCCATTTTAATAGCTTGACAAAGGGATAGAGTTTGGACAATCTTACTCTTCCCTTTGGGATAATAGCAAGGTGGATGTCTTTGGGAATTTGTATGCTAATATTAAGTAGAAGATTGGTCTTATTTTGTGTAGATTAATTAGAGGCAATTTTTATACTTCACATTTTGGTGAACCTGACTTATTTAAAACATTTGCAAACTATTTTGAACTTCTCTTGTTTTAGTCTAAAAAACACTGAGTGTTTGATTATGTCAGACCTTTTCATCCATACCTTTCGAGCCTATGATGAATCGTTCAGTAGTGATGACTTTGATATGTTATATGAATCCCTTGATGACTTCATCTCTGTCAAGTCTTCCTCTCTTGATCCTCATACATCTTTCTTTACAAAGTTGATAAACATAATTTACATTTTTAGTTCTCAAAAAGAACCTGCAAAACCCAAAATTATTGTGCATCTTCGCTCAGAAACAAAACAACCTTCTCAACTTGTAACCATTGTTCGAGGTGCTAAAAACCCACCTCGACTGATGGATTATTTCACAAATATTACATGATCGATTACATAAAATGTGTCGCGGCCACCTCACTATCATGTGATAGCTCACACATACAACACTAGACAAAACAAACAAAGTAAACAAACTCCATTTATTCCCAGTTCCCTTCCAGTATCTGTTCCTCTTCTTCCCTCAGCTCCTTGCCTTAATCAAAGTGTTGGAAGAGAGTATGATATGGTAGAGCAGCTTCATGCTACTCCTTCCAAGATCTCTCTAGGAGTTGGTTCAAAAGTCACTTGTATGCCATGGGATGCTCCAAGAAGCCCTACAGAAGATTGTGGTTCCAACTTTTGTCAAGCCAAATGATGTAGCAGCTTGGCTAGACTATATGCTTATGACAACTTCAGACATTATTTTTTAGCAGTACCTTCTTTAGAGGTTCAACAGCAACATGATCCTCTTTTGATCATTGTTGTTATCAATAACTATGGGCTAAACTGTACTCTCATCGACAATAGATTAGGTCTCAATATTTGTGGAGTAGACCTATTACATAAACATGATATTGATATATCCCTTATTTTAACCTACACTCTTAACATCTATGGATTTGATAATGTTGGAAGATTGTCATTGGGAATGATCACTTTTCAGATTGCATTGGGCCTTGTTGTTCTGCCTACCCTAGTACATGTCATGCCCAAAAATCTTTCATATAATCTTCTTCTAGGTAGATTATGGATTCATGCCATAGGTGCGGTTCTGTCAACCCTACATGGCTCTATAAAATTTATTCATAATAATATGATGTCACAAGCAAGGTCGATCCAAATCCAAAGCATTGTTAGCATGTGGATTCTGGGCATCTGCATACTATTTCTACACCGCTCCAAAATCTAATTCCTTCTACAAAAGTGGAGTTACTATCTCTATTGTTGACAACAATGCCGATAAGGATAGTTCTTCACCTACTAATGAGTGTCTGATGATTATTGGGGTTCGTTAGACTTTACACCCTCCTTTGTTGGAAAGTACAAACCCCAACCTCTGCACTTGAGATCCAAAAGGTTGTGCCTTTCTCACAACTTGTTGCTCCTAAAGAAACTAAACCCTCTACTACAACCTCTTTTGTTACACCTAACGCTTGCGATTACTCATATAACATAAACTATGCCACTAATGGTGATCCTCCACCTTTCACGGAGATGGAATCACATTACGGTCGTGGTTATCACATTCTTTCTCAAATCATATATAGAGGTAAGGGATGTGGACTAAAGGATCAAGGTATTAAAGTCCCTTTAGAAGATAATCCAAACAATTACTCCAAAGGCTTAGGATACCTTCCTTCCTGACCCTCCCACTCTTCTCGTTGTCCCACTTTAAATGTTAAAATGATTTCTATAGATCCTACTTCTTCTTCTCTCTCTTTGGTCTACCTTGAAATGATCAAAACAAGTTATGCTAATAGACTATCTCTTGATACTTTCTCCACTGATGAGGCTCTAGCTAATTTTTTAGGTGTATATGATAGTATGCCTAAGTTCCATCATGATCGAGGTTTCACATATTGTTTAAATGCTCAAGAATACTTTGGGGAATCTTCTAATCTATCAAATGACACTTCTGCATCCCAAAACACACTTCAAGAACCCACTCATCTACTTGACGCTCCAAACTATAGTACTCTCCTGGTCGGGGATACTGTCAATGTCTCTATGGATCAATCCAACTTAGAGAAAATTATTCAATTTGTCAATTGTTTAGATTTCAAAGAATAGAAAGATCATACCTCTCTCTTACATGAATTTCCTAAAGTCTTTGCTTGGTCATATGCAAATGTGCTGGTATTGATTGACAAATTGTGACACACAATATCGTGCTATATCCTGTTGCTCAGTCGGTAAAGCAAAACATCCAAAGATGAACCCCAAGGTAGCACTCATGGTCAAGGCTAAGATAGAGAAGCTCCTACAAGATGGATTTATCCACCCCATTGACTACTCACCTTGGATGTCAAATATCATTGTTGTCACTAAACTTGACAACCATATTCGAATTTGTATTGACTCTCAGGATCTCAACAAAGCATCTCTCAAAGATGATTTCCCTCTTCCTAATATTGACATGATCATCAACTCGACTGCTAGCCACACCTTACTTTCTTTCATGGATGGTTTCTCCAGCTACAATCAGATCTTTATAAACCCATAGGATGAGTACAAGACTATTTTCACAACACTTTGGGGCAATAACTATTGGGTATTCATGTCGTTTGGTCTAAAGAACATTGGTGCGACTTACCAATGGGCCATGACTTTCATCTTTCACAATTTTATTCACATCTTAGAGGATTATGTCGATTACATCTTGGCCAAATCTATTTTACACCAAGATCATGTCAAAATTTGTCGACATATTTTCGAGTGTATTTGACTCTACAACATGCGCTTGAGTCCCTGCAAGTGTGTCTTTGGTGTAGATAGTGGCAAATTGTCAAGATTCATTATCTCACATCGTGGTATAGAAGTTGAAACTAAGAAAATTGATGCCATTGTGAATATGCCACCACCTAGAAACATATCTCACCTTCGTAGTTTATAGAGAAAGCTTCAGGATATCCATCGGTTTATCTCACAACTGGTAGATTGAACTCTCCCTTTTATGTACCTTCTCAAAAATAATGTATGTTTCAATTAGAACGAGGACTGCCAAAAATCTTTTGAGGACCTCAAAAGTTATTTGGATAATCCTCTCGTCCTACCTCCAACTGTTTCTAGACGACCTTTTCTCTAGTATACTTCTGCCTCTTCTCACGCTCTAGCAACATTATTGTCACAAAATGATAATGAAGGTAAAGAACACACTATTTATTACATCAACTAAACTTTGTTGGACTATGAAGTTTATTACTCTGTGGTTGAGAAACAATGTCTAGCTCTCGTGTTCAAAACCCTCTTCTACAAACTTTGGGGCACAAACTAAGCTTGGCTTCTACCCAAGAAGGAGAGTAAACTACAGGGGTTCTACCCTTTTCATATATATAGATGGATCAACTAATTTCAACCAAATTCAAGAAAGCAAGCTAAGACTAGTGATCAAATCCTAGAAGATGAAGAATAGACTAAAAATAACTGTCAGAAATAGATCACAGCAAACGAAAAGTATAGCAGAGGCATAGGAATATTCAAAACCTCGATCTTGTAGCAGAAATGCCTAGGACTAGGGTGCTTGGGTGCCCTAGGCCTTTTCTAGGGTTTAGCAGAAACTTAGATATCACCAGACATATACCTATTTGTTCTGCCTTCTTCCCAAAAATCATCTCCTGAAACTTGTTTCTCTGACTTGCACACAAGGAAAGAGGGAAAAGGTTGTGTTGTGTTTAAGGGTTTGGCTCAATCAAACCCTGTGTTGGTGTTCCCACCTCCACTACAGCAATGATTAGATCCAAGAGTGTGTGCCCTAGGAGGGCAGAGGCCAGATCTGTAATAATATGATGAGTAATGAATGATAATGATGATAATAACCACAAAAGATATGACCTTAGTTGATGAAGATGACTCAAGATCCCACACCAACAAAGGTGAGTGATGAAGAGGGCTTTAAAACTTCCTTCAAAGCCTGCAAACAAACTTCAATAGCATCCACAAGGAGATAACACTTCAATCATGAAGAAAACTTTAGCATAGAACACAATATGATAGAAAAAATTACATTAATCCTCTAGGTGTCATCTAGGTGTCATCTAGGTGTAAAATGAACTACAATACCCATTTAAATATGTATTCCCATTCAGTCACAGCAAATAAAACTTAATTAGGTTGACAAGTACAAACTAATGAAGTGGCCTATGTTGACACTACAAAGTGGGGTTAAAATTCCCAAGTGGGACCAGGGCTAAAACTCTGGAAAGTGTCCAATAGGTCTTAGTCCAGTCCTAAGTTGATTCCATCGGGTTTATTTATTGGGATCAATATTTTCATCATTTTAAGCTTTAAAAGGTGTTAAAATAGGTCTTGATTAACAAAGGCAACAAGATAGGTCCAACCAAGTGCTAAACTAAGTGTAAAATGCTAGTGTGTACATTTTACAACATAACAAAACCATTATACAATTCAATGTGTCCCCAATAGGCATCTTGCAATGTAAAAATTTTCAAGCTAGAGTTTGCACAGCAGAGTTAGCTTTAGATTTCCAAATTTGAGCACTCAGATTAATCCAAAACTTATTATTAAATCTGAATTTCTATTCCAGGTTTAGGCATGGATTTAGGGGCACACATGGAAGAAGGTGGAGATAAATTTTCATTAATGGAAGGAGAGTGAAGTGATAAGAGGATAGCCATAGCCAATCTTTGAAGAAGTTACATGAAATAGTAGCACACATTTTCATAATTAAATCCAATGGCACTAAGGATTGCACAAAAATAAGAAATTGTTTAGAATTTTCATTCAACCCAAAGCATTATTTAGTGACCTATCAAGGAGACCAATTCAAACAAGTGAAATCCCAAATATCTATTGGAATAAGTATTACATCATAAGTGTTGGGAATTAAGGTATCTCAACCTTTGCAAATTCCTAATGTTGTATTTATTTTTCCCATGTTGAGTTGGCATAGTCAGCACCTTATGTATATGCAGCAGGGTAAATTTTGGTGACTTTGGCAGCCATGGTTTCCCCCTTGGATAATTAACGGGGGTTTGGGGGCAGCGCCCCCAAGACAGGGTCAAGGGGCGTAGCCCCTTGTGGGGTCTAGGGGCAGTGCCCCTGGCGCACTCTCTGTCACGGTATAGGGTGAGGTCGAGGGGCAGTGCCCTCGTGGGGGCTCAAGGGCAACGGCCTTGAAACCTCAAACAATTTTTAATTAATGACAAGTGTCGGTGAGTATCTTTGCATGAGAGAAAGGCATCTTTGGGCGGTCAAGGGAGGTTATGACATGTAAGAGGAATATGATATTTTTAGTCAGTGTATGATAGATTCTATGACATCTGTAAGGTGCGTAAGAGCATCTGTCGTAACCTATCTTGGGACCAGGCGCCCACTTCGGGATGGGATGTTGGACAAGTGTCCTTAGGCGTGGGTTTTGGGGCATGAGTCCAAGATGGACGCCCATCTCTAGAAGGTTCCATATTTGCCTTGTAAACTCTATATAAATAGGTGCTTGGATGGGAGATAGACAACTTTGGTACAAGTATTGTTATGCTGCTGGAATATCTCCAAATTTGACATTCGAAGACTCCTGAAAGAGCATTGGCTCTAAAAATGTATTGTAATCTGTTATTGTTTACTGTAATACATTTGAGCTGTGTTTTGGAGTGTGGGGTTTTTCACCCGTAAGGCTTTTCCCCATGTATATCTTGTCTCTCTATCTCTTCTATCTTCTTTCTGGTTCTTGTGTTTTGCTACAATATCTCATGTTAATGGTTTAACATTGCTGTAATAGTTAGGATAAAGTTGAATTTGCATAGCCCTCTCCTCATTAGATTAGTGTAGGAAGCGTTTTCCGCACACCTAGCTTCCTTTCAATAAGAAAATAATAAATTAATGTTAGGTTAGTTAATAGTTAGTTTTTTGGGAGTTACTTTCCCATTAAGTACGTTTTGGTAGTTAACATGGGAAAATAATGGATTTATAAGCCAATGTATTGAAATGTAATATCATCAGGTTGATTGTATTGAAATCTCAAACCAATTATTTCTGCATTATATTTTTATTTTTTCATTCCTATTGTAAATCTGTAATACTATTTTGTGCTCAATCATTTCAATTATATCACCAAACTATCGAACCCCCTTTCTTTAAATAATAATCTTGGCTTAAAAAGCTTATGGCAAGAGGATAACACTGATATTACATGTTTATTCCACCAAATGGAAGAGGAGGAAAAACTAAATCCATGTTGTAATGAAGATTCCTTCCACTTTAAGAAGTGACAAACCTATTGCCATGTCTTCCAAAGGGATTGTAAGAGAAATGAAGCTTTCATTTAGATGAAAGGAGAAAGAAGAATCTTATCCAACCAATTCACACATTGCCATTTTCCTTTAACTGAATCTGAATTAATTTTGTGTCACACCAAAAAACTTCAAGGTTCCTCCCCTTTAACAACTCTAGTGATCCATTTAGTGACTAGACATAACCCTTATGTCAAGTGGGATCTATAATTCTCAATCCTTTGAATCTTAGCTGAATGCAATGACATCAAGATGTACCTTTAAAACCAACATTACCATCCCATTTGGTGCAAATAAATTATCAAATTAGTTTATCCAGGTCTTCATAATCTTTGTTGGAGAGCATCCAAGTAGATGAGTAATACATGTGTGGCAAGAAGATTCTTTTAGAAACTTGAATTTTACCTGCCAAATAAATAAATGTGTTAACCCAATTAAATAATTTATTCTTAAGTCTATGAGGAACCAATTCCACATCTCAAAAAGAGAAAATCCCAAGCCAAATGGTATGCCAAGATACCTGGTTATCTCCCCATGTTTAATTTGTTTCCACTCTTTAGGAATCCATTAAGGGATAGGACCAATTTGAGACATCAGGAATTTAGTTTTGTGATGAGCTAATTGTCATTTTGACACAAAAATATAGGTTGAGGATGTCAATGATGTTAAGTTCTATTTCTAAATTTTGTAGAAAAAGCATGCTATCATCAGTGAAATGTGAGCTAATAACAACAACATTTTGAGGGATAGATATGCCTAATATAAGATTCATCTAATTGGGATTTTGAAGCAAATAACCCAAAGCACCTTTCATAAGCACATATAAAAATAGAGATAAAGGACATCCCTATGTAATGGAGTGTTGCAAAGGAAATGGATCAAACATAGAATTATTAATAACTAGCTAAGCATTGCCGTCTTTGAATGCCATTTGAACATGAGCTCGGATTTTAGGGCCAAAACCTAGTCATTGGAACATATTGAGGATGAAACTCCAACATATTTTATCTATAATGTCAAAAATGCATACCCTTACAATTTCACGTTATATTTTGGACTCACTTTGGTGTTTGTAACACCTAGTGTGTTTTTACGCTCATATAACCTTACCTTAGCCTTCTCCCTCACATGGTGCCAACTCATGTTTTATATTTCTATGTATTTTCCAATTTTTTGTTAATCGATGATATTTTTGTGTTTACATTGTGTTGTGCTAATGTGTCAAGTATTCAAATGACCTGTTGTACTTGGACAACAATACGATATGTGAACGTTTACATGATGCACTAGCATCTACTATCATTTCAATCTACAGCAATTATTTTCTCATAATCATGCCACCTTTCCTTCGATGATCAAGCTTGGTAATTGAATTGGTTTAAATCCTAACAACCTGTTGACATTTCTTCTGAATCAGCATTAGGGTTTGCCACTTCTAATGCACAGGCAGATTCAGGCCAACTGAATACAGGAGGTTGCGTGAGCTCCTCCCCTTCACTTCTGGTTCTGCCGCACCAAGGGGGGTATCCCTATAACTCAAGATGTAACCTTGACTAGCTCAAAGATAGAAGGATCTAACTTGACAACAACAGGCAGAATACTCTCATGTATGGACCAAGATCTGTATGATAGATCGCAAGGCTGGCAACATTCTTGGACATGATGTCTGGTTGGGTATGAGAGCATGCAGGGGGTTCCTAATCCTACTCCTACAACTAACAGGTGGAAGTATGAAATGGTTTGATATGAATTTGGATGCAAAGCTGGACATGGGGTATAACCAAGAACACAGCATGATTGGTGCCTATCCAGGGCTTGGAGTCGGTAGACATACACCTGTGAATGATCAGCATAAATAGCTAAAACTAGATTTCAGGGGGACAAACATGATATCTGCCTTACAGATATCTCCCAATATAGAGTGTTGAGCTATCTCTACTTATGGCATCCCTACTGCAGTATACCCTTCCCAATGTTCAACCTGAAAACAGTTTAATCTGCCCCTTGAGCAGAGGTTAAAAGATCAGACATTCAACATAGGAATTCTATGCTCTAGAATCTAAACATAAGCAAACATCCAGATCCAGAAGAAGGATACATGCAATACTGGAGACAGAATTAACACAACACATGCTAAGGTAGCATTACTCATATAAGATCAACCATGAAACCAGTGGATTCATGCCAAGTCCTACAACAGGAGATACATAAACTCACAAGAAAAACTGTACAGAGCAACCAGATCAGCTGGTTTTGGATTACAGAGCCAAAAAACTACAACTTTCAACAACCACAAAAGAATAACACCACTTGCATTATATAGCAGGAGGGTGTCTTCAGCATCAACTACCAGGTTGACCAAAATTCCCGCCAGATATACAGTACCATAGAAATGGCGCTCAAACACATTAATGCAGCAGGTAGGGGAGGAAACAGGAAGATATCTCGAGCCTTGCGCCGCCGCCTAGGGATCCAGGTCTTCAATCAGGTACTACATCAGTCCACGCCATCGCCCATACCTCTGCAACAATCGCCATTAATGGCGTACCAACCCGCGGCCTCGGGAAGAACATCAAACAGACAGTCGCAAACGCTTCCCGCCGAGATTCATCATCATGATGTTTCGAATATGCAGGATAACAATATCCCACATGCACCCCGCGATGACCTCAATAACACTTTATATACTAGGTCATGAGCATATATCATGTCGGCGCTTTTGCTCCCGACGACACTAGTATAGACTTCATCATCATCATCCTCCAGCAGCATGATATCCTGTTGTTCGAAATATCACCCTGACGTCATCATGATATTTGAAACATAACCTTCATGATAATCGGCACAACCTGATCCTTCGGAGGAACATCCTCCTGCTGAGCTTATAACAAAAGTCTGGCCGATGGACATCCTGATGACGTCATCATCATATCCTGCTGACGTCATCATCATATCTGCCTACTGCGCACCTTCTCATATCCGGATGACGTCATCATCATGTTAGCAAATATCAGGAGGTCTCTTCAAGATGATCAGCTGTTAGAAATATGACCCCCACGGACCTTGATGACGTCATCATCATATTAACATCATCATGATATTCGGAAGACAACCGGATATTTGGAAATATCCTCCTGATGCTCAAATATCAGGTTGCACTGTAGCTCTTCTATAAGATCGGGGCGATAACTGAATATGATGATGCTGCTTGAAAAGATCACCCCCCGGAGATAATGCGCGAAGCCAGCAGGCGGATATCTCCTCGATATCAGCATCATCATGATGCTCGAGCAAACATATATCCGGGTGATATGAAAATATCACCCCTTCCTTCGGAATATCATGATGCAGATAGGCAGAAAGAAAAATATCACCCTGTTATACGGATGACGTCAGCGTCATCAGGATGAGAAACAAAGAACAAGAAGTGATACAACATCATCAGGATGATATTGACTAAGATCATCCTGACGTTCCAAAATATGATGACCCTAGTGAATATCGGGTCGCAATTACAACTCTTCAACAACATCATCAGGATGATGTTAACCAAGATCACCCGATGATAAAAATATCACCCCGGCGAAATATCATGAAGGCAGAAAATATGATGACCTCCACAAGCAGCAGGATGACAACTGAAAAAATGATGATGATGACGACCCTTAGGATAAAACAAGTTAGGTCGAGCAACTCAAAGAATAAGCAACATCATCATCATGCCTGCGCAAGGTGATAAATGGAAGATCACCGGAGACTTTGAAGAATCACCCTCGTAAGCAGATCAGGGCGCACTGTAGCTCGTCAGCATCATCAGGATAAAACCCGAACATCACCCGACAGCGAAATATGATGATGACGATGAGAAACCGGTCGAAGGAGAACATGATGATGCTGACCTTCATGGAAACAAACATGATGATGATGACCTCCTCCTCAAGAAAATATGATGATGCAGCTGAAAAATACTGAGGAGGTCCGTTACTTAGAGCATTTTTTGGATACTTAGGGAGAGTGCCTGAATGAAAATTTTTCAAAAAACTACCAGTCAATTCAGGCGTCAACACAACCAATTTGAATTTCTTGTCTTTTGATATTCCCTCTTATCTCAATTTTTAAATGAATCACTTACATTCTTAAATCTCCCAAGTTCTTTTGCAAGTTCTCTTGATTTTGAAGCTCTCATGTGATTGTGACTAGCATTCTTCTATCAACATTTTGAAGGTCTTTGAGCACCTTACCATCCAACATGATTTTCTTGGCTTCTTTACACTTTTGGGGACATCTAGCTTGTGATTCTTGAAAGTTTTTACTTTCATTCATGGTGTGAAGTGATAGTGTTCAAACATTTCTCTTTTATTTATATTTTGATAGCATTTTTTAATCCATTAGTGTTTTATTGGCACTTGTTAGGTTTTTAATTCTACTTGACATCCATATACACTAGTTTATTGCTTCTTGTAGACCTAAGAGTAATATTCATAGTACTTTCATTTTGTTGCTCTAGTCCTATACCCATTTAGGCTAGGAGCACACACTTATTTCCTTCTTCTCTTTATCATTGGCTTCCTATGGAGGTCGAAAGACTAAAATAGGTGCATGACTAGATTCATGGCAAGCTCCCAAGAAACCCAAGCCTTCTTTTGTTCCCATAGCTATAGGTTTTTAAAGATACAAAGGCACGAAGGTTTGTCCATTCTCTTCCATCCTTGTTATTTCATGATTTTACTTCATTTGCATAGATTTAGTTACATTTTTATTAGTCTTGTGTTATCTTGTACTCTCTTTATTGTTGTTGGGTGTTGTCCTTTTCTTTTGTTGTGTAGGAAGGTTCAAAATCTAGGAGAAAACTTTATTTTTGCAGCTTTTATGGATGACAACATATAGACGACAATGCATCATGCAACTATATTTGCATCATGGTTGCATCCTTAGTAGTAAGCTCCATCTTCTATCACCAAGTTCTTTGCTTACTATATTTTTCAATTTTGTAATTTTTTTATCATTATAGTGAATACATTTTCTGTAATTTTTTATTTTCAACCCAACTGTCTTTCTCTTTCCACTTAGCTTAAGTAATAAAAGGGGAAAGTATCAAGATAAGATTTCATTTATCTTTTTGTTCATAGCAATAGAGTTAATTTCTTAAAAACCTTAAAAACACAAAAATATATTTCTTTCTTATTCTTATCTAGTGTAGTGTAGTGTTGGCAGCATACAAGAGGTTTTACAATACAATATATGTAATTTGGGTCAATTTTGGACCCATTTATCCATTATATACCACTTAAAGAGCCCTAAAACACATATAATATGCCTAAATAAATTATAAAAGAGTAAAATATCATAAAGGAAAAGGTAAATTCATGGGAAGAAAATAATGGACAAGTGCACCAAGTTGGTATACAAAAAACTGGCCAAATTAGTAATTTTTGAAATAATGTGCTCATGTTATGTTTAAATGGCCATAACGTGATCACATTTAGGCTTGGTGAATACCAAGCCACAACGCAATTGCGTTTTATGGAGTGTATTTTGTGGAACACAAAATGCTCTCACGTTTTGTCTCTTTCAAATTTCTATCTCGCCTTTTTAGGCTTGGAATTGGCTTGGGCAACTAAGCTTAAGGATTGGACCTCTATGATACCTCCCATAGATGTGTTTTTCATAGTCAATAACAATTTTGAACTTCAACATCATCATATTTATTCATTTTATAACAAAATTTGATGAAACCACCACCAAAATGATGAGCTAATTCTTAGCTTTCTAACCATATAATTTTTTTTATTTCAAATAAGTTAAGATATTTATTTTTATTTTATGTAAATAGTGTCCTCATATTCTTCAATCACATATGTATTGATTTTTCTTTATAACTTTTGATCCGCTTATTGAAATTTTAAAAAAATTATATAGGATTACTCTATACTTCATTCTTTACACATTCAAAAAAAATTACATTTTCAATTATTTTTGTGCAAGTTATGTGACGTGCACACTCAGTGATGCAGTTTTCAAGATGCATCCACTTTGAAAAATCACAAAAAAAAAAATCAATAAAAAATTACCAAAAATACACAACTTTTAGTACTCACTCTTAACTATATTTCTGCCAACCAATTTTAAAAATACTAAATGCAAAAAAAATAGGGGGGTGCACACCAGAAACTATGTTATATTTCAGTGAGAAAAATAGGAACACTTTTGTGTCTGCACAGCATTTCACCCTCTTAACCTTAACTATTTTTTTTAAAACTTTAGTAATTCAGAAACTAGATTTAGAGTACTACATTTCTTGTTCTTTTCATATCTTCAAATTTTGATTGAATGCATCTCAAATTACTCATCTAAGTTCAGGTTTATCTGATTTTAGGAAAAAAGTGGTCACTTTTGACCCCCTTTTTGTATCCCATTTCCATGAACTTGCCCTAATTAAGTGTTATTATGAAAGGATATGATGGAAAGAAATTATGTAGAGGCTCTATAAAGAAGGGAAAGATGGGATATAAGAGCATGATGTTGGTCATATGTGTTATCATTGATGTCAAAATAGCACACATTAATGTCAACATAGCACACATTGATGTCAACATAGCATACACTAATGTCAACACTATCATGAAAGTAAGACACTGTTCATGGTTGGATGTCATGTTCCTAAGGAAGAGAAAGCTCATCATTGGAGGTGACATTCCTGATCTAAGCAGAGTTGAGGTTGAGCCTAAAAGAAGAATTGAGTTTGATCATAAAAGTTACATTCCTAATCAAAGCAGAGTTGAAGCCTAATCAATATGAATTAGAAGAATTAAGAGATTCAGTTGTGATGTTGATGCTGAGGATGTGTTCCTGGTTGAGTTGAAGCATGTTGTATGATTCATCCTACTAATCCTAAGTTGTATATGGTGATGCAAACAAGATTTGGTCTCCGGAAGAAGGTGACAGTCCTTGTTTCAGAATGTCTACTCTTTGAAGACTGTCTGGAAGATTGCTCCACATTTTCATCATTTTGCTATTGAGCATCTATGGTTTGGAACATAGCTTCCCACTATTTATTTTATGTATGTTCCATGTTTCATGATTTTTTTATCATCGGAAGGATGTTTTTCTGCTAACAGCTTGAAGATAGAGTTGGTTTTGTAAAAGGGTTACTAGCAGGGTGATGGAATGCTTCGTATTCCTCCGCAGTTGTAGATGTGGCTATGTGGTTCTAAAATTGTGTCAAGAAGATAGTGAAGGTGTTATTTTTAGAGTTTCAAATCATATTTCCCTCTGTTGTGAAAGTTATGTATGATAGAACATTGATATGTGCTCTGGCAGAATAGTACAGTGTTGAAGACTCACTGGAATGCTCTGCATTCCTCCAGAAATGAATGATCGACCTTGCAATTTTTTGGACATGTTCTTAGATGTGCATTGCATGCCTCTTTCCTATTTCAAGCTTCTTGGTGGTCCGCAGCTCAGTTTTTCAATTGACAGCATGTTGTAGTGTGTTCCAGATCACAGAGTGTTTTCAGAATAAATGTTTGAAGTTGTGCGACACAATTCTTTGATGTGCAGTGGAAAAAGAGTGTTTGGGGATATTGTATGAGTCATGTGGACTCATCTAGAAACATTTCATGAAGATTTTTCTTATTTCCAGTACCGCACAAGGTTTTCAAGTTGATGTGGTTGTTATTCTTCAAGTTTTCATAAGTTTTCCTTAAAGTTGTCCTATTTTCAAATGAGCGGAGTGTGTGGCGGTAATTCCTTGATGTTTGAAGTTGTGAAGAATGTTTTGGACTTGGTTAAGCAAATGTTGGGATCCACAAAGCTTGAGTCTTCTGCTAGTGTAATGTGTTGTCCTAATTAGACCTATCTTCTACAAGTTTCATATTGTGTATTGTATGGTCAACTTGTAAATGCATTGTTCATGTTGTATGTAGCTAACAAGCAATGTAATCAATGTAATATCATGTATAAATAGTATATCAAATTGAATGTGGAGGGTGTGATTGCAATGGAATTGCAAAATCTTGCAAGCAGATAAAGGTAGATTGAATGCATTATTAGTGAGCGACTGAAGGAGAAAGAGCAGAAGTTGTTGATGTTGTCCAGATTCATCTTGAAGACATATTTGAGATAATGATCAAGTACAGAGTGTGTCTGACTGATCAGATCTTCATAAGAAAGTGTGAAGAGACAGAAGTGCAATCATCAAGTATGAGTTTCAATGTCAGTTTTTAGATAGTAGAAAGATTATCATATTGTATTCTTTTGTATTCTCACTTCAGGGAGTAGAAGCTTCCTTGGAAGTGACCCTAAAACAAAGTTACTTAGGGAGTAGCAGCTTCTTTGGGTTAAATCCCCTAAAACAAAGTTACTTAGGGAGTAGCGGCTTCCTTGGGTTAAAGCCCCTAAAACAAAGTTACAATTTGAGCTTTACATATTGTGAGTTAATCCTCACCGTTGTTTTTCCCTTCTAGGGTTTTCCACGTATATCTAGTGTTATGTGTTGATGTGCATTATGTTATTCTTTCATGTTCATGTTAATTCTATAATACTTAAGGTTTAATCTGCTCTAGATAAGTTGAATTTGTTGAAAGTGAAATTTGGTTGTATAGTGATTCACCCCTCCTCTTAATATCTTGGTGTGTCTAACAATTGGTATCAAAGCCAAGTTCCTCTGGAAGAATCTTAACCACTTAAAGAAGGTCGGGGATGGAATCAGGAGGATCCAACAAGATTCCTAGGTTTGATGAAACAAATTATGCTTTTTGGAAAGTAAGGATGGAAGGCTACATCAATTCACTAGGCTGTGGAGTTTGGGATTTTGTCAAGAAAGGTTACTCTATCCCTGCTTCTATTCCAACAGATGCAGATGAAATCAAGAAGTATGATAATAATGCCAAGGCCAAGTTTTCTATCATGAGTGGATCAACTAATTCAAAACTTTCAAAGGTGATAGGTTGTAGCTCAGCTTAAGAAGTTTGGAATAAACATGAAACTATTTATGAAGGAGATAAGAAAGTAAAGCAAGCCAAGATGCAAATACTCAAGCACAAATTTGAATCCCTAAAGATGTTAGAAGATAAAAATATTTTTGGTTTCATGCTCTGGGTGAATGAAGTAGTTAATAGTGTCAAAGGTCTTGGTGGAGAAATAAAAGAAGATGAGGTTGTGAAAAAAGTTCTGAGATCTCTTCCCAAATCTTATAGTTCCAAAGTATCTTCTATTGAGGAGGCTACTGACTTGGATACATACTCTTTAGATCAAATGTTTGGGACCCTTACTACTTTTGAAATGAGAGAGTTTGACAGTGATGTTCCAAAGAAAGAAGTTGCTTTCAAGGTCAGTAAAAAGACAAAGGATGAGACTGTTGATGAAGATGAAAGCCCTAATTATGTTGAAGCAAATTTTGTAAGAACTCTAAAGAAAGGCTCTAGCAAATACAAAGGTAAGTTACCTTTTAAATGTTTCAATTGTGGAAAGGTTGGTCACTTTTCTTCAAAATGTCCTCTTAAAGAAATTAGGAGAAGTAACAGAAATAGTAAATTCAAAAGGAGTATGTTTTCCATAGAAGATAGTTTTTCTTCAGAAGATGAGAATCATGATGATTCAAATGATGAAACACTTTTCTTGTCCATGAGTGTTGGTGACAAAAAGAATGAGGTTGGAAAATATGAAAAATTTGATACCTTGCAAACAGTTCAAAACAATGAAAAATCAATGATTGTATGGACTGCCTTCCATGCAAAAGAAGAAACCAAAGCTTGGGTCATTGATAGTGGTTGTTCAAATCATATGAATGGAGACAAAGAGAAGTTCATCAGCCTTAAGAAGTGGGATGGTGGAGCTGTTAAGTTTGGAGGAGATGAGTTAGCCTAGATTTGTGGAAAAGGTGTCATATCTATTGATGGAAAGAACAGGATTGAGGATGTTCTCTATGTCAAAGGGTTACAGCACAATCTTCTTAGTTTCAGTCAGATGTGTAGAAAAGGTTACAATCTTACTTTTCATGCTAATGGTTGTGAAATCAGAAAGGTAGGATCTAGAAAGCTAGTTACAGAAGGTATTAAGACATGTGGTGATATTTATCACTTGAAAGAAGCAAATGGAAGAACATGTCTATTGACTCAATCTAGTGAGTGTTGGTTGTGGCACAAAAGAATGGGACACAACAACTTTGATAACATGGTAAGAATAAGCTCTACTTGTGCACTAAGAGACATGCCTAAGATAATCAAGCCTACAAACATTGTATGTAAGGAATGTCAGATGGGAAAGCAGACAAGGACAAGCTTTAAAAGCAAGGAGTACTCTTCTTCAAAGTCATTGGAGTTGATTCACTCAGACCTATGTGGACCTACAAGAGTAAAAAGTCAACAAGGTGAAAGGTATTTTATGTTGCTCATTGATGATTATTCTAGAATGACTTGGGTTACTTTCTTAAGAGAAAAATTTGATGCCCTTGATAAGTTTAAAATTTTAAAAGCTTTGGTTGAAAATGAAATGGATAAAAAGATCAAATGTTTAAGGTTAGATAGAGGAGGTGAGTTTACTTCAAATGAATTTGAAAATATTTGTGAAGATCATGATATTAGGAGGCACTTGTCTGCTCCTAAAACTCCTCAGCAAAATGGGGTAGTGGAAAGGAAGAATAGGACTGTGCAAGAAATGTCTAGGGAAATGTTGAAAGATGCAGATATGCCTGATGTATACTAGAAGGAAGCAATTCACATTGTTGTCTATCTAACTAACAAAGTGTATTTAAGGGTCAATAGCACTAAGACCCCTTATGATTTGTGGTATGGAAGACCTCCCTCTGTCAAATACTTCAAGATCATTGGCAACAAGTGCTATATCAGAAGAGATGAAGAAGACCTAGGAAAGTTTGATTCAAAATGTGATGAAGGAATCTTTCTTAGTTACTCAACCAAAAGCAAGGCCTATAGATGCTACAACAAAAGATTGGGGAAGATGATTGAAAGCACAAATGTCAAAGTAGATGAAGACTTGTATCAGTTCACACAGGATTCAGAAGACACCATATCTGATATATTTCCTTGCATTGAAGATGAAGGAGTAGAAGAAGTGAAAGAAGAAAGGGAACAGGAACCGGAACATATACCTAAGACCCTAGCAAAGTATGTTCAGAAGAACCACTCAATAGAACGGATCATTGGAGACAAAAATGAAGGTGTATAAGCAAAGAGAAGGTTTTCCAAGACACATGAGCAAGAAAATTTGTGTTTATTATCAAAAGTAGAACCTAAGACCTTTGTTGAAGCCAACAAAGATGATCGATGGATAAAAGCAATGGAAGAAGAACTGGATCAGATTGAAAAGAATCATACATGGGAATTAGTTCCCAAACCAACCAACAAGAATGTTATAGGAACAAAGTGGGTGTTCTAGAACAAGTTAAATGAAGAAGGTGAAGTTGTAAGGAACAAAGCAAGATTAGTATGCAAAGGATATACTCAAGTAGAAGGCATTGATTTTTAGGAGACTTTTGCTCCAGTAGCTAGGATGGAGGCAATCAGAATGTTCCTTGCTCTTGCTACTCACAAGAACTTCAAGGTGTATCAGATGGATGTCAAGTCAACATTTCTCAATGGTGCCTAGAGGAGGGGGTTTACATTGAGTGACCAGATGGTTTCCAGATATCAGAAGATCTAGACATGGTATGCAGACTCAAGAAGGCTTTGTATGAGCTCAAGCAAGCACCTAGGGCTTGGTATACAATATTAGACAAGTATTTACTTTAGCAAGGCTTCAATAAAGGTAATACAAATAGCAATCTTTACATAAAGGAAGAAGGAGATATGATCTTTGATAGTTTCAGTTTATGTTGATGATATCATTTTTGGTGGAAATAATGATATGTGTAAGAGGTTTGCAGAGATGGAAAAATAATTTGAGATGTCCATGATTGGTGAAATGTCTTTTTTCCTTGGTCTTCAAATTGCTTAGCTAGATGATGGTATCTTTATTTCTCAAGCTAAGTATGTCAAAGAATTATTGAAAAAGTTTGGTATGGAGGATTCAAAACCAGTGAGTACCCCCATGGTCATTGGATGCCACTTAAGCAAATATGATGAGTCTTTGGAGGTGGATCAAACTATTTATTGGTCTATGATTGGAGCATTGTTGTATTTGACTACATCTAGACCTGACATCATGCATGCGGTATGTGTGGTTGCCAGATATCAAGACAATCCTAAGAAAACACATGAGAAGGCGGTGAAAAGGATATTCAAATACTTGAAAGGAACTCCAGACTATGGTCTATGGTATCCAAAAGGTAATGACTTTGATCTAAGTGCATACACTGATGTTGACTGGGCTGGTTGTGTTGATGATAGAAGAAGTACAAGTGGTGGTGCTTTCTTTCTAGGAAGTAGATTGGTCTCATGGCAGAGAAAGAAACAAGATTCAATGTCCTTATCAACTGTAGATGCAGAATATATTGTAGCATCCTCCTGTTGTACACAAGTGTTATGGATGAAGCAAACTCTGAGGGATATCAAGGTTGTGTATGATGAGCCTATTCATATTTTGTGTGATAATACAAGTGCTATCAATATTTCTAAGAATCCAATGATGCATTCTAGAACCAAGCATATAACAATCAAGTATCACTTTTTAAGGGAGAAGGTTGCAAATAAGGAAGTAAATTTGGAATATGTTCCAACTAAGGTTTAGATTGCAGACATTTTCACAAAGGCTCTTGCAAAGGATACTTTTGAGAATCTCCAGCAGAGGTTAGGGGTAATTGCCTCTCCTTCCTCTTGCTAAGATGCATAATGATGCATCTGTCCAGGGGGAGTTCATACTATATCTTTATCCTAGACTGATGATGGCTACCTCTCAGGGGGAGCAGGTAGTGGTGACTGATGAAAGGGAGATTCTTGATAAAAGGGGGAGAATGAGTAGGTATTGGATCTCTTTGTCCTTGATGTCAAAGAGGGAGAGAGTCTAAAAGGGAGTATATGTTTCCATCAATGACAAAGGGGGAGATTGTTGGCCATATGTGTTGTCATTGATGTCAACATAGCACACATTAATGTCAACATAGCACACACTGATGTCAACATAGCATACATTGATGTCAACACTATCATGAAAGTAAGAGATTGTTCATGGTTGGATGTCATGTTCCTAAAAAAGAGAAATCTCATCATTGGAGGTCACATTCATGATCTAAGCAAAGTTGAGGTTGAGCCTAAAAGTAGAATTGGGTTTGAGCCTAAAAGTTACATTCCTAATCAAAGCAAAATTGAAGCCTAATCAATATGAATTAGAAGCACTAAGAGAATCAGTTGTGTTTCTAATGTTGAGGATGGGTTCCTGATTGATTTGAAGCATGTTGTATGATTCATCCTACTAATCTTGAGTTGTATATGGTGATGCAAAGAAGATTTGGTCTCCGAAAGAAAGTGATAGTCTTGTTTCAGGATGTTTGCTCTTTGAAGACTGTCTGGAAGATTGCTCTGCATTTTCATCATTTTGATATTGAACTTCTACGGTTTGGAACATAACTTCACACTGTGTTATTTTATGTATGTTCCAAGTTTCATGATGTTTTGATCATCGAAAGGATGTTTTTCTGTTGACAGCTTGAAGATAGAGTTGGTCTTGTAAAAGGGTTCCTAGCAGGGTGATGGAATGCTCTGTATTCCTCAGTAGTTGTAGATGTGGCTATGCAGTTCTAAAATTGTGTCAAGAAGATAGTGAAGGTGTTATTTCTAGAGTTTCAAATCACATTTCCCTCCGTTGTGAAAGTTATGTATGATAGAACACTGATATGTGCTCTGGCAGAATAGTACAGTGCTGAAGACCCACTGGAATGCCCCGCATTCCTCTGGAAATGAATGATCAACCTTGCAATTTTTTGGACATGCCTCTTTCCTATTTCAAGCTTCTTGGTGGTTCGCATCTCAATTTTTCAATTCATAGCATGTTGCAGTGTGTTCTGAATGACAGAGTGTTTTTAGAATAAATGTTTGAAGTTGTGCGACACAACTCTTTGCTGTGTGGTGGAAAAGGAGTGTTTGGGAATGTTGAATGAGTCATGTGGACTCATCTAGAAAAGTTTCACAAAGATCTTTCTTGTTTCCAATACCGCACAAGGTTTTCAAGTTGATGTGGTCGTTATTCTTCAAGTTTTCATAAGTTTTCTTTAAAGATGCCCTATTTTCAAATGAGCGGAGTGTGTGGAGATAATTCCTTGATGTTTGAAGTTGTGAAGGATGTTTTGGACCTAGTTAAGCAAATGTGGGGATCCACAAAGCTTGAGTCTTCTGTTGGTGTAACGTGTTGTCCTAATTAGACCTATCTTCTACACGTTTCATATTGTGTATTGTATGGGTGACTTGTAAATGCATTGTTCTTGTTGTATATGGCCAACAAGCAATGTAATCAATGTAATATCATGTATAAATAGTAGATCAAATTGAATGTGGAGAGTGTGATTGCAATGGGATTAAAAAAGCTCACAATCAGATAAAAGCAAATTGAATGCATTATTAATGAGCGATTGAAGGAGAAAGAGCAAAAGTTGTTGATGTTGTCTAGATTCATCTTGAAGACATATTTGAGACAATGATCAAATATAGAGTGTGCTTGACTAATCAGATCTTTAAAAGAAAGTGTGAAGAGAGAGAAGTACAATCATCAAGTGTGAGTTTCAATGTCAGTTTTCAGACAGTAGAAAGACTGTCATATTGTATTCTTTTGTATTCTCATTTTAGCAAGTAGAAGCTTCCTTGGAGTGACCCTAAAACAAAGTTACTTAGGGAGTAGCAGCTTCCTTGGGTTAAAGCCCCTAAAACAAATTTACTTAGGGAGTAGCAGCTTCCTTGGGTTAAAGCCCCTAAAACAAAGTTACTATTTGAGCTTCATATATTGTGAGTTAATCCTCACCGTGGTTTTTCCCTTCTAGGGTTTTCCACGTATATCTGGTGTTATGTGTTGATGTGCATTATGTTATTCTTTCATGCTCATGTTAATGTTGTAATACTTAAGGTTTAATATGCTTCGGATAAGTTGAATTTGTTAAAAGTGAAATTTGGTTGTATACTGATTTAGCCCCCCCCTCTCAATATCTTGGTGTGTCTAACACATGAATCATATTAATTATGTATATGTGAGAATAAGGAAGGTGACAAGTGAGAGTAAAGCATGAGGAATAAATTATCAAACATGTGTAAGCCATTAAAGTATATTAATATATGATCTTATGTATATTGGTGTATATATGCATGTATAAAATACTTATTGCATATCTAAGTTCTCCATTTTTATTTCATCACACTGAGGTTTACTACATATAAAAAGTATAAAAAATTGGACTCTGGTCTAGGTTTTTCTGTCAACATTTAGAACTAGACAAGTTTAAATCTTAAGAAAAAAAACTCCTCATTTTCAATCATTACACTATCATAGACTTTATCAATAGTCTAGTTTGACCAACTATGCATTTTGGCCCGATTATTGAGCCCATTCATTAGCTTCACATGCCAAAATTAAGTTATCAAGGATATCGTTGCCTCTAGGGAACCATGTTTATTCTGTCCTCACTATACCTTGCACCACATATTTGATTTGAATAGCTAGTGCATCTACATTGATTTTGTAAGAAGTATTTAATAAGCTAATAGGTCACCAACTAGAAATGGTGTCTTCATTTTTCCCTTTAGATAGAAGTTTGATTAAGCCTTTATTGATGCTAGGGCCTAATTATCTTTCTCAAAGGCCTCCAGATAAAGAAGATAAAAGTTATCCTTGATATTATGACACATAGTTTGATAAAATTTCACTAGAAGCCCATCAAACCCAAACTTTTATTATATGCCATAGAGAAAAGGGCATGTTCAATTTCCTCCAAGGAAAGAATATGATCCAAGAACTAGTTGTAACCAGGATCAATTTTGTGAGGAATACACGAACAATCTATTCTAGAATTTGTTGAACATATTTCCATTGATGTTACTATTTGAAAACTTTCTCATAGAAATTCCAAAACAACATACTTATCTCAAAAGGATCCATATGCAAGGAACCTAGCTCATCCATTATGGCATAGATTCTCTCCTTGTATTTTTAATTTAGATAATTAAAGAAAAATTTGGAACATCTATTACCCTCTTTGATCCATTGTAATCTAGCTTTTATTTTAGTAGCAATAGATGCTTGAATCCTAGTGTTACTTGGATCTATTGTGAGTTGTTTATTGGCATGCCCCAATTTCCCTTAGAGAGATTTTTTCCTACGTTTATATTTCCAAGACATTCTTTTCCTAAAGGCAAGTAGGAAATTAGTACATTGTTAGATAACATGGAACCACCACTCAATCCACAGGTCCCTCTCTTGTGGCTTGTGTATGGAATTCCAAATTCCCACTAAAGTAGCTATATGATCAAGATTTTTTAAGTAAAAAATATTGAGATTGTAGGGGAGTGGAGAAGAAATGTTAGACTTCTAAGAGAGGGAGATTGTATAGAAATTTAAAAAATGGTCCAATAAAATAGTAGAGTACTCCACTTGGACACAAGTACGAGAAGGGGCTTGGACCAATGGAAGATTATGAGATAAATAAAATTTGTCCATCCTACTTAATTTCTTATCACCTCTTAATTTATAGCTAGACCATGTAAACCAATTATTAACATGACTAGAGAATTTATCATGAATGGGATCAACCACACCCAAGAAATTATGACAATACAACCAATTTTCAAATTTCTTATTTCTAAGTTTAAAATGATTGAACCAACTACAATCCTTATGGTGTTCCACCATATTAAAATTATCACCTAAAATCTAATCAGCATTAGAAAGATATTTAAACATCCATTCTCAAAGTGCAATTGGTTCTTTGGTATTGTTAGATGCATATGCAGAGTAAAATCCAATGGGTTGTTCATTAATAAAAGTAATGGCCCAAATGCAACTGTGTGAAGGGTCCTCCCCTTATTAATGATGTATCTCAAAACTGATGGAAAATTTCCTATAATAGCTCCTCCCATATAGTCTCTATGAGATGTATGAAGAAAAACACCTTACCATACATTGAAAAGAGACACATCAAGGTGGCTCCTACTGAGTTAAGCTTCTCGTAGGACTAAAATATCAAGTTTCCATTTTATAACTGCCATTTTGACTTTAAATATTTGACGAGCAATGTAATCATTCTTACATTCCATGAAAGTATCTTGCAATTCATGTTGAGGGTGAGTTTATATTATCATCACCTTGGAGTAGCACACCAAAATTGTTGGCAAGAGAAACAAGTTGCTCATTGTTTTTTTAATCTTTAGAGGCAACAAAAGGGCACCTTGATCTTTGACGAGAATTTGGTGGAGGGGAAACGAAGGCTCGAATAAGAGGGTTAAGAAAAGTGTGGGAAGGAGAAGGGAATCAATCTTAGGATATAGAATGAAGATTAGAATGAGGAGAACCAAATTATTATTTCCTCTTCTTAACCATTCTCCAACCGTCCATCATGATTACATCCTTATAAGATATGGAAAATTGGAAGGTACATCAAGAGGAATGTTGTGGGCAAAGGACGAAGGAGAGGGTTTGGAAAGTGCAAGAGGTGAAATGACCTTATGGAGAGGGAGAGATCTGGTCAGGGGTTGGATAAGATGGTTGAAAAGTGTAGAAGATAGAGGATAAGAATATTTATTTTTCCTAGTAGGACAGTCTTGTATCAAGTGTCCATTTCAGCAAAAAAAACATGCATTAGGTTTATTTAAATAAACTAAAGGTTGTTCCAATTCAACCCCAAGACCAATCAATTTGATGTTCTCTAGAAATGGTTTGTTTAAGTCAACTTTCATGTAAACCCTAAGATGAACCCTTAAGCTAGAGAGGTTATCTTTAAGTTATGTTTGTACCAAATTAGTCTACCAAGTTGTATCATAATTTCCCTAAAGAATAGTCTAAAAATCAAGTTTAAGCAATGTAGTTCTATCCACATAGGGTAGTGTGAGCGAGAAGGACCTTCAAGATGAAAATTAAAGTTTCAAGCATGAAGATAACAAACTTGCCCACAAATAACCCATGTGTCATATTGTAGCATCGCTTTAACGTTATCATCTAACTTGAACATGCAAGATCCCTAAACCTCTTATGGTTTCAATTTCTCAACCCTTGTTTTCTCAATTCAATTTAGCCCATTTATAAGATTTATTTTTTTAAGGTATTCCTAATGATAGTGATGAACACACGGTGATACTGAGAGGGGGGTGAATCAGTATCTAACAATTTTTACTTTTCAAAACTTGATTAATTACATCAACTACACATATGCAAGATCTAGCAATTAAGTACACAATGAGAACACACGATTTACGTGGAAACCCTTTCAGGAGAAAACTATTAGAACACACTGATATATTGAGAGGGGGGTGAATCAGTATATACTTCAAATTAATTCAATTCAACTTTATCAACCAAAACCATCTACTGCATTAAACAGATAATGAAGCAATTCATAGCACAAGCATTCATCATACACACATAACATCAAATTTACGTGGAAAACCCTAGAAGGGAGAAACTACAGTGAGCAAGCTACTTGGATCTACTATCCAAATCTAGCCTCACAAATAAAACAATATTTACAAGAAGTTTTATGGGCTACAACCCAAAGGAATATACAACTCCCCGAATCACAGTTTTTATGGCTTCAACCAAAGGAAGCTACAACTCCCTACATTGCTACAACACTTACAGAAAGAGGCTACAACCTCTGTACAAAACAAATAATGAATTTTGTTGAACAATCACCTCCGCAACATCAACACCTTCTGCACTAACATGTATCTTCAATACCTTTGCTCAAACAACTTCGTTATCTTCAACACACTTCCACACACACTAATCCTCACGCCCACACTCGCACATACATCCTTGCACACTCACACACACTCATACTTTTCACACTAAACATGATCTTTCATTTATATCCTCTGCAAGCTTCAAAAACTTTCTCCTTTGTCCACCAAGATGAAACGTGTAGCATGTAACAAGCAACGGTCACAACAAGTCAGCACCTAAAGTCATGTATAAATTCAATGCAGTTCAATCCAAGTGATAGACAAGACCTATTTCATCTTTGTGCACATCTCAAAGCTAACACACACTTCCAAACACACGATGCAATCACCTAGATATATCAAGCCAGCTTCACAAACACTTATCCTTCCACATATTAGCTCCAAACCTAAAATGGTGTCGAAGAGACTAAGTAACATCATGCGGATCATTTCACAAACATTATATGACTTACAAAAACATATTTATACATTCATTTCACTGAATTACACATCATCTTCCAATTGCAAACAAACAGAGACAGAACCCAGCATCTCTTGCAAACTCTGATGACACAGTCATGATATAAAATATTGAACAACAAACTTGCAGTACCCTTCAACACCTAAAACTTGAAATGGACAAACATGCAATCAATTTGAACTTATCCTTCAAACAAGTCCAAATATTGTATTGCGGTGAAATGCGATGACTTTTGCTTTCTCCTTCTGGCAAACTCTAATCAGTAACATGATTTATCTTTACTTTGCTAACTCCGGAGAACCTCTATAGTACAACTTATCATTTGAAACTTGAACCATGCATATTGTTCACTTGTATCCAACTATCCTCCAAACCCCAAGATCACATCTACAAATGCAGAGAAATGCGTAGCACTTCTCTAACTCTTTCTGACAACGACAACACTGAACCACTGTTTTCACTCTACGAGCCCTGAAAACTTCTGTGGTAACATTTATGCTCTGAAAATAGGAACATACATTCTTCACACCTGTCTCTGACTAACTTCCAAACCGCAAGGCCAAGCCTTCAAATGCAGAGGAATGTAGAGCATTCTTCCGAGCTTCTTCGGTGCAACTACCAGTGTCTTAGACTATCTGAAACTTTTTACACTTTCTTTCATATCTTTAAGCAATTATTTTCATCAAGAAGCAATAAATACAACATTCACCATATCAGAAACTACAATCATAGCTCTTTTCATAAAAAATAAGAGTCTTCATGTTAGCACATCCTTTGTCCATGAACTTCAGAAGATAGGATACAACTGTGTACATATGATACTAATCCAATAGTATGCACATCACATGACTTCCATCATCTTACCTTTCACTTCACAACTTCTCTTATCATCACTCCCTTGTCTGCTTCTTTGATCTGCTCCTTTGATCACTTACTTGACAACACTAAACACCACTCTACAACAATCTCACTTTGGCATCTCTATTGACAATAATGACAACACTACACATCCTTGTTGACATCGATAACAACACTTTGCAACAAAAACCATGGCACAATATTGCATATATATATATATATATATATATCCTTTCTTCTTCTTGTAGGCTCCAACCTACTTCACATATAAATAGTGAGCTCCAACTCACACGACACATCAATCTACACTTGACAGAATTATAAGCACCAACCTTTTGGAGGCTCCAACCCCCACACAAACTGAGCTCCAACCCAGCAAGAGGTTGCAACCTCTATTTGACAGGCTCCAACCTATTAATCCTTCAATGGTTGATATAGTATGCTTCTTCACAGATCTTCCTCTCACAAATCTGATTACAATTCACACAATTTCCTTCTTCCAAATCTAATCACTAATCACACAATAACCTTCTTCCAAATCTTATCACAATCCACACAATAACCTTCTCACAAATCTAATCACTATTTTTGATTCTGTATGATGTAAGTCTTTCCTTCTCAAATCAAGTTCACAAACATAAATACTTTCTTCTCTCATAATTCTGATGACACACTTTCTTTCCTCACAAAACTGATCTAACTCATGCACAACTTTACATTAAATTGATCATAACATGGCAATATCTTTCTCTTAATTCTTACACATCTCCTTCATATTCATGTAATTTGCTCATATTCTCTATGTTTAATCACACATTCTTTCTCTTAGAACAAATCAGAATTACACTTCATTTTATGCCCCTTTCTCTTTTGTCAAATCTACTTTAATATATCATTGATTCTTGCTTTCTATTCACTTTTCTTCTTACCTTTTATATGTCTTCAATAAGGGTAAAGGACATACCCTTTCACAATGTCTATCACCTTTTACAATGGATACAACTCTTCAAAATAAAGACATACCTCTTCACATATATTCATCATATATATTTGCATTTATCATTCATACATGGGCTGCATATATAGTCAAAATAAATCTGAGTTACACTTCATATTTTTGCTCTTTACTTTCTTTTCAATCTGCTCTTATTCTCATAATATTCATTACATACTTGCTTTCAAATGTACCTATCATTTAACTCTTAAACCTTTTCAATAGATATGTCTTTTGTGGATGGATATGTCTCTTTATAATATGTCTCAAGCTGATTTATCTTTACTCACAATTCGTCCTTTGTGACTTTTGTCTTATATGCTTTTGTCTTTACTCAGAATTCGTCCTTTATGACTGTTGTCTTATATGCTTTTGTCTTCTTCTCCAATTCGCCCTCTAGTGATTTTGTCTTCCTTAAACTGATTTGTCTTTATTTGCTAACACAATTTGTCTTCTTGTTGCTTTCATAAAATCACATCATGTATACTAAATATTGTTGTTCCTCATTGCAAAATATAACACTTGAAAATTGCTGGTATCCACAAAGTATTCACACCATACAAAATTGATCGTCGCATGTGTATATCAAAGTATGGTTCTTGGGAAATGTCTTCAAAACGTCTTTTATATCATCATTGTCTCTTTCCTTCAAGGAGTCGGTCTCATATGGATTTAAATCTTTAATTTAAATTCTTCTTCTTTCACAAGTCGGCCACCTTGGATGTATAATTAAATTTGAACTCCATTCTACGTCAACCCAAAACATTTATATCTCAAATGTTTAACGGATGTATGCTTTGCTCTCCAACGGGGATGTATAACAGGCGCCTCTTATTATAACGGCCCATTCTTTACCTTGATATCAATAACCACATGTGTATGCATCTTTGACATCAATGACATATTCCAACAGACAATTTGTGTCTGACATTCAACAATGATTTCCATAATGTATCATAAAGCTAAAATTCTAAGGTTTTACATGGTTCATCACTAAGTGGCTCCTCAATGATTTTTTCACTCTTTTCTTCATCTCCCACGCAGCTTCCTTCTTAAGGACAACCATTTTTCTAGAGTTTCCCACATCCTTATCCAACATACTATTTTTTCTTTCCTGCTTAATCTTCCATTAACTCCATCTCTTTGATTAACTCCGTTTCCTGGTTGTCTCCTATTTTGCCTTCATTTATTACTACTTCAGCCTTGATCTCTCCTCCAACCTGCCTGCTCGTTGCCTTCAATCACATTTGCTTCCCCTTCATTAGCAAATACTCTGTTTCTTCTTGGCAACTAGGGTCTGAGCCCTTATGGTGTGTTCACCTATGATCCATGTTTTTCTTCACTCTGTCGCTCTTTTTGCCGTTATTTTTTCCGTTCTATATTCTATTATTTTATTTATGCAAACTACTTTGCACAAAATAATCAAATTACAATTGAAAAAGGCAAGCATGGTCCTTATTTTTATAAGGAAATGAGAACAATAAAGCCATGTGACTTCTAGTATTTATCACTTTCTCGTGTGCTTTGATAACTTCTAGACCTATGGCAAAATTGGCAAATGAAGAAAATCCATGCAATCTATCTACCTTAATTAGAGATGCAAAAACATTTGTTTATATTTAGTGAACATCACATTATCAAATCATGGTAGTTATTGAAACAACTTGCATATTATGTGTGTTTATAAATTGATATTTAGCTCAACAGTGCAACTATTTGAGTTTAATTCTATTAAACACACATTCCCATCTTTGCTAAAATAAACATTTGTTTTTAAATACCAATGCAAAATGAGGCTAGAAGGTGAAAAGGCGATGGGATTACAATCACCACTCCCCTTATTAAAGGCATTTGAGCATTGAGTGGGTTTCTTAACCTTCAAATCATTTCCCCAATATATGAGAAGAATAATGAAATTGTAAGTATAATGAAATTGTAAGTAAACGACTATTCATGGAGATCATCTTCTATAACTTAAAATTATTCAAGTTAAATTTCAAAAATAATAAAATATTAACTATGAAATTAGAGTAAATAACTACTCTTGATGATCATCTTTTAATAATTGAGAAACAAACTAATTAAATACCAAAAAATATAATTCTAATTTGTTTTTGTTTCATTTCTTGAAAAGAATGATTTATCTTTTCTCTTGAAAAATAATCATGGTATAATATTCTAAAACAATTTTAGATTTTAAATGCATTTTTTTACATTTACTACAAACAAAGTAATTGTATTCACATATAATCTGAAATTTTAAATCATGCAAAAAAAAAAAAAAAATTGACCAAAAAAATAGGTGCAACCACTAAATTTTAAACCTAAATATAATCAAAAGGTTTTATATTCAAATCCAATAAACATGTTTAGGTATTCTTTCATTTGGATCCACTATGGGGCAACACACTTTCATATTTTCCTTTTCTCCCTTGGTTTTGTTGCTGCTTTGAATCGGCACACCCCTTTGGAGGCTATGCACACGTCAGAAATGAGCAGGTGTTGGGGGAAGCTCACATTAAAAGGAAAAGGTCGAGGACCCGTGCTCATAGACAACCGAAGGCAAATAGCTTCTTGGGCATGCAAACGAAATATGCAAGACCACTCACTAAACCCAACGAAAAGATTTGTAATCGTGGATTTGTTGGCTGAGGCTCTAAGAAACCCCAACAATATAGAAACTTGCATGCTCACGATTTTCACAAATTGTTCAAGAATCTACGGAGGAGGTCAGCTTCCTCTTCTAATATATTGTTGCACTGCTTGCAAAAAAGAAAGCTAGTAAGTATGTGGCTAATCTAAACATCAAAGAAGAAAAGAGTTAAAAAGATGCTAGTAAGTATGTGGCTAATCTAAACATCAAAGAAGAAAAGAGTTAAAAAGATGCTTGTAAATAGAGAGTGGTAGGGACAGGGAAATAAAACAAACGAAGGCAATGTGCCAACGACCAATGATCAATTAACTCTCCCTACAGCATTCAACCAAATTATCAACCATGAAAATTCTAAGGTTACAACCAAGATGGGTTCAACTTCTACAAAGCTATTTAACCTATAAGACTCCCAAACTGACACTATTCGAAGACCACAAGAAAGCAACCAAAAACAGACATCAAATTTAAGATCAAGGATACCCTCAAAGACAAGTTCAGAAGAAAAAAAGCTAAAAATAGCACTTCCATTCATTCAAGAGTCAAAAGATTCTTAAAAGAAGGCAAAGTCCATATTTATACATACGAGAAAATTTACAAAAGAGGAAGGGAGAGACAGGTGTTAGGGTGACAACTAGCTAATGATTTGTTGAAGATGTTGAATATGTGGCCAAAATGATGCACATGCAGGCAATTGGTAATTCTACAGCTTCATTTTGATTCATGATGGTTTTGTTCTTCAGTTGGGTCGATCGACGAAGATCATGCAAAAGAACAGATATGAGACGTCTACGAGATCTCAGGGTGAAACTACTGTATTGATGACACTGGGGCCATTGGAGCGTGTGCTAGACATGAGTTGGGAACCACTTAGATTCAAATCTGTTGAATGGATTGAGGCAAAGCAGCTTAGCAAGGAAGCGAGGAAAATGTCTGACATCAAGAGGTATGAAGATCTTTGTAGAAAAAGAAACTTCTATAGATGACTATCGAAGGTGGGCCCAACCTAATGTGACTTGAATACTACAGAGGCTCTAAGCCCTTAGATTGAAAATACCAACTAGGCAACAGACTGCGAAAACTACCACCAAAGGAAAAGATAAAACTAAAGAGTGTGGGGTAGGGCCCATGATGAACTACGCTACTTTGAGGGGAAAACTATCTATTTATTGGATCTGGTGATTGAATGAATGAATGAAAGATTTTAATAACGTCTATTAGGCCACAGCAGCCTATGAGGCCAAGAACAGCACACAACCCCCAAAGAAAATAGGGTACCCACTCCTTACGAAGTCTATAATTTCTTCTTGAGATCAGCCCTTCTGCAGTGAATTTTGATCAAGAAGTTTGCAATCTTGCCCAGCCTTGCCTCCTCAAACAAGGTACTTAAATTGGCGATTTTCAAGATGCCTTCATAGCTAGAACGAATGTCGCTGTATGCAGAGCATTCTAAGACTAAGTGTTGTTCCGTTTCCACCACGTCCTTGTTGCAAAAAAGGCATAATCTCTTTTCCCATTCCTCTTTAGGAATCTGCCACCTACCCGTTTCACATCTAATATGATGTGAGCTAGTCCTTAGTTGTGCTATCAACATTTTTGCTTTCCACTTAATATCTGCTCCAATGTAGGTTTTTTCCTCATGATCATCCATGGGATTGAATTCTTTGATATAATAAGCTTTGTACAACCCATTTGATATGTCCACATGACGTTCCTAAATTTCTCTCTTATATACTTTTTTATTTCTTCATTAGCATTTAGGCATTCTTGCATACTAATGCCCCATTTCTTTATCCATTTGTCAATTTGTTTCATCCACATGTTCTTTCTTCTAATTAACTCTTCCTCTATAATTAGCCTAAGCCACAAGTGGTTCTCCATACTTTGAATCTTCTTTAAGTAACTTAACAACCGAACCATTGCTGCCCCTGCCAAGGGGAAAGACACCGTTTCAGCGAATAAAATCTCATATGGAACAACATTCTTAACTTTGAGAGTGCTTATGAGGAAATGCTTATGTATTCTTTCTACCTACTTCCATTTCTAATCTAACATACTGTTGTCCCAAATTTCACACCCATAGAGAATCATCTAAGTAACAAGCAAACCAAAAAGCGTTATCTTGGTCTTCCAATCCCACAATTCCGCATTCCCACACCTATTTTGAAAAGAGTACAATGCTTTTCATCCCCCTTGAATTCTTTTTGTTCTACACGTTTTCCAGCTGAGCTTGTCGTAAAAATCAAGCCCAAGGTAGTTGTACTCATCCACTATTTTCAACGGGTTGCCTTCAAAAAGAAAGTTAATTTGCTTCCTTTTTCTCTTTAATGAGAATATCATCACTTTGGTTTTGCTAGTGTTCACTTGCATCCCAACCTCCTGACAAAAGGTTTCAAACACCTTCAAGTGTTCTCTCAAACTATTGGTTGTTTTAGCAATTAGTATGAAATCATCAGCATATAGGAGTAACTTTATAACATACTGAGCCAACTGAACCCCTTCCCCATTATTTTTGTTTATCCATTCTTCTAACTTATCAATGTAAAGCCCAAACAAGTTAGGAGAAAGCAGGCAACCTTGTTTGACACCAATATCGCTGCCAAAACACTCAGACATTCCTTCACTAGTTTTGATTTTAGCCTTGACCTGTTCATACAGTTTATGGACAGCTGCTCTAAACTTGATGATCTGCAAGTGTTTGATATGCTAAGATAGCAAAAGGCTCAAAAAAGTTTTGCCAGCAAAGGTAAAGCTCAAAGAAAGGAACTTCCGCCATGCATTTCTTTTGCAGACTGCAAACAAAGATGTTCAACCAAAACTTAGATGGATCCACTAACGCTTGAACAAGGGATCTGTTAAAAAGAATGAAAATGGAGATCAATCAAAGGAAAAAATAAGGCATCCAAACAAAATTGAAAGGAAGATAAACCCTGGAAAAAACACATTGGAGTGTGGCTGAAAATGCACAAGTGTACTTTTACCTACCTTCTAAAAGAAGAATATTTGCTAAACTTACACTATAAAACTTCAAATCTACTTCAATAGAAAAGTCCAAATCTATGTGCCTATAAAACTTGTAAATATATAGTCCAATTGTAGATAGTAGGGACCAAAGACAAGAAGAAACAAATATTAGACAACAGGGAAACAATAAAATGTTACACGAAGTTTTCAGGACAAGGATGACACGTGACGAGGGTACACATTTCTGAGAGGGATATTTTGGGAGGCCATTTTTTAGGGGACAATAGGGGACTGCTGTTTAAAAATTAGGAAAATTTTTAAAATATAGAAGTTTCAAATATTTGTATGATATTATGGTTAAGGCATTCATCATATACATTATAAAAAACCTTATTCCATAATATTAGAGTTGAATTGAAATTTCACACTAAGTCAACACACAAAATAACAAATGTCAAAATTTCATTACTTTCATTGTCAATGTACATATATATTATATAAAAATTACAACAAAATGCCCAAAGGATGTAGTCATCTATGTATGTATAAAAAATGTTGATTTTCCATCCAACATTGCCCAAAATTATTTTTATTTTTTGCTTTTTAAAACTAGTGTGGGGATAGGAAGGTCAACAATCCCCATCAAAGTCACCTCCCGTAGGGGTCTGGGGGCAGCACCACTAGTAGGGTCCAGTAACAACACCTCTTGTGGGGTCCCAAATTAAAGCCTTTGAGACCCCACACACCTTCAAGGTGTATGCCATTTCCCCTAATTTGATTGCCTTTAGCCAAGCTCCAAGAATCCAACATTGCCCAAAATTATTTTTATTTTTTGCTTTTTAAAACTAGTGTGGGGATAGGAGGGTCAACAATCCCCATCGAAGTCACCTCTCGTAGGGGTCTGGGGGCAGCACGACCAGTAGGGTCCACTAACAACACCTCTTGTGGGGTCCCAAATTAAAGCCTTTGAGACCCCACACACCTTCAAGGTGCATGCCATTTCCCATAATTTGATTGCCTTTAACCAAGCTCCAAGAATCCTCCAAACCCTTTAAATCTTGTAAGTAAAAAGCATTAGACTCTCCATAAGGGCTTCCCAATTAATTGTAATTCACTACATGTCACAATAAACTGCTCCATGTGAGTCAACCGGTACATATTCAAGATTAAGGTCCAGCTGATAGGATTTGAAGTTGGGGAAAGACTTTAAATGTGCCGTAGACAATAACATTTTGGAATTTTTAATTTCCTCCCTTTCTCAATTAGAAAATGTTTGCTCCCTCATAAGTATCATCCATCTAAAAGTTAGAAATTTTGATGGAAGCAACAATATAGGTGTATAAGAGACAGAATCTTTCCATGGCTGTTACCATGCCTTAAAATGCAATACATCAATTTTTCTTCAGGAATAGACCATGTTATAATTGTTGAATTTAAAGTTCATCGTTTGGTTTATCACCATACACAGTACCAAGATCAATTAAAAAATAGACTCTATAATGGTAGATGGTAGTGAGAAATATGTTAAAAATTGATGCGTTTCCAGAATGTTTCTAGGGCGGGTCTACATGAAAATGAGGGATAGAGGACGGCAGGGGGACGTTTCCGAGGCGTCCCCATGCCCCTAGAACATCCCCGGTACGGGTACGCCTCCAGGGGACATGTTCCCGTGATCATAGTCTGACATATAATGAACGTAATTGGTTCTGAAAACTTCATTGGAAATTAATGTAGCCCACAAATATCCAATCAATCAACCTGCGGATCTGCAAGTCCGTCATCTTTCAAATTGCTAGGAAGATATAGCATAAATTTATGTTTCATTATTCAAACAGAATTGATTGCATTTAATGTCCATAAGGGCAAAGCAAAATACTGATCAGGTTTTTGAAGAACCTTCACACTTTGCTTTGAATCAGACTTATCCTTAATTAGGGTCCGTCAATCTTTTCTTTTTCATAATATTTATGACTACATAATATGAAAGAACAAAGGAATGTAATGCAACTAAAAGAAATATCTACAGCCATACAAATTTACAGGTCATTAACAACTCAGGATGCAAAAGGCAATTCCCCTTAATTTGTTAATATGTAACCTAGAAAACCTCCAGCAGCTATGATACAATAAGTACATGAAGAGACAATACAAATGCTTTAGTTGTAAATTATTGGTATGGATAACTCTGGATACCAGGATAATAAAGCTGACAACAGCCAGGCCCCAGACGTTTAGCCAGTCTTTCTGGGCTCCCAATGTTTGGCGGCAGAAATCCATCACAAATTGATCTTTATGGAAAAGAACAGGACTTTCCTACCTGCCAAAAAATATGCTTCATTAGTATGTGCCCAATCTCAAAAGCCTTTCCTATAATATAACAGCGGTCATGAATCCAGAATCAGTTATATATGAATTATTAAAATACATTAATGTCCATGACCATGTTAACAGCAAATACCTTGGATGAAAGGTTAACACCACCATTCATTCAACGGCCATTAAAGCCAGAAATCTAATTAAATAATTTCCCACCTCTGCAAGGCTACCAAGATATCAAATGTATGCACTTTTCCAAATAACCATAGCCGATCAGAAATTAAATCTTAGTAATCTTCAGAGACACTTCTTCAAGCACGTACAGAAATTCTGTTTTAACTTTTTAATGAAATAGATTTGGGCATCAAATTGCTTGTTGACTGATGAAATGAAAAAAATTCCTGCAAGTAGAGTCTGATTAACCCAAAAGGATCTGCCAAAAACTTCTGAAATAGATATGAAAAAATAACACAACTCAATACAGACAGACCAAGGCATTACCGACTTACAGATAAAACAATCATTGATGGTTATGTACAAATTACCATTCTGTAAAAGTACATTCGTGAAGATCCGGCACCGAAGGGTTACTCCAAAGCATACAACTCTTCCGGCAGTTCAATTAATTTGCTTACTGCCCACTCTATATATGCAGCAGGTACAAACAAGAAACAGGCAGCAATCACAACAGGGTGAAATCAAAGCCCAGTATGATAGAGAAAGGATGATAACATTCAAACACCAGCTATACAGTCATAGAGTTACACAATATTTTTTACAGATAAAGGATGCATTGTAGCTTCCATATAAACAGCCCTCAGCAAGGTGATAAACTTCAGTAATGTGTCTTCTGTAAATCCCTTCAGCTTCCAGACAATGCGGCCTAAGTCATCTTTATATGCTTCAATACTGTCATTGGATAAGAAAACTCTGTTATCTGTGACAAATTGGAATTTCCCACAGATGATGTTGCTAAACACTAATGTTATGGATTCGCATTGCTTGGACTCAATGACCTGTGGAGCACAGAAAATCATGCCATACCAAGAGATAACTAATTATAGAGCCAATCTAATATTTCTCCCATCCAATAAAAATGGGTTGCATTACTAAATTAGTAAAAATTAAAATTGACAGTACATAGAGCTTCCATTTGAGGCAAATCATCCTCACCAATTCTAAGATGCTGCATACAGAAGACCATGCTTCAAGAACAAAATAAGGCACTGATATTACAGCCTCCTCTGAGACAGATCCAAACTGCTCCAAATCTTCAACACACAAGAATATATAGTCTGCAGTCAAGATGAGTGACCTTGCAAACCACGCACCACCTGTACATCTCCCACAGGACCAAAAGGTTTGCTTATAACTAAAATAAGCAAATTAAACAATAGAATATCCAAAAAAAAACAAATATTGAACAAAGAGCACCCATGTTTCCTATCTAAAGCAAAACAGAAAAGTTCATCCAACTAATTTTTTACACGACATTTTTTACTTAGATGGAAAATTGATTTTCACCCTCATAAACAAATAATGCATCCAAATTGCTTTACTTTCTTAGAAAAGTACAACCAAAAGAATGTTCAAAATTTCAAGAACAATAGAAAGAAATACTTACACTTTTGAAAGAATGCATGCTTACTTGAACACCCAGAGGCATGGGAGCATTAGACATTCATCCAAAATTGTTGTATGTGATGTGGAGATCGAGAACTGTTATCCAGTTTACATCCACAGCCACAGCCTCGTTTGAAAATCAACAATGCACTGCATGCATAAATCTTTATGCAACTTATGGGTAACAAACTGCCTCAGGAGTAAGTGTACATGTTTCTGTCATAAATTTATATTTGCAAGGGCGAAAAGTACATACTCTACACTTTTACCCTTTGTTTTACACCATTTTGCATTAGTGTCCTAAGTACATTGCACTCGCACATGATTTTGACTAGTTTGGTTCCCCCATTGAGCTCAAATTCAGATTTCCCATCAGAAACAGAATTTAGTCCCTGCTGAGACAATTCTCGGATCCTAAAATTAATGTTCCTCTATCAAGTTCAAAACTGCAGGTACAGATTTAAACCAGGGCATTTCCATAGCTGCAAACTGCCTCAGAACTAAATGTATGTGTTTCTGTCATAAATTTATATTTGCAAGGGTGAAAATTGAGGACTCTACACTTTTACCCTTTGTTTTACACCATTGTGCATAAGTGCCCTAGCACATGATTTTGACTAGTTTGGTTCTCCCATTGACCACACACTCAGATTTCCCATCAGAAACAGAATTTAGTCCCTGCTGAGACAGTTCTCATATCCTAAATTTACTGTTCGTCTATCAAGTTCAAGACTGCAGGTGTGGATTTAACCCAGGGCATTTCCGCAGCTGCAAGATTGACCCAAGTTTTCAAAATCCGAATTTTGTCTTCAACCCAAGCTAACCCATTTCCAACAAGTTGTTGTGTCAACTCCTCTAAAACTTTCAAATCGTGTGCCTAGACATGTATATAAGGACATCACTCTTGGGTCATTTCTAAGAGTCGATTATCACTGTAGGTCCAAAACTACCCCTCATTCGGAGTCGCTCGCTACAAGCATTGTCTCATTCAAAATCACTCTTGCCCTAGTCATAACACCACTCTACATCAACTATCCCAATTGTATCGCCTCTTTGACAAATTCAAAAACCCTAGGTCTTTGCATAACCCTTTTACTTTTTCTTCAAGTATCAAATTTCAAAGCACCCGTCACCATCACAGCCGCATCATTGTTATTTGCATTTGTTGCTTGCTATCTTCCATTGTTTATCAAACTCATTGAATCAATCAACAAGGTTTTTCTAAGGTGAAGATCCTTGCATGGCAAACTCCTACGGTGTTCCTCAACACCACCAAGTTTCTCATTGCAGGTTACAGGCACAGGTGAAACTTATTTTGCAAGTACACAAGGTCTGAAGACAGCAGGGTCAAATCTGCAGATGCAGGGATCAATTCCACAACTGCAGGACTAATCCAAGTTCATGTACAATTTCAGGACTTGCAGAAACCAGTCATCTCATCCTGTTCGTCTAAGATACCATTTCAAAAACCGAGTATCAGTCTTCTTCACATTCAAATCCATCTCCTTTTCTTTAAATCAAAGTATGCATTTACTTTTTGTTATTTCATTCTATTTTCATATCCAATCAGGTATGCATTTCTATTCCAGCTCTTTCATGTAGGTTAATTTATTTATTAATATATTATTGCTTTGTTGCATTTATTTACCCTAGATATTTACATAACAAATATTGTATTTTCATTTTGTTGAACCTATTAATTTGATCTTAAACACACGAGGGTTTTTGCCTTAGGGTTTTATCCTTCTCCATTTGTTGTTTTAGATCCAATATTTCATTTCATATTTGATTAAGGTTTGAACAAAAACTCATTTGTGCCTCATTAATTTATATCGATTAGGGTTTGGGCTTTCATTGTTGCTACCTCTTTGATCCTTATCCACCCACCCTTTGATTGTGCCTCATTGTTACATTTTATCAATACTATTGACCACAAGTAAACATCAAAGGAAGTTTACAAGATTGGGAGTTCCCTTACCTATTTTATTGAAACAACTTTTGCAAGTATTAAGTTGCCTCCTATCAAGCTCGTTGCTACACCTAGACATATGCTGAAGTCTTTCACTACATGGACATACTACGGCAATGTATCTCACTCGAGCACAAAATTCAAGATCGTATTGACAAGAGTGTGACACAAGTTGCGTATGTTAATGGTTATGGATATATCTCTTTAGCACCTCCTCATAATACAGAGGATTCTTCCAGAGATTGTGTAAGCAAAAAGCATCTGCATCTAGCGTATTCATATGGCACACATGGTGAAGAGTAAGACATGGTCTACATACAAGTACACACCAACTGCACAATATACAGTGGAATGCTTACAAAGGTATGACATGAAAATCAAAGTAAGGCAAAGGTTACTAGGAATACATCTCAAGATACCTCTCAAGAGCAAGAAAAGGTGAGTTTTCCAAAAGTTCCATCACTAGATGGCACCTATGTTCATAAAGAGACATTAGGGGATCATACTTCACTTGTATATCATGATGTCAAAGGGAAAGGTCACGTCGAGGGCAACAATTCAAGTAATATATCTTGTGGTTCTACTTGATCTCAACTTCTTTATATTTATGATTTACACATGCTATTTTCACTTGCTCTTGCAACTTGGGGAGCAAGGTTCCAGACATTCATGATTGTCCTCATTGGAGGCCAAAACTGGGGTCATCTTTCATCTTTCATTCACACAAAGACAAGTATCTCAAGTATGCATCTCTGATTTTTCATTGATTGTATCTCAGATTTTTCAGGTTCAAGTGTCTCATGCTTATGCTACATACTCACTTTATCATGATTACGATCTATTCCTATACACATTATTATGTTATCATGCTCTATGTTTATTCAATCTTTCTCTCTCTCCTTGATTTGAGTGTACACCTTTGTGGCACACACAAAATCAAGGGGAGGCATATTATTACTAATCATTCTCAAGTTTGTGTGCAGTTCACAGGTTGACTCCAGATCATTGCTCCAGTTGTGTTTGTCTTTTCCTTTTACTTTTGTATGCTTGTGATGCAGTCACAGATAGAGAGTATAATCAAAAACAATCTATTTGTTGGTGCTCATTTTGGCCTGGAGATTGAGCTTGCGTGTGGAGGGTTTCTTCTTTCAAACCCTAGGTTTTCCTCTTCATCGGCATGAGCTTGGCCTATCGGTTGGAGTTTTTCAAGTTCTACCGATGCGGTAGGTCTCCCCGACGGGGTGTGTTTTGTGCCTTCGTCGATGTAACATGTGCAGTGTCTGGCCGATGGTAATTCGAGGTATGTTTGCGTTCGTCGGCGTGACTTTTGTTATCGGCGGAGGGGTTTCTTGTTGCTCCGATGGTTGGGAGTCTGGCCGACAATGAAGTTGATGTTCGGCATGTCGGGGTGACGATGTTCCATGTCTTGGCGATATGCGAGTATGGAGTGGTCGTCGGTGAGATTTTGGCTATCGGGTGGACGGAGAAGTGTTGGCCCGACAGTTGGGGTCTCGCCGATGGAGGCGGGCTATCAGTAGGAGTTGGGCCGATGGCTTGACGGGGGGTGTGTTTTATTTGTCGGCGTCGGCGTAACATTCTTCATCGGCTGGTAAGTTTTTGGTTTGGCCGATGGTCTTGGTCTGGCCGACGGGGCATGGAAGGTGGCTATCGGGTGAACCGTTTATGGTCTCGCCGATGGTGTCATCGGCGTAGTGATCGTCATCGGCGTAGTGATCGTCATCGGCGTAGTGATCGTCATCGGCGTAAGTTTGAGATGCTGCTCCGACGGTGTTGGTCATACCGACGGAGGTGGGAGGCCAGGGTGCTGTCGGAGTGACTTTGTTCATCGGCAGAGATGTTTCTTGTTGGGCCGACAGTTGGTGGTCTGGCCGATAGATGGTATTTGGCTTCTGGGCGTCGGCGAGACAACTGGAGTCAGCGGGAGATTTTTGAGGAAGGCCGATGGTATATGTGTGGCCGATGGGCTGTGGACGAAGGGTCGTATGTCGAGCGCAGCAAAACGCTCGACACTTGGTATGCATGCGGCCATATTTTTAAAGCGCCGAAGTTGTCTCCACACCATGCATATGGGACTAATCCCCTTGCATTATTTTTGAACCCGCGGTAGAACGTGTTTTGGCGGGAAACTTCTTTTTGACTGCAGCGACGGTTTTCAAGCGACCGCGGGTGGTTGAGGCCCTTAATGGCGACTGTAGCAGGAGTATGGGCGATGGTACAAGTGATCAGGCTGCCTGATTGAGAATGAAGACTTCCAGATAGTGGCGCGTGGCTCGAGGTTCCTCTGTCTGTTGCTGTAATAAATTTTGAGCGCCATTCCTTTGAAGGATCTGTATCTGGCAGATTTTGTAATAGCCATGTAATTAATTGCTGTAGTACACTTTCTGGCTGTTATAAGCAGGAAGTGTTACTCATTTTTAAGTTGTTGAAAGTTGAACATTTTGGCTCTGTAACACAATACAGTTCGTTTTGGTTGCTCTGTACAGCTAAACCTGTGAGTTTATGTATCTCTTGTTGTACGTTTCGACTTGAATCCACTGATTTCATGGTTAATCTTGTATGAATAATGCTATGTTTGCATGTGTTTTGTTAATTTTGTCTCCAGTATTGCATGTATCTTTCTTCTGAGTCCAGATATTTAAGCAATATTTGAGACTCTAGAACATAGAATTCCTATGTTGAATGTCTGATCTTTTAACTTCTGCTCAAGGGGTAGATTAAACTGTTTTCAGGTTGAACATTGGGAAGGGTATACTGCAGTAGGGATGCCATAAGTAGAGATAACTTAACACTCTGTATTGGGAGATATCTGTAAGGCAGGTATCACATATATCCCCCTGAAATCCAGTTTTAGCCGTTCATGCTGATCATTCACAGGTGTATGTCTATTGACTCTAGGCCCTGGATAGGCACCAATCTTGCTTTGTTTTTGTGTTACAACCATGTCCAGCTTTGCATCCAAACTATAAATCAAAGTCAAACTCTAAAACAACCATTAGGACATTAGAATTAGTTTTAGGATCCTCAGTCCTCTGTCTGCAACTGAAAATAGGCCCAAAGCCAGCCCCTTTGCTCTTATCTTGCAGTTTTGGTCTACTTACAGGAGGACTTATCTGCTTTCTGTCAACATCCCAGCCTTTGTATGCATATCCCCATGGATGTTGAGTAGGGAACACCCCCCTAGGTTTTGCAGAGCCTGAAGAGGAAGAGGAGATAAAATATAGAGTCTATCTCCTACACTGTTGGCCCCTGGCCCAGAGATCCTGTTGATCATTGATGGCTACCTTGTAGGGAAATCTAGGAATAAGCATCCAGTCTGGGAAAAAACCAACACTATTCATGCAATCCAAACAGATAGCAAAATACCAACAAAAAGTAAACAACAGAAACAGATTTAGAAGACAAATAGTATGTCGCAAATCAATGACAATATTATTCAAATCTCAACAATGAGCATTTATGCCGCAATCAAATGCTCTGACACAACAGGTCACTACAAAAGTTCACAAATAAGAATGCTTGTCACAATTTTACATGCCCACAAGCTATGTGCCCATTTCAACAATTGAGAACCTAAAGCTTGCAGCTTGATATCTCCTCTATGTTTTGTCCTGTTCCAAAGAACTTGCTATCTTATCTATAGGGATCCCCTCTAATAATAAGGTTCCACCGACTACAGAATTGTGAACCTTCTTCCATAACCTTTCCTGGGACCAACTTAACATATTCCAGTTGGTGCAATATTCAAAATTTGGTGCAACACACAAAAGGGCCCTTTACACATTACAACCTCCTTGGGACCAAATAAGCTTGGAAATATCTTCAAATGTTTAATGTGTACTTGAATATCTTCCTTTGGGATTTGAACAAGACACCTCAGTTGACCAACGACTAGTTTTTAGAAACCACATTACATCAATGTAAAATCAAATTATGATGATCTCTAATGTCTTGTGTTGCTCTGGAAATAGTTTGCAGTGTACTAGAAAGAATCTACAGTGCCGCACTGTGAGATTTTGATCTAGAAATTGAAATATATTGAAATAGTTTGAAAATGCCTTTGCAGTGGGAACTATCTTCTACAGCAAGAATCTAGTACCTAGAAAATCACCAAAAACCTGCAAAACAAAACAAGACATGAAATAAAATACCCTACATTTTTACCCTTCGTTTTACTCCACTTTACATGGGTGTCATAAGTACATTGCCCTAGCACATGATATTGACTGATTTGGTGCTCCCATTGAACTCAAATTTAGATTTCCCATCAAAAACAGTACTCAAACTCTGCTCAAATTTTCTCTGATCCTAAATTTTAGGTTCCTCTGTCAGGTTCAAAACTGCATGTGTGGATTTGACCCAATGTCATTTCCACAACTGTGAGATTACCCACGTTTTCAAAATCCAAACTTTTCCCAAGTCCAAGCTGAACCCTTTCCAACCAATTGTTGTGAGCCAACTCCCATGCCAAAACTTTCAAATTGTGCATCTAGGAGATGTATAGAGGACATCACTCCTAGGTCATTTCTAAAAATCAATTACCATTGTAGGTTCAAAACTAGCTCTCCTCATTCAGGATCACTCCCTACTAGCATTAAGCCACTCAAAATCACTACTGCCTATCATAACAACACTCTACATCAACTATTACAAATGCATCACCTCTTTGACGACAAGTTCAAAAACCCTAGCTCTTACACTAGGCCTTTGCACCACCGTTTTACTTTTTGGTAAAATATCAAGTTCCAAAACACCCTTCACCATCACAATTGCATCATTGTCACTTGCATTTGTTGCTTGTTGTCTTCCATCATTTATCAAAATCATTGAATCGATCAATAGGTTTTGTCTAAGGCGAAGATCCTTGCATAGCAAACTCCTACAGTATTCCTCAACACCATAAGCATCTCATTGCAAGTCACAGGTGCAAGTAAAACTTGTCTTGCAGGTACAGAAGGTCTAAAAACATCAGGGTCCAATCCATAAAGAGCTAAAGTTATACCTCAAGCTCTCATCAACAGATATACCTAGCTCTTCTCAATACATACACTAACATTACAGATATCAGACCATATGAACATAGATATTGCATCAAACATGCCCACAATGGAAGAAAATAATGGGAAACATACAAATCAGGGATCAAACCACCATAAACACAAGACGCAATGCACATATACAGCTAGAGAAACCCTCGAAGGGAAGAAAACTCCAGGAATATGCACTTTCATGCCTCATGCTACTATATCAGAGGTATTTACAAGCATTACATCTCTATACAAGAAAGAAATTTGACTTTGGGCAAGGATGGCTTGAGTGGATTCTTAACTGCATTTCAACTTCAAGGTTCCTAATTAATGGGTCTCCATGTGGCTTTTCTGAAAACTATAATGGAATAAAGCAAGGTGACCCACTCCCTCCCTTCTTATTTGTGATAATGGCCGAAGCATGGGAGAGGGTTATAAAATCAATGGATTTCTGCAACAGTTGGCATAGAGTGCATATAGCTAGTAATTTGGATCCCATAACTCACCAACAGTTTGATGATGACACTATCTTATATGGAGAAGCAAAAATGGAGGAAGCAATTGTGATCAAGGATACCTTGAAGGCTTGAACAGCTATATCCCATCATCAGGGCAAATTATCAACAATGATAAATCCAAGATTTTCTTCCTTAATACAAAAAGAGCTACACAACAGAGGATTGTGGATTTCTTGGGGTTCTATATTGGCTCTATCCCAAGCAAATACCTGGGGATTCCATTATTTAAAGGGGCATTAAGAACCAGATTGTGGGAAGACACTGTGGATATCTACAGATCAAAGGTGGAAGCTTGGAAAGGGTGTTGGCTTACGATGGCAGGAGGCAAATTCTGATGATTAAGGCAGTATTGTCAACAATTCCAATTTACCACATGTCTTGTACCCATTAGCGAAGAACGTAGCGCGAGACTTGGATGGGATCATGAAAAAGTTTTTGTGGGAAGGTTCGAACGAAACCAAAAGAATACCATTGGTTAACTGGGACATGGCGAGGCAAAGCAAAAGGGAAGGTGGAACTGGCATCCATATATTAACATAGCACAATGTAGCGTTAGGTGCGAAATTGGTATGGCGGATGTTTAACAACTTGGATGCACAATGGTGTAAAGTCTCATAGAGCAAGTGCCTTGATTGCAATGATCCAAGTAGGATCCTAACAATGTTGAATCCACCGAATGGATCTTACATTTGGAAGTTTATGATGGCATGTCGTCCCATTATCACGGACCATTTGTCCTAGGTGATAAACAATGGAATGTCTACAAATTTCTGGTCTGACTCATGTAATGGTTTTGCACCACTATTGGACTTTGAAGAACTAGACGATTACAAAAGAATAAAGGAGGACATTTGCGGTGATAAGGTCGCAGACTATGTTGTTGAGAAGAGGGGGGAAATGGAATCACTCGGGAATGGAGGGACTTCAGTAGCACACCTCTTAATGAGATAGCCAAAACCAAGATAGCAGATGTACTAAGCAGAAGGAATATCACTCTTTCCCCTAAACCCAAAACCAAGATAGCAGATGTACTAAGCAGAAGGAATATCACTCTTTCCCCTAAACCAAACAAAATCATATCATGTGGCGCTAAGTCTAGGAGTTATTTGGTCAAGCTTGGATATCAAATTCAAAACCTAAGTTCTCATGCTTATTCTTGGCCGACAGACCTTTGTTCGAGTGTCAATGTGCTTCCAAAAGCAGGGGCATTCACTTGGACAGCTTTATATAAAAGGATACTTACTGGGGAATGTTTGCACTCTATTGGTGTGGTAGGTGCTTCTTGTTGCTCGTTGTGCATACACGATGAAGAAACTATTAATCACCTTCTACTAAATTGTCCCTTCACCAAAGATTGCTAGAACAGGCTAATAAGGAAGCTCAGGTGGGTTGGCACTCTTCAAAAAGATTTGATGCTACTTTTCCAAAGTTGGCCACAACTTCACAGCAAGGCATTTTGGGCAGGTTTGTGGCTGGCAAGCCCCTCGATGCTAATTTAGAAAGTTTGGAAAGAGTAAAATAGATGAATTTTCCATGAGAAGGCTGTATGCTTTGAAGAAATAACAAAAAAGATCGAGGTTGTGCATACACGATGAAGAAACTATTAATCACCTTCTACTAAATTGTCCCTTCACCAAAGATTGCTAGAACAGGCTAATAAGTAAGCTCGGGTGGGTTGGCACTCTTAAAAAAGATTTGATGCTACTTTTCCAAAGTTGGCCACAACTTCACAGCAAGGCATTTTGGGCAGGTTTGTGGCTGGCAAGCCCCTCAATGCTAATTTAGAAAGTTTGGAAAGAGTAAAATAGATGAATTTTCCATGAGAAGGCTGTATGCTTTGAAGAAATAACAAAAAAGATCGAGGTTGGGATATGTGAATTCCTGAATGTCAAGGTAAGAGATGCAAAATTAACTCCCTTCACTAGGTGGGATGATCAGATAATGAAAACTTGGAGCATGTTGAAGGTCCCCGTGAATTACAGCAATGATGCCTACAATGACTCTTTCAAGAAAAGACGGCAGGTGAAGTGGATGGCCCCTCCAAGAGGTAGACTGAAAATAAATTTCAATGAGGCTTCTAGAGGTAATCCTAGGGCCTTAGGTGTAGGTTGCATCATCAGGGATGAGGCAGGTATCCTTATTTGGGCAATTTCGAAAAAACATCAGCAAGTAACCAACAATGAGGCTAAGTTTGAAGCTTTATATGTTCTTAAATTATGTGAGCAGAAGAGACTAAGGAATGTGGACATTGAAGGCGACCCAATGATTTGCATCAATGTTATAAAATCAAAGAAAATCATCAACTGGAAATTATAGTGATGGCTAGAAATGATATGGCCAATCCTTGAAAAATTGGAGGAATTTATAATAACACATGTTTATCGTGAAGCCAATAGAGTGGCCAATCTCCTTGCTAATCAAGGTATTAAGCAAGAGGAGGGAATCAAAGTATCTAATTGTTGTGATGATTGGGGGGGATCTTCACTTGTAGAGATTGAGAGGACCAACACATCTAACTGGTCCAAAAACTTGGGCGCCTATTGTGATGATGACTATCTCAAGGAAACTCACAAAGACGGCAATGAAAATAATATCCTACCCACATATAATCTTCAAATTGGGCTGGACTTATACACAATGGCAGTAATCACTTCGATGGTTATGAAGATGCATTGTCACCAATGCAAGGTGACGTGTTTGCAATGTGGTGGATGTGTCTTCGCAAATTGTTGGATGCTTTATGATTTATCCATTCCTCTTGGCACAAGGGGTTTTCGTGGCCATTTCCAACTATGACCATTTGGCCACTTCTACAGATATTGGTGGTGTCTTCAACAGGGATCTCATGAAGTACTACCACTTGTTTCTTGTATTTCTTGGTAAGAATGTTGAAATGTAACTTGGATGCTTGGTGTTCTCACTGCACAACGATAGTTTGCTGAGGGCACTGTTGTATCTTTCCCTCACATATGAGGCTTGTAATCATTCTTCTGAAATTGAATGGAAAGGGAGTTGTCCCCATGGCAGCAACTTATGAATCAAAATATATATATATATAATATGGCCAAACCCAATCTATAGAACCCAAGGAAAAAAATCGGCAAACCACCAAACCCAAACAAACAATATGTTTAAAGCTTTATCCTACCACTCTTTTAGGTTTGACAATAACAATATGGAGGATTCAATCAGAATAAATTTGAAGTGGGATGCCACTATTGAGAGCAAAAGAGTTATTGAAATTCAAAGCTAGTCCATATGATTGAAATCAAGTGGTTAAAGGGTTGGCTTCTCATTGTGGAGACACAAGTTCAAAACCCTAGAGTGACATCTAAGGCAGAATTCTAAGTGGTGACCCTTGGTCTTCCACCATTTGGCTTCTAGTAGTGATTTCTAAGTTGTTGCTCTTAAGGAGCTAAGTATCATATTGCTTGTAAGGAGCTAAGTATTAGTATCAGTTGGCTCAGATGCTCATTTCAGCTATATTTGTAGACTATTAGAAAATATTAACAAAAGAAATTCAAAGCTTCACTTTCCCTTCCAATCATTTGTTTTATGTAAAGCACTTCTTCACCTCAAACTAAGCCGGTATATGATACTTTGTTTCTTGTTGGCAATCTTCGAGTAAATAAAGATTGTACCAGGTTGGGCAGCAATTGCCCATTCCCTATTTTTGCAGTTCTAGAGCCCCTTTGCTTTGGGTATCTTGAGCCAAAACAAAGAAAGAAAGAAAAAAAAAAGATGTCTCAATTTCTATGAAACAAAAAAAAACCTATATGTGAATTTGCATGCTTAACATATACAAGTTTAAACCATATTAAATATTAGGGAAAATCAAAAACATAGTTATATTTTCATCAAAAGTATAAATTTGAGAATCATATTATTAAAAAGATATAGCAGTTCCATAAAATTCTCCCCAAAGAAACCAACCACTTGGAAAGGGTCTCATAATAACGGTATGCATTGGATTGATGGTGACAATAAAATGTTTATAATGTTGCATGAATTTGGGGATGGAAAATACTTTCTTATATGATGAAGTCCCTTGAACATTCCTGGATTTGGATCATTCCATCTCACCAAAGCATATTGTCAAATGTCTCGTATATCTTCCCAAATGTTAGGAGAGTTCATGTCAAGATATCAAATGACTTTGTTGCCCCAAAAAGCTATCCCTAAGCGCCAAGTTTCTTACTCTCGTACCCTTATTTTTCAACATCTCAACCCATCAATTCTAAGCATAACGCATGATCATAATCTGCAATGGCTCTTGCAACCTTGGTATATTCATGTCTACATGTTCAAGGAATTCCTTCGAACAAATATCCCTCAACAGTGCCAATGAAGTGTTGTCGTCACAGATAAGCATATGATACCACCTGTTTCACCAAATCATTGTACTGTTAAATTCAGGAACCTAACACAGGGTCAAAAAGATATATGCTTATAAGCACCTTGAACCAACAATTCTGCTGACCTACACGTATGAAATACATCTGGGACAATGTGCACAACATTGGCGAACCCAATCTGCTCTATGGCATCCTTGAAAATCTGAAATCGGAAATCTACATCTTTACACTTTCTAGAACCACCATGGCTCGAAGGTAAAAAAAGGTCTTGTTGAATATAAGACCTCAATGAGGTGATGGGTCGTTACTGCATCTTAGTTCTCCACCCATAAATGAAGCACCATGTCCTTACCCATGTCTCCTTCGTGTCCTCCGGCATCAAATTAGCCTTGATAAGTTCTTGTCAAGAAATATTGATCTGCATTTTATTTCACTTATAGGCACATATAAGGGACCAGCACAAGCCCTCTTCTATGCATCCTCGTAACACAGAGACCAAACAACATGAAATTGGATACCACCGGCCAAGAAAAAATTTCCAGTTGTACCATCAGCATCCTCAAGTGCTTTCACATTTAACATTTCTTCAACTATGTTTTTGGCCTTCTTTTTAGCTTTGGAGGACTTGTCTGCCTTCTCCATATTAGCCTTGGCAACACTAGAAGCATCTCTAATAGCAGAATGAGAGAGGGTGGACAATACTAATGTTGTTGGAAGAGGAGCCCCTTTTGCTGTATACAACTTGGTCATTTTAATCCCTTTGTTCAAGAGAAGAATTATCACAATTCCTGTGGTACAATAATTGGGAGGCACTACCAGCATACCTCCTCCTTTCACCCACCTCATACTTTTTCCTCTTTATATGGATTTTCTTGTGAATGTATGAATCACGTCAGGATCGTTGAGCCATTCTTTAAACAGTCAAAGGACACCTAGGTTCCTCCCAATCCATCCCATGGATGGTTTGAGGCCCCCAAAAGAATTGTGAGATGGCTAGCTGTCCCAAAATGCTCAAAAATTAGATGGGTTTCCAAGAACAGGGCCCAAACCTGGGAAACCACACAAGAAAGGAATGGGAGCCCACAATGTTTGGGGTCATCTAGAAAATGTTTCATTTGCATGCCTTATACATGAGACATGTGAGGACAGCCACAAAAACATAGGGGAAATTTCCCCATGTATAAGTGCATAAGACCAAAAATAAAAACCCAGGAAAGTAAATTACCCGATTAACTTCATAATTGGTATTTTTGTGTGAAGATTCAATTTCTGTTCAATTAGTAGTCATTGAAGTTCAATTAATAATATTTGAAGCTTCAGGAGTGGCCCCAACTCTTCGCCATCTTGATGTTTCTACATGTAATGACAAAAAATCAAATACCAATAATAAGTACATTTCATTTATGGTATCTGCATTAGTCTTCTCCCTGTAAAAGATCACCCAGCAGGGTTTATCAATCATGATGAAAGAATCCAACTTCTATATTATGCCACATCACATATTTCCTTAACAATTGAATGGCCCAGTGAATTCTAAAATGAATGCCACATGAGGCACAATACTTGGTAGAGGTTTTGCAAATGGAATAGCAAGCTGGGTGCCATGGTTATGTGCACTTGAGCTAGAATTGTTCTAGTTTCTTAAGGAAGAAAGGCAGCATTTTGTTCACCATTAATATTTGCATACAGTAGGAATGAATCAATAACTCATTAGTTACAAATCAGTTATGCAGCCAGAAATTATGCACCGACCACGTGGGAATAAATCAGCAAAACATCAATTTTGCATCCAGCAGTTATGTGCCAGTTTGCAGGAATGAATCAGTTATTCATCAGTTATGCAATCAGTAGTCATGCAGTCATTGATTATGTGTCATGGAATAAATTATAAATCAGTAACTCGTCTGTTACATGTCAGTTATGCAGCCAGCAGTTATGTGGACATTTTGCAGAAGAAATCATTTCAACAAGAGTTGACCACATATGGCAAAGGTCACTAGGGAAAATGGGTTATAAAATCCCTAACACCTCATGAGGGAAGGTTCTATTAGGGATAGAAAAATATTGAGCAAATTCCTAGATAACTATTTGGGACCAAGTGCAGCACCCATACTGCTCTTGAATTGGGCTTGAGTTGGCACCTACACCTCCTCTGAAAAAAAAACCACTTTTAAGTACACTCTGAGAATGTAAATTGCAATTAAGTTCTCTCAGTTTCTTTCAAACAAACAAATAATTCAACGGATTCTCTTTCATATTTTCAGTCTTTTTGTTGTAGATGTTTTTTGTTTTCATCAGTTCCATATCTGGTTTGTAACAATAAGTACTATGACGGGTGACCTAATGAAATGAGTACCAAGTGGACCATTCAAGCTTATGACAGATTGGTCATAGAATAAACAAGTGCTTACGAGCGATGGATTGTTGAAGGAATGACTCAAGTATTAGATACTACATGCAGTTAAAAGTGTTGCAATGTGGAAAATCTGATTGATTAAAACCAGAGCTATAGTTTAGAAGATGTGACCCAAATCTTAATACCACTCATCTGTAAATTACTAAATTCCAAAAGGCGAGGGTCAAACATGGAACAGCAGCTAGTTCATCTATACATGCATCCTCCATGATTGAGGATGACAGAACAAAGAGGGGCTTGTCTACAAATAGTTTTTCTGCCATAAAACCCAGAGTCATCAACCCCAGGTTAGAGATATCAATATACAGCATTGCATCACACATGCAGCCAACTCACCCATTCAGTAAGTTCAATCATAACCCTCTAGGATTATCTAACATTACAGAAAAGCGCTCCCATAGCATCTCTTGGCGCATATCTGTAACTTCCAAAAGGCAGAGGGTCACACATGGAAGAGCAGCAGGTTCATATAGAATAATTAGTTTCCATATACATACCCGTCTCTATACTCGTGCAATATTCTGTTCTTCATCCATTTACAATTCAGTTCTGCAACTTTATTTATATTACAATATTTATTATGTTTTGAATCCACTTATAACACAATAAGTTCCAGCAACTGGGACTGTTGCCATTCCCCAAATATTCCTGCAATTTGGATCAATCTTGCAACTACTAAACAAAAACTGTTTGGTATACAAGCTACCACACAAACAATATTACCACTTCAAAATTTCTTTACATAAATTAAATTTCCATTCACAGTTCTACGAAACAAAGCAGCTTTAAGAACATTTTCAATTGATACCATAGCATCAGACATACTTGGCAAGAAATTTTTTGAATAAAACATGATTCTAAAGGCATACAATGTCACTTGCAAGGTACCATACATTGTGACTAACAAACATGCATATTTTCAATTGTTTAATTGTAGCTATCAAATATATTAAACATAGTTAGAAGGCCCACCTTTTTCAAATAGCAGCATGGCATATGATATTATGTTCAATCTGACACCTCCAAGAGCATACTTTTCAAAAAGTTCAATTTGCATGCACTCCCAACTGTTTCACATGTTCCAAACACATACTAAGAAACACAAATGTACCATGACATCTTATAAGGACTTGATAATGACTGAAGATAGGAAGCTGCAAAACAGCTAACCTTTGCAAAAGAACTTTGGAAATTTCAACACCTGTGCTCAGAAGGCAATTTCCAAGCATGTCAAGTAGCTCTCTTGATTTAACTACACTTCGTGTTAGAAACAGGTAGGATGCAGCACAGCCAACATGAATTCTGTTTCACCCACACTACAATTAAGCAATAAGCTGAAAAAAATGCAAGCCTACAGGAAAGAAAGGTTCCAAACGAAGTAGGATGAGTGCACTACCTTAGAGCCTGCAAGCCAAGTCCAACAAGAATACTACTAATATCTTGGAGCCTATGACTTCCCAACACTTGTAAAGCAGTGCCTGTAATTTTATTCAACGTAAATGTCAATCAAACAAATAGATATCATTCAATAAAACAACCTCTAAACCAAATTCTAACACAGAAATCCAAAATAATATATGGTAGACAGACCAAAACATTTGTTGATAATAAATATATCAAACCAAAAACCTTACCTGGCTGGCTCGGACCTGAGGATGTCAGTAGTATATACAGTTTGCTTTCACTACTCAACAACACTGCAACTTGTCTGCAATTAGAGGGAATTAAGATCAATTAGAGAAAGTAATCATTCCAAATTAAGATCAATTAGAGAAAGTAATCCTTCCATACCCAAAGTACTTGATAGTCCACATTATCGTCAATCCACCATATAAGACTGAATTCTAACAGAGAAATAAATTTAAATGCTTTGAATATGTACACTACAATCTGCAACAAATGCATTTTATCCAAAAGCATATTGCTCTCGAAACAGAAAATTCACAAGTCCTCTGTGGTTGATAAGAAAGCCTTGAATAGCATAAGATATCCCCACAGCTACAGGACACTTTTCCAGACAAAAAATCTTACATGAAAGCATACCATTGTAAGCCACTTTTGACTTGCTGACACCAGCTCTAACGTACATTTACATTTTTGTTCTACTACTTTTACATTTACATTTACATTTACATCTTTAATTTTTTATCCTTCTACTGTTAGAGATTCAATTGTATATAATGGTCAAAAGATCTGTCATAAATGTAGTCAGGATGCATATTAGAAATTAATATGATGTTTGTCTTATCATGCAATCACATATATTGCCACCTCCATGAGCTTCATAATTTACTTTCAACCCAGCTAACCATTCAGATAACAGCTCAGATTGAAATATATATACCGTAAAGATCAAAAGTCCACAGGACAGAATTTTCTGCAGTCATGTCATATTAAATTATACATTTTATGTTTGGTTAAGCATTCTATATATTTTAAGAGAACCCGCCTCATTAAGTCTATTTTTGAAATAGAGAGTATTCCCATGGGTTACCTCCATACATGTATGCAGGTATAGGTTTGGGATTTACCCAATCTCATCCCAGGTAGATCCTAGATGTGATCTGGATTTGGTGCTTACCCCTCTCAATAAGTGGCATCAACAACATGGAAACCAACTAGAAAAAAAAAGAAAGAAAAATATGCCTAACCTTAAACCAGTTAGCCACCAAAGCAAATAAAAAAACTAACCATGCAAACCTGTGTTGTCATTTTTCAGAAATTTCGCGGCCTTCAGATATTTTGCCAGTGAAAACCTATAAGAAAATTGCATGTCTATTGCATGCTATAATGAATAATCTATCCAGAGATGAGTTCTATTGTTTTTCTCTAAAGGTTGAAACCCCCAAAACACATCTATATGCATAGCAGCTTATGTAATAAATCCAGAGTAGAAAGATACAAAATGATAAAGAAGATGACACTAATCAAGGATGAAAACATAGTAAATTGCTGTATGCGGATTATAAGCTATTTGTACATGAAAAATAATCAATAACAATTTGCATATACTTTGCTTCCTTCATTTGTGCGCAATGTGAGTTTAGGTCCAGGGAAGAAAAGGATGCGATAAGATTAAAGGGTCCCACAAATTGGTTGACACTTCATGCCACACATTCCAGAGCCTACAAAGTTTTCCATACATCAGCTTTCCCAGGCACTGATAAGTTTTACTGCTTTCAAGAGGAAATTGAAGAAAATCTTGTTTCATTCGTAGTGCCAAAAGAAAATGATTTGACACTGAAGAAAGCTGAGACTTGGGTTTTATCCATGGCCAGAGTTGGTTGATGCCACATAAAGATCCTTGCTACAAGGAGAGGCCTTCTATGCAACGAGATGTGAACGATTCACCACTTCCTACAGATACAAATTGGCTCTTAGAGTTGTCTGGTACTGAAAATGATTAGCCACTTCCTACAGATACAAATATTGAGAGTTAACAGTTCCTTCAACAATGCAAGCATATGATGAGTTAATGTGAATCTCTCCACCTTAGATGAAGGATATCCAACAAAACCTTGTTTTTATTGTCTTCCACTTTTTAGTTTTTGAAAACTTTCAAATGTTAAATGCAGTGCGATATACAAACTGTGGATGTATTTTCTTTGATATATACCAATATGAAAGATTGATATTATTAGACTTGAAACATGATGCAATACATGTATGGTTTGTGATATTTAACATAAATAAAAACAATAATAAATAAATGTGACTATCCCAACCCCTGACCTTCACAACTATTCTTTGCCTTCATATCTATCTGTTGCAACATAGTTCACAAACTAATGAACCATCTTGTCTCTAACAGTCCGCATCAAGTACTATTACTGTTGGAATGTGTCAATATTCCACTGTGCAGATTTATCCCAAATGTGCCCCATGAGCTTATAATATTGCAATGGGTTCATATTTAATTTTGTGGATTCATCCCACAAGTGTTGTACCTCATAGGTCACTGTTCAAGTGGCACTATTTAATAAGGTTGTACAATGGCCATGTAACTTGAGATGAAAATGAATTGATCAATGAAGTAAAGGGCACCCAATGTACCCATTTTATATTTGTTTTTCTATTTTCTTTCACTGTTTCCTTCGATTACATTGTTCTCCTGTGCAGTATTATTTCTAACATTGTATCAGATGTTAGGGTTCATGCATGAAGGCGGAGTCCATGGTGTGGAGATACTCCGAGGAGCAGCTTGACAGTTTGATCTGTGTTTAATCGTGTCCCCTTTGCAGATCTGTGGCTGGGTCATTTTGACCTGTGGTTCGTTCATTTGTTTGGATGCAAGTTGCAGGTCTAACCAACAGTATTGCAAGTGTTGCAAGCTGCATTTTTGGAGTGGTACTCTCTTTTTATCAGCTTGACAGTTTGATCTGTGTTTAATCGTGTCCCCTTTGCAGATCTGTGGCTGGGTCATTTTGACCTGTGGTTCGTTCATTTGTTTGGATGCAAGTTGCAGGTCTAACCAACAGTATTGCAAGTGTTGCAAGCTGCATTTTTGGAGTGGTACTCTCTTTTTATCAGCTTGACAGTTTGATCTGTGTTTAATCGTGTCCCCTTTGCAGATCTGTGGCTGGGTCATTTTGACCTGTGGTTCGTTCATTTGTTTGGATGCAAGTTGCAGGTCTAACCAACAGTATTGCAAGTGTTGCAAGCTGCATTTTTGGAGTGGTACTCTCTTTTTATCATGCATGTGTTGTCTGAGGAGCAAGTTGTTTGTTTCAAGGGCACAGGACAAAGAAGTATATGTGCTTGCAACAGAGGAGCGGTTGCACACAGGCATCATTACCAAGGGACAGGGTGTGGCAGTTTTCTGTTTAAGCATGGCATTAGCTGCAAGGGGAGCTGGGTGCAGGCATTGGTTGCAGTGAAGTTGCACCAAGCACATCAACACCTAAGGTTTTAAAACCTTTGAAATAAAATCAACAAAAAAATCAAACTTAGCACCATTGAAGTGTTTTGAGCACTGCAACAGCAGTTGAGCTGAGCTGTTTTGCGGTGGTTATTTGGTTAGAAGCATGGAGGGCAAGAAAGAGCACAGCCTTCACAATGGTGTGTTGCAGGCACGTGGAAAACGCAGACCATCATGAGGCATAGACTGCTGCACCAGGCACCATTGCAGAAGAGCAGCATCAGGCATCCACCGGCGTTGACAAATATTGGAAACAGTTCAAGGCTGCAGCAAGAGCCGCGTCATGAGTTGCAGTTGGGAGTGCAGAGAATTGGCCTCTGCATACTAAATTTTGTTGCACATATATCATGTTTCAAAAGAATTAAAATCAAAACTTAGGAAATAGTTTTAAATCTTTAATTTAAACCAATTATCTCTGTACATTCTTCTTTCTCCTCTCTCTCTTCTTCCACCAATCTGTCTTTATGCCATAAAAATTCGACGTGGACAAAATCAGTGTTAGAGGAATGACCAAGCTTTCTCACTCTAAAATGCTTTCTATGAGCTGGTACACCATTAGATAGACTCAAGACCTTTTCACATACTAGTAAGCTTCCACATACCGCTCTTCTTCTCCAAACCACTCTCCCATGTACCATTTTGCTTCTGCATACCAACTGGTATATTAGAATCTTTGGTATATCAAATGGTTTAGGTATATTGGAAGGCTTGGTATATCAGATGTGCAGTATATAGAAAGCCGGCAGTGATAAGGCTAGAACAATAAAGGTTTATTTTGGGAGCGATGAAGGAAAACCTTGTAACATTTGAAATCAGCATCATGGATCCATTGGTTCTCATTGGCAATGAGAATTGGTTCAAGAGGAAATGAGATATTACCACCCAATTGGTGCAGCATGCACTTGGAACATTGTCAGTCAAAATCTAGCTACACTTCAGTTGTTGAATGACAATTTGGTGCAGTATCAGCATGTATTGAATTGTCAAAAAGCGAAGGCAATGCTATTTAAGTATGTACGAGAATAGAATCCAACTCATTTAGTGTGACACTCCATATCAGATTTGGGAAAATTAAAGATGTACGAGAATAGTTACACGTCGGTGAATCTGACCATGGCATTATGCAGTCTCAAGGGTGAGGATGAGCACAATATCCTTGTCTATCTAAATAAGCTAGAAGAGTATAGGGCCAATCTTGTGGCTCTAGGTGAAGTCTCTTGGAAGGATGATAAGCACATGTACACCCTAGTTTTGGATAATCTTCCAAAGTCAAACAATAATTTCTTAACTCTCATGAGGGATGACTATAAATTGCAGAACACGCCGTGGGAGAGCTTAAGAAATAGGTATTGGTGAAAGAACTAAAGTTGAAATGGTTGGATCTACTCAGTTCGGCATCCTTGCAAGCCCTTGTGTCTACATCATGTTAGTAAAACTGGCAAAGAAGAGAGATGAGAGAAATTTGCAAGAAGGATTAACTTCACAATGAGGTGAAGCAGCAATTTATAAAGTATAGAAAGTTACTATTACAACTATCATTATTAATGGTACTACCTGCTGCAACTAACAACTTTAATAACTATACCTAACTACCAACCTAATTAAATACATTTTATTACATTAATATACTAATACCCCCCCCCCCTTCCTAATGACTAAACCAAAAACAACACCAAGCTTGTCCCAAAATTTGACAAAGTAACCAGGACCAAGTGGTTTAGTCATTAAATCAGCAGTCTGCTCCTAAGAAGAACAAAAGTGGAGGGAGATATCTTCACAGTCCACCAGTTGCCGAATGTAGTGATGATGAATCTCAATATGTTTGGTCCAAGCATGATACACTAGATTCTTTACCAATTTCAATACTCCTTGTTTATCACAGAAAAGAGGTGTTGGATTATGCTGAGGAAGTTGAAGACCTGTCAAGATTATGCATAACCAAATTGCTTCACAACTGGCACTCATAGCTGCTCTGTATTCAGCTTCAGTGGATGATAAAGCTACTGTTTGTTGAAGCTTACTCTGCCAAGAAATTACTCCTGAACCCAGGGAGAAGATGTAGCTGGTTGTAGACCATCGAGTATCCACAAATCCAATTAAGCCAAAATCTTCTGTCCTCTGGTAGAGTATGCAAAGTCAAGAGTACCTTTGACATATCATAAAACCCGCTTTGCGGCTATCCAATGAGAGAGCTTTGGTTTCGGTAGGAACCGAGAGAGATAGCTAACAACAAAGCAAAGATCCGGTCTTGTGGTTGTCAAATATATCCCACCACTGGGGGTGAATCATCAGAGGTTGACAACTTCATCCCGACCTCCATAGGTGTAGAAG